>RJWH01000275.1:48353-689805 GCA_004363575.1 Solenodon paradoxus | reverse complement strand
CTTGCTGCTAATCTGGGTGTCTTGACAGCCAGATTTAATTCGGTCTCGTTTTCTGTCTGATTTGGGGGGACACTCTATACAGCTGAACTGGCATATCAGATGGATGGAATCTTACGTGGGACTTTTCAGCTCCCCCCTCTTTTTAGATCTTAGACAAAGAGGAAGGTGCAAAGTATTGCATGTGGGACTCAGAAATGAAGCTGACACTTTCTCTCTGGGGGCAACTTCTGAAAGCTGAGGGTGGATTGAATTGGCAGATGACACTGCTGTTGTTTTCTTCTCTGCAGCCCAGAATGGTGGAAAAGGGCACACTCACTTGGTCGATTCTGCTGCATCCCAGTGGTGCAGCTTTATGAAAGTTATTTCACCTCTGTTAGACTCAGTGTCCTTACCCCTAAAATTGAAGGTATTCGTTCATATCTCATCAGATTATGCTGAAATCAATTCCTACCAGATTCCTAGTATAATATCTGACAAAACACATGGATTTAGTAATCAGCAAAATATGTTATTGTTTCATAATAATGAGTGTCAAGAGTCTGCACATGCCAAGATTAAAGCAATTCAGGTTCTTAGGTGACACTCTCTTACAAATTAAATTGATTTAATGAAAGCTGTAACTTTGACCTATAAAAAACATGGGATTGTGACAATTTATTTAACATGAGATTAACATTTTGTTGTGAAACAGGGAATTAGAAAAACTTTATTTACTGGGTTACTCTTAGCTCACAGCCAGCCTTGAAGCTCCAAATAGGGAAGTTCAAAACAATGTGTTATGGCACAAAACACTTCACTGGTCACAGACCCCTTTAGGCTATCAATCTTAAGGTAACTGCACAGTCCAGTTTGGGCACATATTCCGACACACACAACACACCCGGGGGCTCTAGGAGAATTGCAGACTATACCTGGTGCCTGGCTAGTTAATTTCATTGTGAAAAAAAAAAGAGAAACTTTAGATAATGGAAAAATGTTAAATATGTAACTCTATGAAAGGCATGATTGTACCTGTCGAAAATTATTAACTGCCTTTATTCTCTGCACCTGTCTGTATGCCTATATAAACCCTGAGTTACATACACAGATTACCGTGAGATTTGGGTCTCTTTTTACCCACACAGTCACCAGTTCAATTTTAAATCTCCTCCTGAAATTCATAACTGCTAGCATGTCTCTTTGATCTCGTTGGTTACTTTGTAACAGTTGCAGCGTCTGAGGCTTCTTATATAGTAATCTGTTGAGTTAGGGACTAGAAGTCCCTAGAAACCAGATATGTTGGCAGCAGCTGTGGAAGCAATCTGGTTATGAGTAGAAGCAGATAATTCTTGGAATCAGCACTCTCGGAAAGTAGGAAGAGGAAGGTCTAAGGCTGATGTTTCTCACCCAGATTATTCCCATCACAGTGCCACTTGTTCTTTAAATGAAAAAATGCATAGCTGTGGAGAAGAGTTAATATAACAGCAAAGGAGAGTAATTGAAACTCTAGGGAACGTGCAACTCCAGGCTTCTTTAAATCTAGACAGAACACAGCCTTAGTATGCTGAGTATGGTCCACATACATCCCAAGGATCTGGGCTCATCGTTGGAGTCAGGGGAACAAACAAGATAAACAACTAAATAAAAATGAACAAATCAGTTTTTCCTCCTCTCTCTTTCTGCCTGCTTGCCTACTTACTTTATTCCTGCCTGCACCTTTCCTTAAAAAAAAAAAAAAAAAAAAGAAAGAAAATAAAGGAAATCCAGAGAGAACAAAGAACTTTGGGCAATAAATACATTTTTCTGCCTCTTAATGTTCTGTTTTCTTAAATTGGTTTAAGAAAACATTCATGAATTGAGCAACAATTTAGAAAATAAGAGACATAAAAGATGAATTGGTACGAAAGGTCTCTAAATGGGATATGCTGGCTTTGTCATACGTTTGTATCACTAATCTATGTAATATGGAAACCTCTACCTCCTCTGGCCTTCTGGAATCATCATTTCTTCCACATTGCACACTCTGGATATTCAGAGGTTGCTCGGACAGGCTTACAGCCATGTGGCTCCAGGTCTCAGGAGCTTTTATTCTTAATTGTTGAGAATCCTTCAATGGCCATGTCCTCTTTCCCACACTGTATTTCTCCCACCATCATTCATCATCATTCATTCCTGCTTTTGCACAATGAATCATGAATACAGGACTGGTTCATGAAATAGACATTTGATGAGATTAATAAGCAGTATAAAAGAGTTAACAGTCTCAAAAATCACTGCCCTAAAATATCTCAGTGCTTTCCGACATGGTAAATTTGTACTGACTTTATTATATCTAATCTCCTATCTACAAAAATGTTACTGGAAATTCTCTCCACTGTGGAATTGGATTCTTCTTTATCTTTCTTTAACTATTGCCTCCTTCACCTCCACGTCTATCTCCATTTCTAAGGAAAAAAATCAACCTTGGTACTTCATAAAGAAATACATTTTAGCTTACTTATTCTAGTATGGCCCAGAAGGACATGTGTATATTTTAAAGGTTGCTGACATAGTAGACAAAACAATAAGCTCATTTATCCTGAGTTTCAAATATTATTTAAAAATAAAAAGGACTTATTCAATGGTGAAGAATGTTTGAAGGCTTGGTGGCAGCCTGGGAGTGTTGATATATGTCTAAGGAATGTGGAACCTATACATATAAGGTTAATGTGTAGAGTAATTATTGCAATTAATATATATGTACATACATATATATATATAAATTTTTTTTGAAAGTTATTATGTCAGCTTACATTTTTGAAAAAGCATTCTTCCACTAGCCCAAAGCCCAGAGACAAGGCATGGAGGGATTTCTTTCATTTACAAGAATGCAGTACATGTGCTTATGATAATGGCGACCGGCAACACTGACAGAGAGTTTACTGTGCCAAATGCTTTATTTACCTCAATTTGTAAATGCTTGCAAGTAGCTTTGGAGACAATGTGATTATACTTCCCATCCTACATTTGAGTAAATTGAAATAGGAGAAGGGCGGAACTGACTAGAGGCAATAATGAGCAAGGTGGGAATAAAGTCTATCTGGTTTGACTCAAGAAGTCCTTTGGCCTTCACTACTATGCCTTCATACGACTCTACTCTTCACCTAAATCAGAGGAGAGTTACTGGCTCACACAGAGGGATGTCTGTTCATTCATAATTAATTCAGCCTTGCCTTACTTCCCAAAGTCAACCTAAATTAATTAGCTCCCTTTTTCCTGCATTTGCTGCTAGAGAATGGGTGGTAGTAAGAAAAAAGAGAGATTCAAAGCTATTGCAGCCATATAACATGAGGGCAACTGGTTAATATATATCCTATGTCCCTACCTCACTTTTATTCACCTAGAAATTGAGAGAATAATAATTTTCTGACTCTCTCCTATATCTTAAGGCACCAAAGTTGAATGTGGAAAAAAGCAATAAGCAACATTTTCTTAAAATGCTTGAAAGCTCTTAGAAGTGCTTGCCACAGCCTCATTGTATTCTAATTATTATTTTTATGTAGTTGTATATATCCTTGTGATTGCAAATGACAGACCTGTCCTTACCCCAATCTTTCTGAGACCCTATTTTTACATTTTAAAAAATCGCCATTCAATTTGTATTATATTTGGCAGAATGTAAAAGGGTTGAAAACTAAATTATGAAGAAATTACTATTTGTGCAATGTTTTCCTCAATTTAATACTATTTTCAGTACATTAAGCACCCAGGAAATGACCCAGTTTATACTGCTCCCTGTGGAAAAACTGAGGATAAACTGGTACTAGAGAGGTTTCTGAGTCTCACCCATACATTTAGTAACAAACCCATTTGAAAACTCAGTCCAGACACGTGTGCTATCAGGCTTTGAGCTGATGAGAAACTATCCCCTGTCCCGTGGAATCTTGGATTTCCTTTGAAGACTTTACTCTTGTGCTCTTGTGGGTTAATTTCAAAGTCAATTCATTACCAAACATCTGTCAGGGTCACCTCGGGTGTAATGTGGACGTTGGTAGTAAATCAACATCAGAAAAACAAAGGTAGATACAGCCGCCCACCACTTGTGGGTTGTTTTTTTTTTTTTTTAACTTTTAGATGGTGGCTGGTCTGTTTCTACACATTCTACAGTCATAACACTCAATTTTGTTTCTTTTTAGCTAATCATTTTACTCCTCTCTACTGGTAAGAAGCAGAGAGAAAACCTAAACCTCAACCCCAATACTCAGAGTTATTTCAAGAGTATGTCTATCAAATACAAGGTCCCATGTCTTTAACCCCACATATCCTGTGTGCAAAAATTTCTTGATGTGTCTTAAATGTTCTTACTAAAACATATGCTTAAGGGATAAAAGCACTACAGCACCCGGTTTGAGGATGTCCAATATGGCTGTCAGTTTTGGGAATAGAAACTTCAGGGTGACTCACAGAAGAGTTGGGCTGGATGACAAAATATTTCCTCCAGCTAGTGACATCACAGATATACCTCATATCCCAGGGCCAAACAGCAGGGTGACAAACGAATAGCCTAGGTTATCTACCTAGAAAGATTTCCTAACCCTGTGTGTGTATTGCCTGTTATTAAACAAAATTTCGCTATACATTACATTTATTAGAGTAGATTTAATAAAGCACAAGATTGAATTAATGCATGATTGCATAAAATGAAGGATAGTACAATTCTTATTTCAACATTGTGCTCTTGAATGGCATCCTCTGGTTCTAAAATTTCTTCTTTTTTTTCCTTATTAAAGAATCTTATAGTTTATGTAACGCAAACAAAGAAATGCAAACACACAGGTACATGAACATACACACACAGCAAACACAAATCTGGGCTAATGATGTGAAATAGAAGGTACTGGAAATTGTCCAATACTATTCAAGCCCTCAAGAATGACCCTGACTTTGCTCCCAAGCACCTAATTTAGCAAATGTCATCACTGTTCAATCTCACATAAACCTACCCAAGTAGAGGAGTAACTAATGAGTTTTTTCTCAGTTGCTTGTCTCAAAATCTCTACTTATCCATGGCTAAAGGCAAGGGTATGACTCCAACAAGAGCCTTTGTTGGCTAAAGACAATCATAAGAACATTGAAGGTAAAGGTTGGAACACAGAGGACATGGCCCTTGCTCCGCTGGCTTCCGTACATACCATCATAAGTAAGAAATGCATACACAGGTCGCCCTCTCTGTTACAATTTATTCTTAGCCAAAGGGCTTTAAGAGGGAAAGCATTCTTTAATGGGATTTTCTAGAAGTGCTTAAAGACATAGAAACTTGAGTTGCTAGCTTGTTTCAGAAGGCCACGAGTAGTTAGAAATGACAAGTATCTGCTCCAGGGATTCGTACTTCTTGGAAATGCTTTAGCGTTTTTAATTAGGATTATATTTTGCTTAAGTAGAAAAATATATATAGCTACATATTTGAAGATAGAGATACATAATGCAATTATATATTATATCAATGTAGGTATATTATATAGAGAATATATATCATACACACAGTATATACATATATAATATATGAAGATCATTTTCTCTATTTCTTTATAGTCACACATATAAATGCCTTTAGTTCTTCAACAAAGTCTAACTTTCTGGGGTATTTATAAATGCAGGCAAAATTGCCTGTATTAATAATGCTCTCTCTAGTGTTTTTAATCTAATTATCATTCTTTCTTAATCTTTTCTAACAGTACTTTCCTCTTTTCCACCAGATCTTTCCTCATTTCTCGTGTTCTAGTGAAGTAGTCAGTCATGGTGCCGAATATCACGTGATCGTATGGATGGGAGAAGTGAACCAGAGATGGCCTGTCACTATAATTCAGTCCCTGGATTTCAGTTCCCACGAGGAGATCTGGATGCATCTAGGACCCAGGTAGAATGATCATACTCCTTGCTTGAAGCATAGACAATCCTGGGATAATTCAAAAACTTGAATGGCCAGTCTCTTCTCTAAACTTCAGAGAATGAAAAAGAGACACAATTTTTTTTTTCTGAAATTTGCATTAAGTTTGAATAAAAAGAGCTTCACTCTCACTTATTGCAATCACTGCAGTTGAAAAAGCTAAGAATAGTATTCTTAGTTGAGTGACAGGCTGAGCAGTTCTATGTTCTTGGTATCGAAATTTCTTTTTTTATTGGGAAAAGAGCTTGCCACTAGCTCTTAACAGGTCCTGCAATCCTCAACTTGTTCTCAGCTCTTGCACAGACTCTACTGGATCTTGAGCTCCATTTTACAGCAGGGATTTCAAGCCAATATACAATTATTCATAATGCATAACTTTGCCAAAATACTTCCTCCCCACAAAGTTTTGCAGCTATTCTTCTATCATTTTATTAAACTTTACCTCAGCGTTCATTTTTCTATCAACTTTCAACCATGCAAAAATATTTCCATCTTTAGTTTCCATGTCCTCTAACTGCTCTCTGCTATTATTCTACCTCCCTTTGTACCAGAACTTCGTAAATCGCTTGTCTATCATATTTTCATGGTTTCTTTGGTTTTTCTCAGCCATCATTCTTGTCTTCGTTCACTCCCATCAGATTTTCAATCCCCTCTTATCACCAGTGACTTCTATCCTGTGAAATCTGTTAAGTTCTTTTTTTCGTTCTTTTTTTAATTAAACCTCTCCACGCTATTAGGCAAAGCCGAATAATCCTCAATTTATAATGAGGAGTGCTAATAATAATACTTCTCACATATATAATACTAGCTATTGTCACAGGGTTGAAGATCAAATGAGGCAGCAAATGTAAAAGCACCTTGTAAGAAAAATTGACCACTATGTATAAAATAATTTATGGGAACTATTATACAAGATCTAGTTCACCATATTAGTTTTAGAACTAGCAGAGCTGAGAAAACACCCATGACCGTATGCTTTCCTTTAACCTTTATAGTCTTTAATCTGTGGCATGAGATTTTATTCTACTTAACAAGAAGCCTTAATTTGACACAATCTGTAACTACTTATTTTTCTTTATTCCCTTTCTAAAAAGCAATCCTAGTTCTTCAGTAAAATCTGTGTCACAATTTTATGTTTAGACTCCATTCTGATTCCAAGATGCCAATGTTAATCTCCTAATTATTACACTTTGACAAGTAAGAGAAAATGTTCCATTTGGAAGGACACTCAAAACAAAACAACCCCAATCAATTTGAACTTATACTGTAATGATAGTTAGAGTCACAAGGGGTCTCAGAGTAAACTGCTTGAGTTGGAAGTACAGTGACTAATGGATGTTGTTGCTTGAGACTGTCCTTCCTTTGCCATTGAAGCTGCTCCTCTTAAGGGTCTCAGTTTCAGAAAGTTTGGGATCTGATAAGCAAGTGTGGTGGTATATTGAATAAAAGTCATTTTTCAAAGTGGATTCTGGACTCTGTTAAATCCTTGCTAATGTCACAGTATTGCTTAAATCAAAGTGATTATTCCTTATACCAAATTCTAAGAAGGTCAAGTCCATAAATTTGGATGCTTTAGAATAAAAGGTAGAGGTAGAGGTGGGGGGAAGTTGTCTGTAATCTCTTTTTTCTTCAAGCTCTAGAGCCATCTAAATTCTTTAGAATAGATGCCCTTGACATTGTGTGATGTCCTCTTTACATGTGGATTGCTTATACAGGGCCCGTATATTTGGCATTTTGCTTGTTTTAACATGGAGACTTATGGAATTATGCCCATTCCAAATTATCGATGGAAAAGTGACCCCAAATGCAGTTTCAACCCTATTTCCTACCTTTCTCATGTTCCTTCTTCTACTTCACTTATCCCTAAAGATTTCTGCTGAATCACAGGGTTTTTGATATCACTTATCTTGAACTAATTAAGGAAAGAAGTATCTTAAATCACTGACTCGACTCATTTTACTTACTTTGTAAAATAGTGTTTGATACATTCAAATACAACTTTTTTTTTTTAATCAGACCATGGTAATTGGTACAGAATTGTCTTTGATGGGCACCACATTTGAAAAGAGAATTCTACCATACACAATCTCAGCTAAATCAGTCACATTTCTATCTCTTTTTTTCCTAAGAGGAATGGTCATAATAATTTTCTGTAGGAAAATTTCCCATTCACAGAATGATACCTCATTTTCCTTTTCATTATTTTGTAGGCAATTTTTTTAAGGACATTTGCCATATTGTGGCAGTTTCCATTATTACTGTTATCCTTTGTAAGCAGTGTCCAAGAGAAACAAAGCCAGACATGAGTACAAGGTGGTAAAGGCAGAATTTATTCAATGATAAATAAGACCATAGGGAATACAATCCAGCATAAAATGAGTTTGACTTCACCAAAACACAAAGTAGGAGATATTTTCAATGCTGAATGAAAGGCACGGAGAAGCATTTAGGGAGATTTGTTCATATGACTCAGTCATATGGGATTACTAATTGGTGCTTATGAAGAGGAGAGACTTCTCAGGTCTTTGTGACAAAAGGTAGTTATGGAAGTTAGGGCCAGGAGCACCTGGAAGGTATGCCCTTAAACACTGCCACAGCAGCCAGAGCGACAGCCATTTCCTTGAATGTTTGCTTTTCAATGAAACTGTTCTTTGTCCTGGAGAAAACAGTTCTGAATGGTAAAAGTTTATGTTTCAAGAGAGGCTAAGAAAGGATGCACAATTGTAAATTTTCTAAAGTGATTGCTCAAATGGGGTAGTCCGGCAATCTACAATGCATTTTCTCAAGCAAGCATTCCTGGAATCATCTCTGCACCTTAAGCTTCTAGAAGTCATGCTAGAGTTCGGTCATATCTTAGTGTTGGAAGTTGGATGAGCTCATTTTGGACTGAGAACTCTTATAGTTCTTAGGGACAATTTGGATTCACTATAGAAGTTTTTGGAACTTTGCACATAATAAAACAAATTATCCCCCATCACTGAAAATGGCTATATTCAATCCTCTTCAACTTCTGAGGCATTTTAGGTTTATAGAAAGATGATATGATTATTAATTGGTCTTCAAAGACAGAATGTTGATGATTCTCCAAAAAGACAAATTTAAACATTTGAAAAAGTATTGATATGCATTATCTCCTTTGTTCACAATGCTACATTCATTTTTGAATACTGACATTTTATCTCAGTCTATTTCACACCACACCCTCCATCAGAGACCCAGTGTGCTTTAGAACTTTAACCTTTTTTTCTTTTAAAGATTTTTGCTTGAAGAAAAATTTTCTGATACAGTTTTTCTAAATTTACTTCTAGCTAATACCATCTCTCTTTCAAAATGAATTAGATTTGGGGGGAAAGTATAATGTTATGTTTGAGTGCTCCTTAACTTTATTTTCCAAATGTATGCATGCTTTCCTTCTTAGAAGGAAAAAAAGAATGATGAATAGCAGAGGAAAAGAAAAAAGAAAACAATATAATTGAATAAAAGCAATGAATTGGATTTTAAGAATTACTCACCATTAGGCAAAATGCAGAGTTTCTCAATCAAAACTATGTGGATATCGCAAACCATGTAATTCTTTGTTGTGGCGTCAGAGCCATCCTGGATCTG
The DNA here is from genome assembly GCA_004363575.1 of Solenodon paradoxus. NCBI lineage: Eukaryota > Metazoa > Chordata > Mammalia > Eulipotyphla > Solenodontidae > Solenodon > Solenodon paradoxus. The sequence goes on along the minus strand of RJWH01000275.1, from coordinate 680,294 downwards.
ATTAGTAGCTTCCCTGACCTCTCCCTGCTGGATGCCGTCTGCAACCTGCCCTGTGCACAAAATGTCTCCAGTATTGACAAATGTCCCCTCAGAGACAAAATTGTTCTAGGTGACAGTCATTGGATAAAAGGTCAAAACAAATGATAAAACACATCCCTCTAAATCTGGTTCCCAACTGCTGCCCTATTTTGGTTAAGTAAAAGCTTCTGAATTTCACACAGCACTTTTGGATCCAGCCCTGTTTCCACTTCTGGCAGATATGCTTCGCAGTAAGTGGGACTGACATTTCTGTGACCTCATCACTGGGCCCAGGCAACAGTGAGCGCATCACTGAGTTCTGACTTTATTTGTTTTTTTGCCTTACGTTCCAATTTCATTTGACCCCATTTTTGCTTTTGTTTTTGTTTTTACCCTGAAACACCACTATTTCCAAGGACTAGAGTACTGCTCTCTCTCCAGTTAGACTGAAATCTTCATTTCACCCTTATTCCACTGCGGGGCTGATTGCCTGCCTGCTGGGGCATTTTCTACCTTTTCTGTTGCCAAGTACTCTTGATGCTATACCCTGTCTTTCTGCCTACGCCTTTTCTTCTGGCATGATAATTAATAAATAAAGCCACTCTCTGACAAGCTTCATAAATGAGCATAAATAAGAGCCAAGATACTAAAAAAGAATTAATCGTAGAAAAATGGCAGGGACTGGCAAAAAAAAAAAAAAAAAATTAGCAAAACTGATTTACAGAGAGAAATATCACAAAATAACCTTAGGGAAGAGGCCACACATTTCTGCAGAAGGAACTCTGAGACTGTACACTGTATCAGCCTGCAGATTTAATTAAAAAAATTAATAAATGAAACTCCCTGATTAGTTTATTTCTCTTTCAGACACTTTTAAAAAAAGTTTGTATAAGCTCTTTCACTATTAATTGCTTTTCTCAGCATACTATGCCCAGTATATCTGTTCTGTAGTAGTGGGGAAGTGCTAAGTAGGTTCTTGATTTGTTCTCAGTTCCCTCATGGATTATGGGTGAACCAAAGACATCTTGATGCTTTCTGCCCATTTGGTTTTGAATGAAGAGGGAAACATCTATTTTAATTCTGAATTGAAAGCAAAAATAAACCCTAGAAATTTAATCGGCAACCTCAGAAATTTGATCAATAAATAAGCAAGTCTTTCACATGAAGATACTTGATTTCAAAGTTCCTTTCCACTTCTTGCCATACTCACCTGGACAGCATTTCTTTACCTAGCAAGCACATAGGGGGAATATATGTCATGTAGCCACTTTCATCACAAAGCCTTTCTTGATTTAATGTTAGGTTGGAGTATTCAACTTAATAGAAACACCAACTTCTAAGGGAAGACAAATAATGTATCATTTACTTTGTGCCTTTATCTGAAAAGTACGTGGAGATACTTAGCAATCCACATGTTTATTTCATCTTTACTGGAAGGTCTTGTTCCACAACAAATGTAGAAGAGAAAAACTTCTAGATACTCAATGTACTTGAAAAAAAACTAGACTCACACAGAATTCACAGTTATTTTCAGCAACTGGCTATTTTTCAAAAGAAATGTTTTTTAATGCTTCAGAAAAAAATCAGTCCTTCTATCAGTGATAAAATCCAATTACAACTACCAGGCATCCAAAATTGGTGGTGTATTTATTTCTGACCTCTCATTATCTGTTATACTATTTATTTAGTGCATTTCTTGTTCAGAAAAGGCTATTACTCTGTGTAGTCTGGATTAGGTTTCTAAAGAGTTTATCAGGCTTTTTTCTTACTGAAATAATTAGAAGTAACTTAGTGATGATAAACTATTAGATAGCACCAAATACATGTGCGCTTTGAACTTATTCTTAGAATACATATAACTTTCCTTTCACATTTCCTTGGTTAACTTGGAGTTGCCATTATTTTCTGGCATTCTACTAGATTTTTTATTTGCCTATTCAAAATTGCTCATTAGACTATGGAAACATAATTTATGGGAAAAGTTCTTGGAAATGTTTGGGGGAAGGAAAATATTATCACACCGATCAAGAAGAGAGGAGGGAACAGCAAAATAGAATTTCTTAAGGATCAGAATAAAAATGTATAATTATATTTTTAAAAATTGATATATTTCCAAATAGAAGTCATAGATCTGGGCCATTAGAATAGGCGTGAAAGAATCCCCCTATTTTAGGAAATAAGTAATATCTCTTGCCCTTGTAGTTGCATGAAAACTTGGGAAGTGCCCCACTGACCACCCCACCCTGGCCCAAACCAATAGTTGGTTACTTTAAGTCTTAAATTACAATATCAATTAAGTAATTTTTAAAAAACCATTTTCATGAAATAATTAAGGTTCAAATGATTGAAAGCTGAGTGACATGTTTTTACTTTTTCAACTTGAATATGGAAGAAATCTTCCAAAATGACAGAGAGCAGTAGTTGACATTTCCTCTTGTTACACCCCATCTTCCAAGCTTACAAATCTCTTTTTCTCTTTTCCTTTTATGATATTTTTACTTCATTTCTTCAGTATTTGGAACAATAGCAAGAGCAGAAGTAAGGGCTATAGGAAACTTTTCTATGGACTCTATGAGGGGACTAACTGACACTCTAGTTTAGGCTGAGCCTCAATGGTAATTCACTTTTTAGACTCTTCAAAGACTTTCCACAACAATTTTGAGGAATCACTTACCTGTAATCCCCAGACAGCAGTAAATGCACCTCTCCAAATGCAGATTCAGTCATCTTTCCTCACAGTAACAACCCATTTCACCTCTTTTTGGTTTTCTGAATGAAGCCTCTTTGTTCTTCTACACTGGTTCTTTGGATATGACATAAATCGACTCTGGGAGTTGTCTCTCATTATTGGCCCACAGGTGATTTACTCATGTATATACTGTATCCAACTCAGTGATCTCTCTTCACTGTGCCTTCAAAGAAGCTGGCTAGATGTCTCTTGTCCTTAAATCTTCTGTGTCCTACCTCAAAGTGTTACTTCCTCAAGCTCCAGGAGTACATATTGTTTTAAATGTTTTCCATGAAAAATTTACTTTTTAATAAAGGGAAATTATTCCGAAGACTGAACTACTTTTTTAACAGAAGAGACACCTGGTACACTGACACACTTCTACATAGTCTTTGAATAATATCCTAGAAGTCTTTCTAAATAGTTTTGAAATTTGAAGGGAACGTTATGTTCCCCCTCCCCCTTGGTAGAGTAGGGCAGGGATAGAGGTTTACATTGCAGCTCACTGAAAAGAAATCTTTTAAATCCTCTCTTAAGCATGAAGTCATGTCATCTGCATCTTTGTTAAGAGTAAGGGGATCAGTTTATCTAAAATATTTCAACAGCTATTTTTAAACTTTTCATTGTGTTTTTAGCAGGTCCTTTGGGATATACCTTACCCATTTTGAAATTCTCTTTTGCCTTCTGACTCAAATAAATAGATGGTCTTGATAGTTTTAGAATCGTACTATGAAAAAGCTCTCATTTGTTTGTATAAAGTATTAACAGTAGCACAATTTCATTCATCTTTTGTTATGATTGTTAGTGCTATTAAATGCTCTGGGCATGGTTTTTTCTTTACATGAACTCCAACTCTCTTAATCTTCATCAAAATAATATCATGTCTCGTTACCAAAGCAAGCCATTGTCTTTCAAAGTCTTTTATTATTCCCTTTCTCCATTAAAACACTGCCAGTCATATCCTGCACGCTGAATCATTGAGAATGAAGGAAAAGTTCGTACAATTTCTATAGATAAGTGACAAAATTGATTCAACTTTGTTATGGAAAGATTCATGTAAATAGAAATGAATAAACAAAGTAAAATGATATTGAAATGATATATGCAGATTCTTAAGTAATATTTTGTTCCTGCTAATTTTTTGGGAACACTCATTCTCTCAACATTTAAATTTCAAACACTGACACTTGAAATGAAGCACATTTCTCATACATGATTATCATTTGAATAAAGGGTACATTTATTAATATTTTAGGACTTCTGAATGTTGAATGTTATTAAATATAGCTGTTCTATTTGTTTAAAATGATGGTATTGTGAATATATATATATATATATATATATATATATATATATGAATAAAGAAGATTTTCCCACTTTTTTTCTGCAGTTTTGCTTTGGGATGGAATAGGAAAAATGTTTTCTTTCTTGTCTTTTTTCCCTCTTGCCTGTCTGCCTTTTTTCCTTCCTTCCTTCCTTCTCTCCCTCCCTCTATCCCTCCATCTCTCATTTTCTCCCTTCCTCTCTCCCTGTCTTCATTTCTTCCTTTCTTCTTTCCCTCCAAGAGATATTTGTTTTAAATGAAAAGGAAGTTGATAGGAGTCTATTTTCCCTTAATCATTTCCATTAACAAAGTTCATCACTATCCTTGTTATAATCAAGTGTTTCAAGGCCATTTAATGTTAACAAGTTGGAGAGAGAATTAACACTTAATATATGCCACACCCCTCAATCTCCTTCTTCTCCACAGAAAAATGACAAAAGAAAGTGCTTTTTCCCCAAATGCCTCAAACAGCTTAGTGTTTGGAAAGAAAAAAAAAAGAAGTAATTGGGAAGCACTTTTAAGAGAAATTAGTTTCTCTTGTCAACTGTCATAAAGATGGATTACACTCAGTTGTGTTGTAGAAGCAGAAATGAAATCTAACACCTTTGCAACTAAGACTGTAGTGCATATGTTTTTGAATTGCGTCAGGTAGGGTCTATTATTTAAGATTCCTTGCTACTGTCATTGTCACAACATGCTACATTATTCAAATCAAGCATCCATTCCATTAGTCAGTCTCTCCTTTGCTGTCAAAGATGCAAATACAGGTTTGTATTGCTTAGAGTAAATGCATCATCTGAAGGAGAAATATGTCAGGAAATATTAAATGATGTAAGGTATGATTTGTGAAATCAAATCAAATGAATAGATGAGTCTCTTTCCAAAAAGGGGGGATTTTCTTAAAAATAACTGTAAGATTATAATTTTTTTTAAGTATTCCTAGTACATAAAGGATAGTCAGTGCTTGAGGGCTTGATATTAACGTAGTTGAAAATAATTTTTAAAATTTTTTTAAAGAGAGGAAGGAAAGAAGGGAAGGAGGGAAGGAGGGAGGGAGGAAGGAAGAAGAGAAAGAAACATTTAGAAAGTAAGGAAGAGGATAAAGAAACACCATTATGTAGTTGGTTGTTTATTATGGTTTCTCACCCTGGCCCTGGGTCTAGAATCCGAATTCTTGGGCTATATGTGGTTTGCAAGCCAAGGACTCAGTTCCTGAGTGACAAAGACGCACGTAGGAGACACAGTTTTCAAATGAGTGACTCAAAGGAATGAATGAATATCAAAGAATATTTGTTTACTAATAATCTAAGGAAATAAATTAACCTGTTAACATTTTCTCCGGGTGTTCAGGAAAATATGAAATAAATATATACCATTCCAAATTCTTGAATATATACGTGAATGGTATTTACGTCAGTGGGTAGGCTTGGGAATTGGCAATACTTCAGTCTGCTGAACAAGAGTGAAGTTCTTCCATGATTGCCTATATTTGAATAGATTTTCTTCTCACATGCCTGCAACTGCATTGTTTCATCAACACAGATATCCAGGGCCCAAAACACCAGAGGAGATTGCTTTTATTTTGTTACTGAGAAATGTTAGATGAAGACCGACTTCATGAGTTTAAAATGAAATGCATACTATCTTCCCCAGAACTAATCCTAAAGCTAGGCATCAAAAATGGATGGTGGTCAACTGTTTTAAAAGATTTTAACTTCACAGTCACATAAGTGATTCTATTAAAACATCAAAACTATTAATTCAATGTGTTCACATCAATAAAAAGAGCCTATCTACTTTGTTTAAAAGGATTTAAATGAATACTTAAAATATTTTGACTAGCTGGGTCATTGGTGTAAGTTTTCCATTCCATAAGATCTATGGAGCTAGAAAACAAACTCTTATTTTAACTTGCTACCGGGACTATATGACTACTTTGCTAAGTATTTCTAAATGCATATAACAACTAATGAATTGATGATCATTTGAGCTAAATTAAAAAAAATATTTATTCTACAGCACTAAGAGATAAAAATAGCTGTTATTTATTAAGAATTTACTAGATTTCATGTGCTTTATTTTACTATTTTTATTTCAATTTATGAGTCTTTGTTTTTCTCATCCTTATTTCATAATTGAGACACAAAAATGTTTAGGTAACTGTCCCTCTCTAGACAATTTATAAGTTATATTCAAATCTAAACCTATCTTTCACTATGCTAAATCTTCACTTACAATAGACTGAAGATACTCTCTTTCATGGACATCATACCAACCTAGTCCTCCATTGCATCTGAGTATATTACATATGGTCTCTTTAGGATTTTTATCAATTAAAGAGGGGAAGGGGAGAGAGAGAGAAGCAAATATATAAATACATATGTAGAGTGTTGTGAGAGAATGCATATTCTCTGTTATTAATAACTTCACCATATGAATGCTAAATTAATCAAGCAAGCATTCCATTAGACTGAGGTGGCTATTAATGTAGTGGGTCTATATAAGCAAACCAAAGGGATTTGTATATTTAATTAACTATATTGAAGGAATATTGCATCATAACACTATATAAATTTAAAGTGTGCATCATTCCAAACCACAGCTGTCTATAATACATTAAATTCGCTACTACCATTCCAGTTCTTCCTCTACCATTCTATTGATTCCCCCACCCAATTATAAGCAAACCTAAATCTAAGCCTGTAAATGCCTCAGTGTGACAAATTTGAAACCTAAAGACAATCAACAAAGCTTCAGGAACAGCTAATCAATAATTTCCTTACTTTGCTTCTGCCTTTTTTCTATAAAACTTTCTGATTCCTGGCAAAGGAGTGCTTCTAGCCACTTCTGATTTGGCACTGCCAGATTCCAATGCATTTTTGTTCCAATATATTCTTAACATTCTAATATATCTCAATTTATTGTTTAACAGAAAGAAGCTCAATGGAGTGATATCTCTGGACTTCGCATTATTTAACTTGTCCTGACCTAGAGGTGGTCTAGCTGTTTACCTGATAAACTTGGGAAATGCTGATTTGGAAAGCCAAAGTTTTGCTCAGCAACTTCCTTGTTTCTTCTGAAAGCCATTTACCTGATGGCATCAGGAAATTTCCTTTGTTTTTAATGTCTTAAGTAATCTATGGGCAAAGTTCAACAGTAGCAAAGCCTGCTCTATTCCAGTGTTCTCACAGAGAGCTTTATTTGACTGTATCTGGACTTGATACCATATCCTTAGACCCATCAGACCCATTTTGTCCTCATGCTAAATGTCCCTTTTAGCATTTATCAGAAATAACACTAAAGTTTGACCAGTGTTTTATATTCCTTTATCCTATTTCCTAATTCGTATACATTTGGGTCAATAAAGAATGTTATTTAATTGACCTCAAGACCTTCAGACAAGCCAGCAAATAAAAAGATAACAAGCAAGTAAATTTATATATATATATATATATATTCATACACACAATAACAAAAAACAGGAAATCAGAAAAATATGCATTCAAGCTTTATAACTGTTTTGAGATAATTCTTTTAAATAAGAACAGGTTTAATTTTACCAGTCTAGTCTTAATCTAATATCCAAACAAGCAGAGAAACTATAAGTGATAATTGAACAGTATGAGTGACACTTTTCTTTTATATTTTCTAGAACATATATAACATGCATGTAGTGTTTTCAGTATTAAAATCCAACTTAAGAAACTATAAAAAGATATCATTCATCATGTTTTATTTAAACAGCAACCTGTTGTATCATAAACCTGTAAAGCGTAAGACTGATGCATCCTATATTTTGTTTTGTTTTTTTGGACCATATGGGATAACATGCATGTAACTACAAATTGCATGTGTGTTGGTGGTCATTGCCTACTTCTACATCAGGGCATGAAATATTAATTTTAATGTCCTAAATGTTTTAGATTAACATCTAAACGTTTTCGAAAGTATATACTATAAACTGCACTGACATTCTCTCTTTCTGAACAGCAATGATCAAGTAATCACAGGCTCAACCACATAAGTAGTATGTTTATATTAGAAATATTTCTTATTTCTTTTCTTGATGTATTGATAGAGCTATTATATTTTAAATTAGCTTTATAGCAAAAACAGCATTTTTAGGATTTATACATCTTCTGTGTAGCTAGAAGTACACCACCAAAAAATTTACACTAATATTTATGCTGAAGCAATTTGGTTCTTTGTCTCAAAAATAGAATTGGGGACAAGAAAACAAACATTTAAATATGACCACTCATAAAATAACTAAGTTTATGCATCAATGCTGACATTTCTTTTAGGTCATTCCATTCTCTACTTCTCTGCTTCTAGGATTTTAACTTACCGGGTGTATAACATATAGAATAGAGAGAAAGCCTTAGTAACTCTAATTATTACACACAAGTTTTGGCACTTGAACGATATACACTGTTCAAAAAAATAAATGTTTGGCGAATAAGATCAATATGAACTTCCAGTATAATTGGACATAAATCTCTTCCATATGACTTTATATGTCATAGTAGTACATTAGAATTCTAAAGTGACAAAATTATGAAAATTGTCTACTTACAAAAATATACTGCTTTTTATCCCTATGCATTGAGAATATTAATACCAGTAAAAACAGACCTACCACAAAGTTCTCATATAAAATCCACAGGTAAAAACCAAAAAATACTGAGTTTTCTTAAGATACAGCATGTATGGGTTTGCATAAAAGCACAAATACATGCAAACTAAAAGAAAGGTCTTCTAATATGTAAACTCTATAAAAAGAAATAAAAATATAATGAAAGTATTTTAAAGGATGCCTTTTAAATGAACTTTATTTTCGGAGAGTTGCAATTTTCACATCAGCTCTGAAATGTTGGTAAGAGCTCATTGATTTGGCTAAGATACACTAATGACATCAAAGCTAACCTCCCTGAAAAGCATCTGTAGAGCTGGATAAAGTAAATGCAGTGACTATGACATTGGATGAGAGCTTGTAGGGTTACATTTTTTAAAAAAATGAAAGAAAACACGCAGGATGAATTTCATACCCTGGGATTTTTCTTGGGGGGCACTTTCTACACTGAGGTAGTAGGACCCCCCCCAAAGGAAGCAATGGTTTTGCCTGACAGACAAGCACAGATTTGAGTTCAGGTATGTAGAATAAAATGGAAGGAGATATAGCAGATACCAGAGAGGAGAGAGTTGCACAGAAAAAGGAATCTAGCCATCTTCAGAGTCTCCCTCCCAAATGTAATAAGTTTTTATTTGTAGAGAGGGACTCAGATGTATCATGCATACAGATATAAAACATTTAAATAAAATGTTGCTGAAATGAACTTCAAATATAGAAAAATATAATATCTAAGAACCAAGTGGAATTTTCACAGAAATTCACTAATAATTCGTGGAATTTTCACACATTATTGAAGAAGGAGAAAAGTTAAATAATCATCTGAATAAATATAGAAAAAATTGACAAAATTCAGTTTATACCTATACTAAAATTTTTTCAGAAGAATAGAAATACAGACTCTTTTAATCTGGTGAAGCACATGGACAAGCTATATTTACTATCATAGTCTATTTTGAAAACTGAATACTCCTAGGATCTGAAGCAGGAGCTAATATCTTAAAATGTTTTACTGAGTATAATATTATGAATCCAACCCAGAGCGATACAGAAGGACAAATAAGAAGAGAATGAGTTGAAAGAGAAGGTGGAGAAGGAGGAGGAAATAAAAGCATTGGTATAGAAAAGTAGTTATTCTTTCTTTTTTATAAAAAGATTACATGAGTATGTACACATAAAACATTAGGTCTTTTAGGTTCTAATATGAGGAAAGAAACATATTTAATACATCATATCAAAATGCTTTCGAATGATGAAATATGTACATATTATAGGAAATTTTGTTACTGTCTCACCCAATTTTCTTTCTGACAAGAAGGACCTGTGGTATTTTAAAGCCCTAAATTATGTAGGATAAAAAAAGATAAAGAGATAAGTGAAGAGTTACAGGTATAGATAGATAGGTAAGTAGATAGATAGACAGATGATAGAGATGGGATATAGAGAAATGGAAGTAATTATTTATAATTAATTACAATTAAATATAACGAAAAGCTTTATAGCTTCACATTATCTATTTACAACTAAATAGAAAAGAATATTTGGTACCATTGATTATAATAAATTAATATTTTCATATATCTCAGACTTTATAGGCTTCTTAAAATATAAAGTAAGAATTAACAAAGAAAGTTAGCATAATGGAAATAAATATCTGGCTTCTAAAAAGTGATAACTTTAAAGAGAAAGTTGTCATTTAGATGTGACGTTTCTCATATGCTTACAAAGAGAATTGATTATTGTTATATATGCTGATTATAATAATTATTGTTATAAAGAATACTGGACACATAAAATAGACTATTGGACACATAAAATACATTAAATTTCAGTATGTTTGCAATGTATATTGAGTTATCAGTTAACGGTTATCCCTATGTTTGAGTCATGCATGGTCTAAATAAAAATGTACCTCAGTTCCAAGTTAATTTGCTAATCAATTAGATTAAATTTGCATACTTTCCATGAGTATCTACAAAGAGATTAATTGCAATATGATAATAGTAGTTTATAATGTTTGTAGACTTCGGAAAAAGATAATTTTTGTGTGAATAAAAAAGTTAAAATATTACAGAGGTTTTATTGTACAATGTTTTGCATTAAGCCAAATTGCTTTGGTTCAGATATTGACTCTGGTATTTGCTGAGTTTGTTGTTTAACTTTGATAAAATTATCTGATCTATTTCCTAGTTTCTTCATTTATAAAATACGAATGATTTTAATCCACCCGTTTCACTGGGCTACTTTGAGAATTAAATAAATTGACACATAGAAAGATTTAATTAATATATGGAAATGTCATTTCCTTATCCGTAGGAAGTACAAGGGTTGACCAGTATTTTGCATCCTCTTTTTCGCAGACCCATTGCTTTATGATCTTTCCCTTTTTTCACTTGGTCTAGTCTTCAGCAGTAGGTTGAATTACATCACGATTGCATTACTCTAACTGTATTAGTTGTGATTAGCTAATATGTACTGCAGTACACATTTTTACTTACTTTACTTATTCCTCACAATGGTTTGGTAAAAAAAATCTACTATTTAATTTTGACTAATGGGGGAAATGAAGCTCCCAGACTTTAATCAGTTGCTTTCAAGAGTTGGGATTCACGCTCATGTTTGTCCAAATTTGAAAATATTTTCCTTCCATTAGTAATACTAATTTATCACATTTTCATGTCTTGAGCTTGTAGACCCCTTAATTCCTGATTATAAATTCAAAAAGCTATTAATAACTTCTGAATGAACAATAAAATTGAAAATGTGTGCTTTTTCTTGTTTCCTTATCTAGTCTATGTACTATGCTACACATATTCTAATTATCAGTAACTGTCTTTATTATGGGGAGGTGGGTCATCTTCTATGGAAAAGAAAACTACATTAGGCACAAAATTGTTTTGTCAATTGAAAGGAAGCTGCTTGCCTACAAACATTAAAAACAATCACATTTGAAAATGAAAGATAAAATAAAATAAAATTGAAGTAGTGATATTTCACGAAGTAGCCAGTGCAAAGACTGAGATTGCTAATGTGATGCTGCACGACTGCCTCTCCACATTGAGCCTCCTGCTACAGCCCCTTAGAGTGACTTGCTCTTTGCATGGATTCTTTTTCTGTCAATTCAGAAAGAAAGGGTGACCTTTCCAATATCCTCCCATGGAAGTTCCCATTTTCCAATCATAATTAGTACGATTAAGTCATAAAGAGAAAAAAAGCATCTATATTACAAGACTCCACATCAAACCACGGGTGAGTTATAGCTCTGCTTAACCTCAAAGAGTACTGACATTTAAAAGACTGAGTTTTGTAAGACACATACATAAATCTCTAATGATGGAATTTCAGAGGAAATGTTTTTGAGCAAAAGTTTTCTCCTGGAGCCAATAAAAGTGTTACATTTGGGTGAGAACCATTTGAGTCTTTTTTAAGATAACCTTGCATTTCAATATGCAGTTTTTCATGTAAATTTGATCTTCCCTTATAACACTTTTTCTTGCCATTAAATATAATTAAAAGTCTCCCTACTGTTCTTTAGAGTTCTTTTTTGCAGTTCTCTCTTATTGTTCTTGCTATTAGTTCAAAGTTTCATTCCTCATATATACATTGAGTTAATCTTATCCACAAAAGCAATGAGTGGGCACTATTATCTCTCCTTAAAATGTTTTCTTCTTTTCTTCTTCTCACAGATTAACTTCTTCTAGTACTTCCAGTCACACATTAAATGCCACTCCCTGCAAAGAGCTTTTCAAGAATTTATAAAAGGAATTTTACTTCAATAATTTGCTCAAAATGTATTTTTAAAAAGATGTAGACCTTGATGGTTTTAACCATGTCTTGAATAATTTTGTACCCCACCTCCCAAAATATGTGTATTCATGTAGAATGAATAAAAGAAAGGTTCCATGAGGAAAATAGAGAAGAATGATAGAGTATCAATAGGTTTTATACTTTAGTAAGAACTACTATATTTTACTTACCTCTTAAAAGTAAAAGAACAGCATAATAGGTCAAAAATACCACTTTCTATTTCTAGACAGGGAGCTAAAGAGTGAATAGAAATAGATCCTTCACACAGTACATAATAATTCACCATCACACTTTTTATAGGAACCATCATAAACATAAATATGCCCTAAGAAAAATAAAGAATTATTTATAATATTAAATACTTCTATACCAACTTCCACAGATTCAATACCATTGACAAAAATTCTATCAGTATTTTATCACCCATGTAGTATATATGCCTTTATTGCATAAAACAGGTGTGACTGGACTTGACAGTGGTTGCTAAGAAGTATGTGAGTCATACACTGAAGACATGAAGAAGACACAACATGTAATTGATGCTGAGCTGATGTAAGTGAGGAATAAGACAAATTAAGACAACTGCCCACCCTATAATCTGTGCCACCATCTTTGAGTGGCTGTTTTGGTTCACGTATCTTATTTGAAACACTAGAATGCATCTTCAGGTGAATAGTTAGCCTGATGAAAAATCTCAAGCATCGCTATAGATGGGATTGACAGAAAAGGACGTATCCTCCATTCATCAGGAAATACGCTGTTAGCATCTGTGAGAAAATTCTCATCAGTACATGGACCCAGTTGTGTAAAATGGGAAAGACATCATGGTTCAACCTGTTTCATAATGCAGCAAACATTACCACATTTCAATTGGGATAATAAAATGTCAAAGGAAAAAAACGCAAGAACTGAGAATAGCTAGATGCAAATCACCACATTTCTGGATTTTGAGTTACATTTGTACCTCTATGACTTTTGCCTTTATTGGTTGAAGACAATTTATTTCCCAGCATGAACGTACAAATTCCCATCACTTCAGGCTACATTTCAGTATACACATGACAGGAGAAAATAAGTGGGAATTTTTGTATATCATGTGAATTTTGAAGATCTAGATCAGTCTTGTCAAGTTCTAATAGAACAATTTTATCAGAAAGCTTCAGAAGATGTAACAGCAATTATATCAGGTAGTATGAGTGTCTTTTATCACCACCACTCCTGCTTTAGTAGGAGAGCCCTAAAGATCTCTATTTGAGGATTCTATCTGGATATAATCCCGGTGCAAAGTACCCGTCTTGTATTCAGTGTGTGTGGGAGTGTTGGGGAGTAGATGCCTATTGTCAAGCAATGACAATCATTTCAAACTCTACCTCTAAGGTCAATTCTACTCTTTCATTTCAGATATAGCATTGAGTCAAAATTCAAACTACACTAACATAAATCTTGCTCATACTTTTGGAGTTTAGATTTTGATACATTTAGAGGACAGTCAAGTGATCTCCCAGAAAAAAAAAAGAAAAGTTTTTTTAAATGATGAAATTTGCTGTGGGAGATCAGAATCTGATCACAATTCGACTTTTGAATCCATATCAATGCAAAGACCCAAATCTTGGTCAATGGTAGGTTTATACTGCCATGTTTTCAATTTTCTTAATCTTCGTCTAAAGAAGTTCTTTTGCCTTTTCACTGTGAAATGTAAAATCCTTCATTAATATATGTTCATTATTATAATTTTGGATTATAATTTCCAAGTTTAAATGCAAAAGCAGAACAACCTCTTTAGTCTTATTTCAGAAAGAAAAGAATGAAACCAAGACAAAAGAAGAAGTTACCAGTTTAGAAATGTAAATAAATCCTTAGAAAGGAAAAATAGTAAGAAAAAGGTTAAATATTGTAAGTCTTTATAAAATTTAATACATTTTCTTCTCAATATAACAAAGGTTTTGCTCTTGAAAAATTAAGTCTTTATTTTCTTACTTGTGTTCTTCATTTGTTCATTTAACAAAATAATTATTTTGAACAAACTGAGCGAGCAAGCATAGTAGCTGAGGGTTTTCTTAGAGTTTCTTGAAGCTAAGGGTTTAAAGGGATTTCTGGAAAGCTTATCAAATTTTTTTTAAATACCAAGTTTATCTTATTCATTACATTTCTAACTTTGATGACAGGAAAAGGAGTAAGAACAGCTGGCTGAGAACTCAACCAGCCCACACACCAAAAAGCATCACCTCCTAATCAATGTCATTGTTATACTCATATAAAGGGTTAGGAATCTGAGTTTAAGACAGAGAAGAGGAAAAAGGATATTTTGTGAAACCTGTCTATCAGGACTGAACTGTGGCTTGAGCAATGTAACAGGCAGAGAGGATAAACACCATCCTTTGGCTCATCTTTTAATTTTCATAGTGGTATGTTAGTTGAGGTCTGCAGAATTAATCTGGGTCATGTCTGCAAACAGGAAGCCTCTAGGAAGTGCTAGTTAAGAAAGAGCTTTGTTTCCTACATACACACACACACACACACACACACACACATGCACACACACACATGCACACACACGCGCGCACACACACACACACACACACACACACACTGTGCTGCTGACCAAGTAGAATCTATTAGGTTTCTCCTGATTGACACCTGTGGTTAATTGAGTGTCACATTATGTTCATGGTATCTCTGTTCTGAAGCACATGAGAGATCAGCCTTGACAACTGATAGCTCAGAGCGAGCATAAATAAAGCATTTCATTGATCTGGCAATAAGTGTGGGAAGACCCACAGTGAGATTTGTCTTACACCCACTGCAAAACCTAAGAGCATTGCAGTCTTTCCTCTCTCCCCTTCTTTTCCAATAAGATTGAAACACAAGGGCTTTTTAATTGATTTATGGTTTCTGAAATAATGCTGTTTTATCTACAGCAGGATTGTTAAGTCTGTACTCTTCCAACCCCCCCTGCCATACCTCTGCCCATGCCTTTACTTCATTAAAATTGTGTTTTCAGGAAGAAATGCAAGAATAGTTCCCCAAGACTGTTGGATGAAGTCACACATAAGGCATCAATAAAGGAACCTAAGACAAAGTGGGTTGTAAGTGAGGAGGAAATGTTGGTAAGGGGAAAGAAAGGACCTGAGAATTAATGGTTAAATATTATATACCAGACATTGTCCATCACGTCCTATCTGATTCTCTCAAGCAGAACTTATTATTTTAATCATCTGTGTTACCACAGCAACTGTGCATAGCAATTATATTTTAATTACATTTTTGCAAGTAGATTTCTAATACTAGACTGTGTTCTTTCTGAAAGCTGTATCCTCAGTGCTTATTATAGGAGCTGCACAAAACAGAGCAAAAAAAAAAAGGCTGTATCTAAGAATTTGATTGAGCAATATGTGAGATGAAAAAGTCAGTGCAAAGAAGAATGTATAGTTTATTCATTCACATAAACCAGAGACTCTCAGGCATTTTGGTCTCAGTATCTCTTTAAAAGTAGGAAAATATTAACCACTCAAAGATCTTTTTTATATGTATTGTATCAATCTTTACCATATTAAAAAGAATAAGATATTTAAAATAAATTATTAATTAGTTCTAAAAGAATTAATAAACCCACTTTATGGAAACATAAATATCATATTTTAACACAAACATAACATTCACAAAAAACTATTTTATGAGAAAAGGTATTTTTTTTTTGTTACTCTAATATTTGAGTTAAATATAGAAAATAGCTGAATTCTCACAATGGACTCTGAATATACTCTCTAGCAATATCACATGTAATGTGGATCTTCTAGTATACTTCACTGTACACTTTCAAAAGAATGACAACAAAAAAGGCACATGACTTCATAGTAGAATTGCAGGAATCGTTCTGACATCATGGAGTCCCTAAAAGAGTTGCAAAGAGCCTGGCATATTTTGGCACTACATTTGGAGATTTTCTGATGAATTTCTGATTTCAAAACTTTAATAACCATCAATCCCTAGTGAAATGTTTCATGTCATCTTGAAAAAGATGACTTAGCTTTATGACATTGAGCTTAAGGGACCTATTGAAAAATTGTACAAGTTCACAAAAGTGAGTCTTGACATGAACTCTTCCACTCACCTCCTCCATTTTGGCAAACTCCATCTTGATTTTGCTTCAAAGCAACACTCAGTTATTCCCAGCTCCTAGCAGCTTCTCTACCCTTTTTGCCCATGAAATGACATTTACAGCATGTTGTCTTTCCAAGAAATCTCAGACTTTCCTTAAAATTTCAGGGAAATTTCTCTCAAGGGTTGGGAAGAAACATAGAAGATACAATGCTTATTTTGAAAACTAAGAATCATGGAGGATTCAAAAAAAATTTACCTGGAAGCTTACTGACTCCAGCTGTCAATCCTGGCTCTGTGATACCGCCCACATCGATTTCAGTGAAATTAAGAAAGTGATTCCCAAAGCCCTTATTAGAATCGTATGACCTCCTGATGCCAGCTAACGCTTAAAAGGAAAAGAGAGAATCAGAAATTCCCACCAAGGACACGGAAGCAAACCTTATCGAATTGCCTATCAATAATTAAGGTCTTTGATGCCTCAGATCATTTAGATAATAAGATTGCTTTGAAGTAAATAAATACCAAATTAGGATTTGTGGCAGTCACAGGTGTTTGGCAAGACTGGCCTATCATCAAAGAGAAAATGAATGCATTTTATTCAGCATAATTAGAAAAAGAAATGAAGTTTATATGCAAATTGTAAACCACTTTAGTCAAAGATAACCGGTCAGACTGCTTTGGTAATTTAAACTTTCATTTAGATCAGAATTTGCAAAGTATCTATTTTCAAGGCAATTTGAGTGCAGCTGGTTGCATGCTCTCAGTCAACTGAGAGAAAAATTTAAATGTCCCTGATAACCCTCC
The DNA here is from genome assembly GCA_004363575.1 of Solenodon paradoxus. NCBI lineage: Eukaryota > Metazoa > Chordata > Mammalia > Eulipotyphla > Solenodontidae > Solenodon > Solenodon paradoxus. Next base: position 662,882 of record RJWH01000275.1, on the reverse strand, counting down.
AGTCTTGTTTCAGTGCTGACAGGACAATATATGCATTTTTTTAAACTTAAACTTTTTCACTCTTGCCTGTACAAGAAGTCAGTTTCAGAGAATTAAATGGGATTTTTCAGCAGCAGAACCAACTCGAAAGGAACTTGGGAATGGGAGAGGAGCCAAACTGATAAAGATTAGAAAGAGGAAATTAGTTGAAATACGTGTCAAATTGAAGTGTTCGATGAATAAATTGTGAATGTCAATATTGTTGACTTTCTTTTTCCTCAGATAAAGCACTATACCTCTGTCCTTCAGACTTTTATCTCTGGCCAGGTTGTCATATTACCTCCTTGTTTTACCTTCTTTCTGTTAGACTATAAGTCAGAAACACGAGACTTAAAGTCAGAGACATGAGACTACTCATCTGTTTGGACAGAGTATCCCGGACCATTGCTTTAAATAAATTTTCAAATAATATTTGTAAAGTTAAACAGAGTCATTGACCTGGGGTAATAATGGAAAGTAAATTCAAATTAAAAAAAAGGAAACCTTGAAAAGAGGAAAAGCGATATTTGACAAGGAGAAAATGATTTTTGATAAGATGTAATTTTTAGTTTGTTACTTTATGTTTCCAGTATAGCTGCTCCTTGGGTGCGCTTTGCCAGCTCTGACTTCCTGTGCACCTGTCTGTTTCCAAGTCACAGTCACAGTCTGTCACAACCTCCCCTTCAGCTGTTTGATTGCTCTGATCCTGAATCTAGACATCCTTCTCTTAGTGCCTTTAACAAATGCTGGCTAAGTGTTGTTAAATAAACATCACAATTAGTCATATATACCTCTAAAGCACATTTTCATATCAATATTTTAAACTCATGGGATAGTATCGCAGTCCCCAAAATCAAACAAGCCTCAAAGTCATCTATGGAGCTTGTCATAAATCTAGATATTTTAACTTCACTGGACCAGTATCAGAATCTCTGAAAATCGACTGTATCTCAAAAGATTAGTGAGGATTAAGACAAATTAAAATTTGAAAAACACTTGGCTGCAAACCCTGGTGGAGTAGCCCTTGGGTCCATTGCCTTTTGCCAGGAACGAAGCTCACGTACATCCCAAGGACCCAGGTTTGAGTTCCGGGGCCAGGGAGAACCACCAAGATGAACAACTAAATAAAAATAAATGCTTCTTTATCCTCTCTCTTCCTGCCTGTTCCACTTCACTCTTGCCTTCACCTTTCCTTTACAAAAAGGAAAACAAAAAACAAAGCACTTAGAATAGTAACTGAAACAAGTATTTTTATATATTACCTTTTCTTATTAAGTGTTGAATAAATGTATAAATAGAAACAATGGATACATGAATGGATGTCCAAATGAATATATATATGGATACATGTTATATATATATATATATATATATATATATATATATATAATGAGTGTGTACAAAGAAAATATATGTAGAAAAATGCCAGAGAAGATAGTCTAAGATGACTCCTGATCAATATTTGAAGGATGATTGCACTTTTGTCTTCTTGTCTTTCCCCATTCCTCTATCTCTATCAAACAACCTCATTGCAGTAAAGCACATGTGAAATAAACTTTTGACACATATGCAATTTATGTGGAGATGGGTACCTTTTGGTGATGTGCTCCCATCAAATTATGGATTTAATGGGACCGTGTCAATCAAGCAGATGCCAATTTTCTGAGAACTACACCAATTCTTTTTATAATTGTGAAACTTCAGTTCTCCACAGATAAGCAACCACTAGCTATCCAGGAAAAAAATGTAAGAATTAGGGTATTCTTGATTTCTCCCTCTTTTTATTCCTTACTTGCGTCTTTATTTCTGCATCTTACATGGATAAACAACATATAACACAAGAGAAAAAAGCTATAATGGTAGATTTTCAAACTCTGTCAACTTAAGTAGCAAGATACTTATTGTTGTGTGTATGTGTTATCTATTGTAGCATAATACCTTACCTCCAAACAGAGCAGCTTCAAGCATAAATATTTATTATCTCACTGTGTGGTTCAGGAATCAGATGTGACTGAAATGATCTTTCAGACTCATAGTCACTAATAAGACTTCCATCAGGGTGTCAGTTGAGGATGATACTGCTTTATGGTTCATTGACAACAGAATTAGTTCCAAGATTACAGAGGTTCTTAGTTCTTCACTGCTTATTAGTTACAGCAACCCCTCTTGTCCTTACCAAATAGGCCTCTCCATCGGAAAGCTGGCAATATGGAATCAGTTTCAATAGAACTAATAAATAATAAACTAAATAATATTAGCAACTTGAAAGTCAGTCTTTCATAATACATTTTCAGAAGTGCTTTCTCATTGCTTTTGCGGTATTCTATTGGCTAGAAGAAAATTGCTAAGGTCAGTCCATACTCAGGAAGAGGGAATTGCACACAGATGTGAATACAAGTATATAGGGGTCACTGGGAATCATTTTAGAAGCTGCCTATCACATTAGGGCCTTTGCAATAATTATTTAGCAATATGACACTGAAACTAATTGCCTAATTTATCAGTCCTGAAAAACGTCAGTAGAAAACATTCTCAAATTTAGAAAACTTGCATTTTTTTTTAGCTTTCTTTTTTTTCTTTTTTTTAAAGGAAAAGTTCAGGCAAGATTGAAGACCACAGCAGCAGGAAGACATGAAGAGAGAGGAGGAAGCATCATTTCATTCATTTATTCATCTTGGTTGTTCCCACCAGACCCTGGACATGAACCCGGGACGATGGGATGTTTGAGGACTGCGTCCAAACCCTATTCAATCAGGGCAACTGAACTTTCATTTTCTTTACGAAAAAGTCTTAGCATGTGAGGCAAATAAGAATACATGCTTTTGGATGTGAAATACTTGAAACATTCCATTAGCACTTTATATCATATACAGTAAAATTCAAGAGACTTAATATAGTAAGCAAACCCTTCTTTTCTGATCCAGTCTACATCTATAGTGAACATTGTTTTTCCCTCAGTAAAATCCATATGTATGTATTGTTTTTAATTCCTCATTGAATTAGGTGTATGCTAGTATTATTTCTAATATCTGGAATGTTTTCATATACATCTTAACTACATGATAATCTCTTATTCAAATTTTAAGAATTAGTCTTAACATCAACAACTCTAAAAAAATCTGTCCCAACCTCCTCATGATGATATGCCCATCATCTCAATTTCCATCCTACCCCTGTATACACTAAAGTTTGTTTTATCTGTCTTCTTCAAGAGCCTGTAGAATTTTTGATGACCATGAATCGTTATATATCCAATATTGCATTATCAATACCTGAATGGCATGTGGACTGCAACCAATTTCAATGCATGTTCGTTGAATAACAATGAAGGTACAAAGAGAAGGGAAGAGAAGAAAGTACCACCTTCTCAGTTACCTAAACTACTAAGTTTATATCTACTGCAAAACAGCAAGAATTCATACAATTGAATAATCTAAAGAAATTATCATCAAACAGATTTAAATGTTTTCCTTCTGGTTATACATTTTTTTTTAATATATAAGAAGATCAAAGTAGAAGTTTCCCTGCTTTGTTTTAAAACCATGTGGCATAAACAACATTTTCAAAGTTAAAAAGGGAAATGGAACTTGAGTGTTCCAGACCCACTGTACCGAAACACCACTGCCTTTAAAAACTTTATTAACAGAAATGTCTTTTTAGATTAAAAATCTAAATGTTTTAGAGCACATTCATCGAGCAATCTTCCTCAAGAAACAATCTTTTTCTTATAAGAGGGATACAGTGGTTCTTACTTATTCTCATTCATTCCTCATGCGTTCTTATGCTGAACAAAGCACGGGGCATTCAAGCTAAGAGCTGTGCTGTTTAATTCACTAGCTATTTTATAAGTAGTCACTTTATTCCTTCTAATCAGTGCTGTTGTTGCTAATGAGTATATTAATATTACAAGTAAGATAAATCACACTAATTAATTGATCAATTATAGTCAAGACTAAAAAGAACTATTTTGTTAAAAGCGAATCTGACATTTATAACATTTCTCATGTATTTATCATCAGAAGAAATTCAATAATGTGATATAAGGATTACCAAAATAATGCTTTCCTTCTCCCTCTGTTATTTTTTACAATTTGGATATTGATAGTCACCATTAGAATGATTCTTTTGTTTAATTTTTTCCTTTTACCTGTGTTCACTTTGTTCTCTTAAAAAAAAATCACATCTTCTAGATAGTATAGGTCATTAAGTTCTTAACTCAGTGTGAATGAACTTCCAAGTTGCCATGCCTTCTAAATGAAAAGTTTATATTAGTCAGAGAATTTGGTGGACCCAACAGAAAGTAGGGAGTGGCAAGAATAGCAGGTATACCAGTACATTCAGAGTTTAGGTAAAGATGGCTCTGGACAGACACCACTCTAGAAGCAGATGCCATGAGAGTAGTGTTTTCAAAGTGCTAAGTGCTATTCATTACAATCATTATTTATTATTTTAATCTAAACATGCTAGGGCTTTACTCCTCTGAGTATCTTCTTATAACTAAAGTTAACCCTAACTGCCTGCCCAGAATTTCTTTTCTCAACAAATACTAAAACATGTTGCTTTTATAAACTCTCGTTTGCTACTTCCCATTTATGTCAAAGCCAGAACATTCCACAATTAATTTTAGCACATCTTTTCTAACAAACTTGCTTATTAAATTATGCCTATATCCTGAGTTGCAATCTTTGCTAAATTAATACACGCAAATATCAAATAAAGTTAAATGACTATACTACATAAGAAAATGATTCAGTAAATTTGAAGAAATTTTTATGAAACTATATTTGTGAATTAACTCCTCTATTCAGCTCCCTGATTAATGTATACATAGTCAGAGTGTTTATTATAGAAGACAAGTATGAGTTGGCATGTAACACCTCTGACTTTCAGAGTTTAGGAGTCATTCTAAACTCCTTAGAACGACCATCGAGTGCCATTGTTTTCTCATGAAGATAACACAGTGGAGGCTTAACCATAGTCAAAAAACTACCAAGAACCTATAATTCAAAAGTGTGGTAGTGGAAAATTTAAATAACTTAATGAAAACAATAACCTAGTTTTGCACAATGCTTAGTGTCTAGCTCTATTCAGCCACTCAATTTCATTTACAATTCTTATCCTTATAACATTTCTAAGAGGCAGATAATACATCATAATTTTACCTCTGAGATAACAGACAGTGAGAGAAGCTGGATATCTGGTTATTTTGCTATACTACCTGGAGTTGATCCAGTTTATCAACACTAAATCCCAAGTTCCTACCCATTAATCTGCTCTAATTCCTAGAGTTAGCCATAGGATCCTTAGGAACTAAAACTCTATAGAGAATCATTATGTATTATCTGAGAGTTTATATATGTGTGTATGTATGCACATATATATGTATATATACATATAGGATATATTTAAATTTGGGTAGAATAGAACCCTGAATTGCCTTTGGAAACTGAGTTTGCTTTTTAAAAGACTGAGAAGATATCTAACACAAATTATTCTTAATGTCTTAGTTGAACTTCAAATTTCCAATTTATTTCTTGGGTCAGATGTCTTTATATATGTGTTTCTTGCTTCTTTAGGATATTTACCATGCATAAACCTTAGGGAGTCTACTGCTGGATGTGATCCATTCCCACCTTGTTCAAACTAGGACTGACCCACAAAACTTTCAAATCCCTGGAAAAATGTGCTGATACTTTTTCTGCACTCTTGAGGATTGCAAAACCATTGCAAGCTTTCTTTTCTGTTATTTCTGTGTACTTTATCCCATTGTACATTATACTTCATGTTGCTAAAGAGTTAGCTGCATTCTTTTCCCTTGCAAAATGATATTGTTACTTATATGCATATAAAAATAGATCCAAAGATTTAAATCTATTTTTACTTTATTAATTTAGTTTATAATCTGGATGGCTATTCACACTATATTATTTTTCCTGAAATGGTTTGTTAAATCATAATTGCCTGTGATTCTAATGCAGCAACACATCTTTGAAAATGCTATAGCTTCATCATACTGAGCATTAAGAAGAGATTACGCTTTAAGATTTACAGAAATATTATTTTTGACCTTATGGTTGGCATAAAAATGCTAAATTAATATCCTGGGAAACTTAATTGCAAACATTAACTGATATTAGGATTTGAACTCACTAGCTTTTTTTATACTGTGATTTGGTCTTAGAAAAAGTTATCAATGTATGTTTTCTGGGAAAACATATGTACACCATAGGAGGTCAACTTAACTCTAGGAAGGTATTTTGATTACTTTTGGGTTCATAGTGAATTGTTAAGGAGATCATCCATTTGGTTCTAGTTATAATTCCCCCTCTGGATCACAAACCTCAAGGATAAAATAGTAGAGAAAGCAAGGTTAGTAGATCATATAGTGATGTCAAAATAAAGAATTCTTATACCTCATAAAATCAAAAGAAATATTTTAAATGCTAAATCACCTTCAGTAATTAAATAAAAGAGCCCAGTTCTAATTCTCTCTCTCTCTCTCTCTCTCTCTTCTCTCTCTCTCTCTCTCTCTCTCTCTCTCTCTCTCTCTCTCTCTCTCTCTCTCTCTCATTCTCTCTCCCTGTTGAGTGACTGACACTGAAACTATTGTAGGATTTGGGTATGGAATTCAGATACTGACTTAACTTCGAAGCCATTAGAGCAACTGTTAAGAATTCTTATAGAATGCCATCGAATTTCTGAAAGTACACTGAGTTGATTTTCTACATTGTTCATCTTCTAACTGAGCATAATGATAAATGATATATGACTATCTAGCACAAGTTTGAGATGGGAAATCCATAAAAATGCTGATGCTATGAAGACTATGATTTGAACTTGAAAGAAAATACTCTGAAACTTTACCATAGAATATTTAGAATTCACCTTCCCCTGTTGATGAGGCCTTGGTGGATGATTATTTTATCACCACACAAGAGAGATAAGAGGCGAACTATTCTGTCAAATATTTTATAATACTTTATTTGGCATCTCCTCCTCATTCATATTTTCCGGTTACTTAAATGATGTCAAAATATGAAGTAGCCAGAAAGAAGAAACAATAGGCTCCTAATCTGATATTTAGGAAGGGGGACAAAGACACACACTCTATCAAAATTAGAACAATATCTGGATGAAGACATAGAAAATAATGCAAAAAAGAATCACATGGCAACAATGAATATATATTTTCCTCCCCATTATAAAACAAAAAGTGAAATAAAGTCACCCTTTAGACAACAAAAGGGAGAAAAGTAGCATGAGAGTTTATTTCAACCACATAAAACAAGAATGAATATGAAAATTTCTGATGGATGATTTATGCTGCAGAAAAACAAATAAAAACATAAATTCAAAAAAGCACATACTTCAAAAAGGTAATAAAACAATGAGATTTTAGTGGTCTGAATTTTAGTTCCCAAGTGGTATGTTCAACCAGAACCTCAGAATGTCCTGTTGTTTTGTAAGCGGGTCTTCGAAAATACAATTGAGCTAGAAACCTCAAGTCAGATCCCTCTGGATTAGTGTGGACCCTAAATTCATTAAGAAGAGTCTTGTTAAGTGACAGAAAAGGAGACAGAGAAATAAAGGACAATAGATGTAGAGAAACAGGAGAAGACCTTTTGAAGATGAAGGCAGAGGCTGGAGCATGCAAATGTTGTAGTTGCCACCAGAGAGAGTACAGGGCATGGAAAAGATAAATTCTGAGGAAGGGAAGAAACAAACCTTGCCCACACCTTGACTTCTGGTCTCTGAAACTGTGAGAAAATAAATTTCTCTTATTTTGTTACCAGGTTGCTAGTAATTTGTTAAAGTAGACATAGGAAAGCAGAAGAGATGAAAAGTGAGATTGCATAGCCTAGGAAGCAAATCAAGGACGAAATTAGTTTATTACAGAACTAGTAATTAAATTAGAAGCAGCGAGAATAGATAAGCTAAGCACTGAATTAATTGCAGAAAATGAGCCAAATCTCCTAGTTTCCTCCAAATATCATTACACTCTTTTCCTCACACAGGAAAGTCTCTCAAAATACATTTCCTGTTCTCTTTTAAAACTAAATGTAAAAGTATAACTTAGCTTCTGGTTATAGAGATAGAAGTATATGTGTAATTTCTGAAGTATCTTTAAAGAAAGAATGTTAATGAATCTTTCTACTTGTGTGCTAGTTGGTATTCAATGATTATGGATGGAAAGTGTCACCATTTTGGACCTAGAGATGGTCCGTGTTCAGTGAAGATAAAAGCCAGCTGGGTCTCTGATAGTGTGGGACTTCCATGTCTGCTGTGAGTGACATAAACCAAGGTTGTTGCATGAAAGATAAAGTATCTAGTTTAAAGCATTTAATGTTTGAGGCATTGTTACATCAGCCAGAATTTATTTTAAGTAATTTCTGAAGAGGTCATAAGAATATGTGATCTCCAGTTGACCCTTTAGCGGTACCAGACCAATCAAAAGTTCATTAACTCCTCCCCTGTCCTTGGAAAGTGTATACCTCTGCAACTTCAAGTGAGGAGTGCATTATCAGGCTATCTGGGCTGTGTATTGACTGGACTCAATGTAAGAGCTCCATGTTAACATTTTAGATTCTGATGTGCAGGTGTACATGCAAGTTCTCTAGCTTATTAAAACTGCTGCCGTCCCATCTGGAATGACTTATCTCTTTAGTTCTCCTTGTTTTCTGTGTATGACAGCCATTTCTGAATGTCACCTTGGAACCCTTGAGATTGGAAAGAGAACTGAAATTGTATTCAAAGCATATGAATGGTGAATGTCTGCTTTACTCTGTATAATACGCATTTTTCTATATAAGAAAGAAGAAGAAAAGGCTTTGAAATTAAACTGGGATTCAAATTATTGCACTACTGCTTGCCAAATGCTTGATCTTAGGTGAATCAATAGTTGAACTTTGATTTATCCTCCCTGAAATAGAGGTGAAACAACCTATTTAATCTTCTTAGACTCAGTTTTCCAAGCTATAAAGTGGGAATATGACTATTTCCTTTTTTATGCAGTTCTCTTTGGGATTTAAAGTGTTTATGATGTTATCTGGTACACATTAAGAAAATATGATTTTTAGGTATTATTATTATCATGAATAGCATTACTATTATTATTGCCTGATAATGTGTATGAGAATTGAATGTCATAAAGTATATGTAATATCTCTCTTAATGCCCAACAAATAACAGATGATTGTAACTTCAATTAATAAAAATCATCCTCTACATCATATCCCATGGACTATGAGGGTCCATGGTCTTGAAAAGTTACCAGAAAATTTGTGATGGATCCTATACATTTCAACACACAGAAATAATGTGAAGGAAAATTATCTAACTGCAGAAAACATCAGCCTTATGTTGCAAAATAGGTGACATCACACCAGGTGATTGATTTGATATAATGAATTTGAAATCCTAGCCAATGTTCTCTGTACTTCTTTCTCTGCAAGGCAGTGTGCTGGATACAAGTGATAAGAAATTGGATAACATACCTGCTTAATGTGAAAGAGAACAAACTTTAGCACAGAAGACAGAAATTTATGAGGCATTAATGATTTGGATTTTAGAAAGGGAAAGAACTTCTAAGTGTAGTAAGGATCAAGAAAGATTGCAGTTAGGACCTATGACTTGAAGACTGCTCACTTTTACCAGGCAGAGGTTAATGTATTCATCAGGGTGCTCTAAAGAAATATAATTAACCACACAGGTAGAATGATAGATCTATTGATCCAAGATTTGTTATAGGAACCGACTGTTGGTTTTGGAGGCTGAGAGGGCACATAATCTGCTGAATGCAAACTGGAAAGCAAAGAAAGTCAGTGATATAATTCAGCGTGAGTCCACAGGCCTGAAAACCAGGGAAGATAGTGATTTAACTCCCAACCTGAGGTTCAAAGCCTGAGAACAAGGTGGTTGCTGGTTTAAGTCCAGGAGTCCAAGAACAGTGGGCTTTATGTCTGGGAGTGAGGAAGATAAACATCCCAGTTCCAGTAAAGAGAAAGAATTTGCTCTTCCTTAACCTTCTTGTTCCTTTTGGTCTCTCAGTATATTGTATGATGTCCATCCACATAGCTAAGGGTAGTTCTCTTTGCTCACTCTACTTAGTCAAGTGCTAATCTCTCCCAGAAATATCTTCACAAGCACACCTACCAATAACATTTTACCGGCATTCCTTAGGCCAATCAAGTTGACATTGACTGCTGATGGGAAGGAAAAACTAATTTCAGGCAGAGATATATTTGTAAATATCTAAATTCTGACAGATCTAATCTATGTAAAAAAATCACAAAACACTGTGCATATCTGATAGGAAATGACGATTGTTGTTCATGATGCAGGAAATCCCAGGAGATTAGGATGTGACTTTGGTCCTGGAGATGTTGAGTTCAAGCCCTGGATCTGAAATTTATTGTCCATGTCTCATGAGATAGGTTGTTTAAGCCCTCTGTACCCCAGCTATGAAAAAATGCTTTCACATAGAGCTATTGTCAGGAATGCATGAGTTAATATTTCTGTTGTGTCTAGAATAATAAAATAAATTTAGTACAGAGTAATTCAACAAGAAGTGAAAATTAAGTGCATTTCTTGCAACAGTTTGGATCAGCTTAGTCTTTTATGTATGTTGGATATTCACTTTTGTGTGTAGGGACAAATAAACAACTACTTTTTAGATTACCAGTTTGAAGCAGCTAACCTACAGGAATCACAGACAGAGCAATACATACATACACACATACAGAGGTAGATAGATATATAAGGTATAGATAGATGATAGATAGAGAGATGTAAATTTTTTAATTCCTTGTGTTAGCCCTTTGTAAATAACCCTCACCATGTGCGGAAGCTCTAGCAACCACTGTTCAGTTTCCTTATCTGTAGCTCTGGCTTCTCAAGAGAGTCTTACAAATGCAATCCTGCAATCAAACAATATGAAGATGCTGAATTTGGTCCTTTCAACTGAGAAAAATACATTTAAGGTCATCTGTGTTGCTAATTTATGTTTATTCCTTTTTTATTGCTAGGAAATATTCCCTTGCATGGATCTACCAGTGATTTTTTTGCTAATTCAGTGGTTAAAGTAAAATTAGGTCCTTTTCATTTTTTGTCAATTATGAATACAGCTACCATAAATATTTGCATGCAGGATTTTGGGCAAACTTAAGCTTTTAATTGGCTTGAGAAGATATTTGAGTGGGACTTTGAGCCCATATGGTAAAGTGTTTGCTTAATGTTATTAGAAACTAGCAAAATCTTCCAAAATGGCTGTACCAGTTTCCGTTCTCATCAGCAATGTAGGAAAATCGTAATGTTCTGCATCCTCAAAAGTACTTAACTTTGACAGGAACAGGCTTGTTTGTTTGTTTGTTTTGCTTGCTTTGACTTTATTTTTATTTAAATGTTTGCTAATATTCATTATGGTTTTAATTGAATTTTCCTAATGATTAATTGGAAATGATTAAGATATCATATGCTTACTTACTGTTGTTATTCTCGTCTTTGGTAGATTACCTCTTCATATCTTTTGTTCATTAAAAATGGAGGTTTGTGAGTTTTCTTAATTTAATTCTATCCTTTAGATATTTTGAATGCAAGCTCTTTAAAATACTTTATTTGCAAATATTTTCTCCCAGATTGTGGTTTGTATTTCATTCTCTTAATAGTGCATTTCAAAGGACAACAGGATTTAAACATTTCCAAAGAAATCTAATTCAAAAACTTCTTTATGAATTACGTTTTGGGGTTCTATCTAAAACCTATTTCCTGATAGAGAGTCTCAACAATTTTTCTCCTATGATTTCACCTAGATAGATTTTTCAGATTTTGGGATTGACTGTATTTGGAAAGAGTGATTCAAGGGAGAATAAAATTATTTTCCAGTTAACGGGATTCGTTCAATAAAGCCACCAACCAAAACTTAGGGATTTTAAGACCCACCATGCTCCCCCACCCAGAAGCAGTGCCCCTCCCTTATAACCTTAATCTTGAGTAAACAGGAACCTCTGCAAAGGCAGTCTCACCAGGAAGAGATCTTGAAGTTGCAAAACTGTTGCATGACACAGAGGAAGAAAACCAGGTGTGGCCAGATAAGGAGACCAGCACATTCCAGGAAGATATGTGCATGCAAGAAGACTGTGATGGAAAAATACTGAAACCTTGACAAGCTCTCGATGACCTGCCCAGCAGTGCCTTGCAGCCCCCTTGCTCTCCCATATAAACCCTGCCTGCCAGCCTTACAAATGCTGACTCCCTTTTCAAACTCAGTCCACCTGCACCCAGGCACACTAATAATGCTTTTTGTGTACACTAGCCTGCATCTGGGCTGGTTACTCCAATAATCCAGTTCTGTGCTCGCCTGAACATTTCAGGGATCATATAGATAGAATGAAACTGTGCCCAGCTCGCACTCTCCCATCCCTCTTTCTTGTCTTTTTTCCTCTTTCATCATAACTTCCTCCAACTCTATGCTTCACCCACGAACTGAATATACCATTTTGCTTATTCATTTCACGCTTTGAAAAACTGAAATGCAGGTAAGGACCCTCTAAGACTCTGTTTATTGTTTCTTCTTGGGCAAGACCAAGATCTTCGTACTTTAAACTGAACTCACCCTTTAATGTCTATCTCTTCTTTGGTGTCTCTATCATTTGTTTTGTTCCCTTTCCTAAAACACAACATCTCTTTTGTGTAAGCTGGAGTAAGATGTGGTTACTTAACTATTTCTTAGAACAGCATCTGATAGAGAAATGAAATTACTCGGAATTATTCCTAGTGGGTGATTACTTAACAGGTAGTTATGACCTAGTGTATTTGAATTTTAACTTTCCTTATTAATCTCCTAAAATGCAGCTTGTGTCAAATTTTAACATTTCAAGTCAGTTAATTTCCTTAGAAATGTATCACTGAATACTGTGTTATTGCTTTTACTTGTTGGGAAGTTGACCTCAAACCATAACCTATCTTATCTAGTTATTTATTTATTTATTATTTGAAAAGGAATAGCAATTTAATGGGATACCTCATGTACATTGGTTCCTGATACTCACTTCAATAGGGGCACTATCCACTCGCCCTGTAAAATTTTCATGGTCTATGGGGCCAACCAGTCCGGCGACAACCATAACTTGACTCTAAATAGGGTTACTCTCTACATGGGACTATGCGTGGTTGGGGAGGTCTTATTTACTTTGTCCTTTATAGTATCGTAGTTTGAAAATCCTACTTCAGCAATTCTTTCTAAAATATAGTTACGCAGATCACAAGGTCAGCAGTGTTTTCCCACTTAGTGTTTCTTTTTGCTTTTCATTATCAGTGCTTGACATCCTTCTATCTTATTATAATTAGTTCCCTTAGTTGCTTCTCTGCATCCTTCAGAAATTTTGTTATCTTTTATTTATTTTGTCAAAACAAGGAGGTAATTGATTGGCCTGCAATGCTTGAACAAGTTATAATGTTGCAATTTTCTTATCAAGAGCCTTTGACGTCTATGAACATCCGGAGAGACTGGGTGTTTCCATTAGGACTAGGACCTAGAAGTTCATTTGATATGCTTCCTGGTTCTTTGTCCTTCATTTTTCAGTGGGAAAAAAAGCACAGGAACCGTGAAGAGTGACAGGATTGAAATAAGACTTCTCAGGTTTTGAGGCATTACAGTCTTTGCCCAACTCTTTTAAAAATATTTTGTTTCTTTCATAGTTCTTTTCAATTGAAGAAGTATTCACTGTGGATTTAGCTTGTGGCTATCCACTGGGGCAGGTACAATAGCTGGTACACGAAGCCTCCTTCGAGAGTAAGATGAAGTCTTGGTAAATGTGGAAGAACACACTTTAATGGGAGCATGATCTCAGATCCTAGGTACGTAAGCTCTTATAAGATGAGAAATCGTGCTTAGTTTTGGGTTTGCCTCTGACTTATAAAAGACAATCACACTATCTTAGACCTGTCACTAACACAAACTCCATCCATCTCAATATCTTTGCAGATGAAACAGTTATATTGCCTTGATTCTGTGTTCTTTTCTTCTCCTACATTCCATAATTCGTGAAATTATAGAATACAGAAGAAATATAAAAGACAATATGTTATAGAATGCCAAATTAAGTTGATTGAGAGTCATCTGTTGGATAAACAACTCTATGAAGGATCAGGAAATGTGGGAAAAAGTGACTACACAGATTGGAAAAGTCTGTTGGAAGATGAAAAGTTGACCAGTGTCAAAGGTAGGCTGAGGGCAGAGGGCTTAATGAAGAGAAACAATGCATTGAGCATAGTCTATCAAATGTATCATGTCTATGATCATAGGACACGTTATCATTTTATGCATTATTAAAAAGAAAACACTACCAGTTAGACTATAACTTTGAATTTCTTTATCTCTGGTTTTTTAAACTGCATTTCTCTTAAAAAATCCTTTATGTTCACTTGGCTATACAAGAATAATAAGCATGGTTAGCTATGGTCGACTTTATCCAGACAGAGTCCGTGGTAATTGTACTCTGTGACTAGGACCACAGAAATAATACAATAATATTAATGTTAAAATCGTCAATTTTCAGAGGTATTAAAATATGTCAAAATTTTCATAGGTAAGACCACTGATCGTCAAGGGCCAGCATGCTATATAATTTAGGTGAATACATGCTTATTGCTTGGAGGGAAAAATAATTACAAGGCCCAAAACAAAAAGTGCTGGGCAGAACATATAAAAGAAGGTTTAACTCAGTACCACAGTAGATATAAAATTCTGTTAAAATACCTGTTCCTGTACTAAAAAGCCCTAATGTTTTCTTTTAATCAGTCTCCCAAACCTTGATTAAGAGATCTTGACAAATGTGAAACTGACTTCTGAAAGATTCCTTACAGACTAAATAACACTTTCATGTAATAATTGAATATCAAATGGCCCAGAGTTATATAGAAGCAGCAACAATTAGATGTGATTTATGTTTATCTTTGCTCTTAAGGAGAGAAATAAAAAAGTAGTCTTTTTTAAAATGCCCTGTGGTTCACAGTGTGCAGAAAAAGAAGACATTTAGTCCTGTTTTCTCATGAAAACATGTGATTCATTCTGAGTCTCATTCACATCTCTCAGGGAAGGTAATTCTTATACAAAATCTCCCTAGAAAATCGTCAAATGCCTGCAAACAAAGTAAAAGAGGATTCAAAGGGGCATGGCTCCTCCAGTGCTGCACAATATTTAAGACTATTTCCCACCGTCTTTACCAAATAGACTATTCTGCAGTGTTGACTGGGGAGTGGATTTCATTACTAACCGCAAGGTCACAGGTGGTTTTGCACTGAAGCATAATTAAATTGTGCAGAAGGAATTAAAATGGTTTAGTAAATAAGATCTCCGTATTTGTGCTGAATAGGACAGAGAGAATGCTGTGCCATGTTCAGGCTGCAAGCACGCAGCACTTGGGCCCAGGGAGATTAATCTGGAGTGCAATCACTTGATGATCCCTGACTATGAATACTTCATTGAAATTATTCCTCCATCACCCTGGGATGGGAAAAGCAATCACTCATAATTAACAGGTCACCTTTTTTTTTTTTTGGTAGCTATTTATGCAGGGCACAAAGAGGATGGTATAAGAGAAAACCCCTCTTGTTTAAGGAAAATTGCTCTGTGGGCTCGAGATGCTCATGGTAATCAAAAACCATTTAAGAGAAAAAAGAACTTATTAAGGATGAAGACATCTACTTGACTGCGTATTTTCACATGTGTGTTTTTTGGCAGGTGCTGGGTAGGAGGGAGATGAAGAGTATCACTGCTGGGAATATGAGCAGAGTGGTGAGAAAAGCTTTTTTTACTTTGAGAGAAATTGGTTCTCTTCAGTTAGGTGTTGAGGAAAAATACAAATGATTTCATGCCCTATTCCCCTAAGAAATAATCATTGTTTTGCCTTTAGGAAATCAAAATATAGAAAGACTCCTCTGCCCTCAGATTGTATAAAGCTAAAAATATATCCCTGGTTCAAGCATGAGGTATCATATAAATTGTTTCCACAATATCCCACTTAGATATTTGTCCAATCAAATGATCAAAATCTCCAAAGTTATTACATGAAGAAACCTTTTTCTTTTACCCCTTTGGACAAGGGCTTCAGAATACATTATGCAATACGACTGGTAACAAATAATTGTCCATGCATTGCATATACAGGTAGGTTATATGCGTGCATGTGTGTGTGCATGTTTGTGTCTGTGTGTTGATGCTAGCAAAACAATAGCCAAATAAATTCACGGACAAGTGGGAGAGATCAATCGTTGATTTATTGGATAGGAAAATACATTTTTAACTTGTTTATCAGAAATATTTAAACCTGAGATTTAACTTGAGTCACTACAGAAGGTATATTTCAATATCATTTTACTAAATGTGTTTTATTATCTAGATCAAATACTTGCTCTTTTTAGTGAATTTCTTTCAGTTTTAGTTTTCTTCTTCAGTTTTAGCTGTTAAAGTGCTAGATCCAGTAGTAAAAGAATCATAAAACAGTGAATTATGTCAATATAATACCATTAGCATCCAATGCATCAAAGAGAAAATCTGTTATTAATTCACTAACGGATAGGTATTTTGATTCAATTCATTAAATCAAAGAAAAATATTTGATTGTTCCATTGTCACTAATTCCATTCTAACTTCAGCTATATTTAACATCGAGGACATTTATTTAATTATGCATTAATGCAAAATATAAATGTGATAGAGAGCATATTGTAATAGAAATATTGTTTTTATTAAATTAATAAATTTCTGCTGATTTGCCTGTGTACTTTTTAATTGATTCCAAGCAAGCCAGGGCCTTCTACAATCTAAAAAGAAGTTGTCATTGTTAAAGTTTACATAGATAGTTAGAAACAGATAGATGATAGCTAGATAGATAAATAGATAGGTAAATGATGCATAATGAATGGTGGGGTGCAGGAGGGTTGTAATAGAGGTAATGCAGAACTGAAAATTTGCTTAAGCATGGCAATTAATGTTTTGTCTCATTGTTGTCAATAATTAACCTGAATTAAAAAATTTAAAAATAGCTGAGCTTTTGAAAAACTACTTTTAAAAATCAACTAAAGTTTACCTCGATAGTACTATCTGAGTTTTTCTTTTTTTTAATTTTAAAGGCAGTGTGCAAGCAGGAATATTGAGGAGGGTGAAGAACTTTAGTTACTTTATTTAATTATTATCTTGGCTGTTCACCTCAACCCTGGATCGGAACCCTGGTCCCTGCCATACTTATGGGCCACACCAGCCATAGAAGGCTTAACTAACTGCAGCTTCACCAGGGTGTGCCCCTGACTATATTTTATAAATTGATTTCTTAATTATACAGCTATCTTATTCTGGTTGTTTTAAATCTTTAATTTTTAAAAGAAAATAATGCATCAAGTGCAAAACATTAAGATTATAAGCTTAAAGTGTAATTATTGGGGGAAAAGCATATAACAGGAGGTCATTAATAAATGTCCCACCAAGCAGGTAAGTAGCTAATAAGAGAGAGAACATTTATAGCAAGTACATAAAGATTGCTACTGAATTTCTGTAAAGGCACTATAGATGTTCTCAACCAAGAGTCAAACATTGTTTGAGACTCTTTTATTTACCGGAAAAATTTACATTTCATTAAGCATTCTTATGACTTTGAAGTTTCTAAATTTGATAAAATCTATTTTCAAGGTCATTAATAGAAATAGAACAGCTGTCATTAAAAAAGATTCTAGAAATAGAGCAGAATCTGCAAATACACTGAAATAATCATATATAATATAGATACAGACAGTAACTATAAAAATATTCTTCTTATACTCACATCTGTCAACATAAAAATATAAAATTTTGAATATCTTCCATTCACTATAAATTTAGCTGAGTTTACTAGTTAAACCGGAATTTCAACTCTAAAGCATTAAATATTGTAGACTATAGAAAATAATCAATTGAATAATTTTAAATTGCCAGTGTTTTATGTGTAAGATGATATTTTGAAAAAAATTGCAGGCAATTTTATTATAAAGAATAAAAAAGACTAATCTTAAAATATAAAAATATAGCTAAAACTTAATAACTGAGTTATATAAGTAAGTATGGAATTAAAAGCAATATGATGTTATTTTTTAGTATTTTAGAAATCAATAAGATTTTTTAATTTTGCTTTCATATGCTCAGAGGTATATTGCTTTTGTTTTTAGAAATAATGTTAATCTTGAAAATGCATTTATATAAATCTGCATAGTATGATAAATTGAGGTCTAATAAATCAAATTTAGTATAACACAAAAACTAAATACAATAAAATCAATTTATCAATAGATCATATTTAAAAAGTTATTGATTTTAATTTTCAGTATCCCCATTTCACTCTAAATCTTGTTAAAATTTGGATTATAAGTCATAGATGTCTCTACATATAAATTTCATATTAATAGCAGTCGGGAATATTAGTGAAATAAACAATCCTTACAACGATAAAGGGAAGTCTAGTTATTCTCATTCCTTTTTTGTCAATTGCATCTTTATTCTAATTTTGTGGTACATATTTAGAGAACCCACTAGCTCTAAATATTAAAGGTTGCCAGTAGCTCAGTCTTAGAGATTAGATTAGTAGGTCAACATTTTTGCCAAATGTACACAGAGAAAATATGCTGTTCTGCTTTTAATTATTGAACATCACATGTAAATAATGTTAGGCATTCCTGTGTATCAATTAACTTATCTTACACTTAACCATAGTGTGTCTTGTTTTTCATTTTTCATAAAAATTTTAGCTGGCTTCCTCTCCGCTCTCCCTGAGAGCTGAGTTAGCAAATTGTAGAGCAAAAGATTTGATGAGCTAGACTTATTCTAGCTTCCTTTCTTTTACACAGCCGAAGGCATCTCAGCCTTTGCTAACTACTGATTTTAATGGATTTTGTTGCCCATTCCCAGTCCATCTGTCTGCAATAAAACAAATATCCTTTCAGCTCCTACAGGAATTTCAGAGCTATGAAAACTCAGATAATGACACCTGGGAGATTTTTTTTTTTTTTTTTTTACTTTGCCTTCCTTTTTGGCAAAGAGTAGTCTTCTTCTGGGATTGATTTGTGCTCATCCAGGCTTTTAATAGCTACTTTTCTCATGGCTCTTAAAAAATTACTTTCCAGTAAAATAGCCTCTCATGAACTCAAAGATGCTGGGATAACAATAACTAGTATATGGAATAATTATCATCTTTCTAAGGAAAAATAGTGTCATAGGGCAGAATTTATCTCACATGTCTTCCTGACTTGTACTGAACAGGTATCTCCCATTTTAACTCTGTATTTATTTGATGATCTTCCCTTAAGAACACAATTGCTGCTTTCCTTACATATATATATGTATATATATATATACATATACATATATATATATGTATATGTATATATCTATATTTCTTCCCTAGGAAACAAAAAGAGAAAAGAAAGATGCTAATTCTATGGATCCTTAGGCTAAAGCAAGTCTTGTTCTTTGTGTCCTTATCGACTTTAATATTCCACAATATTTTTGCCTTCAACTTCTGGAAGAAGAGATTTCATTCTGAATTACCTCCAAAGGTTTTGAGACAGAATATCCAGGGCAGAGACAGTGGGATCCTAGATATTCAGATGCAGGTGTGAATAGATTTCAATTCTTATATAGAGATCAAAACTCTGAAAACAATGCCAGCAAGCTCTCTCTCAACATCTTTAATCCTTAACCTCTTCTTCCACCTTGGAGCAAAATTGAGTTCTGGCTCCAGAGTTGCAAACCTTCAGTTTCCAGAAAACGTGTGGATTTAAGTTTAAGGAAAACAAATGTCAAGACATTGTAGTCACTGTGATTTATATCTCTTTTCATTATTGTTAATATTTTTCTTTTCAATCATAAATGCCTAGAAACTGCCATATGAAATCTAAGGAATGTTATTGCTCAAACAACAAAGGGAATAGAACAACTTAATGCATTTTATCATTTTACAGGAGGCAAACCAAAGTGAATAAGTACCATGCATCATAAAAAGAGCCATATTTTTTAAAAGCCAAATAGAGTGGTGCTAATAAAAATGAAGGCTTTCCTATTTCACTCAGTCCCCTGCAGAGAAAGAAAGGGCTGCATGGGGGCTGAGGGTTTGGCAAGGAGTCAGGGGCTATGCACAGTTGTCTTAAGGTCTGCTTGTCAGCCTTTCCTTTTAAGGTCAAGAAGGAAACACATCTTTATGGGACAGATGAGATCTTTCTAAAGGTTAGGAGTATTATGTCACCTTAACAGATGATGAGGGAAAGAAGTGATTGTGGCTGGATATCTTCATTGTCAGAAGTCTATTGCTCCTGTTAGCGAGTCTGTTCCAAGCCTGACAAAAACAGAGTTCACTTGACTAAACCAATCACTGTCTGTAACGACCGGTGTTGAAAACACTTCCAGAGTCCAGACAGGGATTACCTTTCTAGCAGCTGACCAGTGAAGGAGTAACTAGGCGTCCCTAGTTAACTGAAAGTGGCTGCTGAGAAATCATTGCCTTCCTTCTGGAGGGAATTTCCAGTTGCACTGACATTATGACACACAGGAGATTCTGTACCATCCGTATGGAGTGAAGGAAAGACCATCAAATTCATCTGACTTAGGACTGTGATCCTGGGTTCCTATTGAGATTTCAAAAGACAAGGTCTAGACTTCTAGTTTAAAGTCAATCAACAGTCTTATTTTTTGGGTCAGCAGCAGATTTTTCTTGGAATTGTCTTTAATATTTGCTATCTATGAAGATATGCTCATAAAAGAAAAAGACACAAATGTTTCTTTTAACACCTGAAAACAGAGTTGACTGGTCAAATCATAATGTTATGCAAAATTTGAAACAATGTGGATATTCTTTGAGGAAAACATTCTGTAGCAGGTCACTGAATATTTTGTATTAATGATTTCCCTGAGAATTTTCAAACAAAAGAGTGAGATTTAAATATGTTGCTGTTGACCTGCAGTCCTCCAGGATTTGAAAGAAACTTTGGACAGGAAATATGTCTCAGGACGAGAAATGGGGAATGCTGTGTCTGCAAGGAAAACAAAGGGACATCATTTGAATTTCATATTGAAAAATACTTTATTTTTTAAATGATGTAACCGAATATATATCTTAACCCATTCTCCGGGAAAAAAAAAAAAAAAAGAAATCGGATTTTGAATACGTTACGATTGTGTGTGTTGACGACCAGTATTAAAAAATAAAAGGGTGTGCATATGTCCGTAAGTGCCAACGTCTTCTTTACTGGAAAAAAGAATACATTTTAATTTTTAAAAATGGGCTATTTTTTGAATGGGTGAAGTCAGTTTCCAACTTTAAAAAATGTAGTTTCATATTTGGCCAGTAGAAGGTACCCTACGCAAATGGCTGAGTTACAAACTAGCCTAGCATCGTGGGCTCACAAATCGGTTAGGGTAGTAGGTTGAATTATGCTCTTAATCATGGAAGGATATTTTTGCTTGAAACTATTCTTTCTCATATTTCTATAGTCTCTTTTATTTATGGGCATGCTGGAATCTGGCCAAAGCTTTTCCCCTAGGTAAAATGACAACATCTTAATTAGCAAAGTTTGGTCTGTGGTATGAGTTGCCAAAGAGAAAACCCATTGTTCTAATGCAAAGACATCCGTCATTGGCCTGCTCTCAATGCCCACAGCCTAGTGCTAGAAATCCTGGGCTCGAAGGAAAGGCATCTGAATCACATTTTGCATTCCAGCACTGTCTAGTTTATATATATATATATATATATCTGGCAAATCATCGCTTGGCTATATTATTTTTCAAGGGACTTTCCTAAATTCTCAGCATAATTGCTTTGAAAATTAAGTAAGTTTAAATTAGACATCACTTTTTTTAAAAAAGGCATGGGACAAATAAAAGATAATTCTATATTATTCTTGTATAAAACAATATATTATTATTCTCAGGTGATCAGAATTCAGATTCTCAGGGAATGCAGTATGTATCATGAATTTAGCTATGAATTCATGAAACATAATAGAAAATTAATTTCTTGTAGCATAAGATGAGACTGTAGTCCATTCTTATTAGAAGCTGCAGACAATGTACATTGGGTATTTGTGAATGCCAAGGAGAAAGAACTCAACAGCAAAATAAAAACAGGGAAGAAAAACAAACTAGAAATCTATATTTTTGAAAAACTACAAAACACTCATAAAGACATGTGAAGAGAAAAAAAAGAAAGCTTTCCCTTCGTGTTTCTGAACATGATGCAACTTATAAGAAAATCAGCAAGGATCTAAGAAAAACCTTAGTATATTATTTCCAACATTCCACAGATCCCAAGCATAAGAAATAGATCACTATTTAACATTCGTTATATATCTTCTAATTTAAGTCTGTCTTTTCTTTTTCCTTTTGGACTGTAAAGGAAACTTAAAATAACTATGTGTCTGTGCCTCATGTACGACTGTTGTATGTGTTTTGGGAGACGTAGGCAGAGTCCACACTTTGGGGCAAACATGAAAAGTACTGTCCCATATCAGATTTTATGACTGTAGAAATAAGAAAAATGCCAACTTTTTGAAATACTAAGCTATATATCTATGACAAAATATTTTGGTATTGTGAAGATTGGTAGCTGTCAAGCTTTATTCAAAAATATTTTAATCTTCAAACCTGTCAAATGCTCTCAAGAAAGACCTTGGCAAATCTGAAGACCAGTTCTGTTGCCACAAGGTTAAGACTTGGATTCTGAAAGTGTTGTCAAATCATACCCTGAATCGCAGTAAATAATGAGGCAAAGATCAAAAACATTAAGGTATGTTTTCAATTATGAAGACCAACTTCTTATTAGTAGTGCTGTCAAATCTGGTATCACTTACGAGGATGACAATAACTAAGGAAATACACTGCTATATTGTTGAATCTAAAACAGTCAAACAATTTAAACACGTAAAAATATAAAGGTGTTCCTTCTGTTTTGCAACCATTTCTGTTACTTATTATTTTCAATAA
This sequence comes from Solenodon paradoxus, assembly GCA_004363575.1. Lineage (NCBI taxonomy): Eukaryota > Metazoa > Chordata > Mammalia > Eulipotyphla > Solenodontidae > Solenodon > Solenodon paradoxus. The sequence continues at coordinate 639,868 of RJWH01000275.1, read as the reverse complement.
TTCACTACCTGGCCACCGCTATTTTTCTCTGAGAATTTTGTTTAAAGCTGAGAGATTAAATGTTCCTTTTTTTTTTTATACCTGTCATTTTGAAATAGATTAAAGACCCCAAAAGAAGGTGCACAAATAGTACAGAGAGACCCTGTGTATAATTTGCCCAGCTTACCCCTTTGTAATAAGTTCTAAATTCATAAAACATTGTCAAAACCAGGAAGTTGATGCTGGAACAATTATATTCACTCAAATACAGACCTTATTCAGATTTCAATAGTTTTTACATGTATTCTTTGTCTCTTCTCCCCTTCTGGGAATCTTTGAGTTACCTAAATTTCTAGCTAGTTATCAATAATATATATTATGTGATACAGAAACAAATCACTGACCAGTGGTGATACTTAAAATGAGCAGTGTCAAACCATAAATCCCATCTGTTTTTACTTCACAAGCTTCCTGTCCTTAGCTTACTTAATCATTCCTACCTCCTTCCCTCTAGTAACCTTTTTCCAATACCAGTATTCAGAAAAAAATCCCACCTAAAGCAAGGTATGACTTTTTTTGAGTGCTTTATCTTTGATGAGCTCTTGGGGGTCATTCTCTAAATTATACAGATGATCTTTGACATTAATACTGACAAATTAAAAAAGAGCACAATTAGTAAATCAAAGAGCTTTTCAATAGAGGACCTTTGTTTATTTCTACCTGGTACACACCTGGGCTCAACTTGGTAAAGAACAATGAGCACCATTGTTTGGACTAGAAAAAACAGCTAAAAGTTATCCTCCTTATATCCCTCAAAAATATAAAGATGAAACTGCTACTTGATCCAGCAATTCCACACCTAGACATATACTCAGAGAATACAAATCTCTGATCAGGAAAAATGTTCCACACCTCTGTTCACAGCAACGCGGTTCATAGTAGCCAAGCTATGGGAACAACCTAAATGTCCATCACCTATGACTGTATAAAAACCTGTGGGAGATATATATATATATATATATATATATATACATATATATATATATGTATATATATATATACACTCAGTGGAATTATACGCAGCTATTAAAGAAAGAAAGAAACTGTGCCCTTTGCAACAATCTGTATAGACCTGAAGGTGATCTTGTTAAGCAAAAAACGTCAGAAGGAAAAGGAGAAATCCTGGATGGTTTCATTCATATGCGGAAAATAGTGGCATGAAATAAAAGAACATACAAGTTCCAACAATATTAACAGAATGCAGGACTATTATTACCAGAATGTGGGAGGAGGGAAGGGAAGGATGTTGATAAAGACACTGGAACCCTGGTGGTTGGGTGCAGTGTGGAACACTCAAGACTGAGAAGTGAGTTCTGCGTCTTAAAATGAGTTTGCTTTGTAAACAAAATAAAGAAATAAATGAAGTCATTATAAAAAGAAAAATTCTCCTCCTTTATGAAAGGGCACCAAACCAAACCAGTATCTTGGAATATTTATGGAAGCTATCTATACATGTATCAAATGAGAGAGAGAGAGAGAGAGAGAGAGAGAGAGAGAGAGAGAGAGAGAGAGAGAGAGAGAGAGACAGAAATTTCCTCAGTCATGGCCATTGTTACTCCTAAATATATCATAAATATTCTTGTGGTTGAATTGTTAAGTATTTCAATTCAGTATATCATGAGAATTTTAAAATGTTTACATGAGGAGATAGTAAACCACACAGAGACCAGTGGAAAGGTAAAAAAAAAAAAAAAAAAATCCCCATTTGTACACAAATGAAGGAAAAATTTATCCTCTCCACTAAAATTATATGAACTAATTTGCTATTTTATTACACAAAAAATGGTCACCATGTGACTATTTCTCTAAATTTCTTCAGCTGAAAAGCATGAAACCAGGGTCATTAACTGAGTGACTTAGAAGACCAAACTAGGATGCCCATAAGGAGAATACCTAAATGTATTTTAAACTCCTACACACTCAAAGCCCTTTTTCAAGAAACGTTATATTCTTTAATACTGCTTATGTATCTAGCTAAGAGAGGAACATTAAAAAAAGATTATAATAAATTACCTTTCTTTCTGTGAATTCTCAAGTTCAAAACAGACCGCTGAAGAACATCTATTTTCACTGCCATAAATGAAGGCAAGGGCTATGGGGCTCTCCAAGCCTGGGTGGGTAATGGCATCTGTGGGGTGACATGATTTACTGGGGCCATATGTTACATTTAGGACTATGGGAACCTTATGTAGATTGGAGAGAACAAACTGGGAGGAGCTTCCAAGTAACAATAGAGAATGAAGAGCTTTGTAGAAAAATTTGCCTGTGTTACAAATTTCTCTTCTTAAAAAGTATTCCTAGTGAGGTTGTATGAAAACATTTATGTCAATCACAGTCATTAAGGACAGTAAGAATGAGAAAAAATGGGCAACTTAGCAGTCAAAAGAAGTCTGCTGAGCACTGCTGCTCAGATAAACCTTGATTCTCTGTGGAGACTGTTGGGTCTAGGAACAGAAGATTAAGGCTTTCATTGTTTCTCAGCTGTGCTAGCAGAAATGTATCCAGTTAGTTTTATTAGACTGTAGATATGAAATGATGAATTACTGAGATCACGAGATCTTGTGGTTCATGTTATAGAATTAAATTGTGAAATGGAAGGTCTTATTGAACATTATCTGGAATCTAAAGTTTAGCTATAGACAATCCTATCTGAATAGGATAGTTCTAACTATAATAGTTTGTGGCTGTCAGAATTAATGTATACCCATTCCTTTTATACAGATTCACACACTATTTTTTTAGCTATTAAGTATAGAATGATTAATGTAATATCTACTATGTAATACAAAAATATGTATGTCAAAAACTAAGAAACAATCTTTTGTATGCTAGATTTTTTATAGTTTTCATTTTTTTAAATTATACTAACTTATTTTACACATTAAAATAAACTCATATGTAAAGGTTCCCTATTCCTCAGATATATGTCAACACACCTTACCTTCCACCAAATCACTAAACGTTATTCACCACTGTCCAGTGGGCTCCACCACCACGTGCCCCACCTCTGCCCCCACCCACCCTGTCCCATTCCCTATTGAAAACCTCATCTTCATTGCAGGTATCTGAGGATTGATTTTGCTTCATCTGTTCCTTTGTTTTGTCTATTCTCATTCCATCCATGAGTGAGGTCATCCGGTATCTGTCTCCTTTTGACTTATTTCACTTAACATAATACCCTCTAGATTCCTCCATGTTGATTCAAATGGCAGGATTTCATCTCCTCTAAGGGCTATGTAGTATTCTGTTGTATATATGTACCACATCTTCTTTATACATTTATCTGATATTGGGCACTTAGGTAGTTTCCAGTTCTTTGCTATTGTGAATAGGGCTGAAATAAATGTGGGAATGCATGAATCTCTGCAAATAGTGTTCATGTATCTTTTGGGTAAATACCCAGAAGTAGGATAGTGGGATCATCACTGTAGATATTGCAATCTGGTTTTATGGCAATAAGAAAGGACACTGGTAACTTGCAGAGTTCTATGCAATAACACAGGGACAGACTGATACGTTGTGAACTCCAGAGAACAAGAATGGGATTTCAAAGGCTCTGATGTTCTGATATTCATTGTATGCAGCATGCAAAAAGTAATCCACTCTCAAAGTTTGTTCATATTTTTCTCTCTTCTATGATTCCAAAGTAATTGTGTCTATATCTCTCAGGAAACATTTGAATAAAGTTATCTATCCATGTGCATTACTCTGTCATTCATGTATATTGCTCTGCCATCCCTATTATGTGGCCTGACCTTTGAAAGCAGAGACTTGCTTCCCTTGGCGTGGCTAGTTGTTAAGTACAAATAAGGTCACATTACAAGAAATTTCCCAGAACCCAACCTGTGTAGTAGCAGACAACTTGGTGCATAAATTAAACACTCATACTGTGATTTCTGAGTGACCTTGAAGATGTTTTGATAAAAGTTCACTTATCATTCTCTCAGGTGGTTCCAACACTCCAAGATTATCATTGTACTCTACCACCACCCTCACCTCCTCTATATCATCCCTCCCCCACAGCTGGTACCTGCCTACCCATGACATACATGCACTAAGGTTGTGGTCTTTCAATGCTCCTCACACTGAAGGGATATTGCTGATAGGTCTCACTTTGCTCCTTGGGTCCTCATGCTTCTCTGGTTGTGGTTCTTTTATCTACAAGTCTCAAATAGAACATTTTTGATTGCATCTGCTATGCTTCCTTGCTTAGTCCTTGACACAGGGCCTAGAGGCTAGTTCCATGCTGCCTTCTACTCACAGTCTATTCCTCAAACTCATAGCCACCACTGGTTATCAGCTTTCCACCCTTGTAAATCAGTTCATGCAAAGAGACACCTGAGGTCCCCCTGCACTACTTTATTAGGCATGTTCCTTAGCCTAAGCCTGGGTGCCTGCTCCATCAGCATCACTGCACATGGTTGTCTACATGTAATCTACTCTCAATCAAGAGAAATGTCTACTCAATGACTCATGACCCTATCCAACATGCAAGAACACCACCTAAGATTTTAGAGTTGGAAAAAATATTTAATTTTTCTTATCTTTGGAAATCAAAGCAAACAGATGTAAATAAATTGGAGAAATTGGAATAAAAGTAAAGAAAACCAAATACAAATTAAAACAAATAAACCCCACTGCACCACATGACAAAATAGGGCAGTAATATGTGTCTGCCAAACTGCCATCTCTACAAATTAATCTTTCCTTTCATCTCTGGATTTACTCTCATATTTCAGCTGGGAGTGTAGTTATGATTGAATTGGGATTCTTTTATACTCATTTCTCATGCTACCACATAATAAATATTTTTATTGTCGAAGTTTTCTAGATGCATACATTACTAGAGATCACAGAATTTGTCTCTGAGTTGACTACATGGAACCAAAAGAAGGAACATTCTTTAAAGCACAAGGTACTTCAAGGAGGTTCATATAAAATGCATGTGAATTTATTAAAGGCCATCAAATATGCACACACACTAGCACACATACTCCCAGCAAGTCAGTGTAGTTCTTTTAAAAAAAAAATGACTATGTTGACTGCTTTAGAGTCTATATCAAAATTTTCCTAAAATAAGTGGTTTATTTTTCATTAAAAAAGTTTTCATTAACTGCTAATCCTGATTGAAACAAGGAGCAGAATATTAGCTTCACTCTCTGAAAGACTTGACATATCTATATGAATTTGTTGACTAGAATATCATAGTACAAGAATAATATTTTATGCAAAACAATGTGCAAGAATTTTCATGCAAATAGATTAATATTGTTGTAGAGTGTGACAGATTTAAATAGCTATATTTTTTCTCATAGTCATGACAGAAGTTAAAAGGACACAAAATGATGCAAGAATTCTGAAGCCCCAGATCTGAAATTTAGCACTGTCATTTCTGCCTCATCCCCTTGTTAAAAATAAGTGGTCAAATACAGAATCAAGTGATGGAGAAATATACTCTACCCATGATGATGTCTTGTCAAATGTATGTAAGGAGGGAATAATAAAGAATTGAGAATAAAATATCAATCACAATTTCATTTTATTTTCTATTTCTAGGCAGTTTGAGAAATAAATACGATTAGAAAACTCAGTTTTTAAAGTCAAACTTAAAAGTATGGGAAAAATATCTACTGTGATGACTAAGTATATATGAAAAGTCCACTGATGGGTTATATGGAATGAAAAACTGCTAACACATTCACAATCTGAAGTTCTTCATTTTTAAAGTTGCTTCTGGAGGGCCACTAAAACTATGACCTTTAAGCTTTGAATAACAGTAAGGTATTAAGGGCAAGTATTGGTAAACTACTTAGCGGGTTGCCAAAGGTTAATAATACATGCTGGTCTTCCAAAGGGTTGACTCAGTAAAGGGTTTTAAGTAAACTAGAAGTCTGATTGTCATATGAGACAACCTCATGAAGCTCCTAACACACATTGCAAAGGGAAAATAAGAATGTAATCAACTTGGGGCACAGATGCTTTGATATCAGTATTTTTTGAAATGAAATTTTTTTTTATATATTTAATAAATGTCATTGAAAGAACATTGCATCATAACAATATATAGGTTTAAGGTGCACATTGTTGTAAATCATCATTTGTATATAACACATTAAGTTCACCGCCGCCATTCCAGTTCTTCTTTCTTCACCATGTAAATGATCCCTCTCTACCCAATTTACTTGTCCTCCCCACTCTTCTCTTTTTATAACCACTAATTTGATTTTGTTTCCCCAATATCTACTTTTGTTTGGTTTATTATTGTGTTTGCTTGCTTTCCATATTGACTACGTATGAGTGAAAGTATGCAATATCTTTCTTCTTCATGCTTAGCTCACAAGCACAAGTTTCTTCTAGGACCATTCATGCTGCAAATAGCAAGATTTCATATTTTTGCTACCTGAGTAATATTCCTTATTTGCTTTTGTGCTTGTTTGTCAATTATAAATAAATGCTGATTTATCTTTATCATCATACAGTTTATTTGCGCATTTTCTGCTATTAAACTGACCTGCAGCAACAGTGTTTTCATTTTTTAAAGACTTCTAAGATATAGATGTTGTTCAAATAGTGACCATTTTATAATTTTGATTTTTGTAATTCTACATAGTACACACACACACTTGTACATTCACACACACATGAAGAAAATGTGCTAAATGGGAATTTTTATGATTTAGTAAATTTTATGTTAGAAATCAGGAATGGAGTAATTAGAACAAGGTGCATAAAATTGTCTAATGAGATATTGTTTGAGAATTATTATTCTAGATCAAAGTAAATGATATGGATAATGCTAAACCAGAAAGTTTACAATAGAAACTCAATTTCTGAAATTACCTTCAAGTTTTTCAACAAAGTGACCCTAATTTGACCTTTCTAGTCTTACATGTTGCAAGCAACATTCCTAATCACATATTCAATATCATGGTAATCTGACAATGTGTGGAATAAAGGATGTTATTTATACAATTCATAAATTATTAGTCAAAATCCAATTACCTGGTCAATTGTCCAGATTTTTCTGTACAGATTCCTCTAACAGATTCCACATGAATGGTCGCTGTAATTTGTTGAATCTTTCAATTTTGATTCAGCTATTTTGATGCTGCTTAGTTATTACTATAAATCTAATTTCTCCAAATATTATTGTTTGTATACTAAGTAAACACTTGTTTTTGTCTTTTTCCTTGTCTTACCTCAATGTTAGGAAAATGATGGCTGAAAATTTGCAGAGAGTTAAAAGACTAAACTGAGATTTATAAGGTTTCTTGACAAAGATATGGAGTTATATTAACAGTATGTACTAACATAGCAATCGATTTATTTTTATATTTTATTACTAAACTCTACATAGTATACTTTAAACTGACTCGGTAAAGAAAATTACTTTATGTTTCTCACTTTAATTCAAGTTTTAAAAAACCTTGTGTGGACTCTTAAGCTACAAGCATAAGATTTGTCATGTTGAAGGTTCAAGGTTTTAAATAATTTATTATAATAGGAAAAAAAGCCTAGACTTTGGAGTCAGGGAGAAATGGTTCAAATATCAGTTTATGAATTGTGAGACAGAGGGATGTCACATCACTTTGGAAAAATCTTAGCTTCCTCACACAGGGAATGGAGAAAAAATGACTATCATGAAAGAATGATTATAAAGAATAATGATGATAAATGAACTATGATTTTTAATAAACAGTTTTAAAATGATTAAACTTACTTCCTTAAATTGACAAATGAGTAGATGTTATATAGAAAGTCACCACATCAGTTCCACAAGTAGAATGAATGAATTCTTAGATTAGAAAGGCTACTCCTCTGGAGTGTAGGACTCAATTTTGTAAAAGTAAGTCCAGAAAATGTTAGGATAATGTCAATTGGGTTATACTAAAGAGAAAGAACAAGATAATGGTAGAAGGGAATGAGATCAGTTATATAAGCAACCAGAGTCATGATTTGAAAATGAAAATTGAGATTATTCATATCAAATTCTGTGGACTTTTGTGATAACTTTCTTTTCTTCTCATTTCCCCCCAAATCATAGACTAATTCTTAACCCTTTGGCTATAGAGATTGCTAATACAAAAGGACATTCTTTTTCACAAATATGCTAAAATACTAGCAAAGATTACTTTACAACTGGATGGAGTATAAACAAGAAACTAACATAGAACTGTATTTTTAATAGAACTATCTTAATAGTTTTTTATGTAAAAATGATAAAGAGATGTTAATTTTCAACTTTATGTGCTCAACGTGGTACAATGCTACATGATGGGTCACAAGGCACAAATTATGATGGTTGTGTCAATGTTTTTGAATTTTGCTTTCTGCAATTTCAAAATGCTAAAACTAAAAATAATTTTGCTGTTATTTTTAAATGGTGTTAAAATATTGTAGTCAAGGATATTGTCATATTGATAACATGGATTTGAGTAACTGACAGGCTAATACTGGTTTCTAATGAGTTAATGAAATTAATCAGGCTTGGGTATGGACTTAGTGTTCTAAATTTTTTCTAATACATACACATGATTTTGAATGCATACATATATACATATATATGTTGTGCATATATATGCAATGAATAAATACCTCCTAATTGATTTTGTAAAATGAAAATATATACATTTACAGTGTGTCATTTTCCTTTAATTGAAACAAGGAACTAGAGAAACTTCGTTTTTGCTAGGCTACTCATGTAACCACTTGCATTTAGGGTGTGACCTGTACTCATGTAATCACTTACATTTAGGATGTGACCTAAGTTATAAATACCCTGTGCTATTTGGGTTCGGGGCTGTATGATTTGGGTCTGTTTTCCCCATATAGCCACTGGCTAATAAATTCCTCCAAAATTCTCTTTAACTCTAGTATGTCTCTCCTATCTTGTTGGATACTTTGGAACACAATAATTTATCTTTTGCTGATATACCTAGTGACCGGTGACTTTATTCTCTTTTCCTATATTATGATTCTTGTTTCAGTCATCAACTGTGCAGTGCCTAACAATGTACTTCAAAATTTACTGGTTTAAATCAAAACCATTTTATTTGATCATGATTCTTCAATTTGAACTAAGCTTCTGATTTTTCTTACACTGGATCCTTGATTTGATATGTTTCCTAGGTCAGTCTGAGTGTGGGTAAAATATCTTTTTTCCAAACCAGTCCAGGGACTTTCTTTCTCTACATGGTTTCTCCATTTGGTTGTCCATGTGATCTTTTCATTGAAATAGCAAAACTTCTGCATTGAGATCCAGGGCTCCCAATATCCCAAGGCAAACAGAAAACAAACTTTGAGATCTTTATAAGACTTAAGCTAGAAACTGACCAATATCAGCTCTATAAAACACATTCTGCTGGTTAAAACATGTCATAGGATCAACTCAGAATCACAGGAGGAGCATTATATTAGGCTGTGAATATTAAGTCGTAAATACAAAGAAACGTGATTCATTGGTGTATAGCAGTTTTTTTTCCATTCCCCAATGATTGACTTTTCTCCCAAATGTAAAATACATCCATCCCTATCTTTAAGAGTCTTAAAATTTTCTCATTTTATCAATGTTTCACACGCAGGCCTGAAATTTAGGATTTTTTCATCTAAATGATATCTGAAAGGTTTTTTCTGAGCTCTGCGAGGAAAAAAAGTCAATTAGACAAAAAGTCGAATAGCCAGGGCTTTATTGGGGTTTGGGCACCCGGGCGAGGTTCTCCGGTCCGCAGAACGAGGGCCGGGGAAGTCGCGCCCGAACAAAGGGAAGCGCGATCTTTAAGCAAAAGAATTTCGAGCGCTTCATAAGTCGCGATTGGGGATTGGTCCTGTGATTCCAGGTGTGGTTTCGTCAGCTTCTTTTTTCCCGAGTATGGCCGCCATTTTGTCCTTCTGGGCCGCCATTTTGTCCTTCTGGGCCAGCCTAACACCCACTAAGATAAAGTGAGAGGCAGGAGGGTATATCAAGTCAAGGTCTGCTTTACAGAGAACTATCTATTTGATCTCTCCTCTTTCCTCAGAAGCTGGCTAGTTGGAAATACCTGGAGAAACCTAAGAAGGTGTGTGTTGAAGATGGCTAAGCTTCTGTCGGCTGACAGCGACAGACTGCAACTCCTCCTGAGAGGATTTAACACGAGTGAGGAATAAACTTCTATTTGTTAAATATGGTGCTCATTATTCAGAGGCTAAAATAAAGCTTTACTAAATTTATTCAGTATTAAAACAGAGTTTGCCAAATTAAGAATATTTTTCTTTAATATCAACTTTGGGAGATATTAATTGGCAAGTACTAATTGCTGAATCAATTGAATGTTCACGTGAATAAATAAAGTAGTCTTAGCTTGATTTATGTTGCTTCTCAATCTAGCTTGTTGAAGCAAACAAAAACACTTGGCGAAGTTAAATAGCATACATAGTATTTCTAACTTAAAGATCTTTCACAACATATATAAATATATATGAGTAATTACACATTATGTTAGGATCATAAATGTGAAAATGTATGTAGAGGCAAAATTATTCCTTCAATACTGCATTGAACTACCATCCGGGTACTGTCTGAGGTTCTGGAAATACAAATTAAATCACCCAGAGAAAGTTATGCCTTCATAGATCTTGCATACTAGTGGTGGAAAATAAAATTATATTAATATATTAAAAATATTCAGTATTATAATTAATTGCTCAGATAATTATTGGTTTTAATATTATTTCATAGTTATATTCTTAGATCTCATTCCTCATACTTTATAGAAATTAGAACAGTCTGCAACAAATATTCCTTAGCAATGCATAATATATATATATAGTCTTCCTAGCAGTATTCACAGTTTAATAATACCAGTTTAAGCAAATCAAACATATTTTCTTCCTCTGAAACTTGTATTGAGAATATATGCAGTTTTGGTAATGCTATATGTAATTCTATTAATTTTGTTGAAGTAAATAATGATTTTCACTGATACATTTTAAATAAATTCCTGATGTAGCACATAGGCTATACCTATATAGCTATTCAATTTTCAAAGAAGAAATCAAAAGTTCTCTGTAGTTGCCAGACTTCTCACATATTTTCAATTTTATTAAGGATAATATAGTCTATATACATATAATTTTGAACTATTGTTCCTGTCTCTTGTTATTATATCAAAATCTAATGCTGTCTAAAAGCCCAAACACAAACTCAATTCTTCTCTATGAAGTTTTTGTTAATGACTTCTCTGATTTTCCTTGAAAAGTATCACCCGCTAATTTTAATTCATAACCACTTATATTTATTTTCACTTCCAATTATGATAAACAATCATGAGACTTTTTATATTGCTTAAGTTTTGTCCAAGAAACAAATTTTTGAACTTAACTGCTTGACTATAATTGGGTATATAGATAAATGCTTCATATCTCTAAAGATATTAATGGACAAAATAAAATTTAATTGGTTATTAAAATAATTTTAAGTGTACCTAAATATCTAGTGAAGAATATTCTCTAGGAATATTAATGTAAAGTTATCAGTGCTTAAGAAAAAATCAAAAGAAAACAGTGCAATGTAATTAGAGACACTTGAGAATTTTTTTTTACCATGAGAACTTAATTTTCAGGCAAAAAAAAAAAAAAGCCAAAAAATTAATAGAATAAACTTCTATTAAGGTGATAAGAATTCTTCATCCTCCTTAGTAGAATTCACAGTAATCAACTTCACCTATTTTTCAGCTCTTGTAGGGTTTTTTTCAATTGATCAGAATCATTAGGAACATTTCAGAAAGTCTTAGAAGTCAGAAAGCTTATAATATTCCCAGTTTTAAACAGGAATTAGTTCTTAGGAATGCTCAGACTATTTTTAATAATCATCACATTCTTACTTTTTTTTTAAGTTCCATAGATCTTTGTTTATAGTTTAAATGTACCTATTTTCTTCTTGCACAGAAATTAAAGTACTAATTAGTGCTCTGAGAAATGATAGCATTGTACAGTCTCAGTTCTAATTTTTCACCCATCAACCCAAGCTTACAAGTAAAATATTTTAGATAGCTGGTTGCCTTATATGATTTAGTTCTTTTTTTCTCGTAAAGAATAATGGCTTACCAGGTTTTTTTCAAACGTATTTTGAAATATTTTATGTAAAGACACATGTGTATAGTTTAGGAAATAGACGATTGTAGATTGAGTTAGGGTTTCTTATCTCAGTGTTCAGAGAAAATCCCCTTATCCTTCTGTGGTTCTTCATGTGCTGGCCCATAAACAAATTAATATCAGAGAGTGTTAGACAAAAACACCGTATTTTATAACATATTCATGTAAAATTTACTTAACTTTAAATTCTGTGGTAAATGGAATAGATTAAAGACTCACATCCTGTGCTGAGGTTTGAAAAAGGGAGCCTGGGGTAGCCAGGAGAGAGGAAGAAGGGGTTTTCACATCATAAGGAGGGATGCTTTATCTTTTTTGAAAGTAAAGATAGATTACTTAAGGAGGACAAGTTTTCAGATGACTGACATCTGAAGTAAGAACTTTCCAAATGACTTATTTTCAGGGAATAAGGAAGCCATACTCACTTTTTGATCAGAGGAAGTGACGATGTTCTCATTAAGGGAAGGAAAAAAAGGGTTAGTAGAAAAGCATGAGTGTCTCCTTTGTCATTGGCATTGCAATAAGTTCAAAATAATTTTCATGTGAGCAGAACATCTATAGCCCAGTTCTGGTAGATCCGTTTTGAGTTTTTTCACTTATGTACCCCCCATAGCATGTTTTCTATCCTTAAGTCTCAAGATAACTAATCTCCTGAATTTGAGGTTTATCATTTTAATATTCCCATATAGTTTTATTATTTAAACCTGTTTCCTCAACATTTTATGGTATGTATTATATATACATCTAAATTTTATATAATTTTTTATAGTAGTCATATCCTTGTTAAGTTGCTTTTCACTTTCCCAATATTGTGATTATAAGACTACTCCATGTCAATGATGAGACTCAAATTGTGTAGCTATTCATATTTTTAAGTCTGTTTTATAGAGGGAGAGATCACAGCCTTTTTTATAGATAGCTGTGACCAGGTGACTGAATTATACATAAATAAATGTGAATGGAATGGATGGGATATTTCAGCTCCAAGGATTTTAACTAAAATGTATACTCCCTGATATCTTTTGATTTCTACTTGCAAGGTGAAGATGGCAACAAGGTCCGGGAGGATGGTGAAACTACTGGATGGGAAAATCCTAGTCCCCGAACTACCACATAGAAAGCTGATGAAAAATATTTGCTTATAAGTTTTGTCAGTAAATGAATACATTTCTATATTTCAAAGCTCTTCTCCCTAGTATCTAGTTTTTTGATTGAATCTTTCATTTTATCGCTCTGCTATGAATATATCACTCTTACCTATTCATCTTCTGATTATAAATATTTCTCCTAATTTTTTAATTGTCACAAACAATGCTTCTATAAATAATGTCAAATATATTTCCTTAGACAAAAGTGTCTGAAACTCCTGTGGCTGTGCCCTCTGAGGCACTGTGACCAGAGAGCGGGTGAGTGAGTGCCATGGTTGTGGATTGAATGAGTATAGGAGTGAGGAGTGGTTGCCTCTGTTGGTGCAACAATGTTCAAACCTCTTCTCATGAATCACAGGTAGGTTCACAAAGCACACAAAGTCTTGTCACTTGGGTCCTCGACATGGTGAAATGGTGGCTTACTGCATCAAGCTGTAAAGGGGAACCTTAGATTGAGTTTGGAAGCATTTAAAGATTGAGAGCAAGAGAACAAGATAAACTTTCCTATAATGTAACCACAAGAGTGACATATCTCTTTGCCATATTTCACTGGGTAGAAACCAGTCACAGGTCTGACCCACATTAAATGAGAGAACAATAGCACCAAAAGTAACGCCAGGAGGTTGGGCTCGTGAGGAGTCGAGATGATCCATCACGTGAAGGAAATATTTAATATTCAACAGACGGAAATCCAATTAATGACAGATATAACTCTTCTAAAACAAGCCATAACTAATGAGAAGAAAAATCAATAGCCTAGAATTACTTATATATGATAATCCAAACTGAATATATTATTTGCAAAGGCTAAGTTGTTTATTCTTTTTTAAATGTCTTTGTGCACCCTGGTGGAGTCGCAGTTGGGTCTGCTGTCTCTGCCTAGCACAGTTCACATGCACTCCAAGGACCCAGGTTCAAGTCTTAGATCCAGGGGAAACAACCATGAAGTAAAATTAAAAAATAAACACAAAACTGAAAATGTTTCTTCAGTCTTTCTCTTCTTGCCTGCTTGCCTGCTCACCTTCATTCCTGCCTATACCTTTCCTACAGAAAAAATAAAAAATTAAAATGTCTTAGTCTACCAAATAAAAGTCAAATTTTACAGTACCATTTGATTCTCCAAATATTTGTAGACCCCTCATTAGATATTCATGAAATTTTATATAAGTTCCTAATTTGTTTATTTTTTAATTAGCCATTTAATTCTTAGTTGCTACAGAAAGGCAAATTTTGATTTTTTTGATTTAATTTTTCCTAAGATAAATTCTAAGTCAGCAGGAGCCTATAAGTCAGAGAGGTTATGCAGATAATTAACTTCTGGAAATAACATTGCTATGTGAACATGCATATCAGTAAAAATAATTATCAGATTCTATTCACCTTTAACCAAAGATTGCAGTGTTTGGCTTTCTTTTGTTTTGCTTTGTTTTAAGGTAAAATCCTTGCATACCAATTAGTGTTACCTTTTCTCTTTTTCTCAGTATTAATAGCCTAAAAAACCTGGGTATGTCTGTGTAAAATGGGCATTGTGAAAATTTGTTTGGCAAACAATGATTGTTCTCTCCAAAAAATAATATAAGGCTTTATTTGTAGAAATTTTTGGACAATTAGGTGTCAATGTTAGTTCTTAATTATCTAAGGAATTTTACAACAAATTGTCTCATAAGGAGTAAATACTGCTACAATAATAGAAGGTTTTGTCCATGATTTTGTTTTGTTGTATTTGTTTGTTAATATGTTGTTTTTACAAAGAGTGCAACAGAGGAATATAATCAGTAACTTTTTTTTTTTGCTTATGAAGCCTTGAAATAGCTTTTTAATCATTCAGTTTCTCCATCAGACATTATGGAGATTCTATCGGCTTTTGGATTCTTTCTCCAGCAGATTTAAAATAATCATTATCTTAATCTATTAGAATGTAGAAACATTTATACATTTTCATTGCAAGAAGTGGTCCATCAAATGTTCCTATGATTTTCTTTAGAAACTTTGAAAGTCAGTTTTATATCCAATTTATATTTTATACTTTGGATTTATTTCACTAACATTGCATTGAAGTAATTAAGGGGAAGTTTTGTTCATTCCATTTTCAAAGATTTTCCAAATGATGTATTGGCAGAAGAGAGTATTGTAATTCTTACGTGATGTAGGTGCTGGTTTTGTATTTCATTCCATTTGCATTTCAATGCCCACCCCCCTCCCTCTCAAGGCTCACATTTCATATAATTCTTTCTGTCAAATATTCTTTGAAGGAAGGCATATACTAGCTTCCCATCTTTCTGGAATCCTGACACTCCCATTCTCACCTTTTCTGTAACTGTTCTTCTTCCCTAACCAGATGATTGTTACCAGGAGGCTGACATGATATATAAATGATGAATGGGATATTGCTTACACATATATGGACAACACAAATAGCTTCCTATCTTATAAATGTCACTCCCAAATAATCCATGTTCATATTTTATTGAAGTATTATCACAAGAGTGACCCATTTTCTGCATATTAGTAAAAGTACAAGCAATGGTCAGACTTTTGGGGGTGTGTACTCTATGCCAAATCCTGGGTGCCAAGTCTGGATACTCCTCATCTATAATGATTCTGTACAACTGATAAGAACATAGGCTTACAGTGTCGGATTCTTTCCTTTCCCAATGGATTTTGCCACTTCATGTACTATCAGTATGTGCAAATGACTTAACTTGACTCTGCTTTGTGTTTGCTCTTTGTAAAATGGAATAATAATTTAGCTACTCAAACTGCATTGGGGCAATATGTCAACCACTTAAAAAATACATTCCATAAATGGCAATGATTGTTTCTCACAACTACCTTGTAAAGCAGAAAATTTAAATGACTTTGTATGTTCTAACAGACGAATGGGTCCAGATAGCTGAAGTCAAAATCGTGATATGTAACAACTCAGTGCATTCTTCCTTAATTTGCTTTTTATAGTTAGGTGACTTAAATTTATGACCTAGTAGCACTTGGAGGGTAGAGCAGATTTCCACCAGATTTGAGTCACAATATAATGGGTATGAGTTCATCATTGTTCTGAGGCCATGAGGTGTGAATCCTGTGTCTCAATACTCTGAGTAGTTGGAGAAGTAAGAAGAAGCTGCATAACATTGAACCTTTGATATATTCCTGTGTTCTCTCAAGTACCAATGGTAGACAATATTGTGATTTTCTATTTTGACTGTTGGAAAGATTGAGATAAATATTGAGATAAATATTGTACCCAACAAGTTAAAAAAATAAGGAAGATTTTTTTTTTTGAGATTATTACAGTAGGGAAGAGAGACAGAATTAAAGGAGTCATGATATCACAAAATATGGCATCATGCTGAATTTTTTAAACTAAAGGAGTTTGAGAAATGGTAGAAATAAGAGGGCCTCTCTGACCTTCTCCCACACTTGTCCTTCTTCCTTAAAACAAATCACAAAATCCTCATTGAGAGATATCTTCCCTATACTCTAAATAAAGGGATGCCCTTCTCTCTGAAGTCAAAGGGACATCAAGAAAAATGCTAAAAAAAAAACAACCTTGCTACGTATTCCCCAGTTAACTACAGTTAACCTCAATATTTTTAGTATATTGCATTCTTCCACACTGTTTACTCTTCATCAAACCTAACAAAAAAAATCACAGGTCTGTTTCTTTGGGCCCTTATAATAGATCCTACAGTGTGTGAAATATATTAAATATATTAGAATTCTTTTTCCTTATTAATATGACTTTATCATTTAAATTTTTATACCTAATCAGGGAGCCTAAGAGGATAAAGAAAAGTTCTTCTCCTATGTACTTCAGTCCATTGAAACAAATGATGAGAAAAAAATTGGGGGGTTAAAATGATCTAGTGGAAAAGTACAGGAAGGGGAGAACACTTATGGCTCCAGCAGTTGAGATACTGGAATGCAGACCATGGAAACTCAAGGACCCTAGTGCAATACCTGGCCCAGGTAATAAACCACAACAGAAAACTGAAATGATTAAATAAAGATGATTTTCCTCCTCATCCTTTCTTAAAAGAATAAAGTACCAGCAAGACAGGAAGGATGATGTTTGTGAATGTGATGAGGCTACTTTTGTTTGCTTATTGTTGTTTATTCATGTGAGACACTTACCTCTCCTAAAGACTGAGAATTCTAGCTTTATTAATGATTAAACTTCAAAGAGATAATTTGTGGGTCCTTTAGAAAGATATTCCTCAAATGTAAAATATTCAAGAGAAAAGGACAAAATTTACATCACAAAGGGGCAGAGGAAAAAACTTATAATTGCAAGTTGTTGGGGTTTTTTGGTTTGTTTGTTTTGCTTTTTTTAATGCTCTGAGAAAGAGAGATCAGGGAACATAGTCAAGAAGAAACTTGTCTAAGCCAAAGGGAATATTAAAACCATCTTGATCAATATGAAGTACTTTATATAAACATGTTTTGCATTATGCTCAGATCTGTTATGATTTTGAGTAGGCTTGATTCCTTTCTTAGATATTTAAATTTCAAATCCATAGGTCAAATGTCCTTATGAAATATAGACAAAAAAAAGATGTATTTGAAGAAGACTTAGGCTTGGTGTCCCACTGTTTAGTTGAACATTCAGTGATCTATTTTAACAAGTATAGAATAAATACAACTTGAAAGAAAATTTCTCAAGACACTATATCTATGAAATATTAAAATAAGAATAGTATTGGTAAAGGGAGAAAACAAGTGGGATAAGGAAATTTGGAGTTATATTAGTTAAGTCATGTTTAAATATTAGACTAGTACGAATTGCTTGGTCATACTCCTGTGAGCAAGTTGAGTGACCTTTCAGATAAGCAGAAAGTAATATTTCAAAAGAAAAGAAGTTCTTGCCCTCTAGTGTCTTTGCAATTCTACTGGTAGCCCCTGTCTGTAAAAGATAAGGCTTTAAAATTATAGGAAAAAGTGGCCAACTGTCCTATCCCATTTACCTTCTTTGCAGAACAGAGAATAAAGTTTCACATCATTTTCTCACTAATTACTGTAAAACAGATTTTCTGCCATTGCTTTTACTAAAGAAATCGCAATATCTTCTGGACCAAGACTAAAACAGTATTACAAGCATGTGAAATGTTTTCAATTAGTATATTAAACTTTAATACTTTTTATGGAATATTATTTTATATTTAATATATCTTTCCTCGCATTCTCTATTCCTTATACTTATTTTTTATCCTAACCTGGAATGATTCCTTTTGTTTTTCTTTTTTTTTTTTTTGCAAGCTATTCAGGTAAATGGAAAATAAAAAGAAGCAGATCATTTGCAGTTTCACTCTGAATTGTGTAAACTAATTTACATTTGTTAGCTCAGTTTATCTTCAAAAATATCAAAAGCCCATGAATCACTACCATTATTACTTTCACTTTTCATTTAAATAAATTTTTAGAGTTATTGATAATATGCCTAGTACCTCGCACGACATTATAAAGAGGGAATTTTTATAATTTATTTTCTCTCTCCGTGGTTCCATTTTGCTTTTCACTTCCTTTCCACAACTTTTTTAAAAAAGAATAGATACAATTTATTTGGGTATTCTCTTTACTTTTTATTATAGAAACATTGCATAAGTCAAGGTGAGCATCATTTAAATCAATGCCTATGTATACATTAAGTTCACCATTAATGTTTTAATTCTATCCTGCACCTTGTAATTGACATAAATTTGTCAACCTCACTCCCTATTCCTTTCTGCTAATCACTAATTAATTTTGTCTTATGACCTAAAGGTCTATTTTGTTTGATTTGGCTTTTTCGATGTACGGGAAGAATTTTCCCCGAAAGTTCTTCACGGACGACCTGAGAGCACAACTTAACATCGGGCAGGTTTAGTAGGAGAAAAATGCAAATATATATATATGTGGATAATTTTCATGACTGCAAATCTAAGGAAAATGAGACAGGCCAAAGGCATATCTTTTGCTGAGACATGGAAAGGGGGCACTGGGGCACTGAGGACAAAAATGGAGGGTCTTCATGTGTCAAAGAGGAAAGACTCATATTTACTCTGAAAGTGTAAGTCTGTTTTTTAGAGAAGGCAAGGTCACAGATGAACTTAAACCTGAATTAAGATCTTCACAATCTACATTATTCTAGCGAATAAGGGACTGATGATATTTTCTTAAATATGAGAAGAGTATACATTTAAGCGATGGTGAAAAGGATTAGGAGGAAGTTAGAAGCTTCTGTTTCACTTTTGAGGTTGCCATTGTCCTCAGTTCAAAGTAATCTTCCTATTAGAATGGGGCACCTATAGGATAGGAGAATTCTGAGAGTCTTGACGCATCTGTTTTGAGCCCCTTCATATTTACTTATTTGGTTTCTCTATATACCACATATGAGTGAAAGCAGAAGGAGTCTGTCTTTCTCCATCCGACTTACTTTTTAAGCATAATTCCCTCCAGGGACATCCATGCTGTTGCAAATAGCAGAATTTGACCTTTAATTTTTATAACTGAGTAGTGTTCTATGGTAGGTATATAACACATATTTATCCACTAATCTGTAAATGGACATGTTATTTCTATATCTTGGGTACTGCAAATAAACAAAGAGGTGCATATGAGGAGGAAATAAGCCACAGTAAATAAACTTCCACTGAACTTGCTATCTCACCAGCCCAAGTCCCAGGCTGTAGATAACTTCTGTTTATCTCTACCACCAACAGACCTGCCCTGATTCTACTAAACAGACCAGTAATAGAAGCATTCCATAGACCTGCCTCTGCCTTACTTAGCCCACCTCAGAAATCCCTACCTATAAAATCTGTGACTTACTCCTGTTCAGTGCATCAGTCTTTGGAAACCATTCCCCTGGTGCCCTCCATGCATTAAGAAAATCTTTTCAACTTTTCCCCAGTGCATGAAGCCTGTTGCTTTCCACTGGCCAGACACGTTTTGCTGTAACACTTATATATGTGCAAATTAGTAATTAGTATTTTTGTGTTTTTCAGGTAAGTATCCAGAAGTTGGATAACAGGATTGTATGAAATTTCTATTTTCAATTTTTTGAAGGATCTCTGTAACTGCTTTTCATAATAGATGCACCAATTTATACTCTCTCAAGCAGTATGTAAGTGTTCCCTTCTCTCCATAACCTTGCTTGCCATTGTGTATTGTTTCAAAACTTTGGGGTAATAGTTATTCTCACACTTGTGAGTTGATAGCTCATTGCTTTAAAATTTAACAAGAGATAGGGAACATCTTTTCACGTGTCTGTTGGTCATCTACTGATATTTGGCGAAGTGTCTATTCAGATATTCTGCCATTTTTAAATTGAATTGTTTGGTTATTTGTTGTGTTGTTTTTAGAAGTACTCTGTATGTTTTAGATAAAAATTTGTTGTTGCCTATATTATGTCTAAATATCTTTTCCCATTTGGTAGAATGCCTTCTGTTTTGATCATAGTCTTTTTTGCCATGCAGAAGATTTTTAGTTTGATGTAGTCCCATTTGTTTGTTTTAGTTTTTGTTTCCCTTGACTTTGGAGTCTAGTTCTCAAAGACATATCTAAGGTCACTATTTAGGAGTATATCATCTATGTTTTCATCTAAGAGTTTTATGATATTATGTCTTACATCCAAGTCTTTAATTCATTTTTAATCAATCATTGTGTATGATATTGAGTCTAATTCATTCATTTGCTTGTGGATATTTAGTTTTCCCAATACTATTTATTGAAGAAACTATTTGTTCCATTGTGTGCTCTTATCTCCTTTTTTTTGCAATTTAGTTTTCCATATATGGTTTATTTCTGGAGTCTCAGTTCTGTTTCATTTATCTGTGTGTTTGCTTTTATTCCAATACCATGTTGATTTGATTGTGATTGTTTTGCATTGCAGTTTGAAATTAGAGAGTATAACACCTCTATTTTTTTTTTCTTTTTGCTCAGAATTGCTTTTTATATCTAAGGTCTTTTTTAGTTCCAAGTAAGTTCTATAATTTTTTGTTTCATTTCTGTGAAGAATATCTTTGAGGTTTTGATGGGAATTGCATTAAACCTGTATATTGCTTTAGTTAATTGCTATTTTAGAAATGTTATTTCTTCCAATCCATGTACATGGAACATTTATTTATTGGGTCATTCTATTTCTTTCAACAATGTCTTACTGTTATTAGTGCCTAGGTATTTCATTTCTTTGTTGAAATTTATTCTAGAGTGTCATTATTTTTGATGTAATTATAAACTGGATTATTTTTCCTAATTTTTCTGTTAGTTCATTGTTTTATATAAAGGTGTAACTTTATCGTATATTAACTTTACAAACTGTTTTTTACTCTATTTGCTTATAATTTCTATTGGATTTTTACTGTAATCAATGGTATTCTATTTATATAATGCCATCTACAATATGGATATGTTTTATGTCTTTTTCCTGAGAGTCATAGACTGGATAGATTTTTTTTTTCATAGATTTTAGAGGAACAATAGCCATGAGTGGCTATAACCTATATATTAAGTTTCATTTAGAAATTAAATGGAAAAAAAGTTATTTTTTAAGCAATACAATTTTCTGTAGAAAGAAGTATTTTATTAGATAAGGACTTTAATTAACTACTTTGCAAGTGAAGAAAACCACTAAGAAATTTCTTAAATACAAGGTAGTAAATGGCCTAATTTATAAATTAATTAAAATATGGAGTGGTTATTATCTTGGCTTTTTTTTAACATGATGAGGTACAGAAGAGATCAAGCTGAATTGTTCCGGATATTAGAGGTGTTTAAAAGCTGTAATGAAAAAAAGGGGAAAGCACATAATATGTTTGAAGACCAGGGAAGGACAACAGTGATGTCTAAATGGGGTTTATTCTCTGTAGTTAGCTTTGACTTCTCTTGCCTCTCTCTCTCTATAATATCCTTAGTAAAATCTAATTTTCTAGCTTATCTACTGAAAAAAATGAATAGGGAGTATGATTCCAGTGCTGTCAGTCAGGCAAGATCTTCAACTCTGTGTGAAACTCAGGAGATATTCTTAGAGGTCTATCAAGTGTGTTTTATCTAAGTCTTTCCGCAATTGTTAATGAAGGAGGAAGAACAAATCTGTTCAAAGAGAAAAATCTAACTCATATAAGAGACATAGAAACATTATCTGTACTTTTTTGGTGAATTGTGCTACTTAGCAATCCTGGGTGAATGCCAGAGGGCAGTTCCATATGTATGACCACAAAGGTTATCTTTGAGGAAACCAGCGAGAGAGCTTCTAGAAAGGCATAGACTTCTAAGGAGCTAATGAATTCTCTGCTATGATATGTCGTATGTGTGTCTCCTGTGAGATGAGATCTAGTTTCAAGAAAAGCTCTTGTTCAGTAAATTTGGCAGATGCATCTGAATATAATGCTTTGTCAAAGTTTTTATTTCACTTTCTACAAATTCTAAGAGGAATCAGATATTTATTTGATCATTGACGCCTCGGCAACTATCACACTCTGGAACAGCAAGTTGATGATGTTTCAATTCATCATTTTGTCAAAATAATACATATTTATCAAATATTCACTAGATGCCAGAAGCACTGATATGAACTATGGAATATAGGATATGTAGAGGTGACTTCCTTTATGTTGCAGAGATAAACTTCATCATATTGTATTGTCTCATTCAATAGACTTTTTCTAGTTGTCTGATTTTCTGATTCCTATTTATTTTGAATTTTGATAATTTGGGCAATACCCTCTGATTGCCTAGATTTTTTGCTTTGACCCAATTGGTAGTATTTTATTCTTTTGACTAATGTTTGTTTATATAGATTCAAATCTATTGCTTTACTCTCATTGTGTATCTTCCATGTTTTGTTTATCAGCTCCTTAGTAAATATAACATAATGTTTGACTTACTGATTTACTCAGCTGAAGTTCAAAACAGATCACTGCAAGGGTCTAGACATGAGATAGACCACAGATAGAGGTCCCACTCCGGTCTTCAGATTATTTTGAGCTGAAATAAATGCCAACCTTGAAGGCAAAGGAGAAACTATTGCTGCTCCTTAACCCTTTAATCTTCTGTCATTGTTCATCATCCCTTAGAAAAATTCAGTTTGGGTAGGTCTTAATCCAGATGTAAATTAATCTGTAAACATGTCCTCTTTATCAGAGAAATCTATCTTAAGGCAGGGAAAAATTCCAGAGGCAAGGTTATGTCATATGAAGGCATAAGAAGTCTCTAATGTGAGGACACCCCTCTCTCTTCAGTGCCTCAGATGACCTTAGAACAGGAGCTAAATATTTTGCTCCATTCTATTTACCTTAGACTTTACATCAACGTACATTATCCAAGTATATGTCTTTAACTATGGTCTGTTCTCTTACTAATACTGCATGATGTGCATTTGTTTATTCATGCAGTCCATGAAAAATATAGATATGAGAATTTTTTCAGAACTTTGACAATCAATGTTTACCATTTGTAGAAGGAAAGGAAGAATATTAAATTTGTTTTTTCCCTACAAGTTCTCGGACAGCCCTTGGAAAACGCCTTCCACCATTTTCTCCTGAGCACAGGCCAGAAGATGAACAGAGCAGTTTGCATTCCCCTTTAGAAACCATAACAAATCCTTTGTCTTGTTGATGGGATATAAAAGAAAACATTAGCTAAGAAAAGTCAATAATAGTATGTAAAATGAGCTTCTATTTTTCTTTCTTCTTTTAAGGTAATGAGAGTAAATTTAGCTTAAATGTGTTTCTTCAGTCTGGTTTACTTTAGGGCAATTTTAGAAATAATTCTCTACTCTAAGGCTTCTGTTCAACTTCGAAATCATCAGTTTAGCAATAGTGAGCTGTTATCTGCACGTTAATTCAGTTCAATTTCAGTGGTTAAAGATACAGAATAACTCAAATTGCCATCTTCCTGGTTCACAGATAATTCTGGGAAAATTGGAACCTACATGACAGGAGAATATTTTCTCTAAGTTAATTTAAATTAGCAGATTCAATTTCATATGTGTTATGAGCTACCTGAATTTCCAGATGGGGACTGTAACATTTAAGCAGAAATCCCACTCAGAAATTATTCCCTACACTGCACACAATCTTGTTAAAATCGTCTCATAGAAACGTCAACACAGGTGCAATGGAATATAATCAGCATAATTTTCCATGACAGATGTAAGTTTGCTAAGAATGCTGAAAGTAAAGAAAAGAAAGGTAATACTGAAGATTTCAGAGATAGCATAATTCAAACAGATTTATTTAGGTTGAGAGCAATATTTGTTATTATTGCTATTGGACAAATTCAAAGATATTACCTCATGTGAGTAAAGTCAGAAATTTAATGTGTAATAGCGAATGTTAAACACCACTGAAGTATTTATAAGCAGTATTTAAAATATAGCTTCTGAAGAGGTTCTTATACTTCACTTTTATAACTGTTTTAACAGTTTAAACAACAATATTTTTGATATTAGAATTGAATAATTCTAAATATGAAGATATTTTATTACCTTGTGCTAATTGAGATGAGATTTGGGTGGCAGTTAAGAAAATTTTTTTTTTTTACATTAACTGTAAAATAAATTGAGGATTGCATGTGTGTGAAAGTATATATATATATATATATATGTACATACATACACACAGATGTGATTATGAATCTTGATGACTTAGATTATAAGTTATATTCTGTATTCAAGATAAATTAGTTTATAAATTTATTGAATAATCAAGATAAAGCATTCAGAATTATCATATAGCACAGATTATGTGCCAATTTCTTATAAATTTTCAAATCAAATTCCAAATTGATGTCTAGTTATAGGCATTCTTGAAGGAACCAGTCCTGTTGTATAATATTTGTCCTTAATGTAATAACCTGGAATTCATTTTCCGAAGTCTCTTGCTACCTAAAAAATAGATTAATAGATCATTATATTAGGAAAATAAGTTTTCTGATATTTATATTGTTCAAATTAGCCAAATTTTAATGAATTAAAACATACACACATTTTTAATTACTACTACAAATCAATTATTTTACTCAAAAAATTCAGTTAAGTCAGAAAAAAATGTTTAAATTATTTTTATCAGTTCTTGTTGACAAAATAGTACAATCAGATCTTCAATAGTGGAAAAATAGGGATAGGAATTAATAAATAATTTCTGCATGCAAGATACTCCATGGCTTACTGAATAAATTAAATATATTTGTGTGTAATAATGTTGAAATTATACAAACATCAGTGATAGTAATTGAAATCAACCATAAACTACAATTTATATCACACAACTTATTTGTGTGTCTTAAGCCTCTTTGACCAATTAACCCTAAATTTAATTGAAATTGTGTAGTTAAATGTTATTTAAATGACCTGCTTAAGTTCACATTCTCATTATAGTTTAGATATCATCTCCTCAGAGAGGCCCTTTATTATGGCACAATTCAAAGTTTGCATGCTTGACTTGTTAGGAAGTCAAGAAATATTGCCAGGTACATGGGTTTTATAGATTATATGCTTTTACTTGACATTGGAAAGTAGGAGAAAAGTCTCTGGGATTTCACTTTTACAATTTCTATGAGGAATTCTCTAAAAGTCTATAAATGGTCATGAAATAAAAAATATTAAAAATCTGCAGTACATTTTGTAAGACTAGGGAAGGCAATTACACTTGTATACTTTTGCAGTTCATAAATCTAAAGGATTGTTATGTGAAATGTGAAATAATTTTTTTTTTTTTGAAAGGGTAAATGCAGGCAGGAATGAGGACAAGTAGGCAGGTAGGCAAGAAGAGAGGAGAAGGAAACATCTTTGTTTTATTTTTATTTAGTTTGTTCATGCTGGTTGTTTAGATCTGGGACTCAAATCCAGAGGTATGTGGTATGCTCCTTTGGAGGCAACTGACCTAACCAGTGCTCCACCAGAGCGACCTAAAATAACTCTGAAGGCTGAAAAATTATTCGTTTTTCAAAACAGATATTAGCTCTTATTTTCATAGAGATGTGGGTAATTCTATAGTTCTCCACTATGTTGATAACAAAATTGAGATAGTGGTTACCCTAAGAAAAGCACCTCACCAATCCATCATTTCCTTTCTCCAAAATGTTTTTTTTTTCTCCAATATAGAGTTACTATGCTTTTTAAAAGTGTTTGCACTCATGATCAGCCTTAGTACTTTATAACGAGTTCATCAGATTCACTAAGCAGAATCAATTAAAATTCTGTATGTGATAATTCTCTGTAAATTGTTAGTCTCTAAAAAGTTTTATTAGTGACCATTTGCCACTTAAATGTCTCAGAGAACAGGGACAAAGCTCTATAAAGAAAGTTAGGACAATGGAAAAATATGTAGAGAGTAATGAATAGGTGCCTAAACATTCCCTTCATCCTACTTTATAGTTTTCATTGAAGTCAGAACCAAGCAACATCAGCATTTTTATATGTATGTGCCAGAAAGTGTTCATGAAAATGAGTGGAAAACCTATGAAAAATGAATGTTGCTAAATAAGACTCATAATGTGGTGTGATCCAGGAAGACAGTGCCCTTGGAGTCAATATTATATACTCAGGTTCATCTTATCTTGCTGCGTTCTACATATTCATAGTTCTTTTGGTACATGCTCACCACTGACAGCTCAACTCATTATAGCAATCTGGGCAGACAGAAAACATAGCGCAAACATATATCTCAGGTCCTGCACTGTCAGTGAAGGACAAAGTAATAACATAGGGAAATTTCCTCTTGCTCAAGTTGGGTAATATTCAGTCCTACGTGTCCAATTCTACTTTGAATGACACATCAGAATATAGCAGCATGAAATTTTGAATCTGAAATTAAAATAATTTTACGTGATTTAAAAGATTAAATGGAAGAATACAAAAGGCAGAAGAATTATTATTTGAAAATTTTAAATTATTATTTTAATGGGGCAAGATGCAGAGAATAGGAGTTTATCCCAGAAATAATAGCTAATAAAATAAAATAATAAATCAATACCTTCATTTTATGTCTCACAATGAACATTATTAAACACAGGTTAATTTCAAGGGGAAATAAACATCCACACGATTGTCACCACCTATCTAGAAAATAGTGATTTTTAATGGCAACACAAATAGGCAGAGAAGGAGCAGAATGTATATGGAATTCCAGTTTTCAGTTTCCCATGGAGACATGGGTTTAAACTGGGCAAAACTAAATTGCATATGCCTTGGCCAGGATTACAGTGGGAATAGCCAGAGTCTGTATTTTTAGGAATGCAGGCAAGGAGCTTTGTTGTGATTCTGAAATAGTGGAAGTTCCTTCATCAAAGAGGGGGCTTTGTTAGAAAGGGAGGTGTTTGAAACTTGAGGGCTGGTTGTTTCACGAGATAGCCAATTTAGACCCAGTCATTTCTGTTGATAAAAGTGGAAGGAGATGAAACTTCAGATTAAGATGACAGAGTAAAACTATTAACAGACATAAAATGGTTCTATAATTTTCTTTGTCTTCATATAATGAATTGGGAAGTTTTCTCTGGCATCTTCTGAAAGTATTCGAGCGAGCTTATGAAGCTTTTGTTTTTTGTGAACTTGGCAAAATTTGTATGAAGAAATAATACTGTGTGAGTATTTCTCATAAGAGGTAGAGGAAGTAGTAAAGAATCGTTGATTAACAGTTTAATTTCTTTTATTGTTATTGGTTTGTTTATGTTTCCCATTTGCTTCTGAGTTAATTTTCACAAGCAAATTTTTTCTGGAGAAATTTTTATTTTAAATGTTTTCATTTCTGTTATTATAAAGTTATTCTTATAGTTTAAAAATAGTCTCTAGTGATTTTTAACTACGTGAATTTTTTCTTTTCTTATGCAGTTAATTTTTATCTCTTCCATTTTTCCTGACAAACCTTCCAAATTTATGTTCTATACTGTCCAGCCAGGTTCTCATGATTTTTTTAAATCTTAAGGATATTTTTAAACTACAATTTATAACGCTTAAATATCCTCTTTTGTGCAATTCATCATCTTTGTTACTTCTCAGTGTGTTTTTAAACAGGATAATTTTTTTACTAGGTTTGCTTCATATACCTAGCAGTTTCCTTTTTTTTTAAGGAGATTTATAACATTAACGATCCAAGTTTGAGTGTATGGGATTTGTTGGCTTTCTTTGAAAAGTGTTAAATTTTTTTTAACCCAGCTTGATCCTTTCAAGGTCTTGTTTTGAGTTTCTTATAGGACGAAAGTACTCATTGTAATTTAGTCCTGTGTGACTCTTATCAAGTTTTTACTGATGGCCCTACTGAAGCCTTTAGACATTGAAGGAGCTATCTACAGTCTGGATACTTGAAACCTGGTCGTTTCTCAGTCAGTTCTGAAGTTCTTCAGTGATAGGTCCCTGTGTTAGTTGTTTCCTAATCTCATCAAGTTTTACCTTTACAGGCAATCAGTATGAAATCAAAGATTCAAGAGCATTCAATAATGACTTCATGAGTTCAATCTCTGCCCTACAGATTCCCTCTTCTCTGTTTTTCCTGACTCACAATATCTCTTCAAGTGAGTAATCCCACCATTCTCTTTGCCTTCCTTATTACTGAATCTTGATCTAGAAATTTCCTCCAGATATAAAGTAAGAGCAATTATAGAGCTCATTTTGTTTCTGTTATCTTAAAGGATTACATTCTTGTTCTGCTTAATAACCCAATGTCTTAATACAGCTTTTCATATTTTTTTCTACTTTTCTAGGTATCAAAAAAGGGAAGGAAATCTCCTATCTCATTGCTTCATGATAGGGACTAGCATTAATTTGAGGTACATCTTGTACATTTTTGCAGTTTATAAACCTCAATGCCCTGTGATTTTCTATATGAATTTAAAAACTGAAATTATTTAGGATTTAGGATTTTCAGTTTCCAGCAGTATAACTATGCTTTCGCAAGTTCATATTTGTTATTGCATTGTAATTGTGTATTTTTCTTATTGGTGTTTATTCTGAGTTAATTTGAGATAACATTAAAATGGATAAAATCACATTTTATGAAACCATTATTTATAAATTCTGTATCTGTATGTGTGTGTGTGTGTGTGTGTGTGTGTGTGTGTGTGTGTGTATATATATATTTAACCTGTAAGGTTTTGTTCATTTTCAGATTGAGTAGCATGATAACATTCTAATACATGAATATTTGAGTTTTATTAATCCTTTATACAATTTTCCATGTAGCAAGATCCCTTTAGGTTCAAAATTTTTATATATTCCTATCATTTCAGTTGCCCCCAGGTAATTCATCTTCTCTCTATTTATATTTTTCATTACTCTAGAAACTTATTTTCACCTTAAATGAAAAACATAGTTCACTAAAACAAAAAAACAAGGCATTCTGTTTCTTTTTTTTTTTTTTTTTTTTTCCTGGTCTTGTATCTCCAACTGGGTCCTCAAACTTTATGTGGCCCACATCTTTGGTCTTGCCTGCCTAAGCCACAGAGGTGAGCAATCTGCTCTGTTTTTTAATATGTGTAATCTTTGTACTGTTTAAAAATATTAAAACACATCCTGAAATAAGTTGAAAATGAAGTGAGCACTTCAATAGATAGACTTATTTAGCCTTTCACTATTCCCACAACAAAAGACATCAGGTAAGCAAAAGGAATATAAGATTTCTTACTCAAGAACTGTACAGTTAAATTGTCTGCTGTGTGTTTCTATCATTTCCAGTGTCAAAATTAAGAGATTTTAAAGCTAAAATAAAATATTTTAATAAATACTTAAACTGAAAGGATATTGTGGAAATTTGTAAAGCAAATATTACTTAGTTTTAAGTTCAATTCTCGTTTTTACAATTATAGTCCCTAATTCCACAGGAAGACTGGAATTCCAAAGTCTGAAAATAATAACATAAAACTCTGCTTACAACCATAGACTAACAATAGTATTTCATCGTTTTATTTATTCATTTAACCAGAATTTGTCATTTATTTGTATTTAATGATTTTACTTCTGCTTTCAGATTTGGTCATAAATACAGAAACCAGAATGGAAAAGCAATAAAAAATAAAAAAATTCTTTCAAAGTAATGGATCAAAAGGAATATTTTTGAAATAGTAGCCTGCTTTTTTAAAAATAGAATATCATACTAATCGATACTATATCATGTAAAGTAACAGAATACAAAGTCACATGTAGTCATTCTTTATTCATTCAACACAGCACATTACTTTATTCATTGAACACACAAAGTGCTTGCCTTCATGGAGCGTATATCCCAGTGGGAGAGATAGTCAATATGCAAACAACAATACAAGGGGTGGTGGTGGTCACATACTGTAAGGGATACATGCTATAAAAAACGAAAAACCAATATAGTTGGAAAGAAGTATTGGAGTGAGCCTTGATGATACTTGAGAGATGAACAATTTAGGCTCTTAGAGGAGCAGGTGAAAAGGCTCTGTTACTTACACAGCAACTTGAAGACTACTTGGAAGACAAGTCTTCTAGGGCACTGTAGGCTTTAACAAGAAATTTGTTTTTTACTCTTGGTGAGACAGGATGGAAAATGGATTTGATCAGAGAACTTACATAATCAGACATGTTTTTAAAGGATGTTTAGATGTTGATAAAGTGTAGACTCTATAAGGGCAGAGGTAGAAACTAATGTCAATCAGAGGTTATTGAAAAAATTCAGAAGAATGTAGCTTAGAATCTAGTGATAGCAGTGCAGTCAAAAAACATCTGATGGTTGATATACTCAGAAAGGTGTGTTGGCTGCATTTGCTGATAAGTTAGAAATAGTATGTGAGAGACGAAATAGAATGCAGATTTTGAATTGAGTAATTAAAAAGGTAAAGTTATTTCTCTAAAAAGCTTAATCTAGATATATTATAATTGAAGCCAAAAATTAATGTATGAATTTATAATTAAATATAGTGACTATTGCCATACTTGGCAGGAAAACTGAGTCACTATGGGGCTATAAAAATATAGATTCTTGATTCTGAGACAGGTTCGGTGTGTCTGATGTGAGCCCATGAATCTATCTATCTATATCTATCATCAATCTATGTACATATGCATAAACACACATATATACACATACTAATGTTCAAATCTCTCTGCATATATTGCAATTATATATAATGTATATTATGTAATTATCCTATATATAATTACATATATATACAATTAGAATAACAGGAGGAAAATACAGTATTATTTTGATATATATTCAAATACATAGGTATTTAAATCAGTGAATGGACAAACTACTCTTTACAAGTCACTGTCTAGTTGTATATATAAAGTTTTGGAGGAACACATCTGTACTTGACAATCTCTGATTGTTTTCATAGAATAACAGCAGATTAAGTGCTTGAGACTGAGATCATATGACCCACAAGCCTAAAATATCTATCTTCAGTCCTTTTGCAAGTTTGTTGACCTCTGGGCCAGAAAATGGTTTCCTACAAGAAATGGTTCATTTTATGGTCAAGGAAATGGTTTGGTGGATTAGAGTGAATAATTCAGAACAAGATATAAGTATATGAAACCAGATAGTAGGCTTTACTACATGATTTAATTTAATGAATGCAATTCAGTATACATTCACTGATCACTGTGTTTGTTCAGTGTTAGTTGTTCTAATCTCCTGAACAACATGGCTGTCATCAGGCCCATCATGTACAGCGATTTAGTTTGTACACTGAATCACTCTGGTTTACATTTGTTTAATAAATTATAATATGATTCATGTTCTTTCATTTGTGTAATGTGGTAGCTCTGATAGAGCTCTGTTCCTCAAGCATTCCTCACTTGACTGAGTGCAAGCACCTCAACATTTGAAAGATAAGCTTCTTTTCTGGGTGATTTCTTCATATAAACTTCTTAAATACTACTCAGAAACGCTAATGAAATATCATTCTCTGGATTTAGATGTGAGAAATTCTATCTTGGGCTTTCCCCAGGACATCCAGAATAAGCCTACCTTAAAATGACTTTTGTGACCTAGAAAATTCTAGACTGTGGTGCTTGACTTGGTTACATCATATAATGATAAAATAAACACTTCAGCAGGAAATGTATCAGTAAGTAATTTGTTGTTTCTTCCCAACATAATATAATCGTTTGCAAAGTAATTCACCAAAGTGTTTTTGTCCTATGGAAAATATTGGAAAACCAGATCATAAAAATTAATGAATAATCTGTTGTTCTCTCAAGATTACTTTAGTAGACTTATAAATAAGGAGAATCTTTTAAATCCAAACAACTCATCTTCGATTGATAGTCAATACCCATGCTGGATGAGTTAAGGAAAGTAGGTGTAGGAGAGAGAAAATGTATAACTTGAGAATGGAATTTCTACCAAAGGCTGCTTTATTCTGTGAACTATGTGAATAAATATAATCTTTCTCAGTTCATGAAGCCAGTAAATACAAAGAAAAACATTTTTAAGCACATACGCTACTCTCTGTTTTCCTAACATTTTCAGCTCACCGTCCTTCTCCTGCAGAACATCAGGAAGCGTGCAAAATGAAATTTGTCTGTTGAAAAATGTCTTCAGCAGAGCCTAATAAATCTTACATTAGCAGACAGGTGAAAAAGGAAGACCCACTGAGCTCAGAGGCAAGAGAGTCTAATCCACTGGATAAATTGTTCCAAGAAGAACTCATCCTTGTGAAAATATATTATCCTTATGACAATACCAAGGCCACCATCCAAGTCAGTTATTGGCTGTTCAAATGCCAGTAAGAAAAGTGAAATATGCTAGAAGACTGAAGGTGAAGCAAGAAATAGGTGATCAAATAAAATACACAGAGAGATAGAATTGCCCACATCTCTTCTGCCAGTCTTACCTCTAGAGCACAGCATTTCTGTGATCTGCCTTGGCTTGTACCATCAAATACTGTGTTCAGATATATTTGAAAGTTAACTTCAGAGAATTTCCTATATAGCTTCATAACTATATCCCAGAATAAATCAACTTAGAGGCCAAAAGAGGTCTTAAAAAAAATGACAGTGACTAAAACAGATAAATAAAGTTGAAAGGATAGAGTTATCACAATCTTGGAGAGGAAATCTTGCCTTTTTCTTCATTTGGTGAATTACTTTAAAAAATAATATAATAAAAATATTTTATAAAATTGGGGTTGACTTGAGTGACTCCCATCTATATGAAGTGAAATATAAGCCAAATTAATTTTCTCAGTGACTCAAACAAAATAAACCTAAAATATAAATTTTTGTTTCCCTCAAATATCATGGGGGAGAGCTGCTGACAAAATCAGATGAGAGAACTAAAATCTTGAGTCAACTGAAAAAATACAAATACTCAGTCATCGTATCTACACAGATATATTTGAAAGTTATATATTGAAACAGGTGATCTGTTTCTACACAGATACAGTTTCGGAACTTGTACTTTGCCAAAGAAAGGCGATGATTAATCTCATATTAAATTTAAAATTGGGGTAAATCCTGCATCTATTCAGTGAATATATTGCCAAGAAGTTAGTTTGTGCTTTTTATTAATCCTGGATTTTTTTGTGTTTAGAAGAAATTCTGTTAGTCAGTTCTCAATATCTGATGAACAAGTTTCATTTGAACACAAGAAAGAATTCAGACTTTTCCACCTTGAGATTCTTGCCCACTACTCTGTCTTGGTGGGATGTGCACAATGATATAGTCCAACTTCTTAGTCACCTCAATTTTTCATTCCTTCCTTCCAAATCACCCTCTGCAAAGTCAGCTTGCCGGGCATTTTGTTCATCAAAATGGTAGAGTGATGGGTAAATATGGCATTTATAAAGTGAATTTATGGATTCAACACTTTAAATATTTTAAGGATTTTTATGCAAAATTTCTTTCCTGATGATTTCCACTAATTTATATT
The DNA here is from genome assembly GCA_004363575.1 of Solenodon paradoxus. Taxonomy (NCBI): domain Eukaryota; kingdom Metazoa; phylum Chordata; class Mammalia; order Eulipotyphla; family Solenodontidae; genus Solenodon; species Solenodon paradoxus. Next base: position 605,745 of record RJWH01000275.1, on the reverse strand, counting down.
TCCATATACATCGGATACTTGCTAAGATTTTTTTTAAGTTAAAATACTATAATTATTCAAGAGGAGGATGCATACACACAGTTTTCATATTGTTGTTAAAAGATATATATATATGTATGTATATATATATATATACATATATATATAAAATCTTATAGCTTAGTAGCCTGGTATTTTTTAAATAGTATGTTATTAATATGTACATATGCAATAAATTAAAAAATGCATAGTATTGATTATAGAAGCAACTTGGAAAAGTTACCGTTAAAATCAAAGGGATGGAAACAAGAGCAGTGAGTTATACCACTAGGAATAGAACACTACCCTTGGCTTTTTTAATATTTTCAAAAAGGCAAAAGTAAAAACACAGCACAGTGTTGAAATTTCATCAAATTGAATGGTGATTACATGGATGTGACTTCTAACAATCAGCATTTCTGTACGTTTGAAACATGTATAATCTATTAAAATTGTTCATATTTGTCAGACAAATCAAAGAGAGTCCCTGTAAGTTTTCTTTTCTAAACACTCTGTACATCTTTTCTTCCCATTCTATTTTTTGTTATTGTTTTATTTGCTTACAATACTAGATAAGTTTCTGGGAATAGGATCACACCTTAGTCACTGTGTTTCTCAGAGCATACCCACCATGGTTCTTGTTCCAATTATCACTATTATTTCTAGTCTTGCAACCTCACTTCCCATCCCCATCCCCTCTCCTCCCCTCTGGTGATCATAGTCTTCCATTTCGTCCTGAGAATTCTGTTGTGTTATGTTAGCTCATTTATGATTTTTGTGTTATGCTCCACATATAAGTGAAACCATACAGTATTTTTCATTTTTCCTTCTGACTTATTTTAAATAGCATAATCACATCAAGTTCCACTCAAGTTGTTGCAAGAGGTACAATTTCCATCTTTGAATCATTCTATGGCTCTCTGGAAAAGGCAGTCATGACATTTTATGTTACCAGTTAATTTTTCCCAGAGCTTCTTTACTAATAGAACCTCCTGATCTGAAGGTCCATCCTCAAATCTAACCATAATTCCTTCCCTTTCTTCATCATCTCATTCTTTCTGAACAGTTTCTAGGTTATTTTCATCTTTTTATCTGAACTTTTTTTCTGACCTAACTGTCTTTTCTTTGGCTTGTACATGTCCCTGGTGAATAAAACTCTTTTCAACTGGTTTTCCTATGTTCATGTTAGCCCTGTTCATCCTCTAGAGTGCATGTTCTACTTAATACTTGTATTGAGTATTAAAGCATTAAATTAGAATCTCTTTCCCCTTCGAACACTGAAGTGACTTTCAGTTTTCCCTAGATTGAATCCCACTCTGTTCTATGCTCTACGAAGCCTGGCATGATCTGGTCCCTCTGATCTCCTTCTCTATTCTTTCTGTATGCACAGTGCTCCAAATGCATTCATGTCTTTTTCTTCTTCAGACATAAAAGATGTATGCATTTCCCTGAACTTTTGAACTTTTCCCCCTCTGACTATTAAAATGTTCATTCAGAGCTTTATATAGGTGGTATGCTGTGTTTCATCGGTATATATTCAAATGTCATGGCCCTAGAGAACCCTTTCCTTATTCCTTCATCTTATGTTCTCTCCATGCCATTATCCTTTATCCTCTGTATCTTTGCAATTATCTAAACATTCTTATTTTTGTACTTGGCAGTTGCATGTATTCACAATAGAATGCAAGATCCATGAAAGGGAATGAGAAGACTAGATCTTTTTTTTTTCTTATAATATCCAGAACCTCAAGACTAAAAAAAGTGTATGTCATATAACTGATGTCAATAAATATTTTGATGAGTTGATTCAATATATAATGAATGTGTTACAATGCTCTCTGTGCCACTAGGAAACACCCAAATATTTTTTTCTTAATTTATTCCTATCTAATTTACAACAGTGACTATTTCAAAATGTTTCTGTCACCTAACATGTGAGGCATGACTTTGCTTTTCTCGTCCTCAGAAAATACTTGGTTGCCTATTGAACTCTATTCGTGAAGTCATTTAATAATTTCTCCTCTTCTAATGTGGATTTTTCCATTTCAACCTTCGTATTTCCAATTTCTTGTATTTCTCAGGAGGATAACAATTTGTCTGTTGCTTTGCTAAGGTTCATCTTTCTGACTTCTTGCTTTCTTTATGATCCATTGAGCTGGGACCTCTTGTCTGATTGTCTTCTGACTTTGGTTTGCAATTAACATCATTACTGCTCCTGGTTTTCATGCAGTAGGACAGAATTGCATCACTGATTTTTCTGTCTCTTAATCTGACATGGTAGCTTATGGGAACTCTCACTTTCCACAATCACATGAGTCATTTTGTCATTAAAAAAAATCTTTTATATTCTGTTGATTCTGTTTCTATGAAGAATCCTGATGAATACAACATTCTAAGTCTTTTTTTCTTTGCCTCATTTTCTCTATCTAGATGATATTAACAGCATTAATAGTCTCATGATTATGGTCTGCAGATTAAATTCTTAAAAGTATTTTACATGATTCACTTGGATACTTCCAGATAGTAGAGGAAGCTGGGTATAATGTAAGAAAAATAACTTTGAGATGAGAGCTATGTTAAATCATGATTAATTGCCAAAACTTGGGTATATCACAGATCATTCTGAGTTTCATTTTCATTATTTGCAAAATTGGGACTGGTCCTTACTGTCGTAGTTTGTATGAAGATTAAATGTGGCAACAAATTTGAAAGTCTACTCCCTGGCATGAAGCTGCGCTTGCTAGATTTATTCAATAAATTATCATTTCCTTCATCTTTCTGTAAGTCCTCTTTTATTTTTCATTTGTGCAGTGGAGATAAATAATACCTTTCCCATATGTCTCATGGATTTTTTTCAAGGTCAAATTAGATAAGGGTTATCCTTTAATAAAACTATAAAGTGTTTATCTTATATCAGGTTTAGATTTTCCTACTTATTTATCAACATAACCATAAGGAAATCTCCTTGACTCTCTTTTCAAAATGTATCAAGGGGTTAGCCAGTTTTTAATTTCCCTGCTGCCCGCATGTGTCCAAATCTCTGCCACTGATCACTGGCATGATGCTTTCACAGAAGCAGGCTATTACTTTCTCTGCAGTAGAAGGGAAACTTACACATCATCATGTATGTTGCATGTCTCTGTTTAAACCCTGGAAAGAGCTTATACTTCACTAAGAGAATGAAAGAGATTTGCAAAGCAATATTTTAGGTAATCCCCTCCTTAATTATTTAATCATATTTCTGGTCTCAACTACAATTCTCCTCCTTGCTCATTCAATTTTGTTTATGTCTATCTCTTTGTTGTTCCTTTTTTTAGTAATTATTTTATTTTTAAGATGCAGGCAAAAATTAAGGTGAGCTGGAAGTGAGGCAGGAGAGAGAAGAGGAAGAAACATTTTATTTATTTTATTTAGTTCTTCATCTGCTTTGCTTTCCTGGGCCACAGAGACCTTGGGATGAATGTGGACTATACTGGGGAGATTAAACAGCTTGGCCACCAGGGCTGTTCTTTAAATGCCAACTAGACTCCTGTTTTAGGTCCTTTATCAGTGTCATTCCCACTGCCTCTAACTCTCTTCCTTTGGGTATCAGTATGGCTGGCTCCCTCACCTCCTTCAATTCTTCACTTAAATGTCAGATGAAGATCATCTAGACAATATTATTAAAAATTGCATGTCCCTTTTCACTCCTGATTTTCTTAATTCTGTTCCACAATTTCGTCCATCTACTGATGAACTTATTTATTTTTAATGTTTATAGTTAGATTTACCATACTTTTAAGTTGAAACCAGAACCAACTGGAGTATTCACCAGGTAGAATGGAGGTTGAGGGTGATGCTCAGGTAGGCCAGAGATGGCGGGTTCTGCTCCCTGTGGGACTGGGAGAGGGTGTGGAGGACCGATGGTAACCCTGCATTTGTTTTTCTTGTCTGTCTTTTTACTGGAATAAGTTTCATTAGATAGCTAAATCCTCTTAATGGATGAATTGCCAGTATTCAGAATAAGTCATCAATAGATTTTTGCAGACTTAGTATGAATTGATAGAGACAGAGGTGTCATTTTTAAGAATTCAATTTGAAAATTCTTGTCAAAAGGCTCAGTACCTAGAACAGTATTATGTGCATGTGGAGCCATGATCAGATCATTATCATTTATATTTGCTACATTGATTTTTGGTCCTTAGAGAGCAGATTATCCCTTCTATAATTAGAGCTGCTGTCCATGAACACATTAGCGGCTTTTGAGAGAAATAGAAACAAGGAGCTAAGTTTTCAGAGTTCTGATAAAAAACAAAACAAAACAAAAAAGCACCATTGCTCCGTGTCTGAGTGCACTTAATTTTCTTATATATTAGAAGTGAATGCTTGCATGCCGCATGATGGTAAAAACCATATGCCATCTAGTCATATATTTCTAGAGAATGATCCCCAAAATTACAAGCACATTTGTATTAAGAATGCAAAATTATCAAATTTGATTGAGAAAAATGTACTGAATATTTAAAAAAGGAAATTAGCAATGTGGATTTCAATATAAATGTGGTTTGATACACTTGTTTTTAATAAATAAAGGTCTAGCATATTTTTAGCTAAATATGATAATTTGCATTGAGGATTATCCGTGAATCACTTCTGACAGGAAATTTACATAGTTTGCGAAATCTGAGCAGAGAATCTACTATGAAGTGTTTACAGTGAAAAATACATGACCCTGGAACAGAAAATTTGTGGGTTTCTTCTTAGCCAAGAAGCTCTTTGGTAGAGATTATAGGTTGAAACTGTCAGAAGAGGCAGTAAAGGTAGTAAACTATTCATACTGAGGGAAAAAGACAGAGATCTATGCAGTAGACACCAGAAGGAATTGAATACAATATCGCGATGGGATATGGAACCATCAAAGGTATTTGAATAGCAGTTTTTTTAACATCTCAGAGTGGGCACTTTTATTAATAAACTTATTTCCTCTTCTCTCTTCTCTGGTCTGATAGGTATATTTGCATGAGTTTGTGCTCATGTGTGTACCTGCGTGCCTGTGGGTAGAGGTGGGAACCACAGTAATGACTGAGGTAGAACAAGTAGGGATGAGAAATATTGGCAGTGAGTTAAGGAGTTGTGACATTATTTTAAATTAACAGTTATGTTTCCATTCTCTACCTCCCTTTCCATTGCATTCTCTCCTATTTTTCTCAGAACCAATCAGATTGTTCTCCACATTAGTAGTAAAAGGTGAATACCATCAGTACAACATCATATCATTTCCTCCTCCTCCAAAATCAATAATTGCAGTGAATAAATTTCACATGTAGGTATGCCTGGTAGAAGAGTAGTAGCTCCACCGCCTCTGGTCAAGCACAGTTCACATACGTGCCTGGTTTCATGTCTTGGTGGGAAGGAACAACTAAGATATGCAATCGAAATAAAAGTAAATGAAAAAATCTTCCTCTTTAAATTGCTTTTTTGCTTACCATTTTATCAGGTAAAAACAAACCAATAGGCTCTTTTTAGAAGTAATCATAGTCATTAAAAACAAACAAAACTGTTACCAGAGAAGCTACCTACATTAGCTAACTTGTCAAAAAAGTAGCACTAGAAGGGTTTAATATATTTCCTGTATAGATGGATGTAACTGCTGACATTTTTTGTAGGGGAGAAACTCAGAGAACTTGGGAATTGCCTCGCTGAAGGCAATAGCACTGGAATCCTGATTATATGACATACATGGATGTCTACATAAAAGACGAACACATGGCAGAGCTTAGTTTTACCACAGGAGTGAACATAGGCGAGAAACCTTTGATATATTCATAGATATATTGTCTTAATTATCTAAAACAAGACTCTGTTACGTTTTGTCTGTTTTTTTGCACATGTTGTGAGAGAGGAGAAATGAAAATGGAAGCAGGCAAATCAGGAAGAGAACAAATACAAACATGCCCTTAGTCAAAAAGGATTCTGATGAGACACTTTGATTAAAGATCTAATAAACAGATGGCAGAATCCATATATTGAAGAATTCTCAAATCTAGAACCAACAGTTCAAGTGACTGCAGGGCACATATTTATGAAGTAATATAGCAAAGCATTGCTAAATGTCATCTTTCCTAAATAAAAGGAGCAGCATTCCCATTGCCATGTAATTTAAAGTGGGTAGAGGGAGAGAAAGGAGAATTAAGCTGTATATGACATGTCTTGATGGTCAAGATGAGAAAGCTGAAATGAGTTACCCAAATCTCTATGAGAAAGACAATTTCTAAAACCATAGGAGACAGATTGTGGAAAGTCTTACACTAAGTCAGGTGCAGCAAAGGGCAATGTCCTACCTCCTCTCAATAGGATAATTAAACCATGTGACTTTAAAAATTAAGATGATGACTAAACGAAATGCAGTCTTGATGAATTCACATTTCAAAATATAATTAAGGAACTGTCAATATGCAATGCAAAATGCAAAGCCCAGTACATTACTTTGAATGCTTTACTCTGAAAATTTATAAAATCTCAACAGTATTGAGTGCAACATTTCAGAATAAATAAGATGGAATTTCACTTACATAGGTATACAATAAAACATCCATCAAAAGCTTTTCAAAGTTATTCCCTCTGAGTGCCTCATAGATCACTACCAATCATTACCTTACCTGGAGGATCTATTTTCAGGAAAAGTTCTATGGTTTATTTACAAGCCCTGGTAAGAAAGCCAATAATTAAAAAAAAAGTTTTTCATGTTTTAATGCACCTTCTTTCTTTTGTCTCTGTGAAATAAGATTATTGCTAGTTTTTTAAGTCAAGTAATACCTTGCGAAGAAACGATTTAACTCTTAAGAAAATCATGGAGAATTTAACAATGTAATGCCAAAATTCATTACCTCACTTCTTTATCTCTTTCAAAAAAAATATGCACCCATATATGCATGATGTATATGTGTGTATATAATGGATGCAAATAATATTATGCATACACATATTTTTCAATAATTATAGTAATTTTAAGATAATTTAAATTTAAATATTAGCTCAAAGAGATCATGATAGTGAAGTTAAATGTCGGTTTATGACTTTGTAGTTTAGACTAGCAAAATTCTTCTCTTAAACTGCCACCTCTTCTTATAACATCTGTACCTATTTTAATCTCCTGTAATTATTGGATACATACTATATCACAGGTGTGATTTATGTGCATTATTAATAAACTTCATCACGTTTCTCACTGAATGTAAATTAACCTGAGTTTTATTCACATAAAGAAATCTCTGCAACCAGAAACTCAAATTCTTTTAGCCAATATCTTGCAGAATAAGGTCTCATCCATTTTTTACTGCAAAGTCTATTTTCCTTACATTAGACTATGCTGTCTCAAAACCGTTGGTCCTAAATAAGATTGTACTAGATTTAGAATTAAATGGCAAATTATAATTGCATTTCTTCAAAGAGTAAAATAAAATTTATAATCAATGTATTAAATGTAGACTATTGTCCAAGGTATAGACTAGTAATCTAAAGCCCTTTTGATTCCCAAAGCAACATTCAAATAGTCTTAAATATGTATGAATAGCTAAAAGATCAGGAGACATAGTCATCCTCAGATACAAAAAAAATATAAATTCTTGGATGCTATAGCTTAGATGAAAAATTATTTACTAGTGCCCAGCTAGGTTCGTAACTATAACTCATAATTTAGAATGGTTCTGGAAACATAAGAGAAACTCAGTACATTTTGCTGAATGAGTCAAAGAATGAAAATACAAACTGGGGCATAAAAAACATGTAGAAGGGAACTAACGCCAGTACATGTGTAGTTTTGACTGGTGCTATAACAAGAGGTCTGAGGATAAGAGTAAGGAGGTAAAGAGTGCAAAATGAAAAGAATTCTAAAATAGGAAGCAATTGAAACTATGTAGTTTGTGGAATAAATGGGCATCCCATTCCATCTTCATCATCACAGACACATTTTCCAATAGATCAAAAGTCAGGTTACTATTGCAAGGAAAAATTCAGTCTCCTCGCTGAAGAAATTAATCAAGTTTTGGAGAGTTCTAGGCCTACAAAGATCAGAATTGACCTTCTAGAGTAAATAGATGAGGTCTTGAGTCTTACTAGACAAAAAAGAAAAAAGAGAGATTAAAGAAAATGTCAGCAAATATGAAACATGGATGATTAAACAAGAATATTTGATTACAGAAATTTACAAGAGGCAAACAAAGAAACAGAGGTGAGAAAATAATCGGTTATGATAGAAGAACCCTGCCCAGAAATAATGATGGCAAAGATTACATACTGAAAATACCCATCAGATACCAAGTTAGATGAATGGAGCAATACTACAAGAAACGTCAAGAAACTGGAAAGGATCGTGTTGAGTGAAAGAAGCCAGAAAGAAAAAGAGAACCAGGATGATTTTGCTCCTGTGTGGAATATAATGAAATGAAACAAATCACATACAAATGCCAATAAAAATAACATGACTCAGGACTGGTTATGGGTAGGGGAATGAGGGGAAAAGGTGGTGGAAAAGAACACTGGAACTCTGGTAGTGGGTGTGGTGTGAAATATAGACTGAGATGCAATTTCAACATTCTAAAAGGAATTCAACATTGTGAACTAAAGTAATAATAAATATTAATAAAAAATAATGAAGGGAAGATCCTATAATTTTTCAGAGAGAAAAACAATCTCATGCAATGGAATAAATTTGGAAGTTTTAGACATTTGTTCTGTTTTGTTTTATCAATAGAGTTGTTGGTAGAAAAATAATAACTGATCTCAATGTTCTGAGGGTATATAAGTTTGAATTTCTATATCCACTTTAAAAACTCAGTCAAGGGTGATGATAAAGCAAATGTTTCCAGATACACAAAGATATATATTCTTAGAATTAATAAATATTTTTGAACTGTAATATGTACCAGGGATTCTTAAAGCCACTGAAGACAAAGCAATAAATAAGGTGGGCAAGGTCCCAGTTAAAGAATTATATATTCTAGAGGTGGGAGGCAGATATCAACAGGAAATGTGATGGATAAAATAGAAAATCCCTCATTTTCTATTAATAAAAATATCAATACTAATGTTTTTGTCTCCAATCATGGCTGTTTTTACCATCCTGTTTTCACTTATATCTAACACCAGAGAGGTCAAAATTTCTCTGACAGGTTGACAATAAACATAGAAAGCTCTCTCTCTCCCCCTCTCCCTTTCTTCCCCTTTCTCTCTCTCTCCCTCTATCAAATTTTCTTCTTTTCCATGTTCAATTGCTTTGAACGCATGATTCGTAAAGTACTATGAAGTCTTCCTTAAATTAGTCTCTCATTTTGTATACCATTAAACAGCTGCTCTAGACTCTTTCTTACCAATCTCTCTTGAGCAAGTCCTAGGGTAACAACTGAGCTAATAACCAAACAATTTTCTTGACCATTTCTTTCCTTGAACTTCACCTTATTACTGTAACTATGCGATTTTTTAAATTCATGATCATGTCTTTAAATTAATTTATGTTAAATTATTTTCTTTAAAAAAATTAGTTTCTATTTCTAACTCTTTATAGTAATTCTGTCGTATCTTAAGTTCTGTTTGCTATTTTGGGCAATGCAAGCCTTTCTGCTCCCAGCTGGGATTCATAATTGTTGCTTGGCAGATGAATCCTAGCATATCTAATCATTGCTGTGAACTTTCCACAAGTCCAATTAGCACACAGCAGCAGTGCAGGGGATGCTTCTCAGGGAAACCTCAGAGACGCCCTCCATGAGTTTTCAAACTTGCAGTGACTCACTATGATTATAGTTTTTCATAATTATAAATCATTTGTGTCTATGAAATTTTAATCATAATATTATATTATACTTATATCTCTGAACATAGATAAATCTATTGCTGCTTAAGGAGCATTGACCTAGCATGGTAAGTATTTGCTAGAGATTGATTCAGGGAATTTGTAATAATCTAAAGAAAGACATCATTGATTCAAAAAAGGTGTAAATAATAGAGGGTTAAAACAAACCTTTGAAAATAATATCTAAATAGAAAATAACTTACTGAATGAAGATGATAACAATGAAAGGTTGTCAGTCTATTTTTCTCTTTCCTACATCACACTACTATCAATGAAACTCTAGCTCAAAATAACAATCCTGGATGATATATTTCTCTAAAATTATCCTGAAAATTTTACTGGCATGACTGAGTTTTTGGTGCTAATTTAATTTCTCTGTATCAAGGTATGTTTTTCGCTCTTTAGATGTTTTTTATCTTGCAAGGATATGATGTGGTCTAGTGTAGTCATAGACAAGGAGATAGAGGAAACCCAATCAGATGTCCTGACCATGTTAATGGCAGTTGGTCCTGTAACCACTGAGCGAATTTCAGCTTCAGGTACTTAATAAGGGGGTAACAGTGCTTGCCTTACAGAACTTTTAAAGATGATCACAATATTGTGAGCAAAGCTTAACACTATTAAGTTGTCAATAATCAGAGTTTATTATGAGATGCTATTATTTAAAAAACAAGTTCAAAGAACAATAGAGAGAAATTATTAAGGTTTTGAATCATTGTTTTTTACTTGACAGTAAGTAACACTTAAATAATTAAATGTTATGATGCAATATTCCTTTATAAAAATTTTAAAATAATAAAAAATAAACCAAAAAAGAGTTAATGAATTTAATAACTATGGATCATATATTATTAAAGTGATACCATTTTTTGTTGGGACTTGGAAACTTGTTCTAAACTTGAGGTCAACCTATGTAAATTTTCACAAATATGGAAACAGCTAAAAGTACTTGTCAATATTTTGCAATTCTCTAGTTAAAGGACATTAATATGGATTCAAATCAATTTCCGCCATCCTCCAGGAAAAAAACAACTAGAAAGTTTTGGTTTTTATTGTTGCTTTTTTTATGTTGACATACTGACATACTCTCTTACATGGTGAGACAAAAACCCTGAACAGCCAAGACAAAATTGAAGGAGAAGAGTAAAGTTAAAATATTGGCACTATATGACTCCAAGAGACAATATAAAGCTATAATCATCAAGTCCACGTGGTTTTGGTAAAAAATTAAATAGTTCAATGAAAAAGAGGCAAGAGTCTGAAATAAACCATTCAAATATAGTCAGGCGAACTTTGACGAAGAGCAAATATAATATAATGGAACAAATAAAGTCATTTCAGTAAGACATGTTGGTACAATTGGACTTCCATATGTTAAAAAAAAAAAAGAATCTAGATACAGATTCTCTGTCCTTCACAAAAATTAACTAAAAATTACTCATAAATCTAAATGTAAAACACACATGCACACAAATTCCAAGAGAATAACATCAGAGAAAACATAAATGACTGTGGGGATGACTTCTCTGATACAATATCAAAGTCACTATCCATGAAAGAAATTTTGAATAAATTCTACTCTATTTGAATTTAAAAGATCCTCTGGGAAAGACAATGTTAAGGGGGCGAAGAAACATTTTAAAAACACAAATATAACAAATGATTGTTAAACTATACACAGAGCTCTCATACTTAAACAATAATAAAATTCAATTAAAAACAAAACATGCAAAGACTGAATATACTCCTCAACAAAGAAGATATGCAGATGGGAAATAATCATATGAAAAGATTACCCATGTCATGTCATCAGGAAAATTCAAAATAAAAACAACAACAAAATGACACTTCACATTCCAAAATCTGCAACTCAGTCAACACCAATGACCAGCATGGATAGCCATAGAGATCCTCCTTTGCTGCTGAAAATTCAAAATGGTGAGCACACATTTGAAGAGAGTTTGGCAGTTTCTTACAAAAATTAAGCACAGTCTTACCACACAATCCAACATTAGTGCTCCTTGGTATTTTCCCAAAGCAACTGATAACTTACCTACACACAAAAATCTACATATGGATATTTTTAGCAACTTTATTCCTAATTACCCAAAGTTGGAAGGAAGTGACATGTGCTTCAGCAGGTGAATGGAGAAATCAGCAGTGATCCATTCAGATAATGGAGTTTTATTCACTTCTAAGAAGATGTGAGCTATCAAGTCATAAAAAGATGTGGAGGAAACTTAAATGCATATTCTTAGTGTAAGAAGCCACTCTAAAAAGGCTACATATCGTATGATTCTCATTACATGACATTTAATTTTGTGTTTGAGTATCTGGAATTTTCTAGGCAATGCATTTGTTTAAAAAAAATAGTTTCTTTGTGCTAAGTTGCAAATAACCATTTCCCAGGTTAACTAAGACAATATTGACATAGGTCAGAATGAATAATCATGGAGGAAAGGAAAAACATAGTTAAATCTCAATTTGTTCAGAGATGCTATATCTAAACAAATATTTAAATAAATAAATGCATATTTTATTTTTGTTTAAATTGAACCTATACTCATTAATTTGTATGTATGATGAAATTAGACTGACATAATGATAAACTTACTAGCATGTGTGTGTGTATGCATGTATGTGTGTCTATGATTATTTCTGTGTCAGACACTGGGATAAATATCTCCTTCAATCTTACAATAATAGCTTGTGGTTTAGGTGAAATTATTACCTTCACTATTCAGTTTATAAAACTTGTGTTTTAGATTATCCTTTTTCTTTATAAGCATTTAATTATATGATCTGATGATATTTTTTTCTCCCTTCCACTACGCAAAGACCTTTTGAAGATAGTTTGGCACCCTGAGCGGAGATGTAATGTTTATTTTTCTAGTCATTATAACATTGTAAATATGTATCATGGCACATATTACAGAACTTTAGAAATAGTCATATGTTCAAAGTCCATTTTATAAATGATTTATTTCTTTCAAATTTCTCATTCAGTTATAGCTATTAAATCAGTGAGATTGATGGCATAATGTTACTATTTAATATGTAATTGCTCTGAACCAAAGATTAGTAATTTTGGAATCTGTGTTGACTTCTAATGGTACAGGCTACTATTTATGTACTGGAATACATTACTTAATTAAATGAATTCAAAGTTTATATTTATAATTCCTGATAGGTCTTAGTGTAATTTTTTTCATATTTACAAAACATTTTATATCTTATTTCTCTGGCAATAAGTAACTGAAAAATAATTAGTGATGTAGAGGACCTGGGAAAATTTATATTAATCTTTTGAATAAAGGTGCAGCATGCTTTCTTGAAGAAAATTGAATAAGAAGGGAAGAAAATTTATTTTCATTGTCCTGACTCTAGCCAGCATTCTCAGAAGTAACAAGATTATAATGCTTGCTGATGATAAAAGTGATATCTTTGGAAAGCTTCCAGAACAAGAAACTAACAACAATGATCTTTAGTTGTATGATAGGACTTCCTTAAAGACCCAATTAATAGAGTCTATCATGCCTAACACTCACTGTGAACACATTAGTGCCTATAATTCAGAAGTGGGACCCACCAGGCTATCTAATTTTAAGTGCAAGAAATGAGATAACGTAAGGCTACGGAGAGTTATAAAGCTCAATTAGAATCTGGATTTCTGACTCAATGTTATTCTGAGAGTTTATTTAACTTTAGAAAACACATTTTCTCATCTATAAGGAGGAAAGGTTTTACCTTGATTAATTCAGTGTTCATTATGTGTATTAAATCTTTGATATTTATGTTTTTGTATAAACTTGCAAGCATTCTCCAAGAATAAGATTTTTTTTTTAACTAGTAGTCTGAATGCAACAAATAGGCATAGGCACAGAACAAATGTGGACATTAAAAGGAAAGAGAGAATCTGGGGATTGGAAGTGGGAAGTTGGGAGGTGGGTAGGATTGGGTAAGGGTGAAGAGTAGCCGAATAGAAATATATAGATGCCACACCAGGAACTTTGATTTCTTTCCTATAAACATTTGTAACTTTATATTAACTCTTTAGGGAAGAAAACACCTACATATATAGGAAAGGAATCAAAGTCCTAGAGATGTCTCTTGAACACACCATCTTATCAAGGAGCAATACTTTATTATTCACCCTAGCAATATGTTAATTTCTTAGTATGTCCCTTGTATTATAATTAACCTCCAATTTTTTTTAAAGGCAGAGTATTTGGGAGAAAAGTTAAATGCTAAATAACTTCCTAAGGTTAATTAATTGCCTATTATAGAGGATGCTCTTATAAAAAGATTAAAAGCAGTCCATTTCTCATTTATGGAGCTGTTTGAACCTAGCACCAGCAGGTCAGGATCTGCTGACCTAAATTTAGACTATTCTGTGAAGATAGAAACAATGGCAACTGCTGCAAGGACAAAATCAAGATAAATGTCATATTTCAAAGGAGACAATGAGTTGTGTTTTTCCATACAGTTGATTGCTAGAACTTTGACTGTGGCATGTTAAAAGAAAAACTTGTCTTTGACTATGTAAGTAAACTGGGTCTCCAGTGGCTTGTATTCTATATTCCTTAAATTCCTAGTAAGTATTTTTATTAATTTTCATATTTCTCAAAAACTCATGTTGGCCACTATTAACATTTTTTTGTATGTCTTTCTGGAATTGCTGTGTGAATAGATACACATATATGTACATTTATCAAAGCATTGTCATAAACCTTATTACATGAATTCAGATTTCTACAAAATATGACTTTCTTTGTTAACGTTTCTATTTAGTTCTTCTTTAGAATATGCCCACTCAGCCTGCTTACAGAAACAAAATACTGATCAATTTAGGGACAGACCATAGTTCTCCTGAAGTGTTATCTCTGTGGGGGATTTAAGGAGTGTTCAACCAGAGGTGTGCAGAGAAAGCACTGGACTGTCTTCATTCTGTGTGCACGACCTCACTACCTACCTTTGGAGACATATCATCTCTCTAGGTCTCTACTGAGTCATCTCTCACTGCTGTCTGCCAAGCCTCTTTCAGACTGGCTCTGTGTTTTCCTGAGGGCAAGGGGAACGTTTTTCAGTCTGTGCTCACTGATACTAAGATATTGTTCTTCTTATGTGCTACCCTTGGTTCATCAGAAAACGATTCTATTCATCCTAGAGCCATGTTGGAGCTCCCAGATGTCTGTCTTTGAAAGACTGCCCGCAATGTGTTTCATACAGCCATTATATCTATTGTTCCTTGATTATTTCAAGTGAGTTTCAATGTGTCAGTAGAATGGACAGACTTAGATATCGCTGTTTTTTTGTTTCATTTGAACACAGAAACTTGGGTCTTTCTCTTTTTGGTTAACTCCAGTTACCTTGCAGTTTTGTCATTCATGACTGGAGGGTGCGGGGAGTGGATTAGAGTAGCAAAGTAAGGCTAATTCAAAATAATTTGCATTTCTTATTCTTGTTACTCTCAGGTAGAAGGGGATAACTCTCTGTGATTTAATTGATTTTTAAATTTCTTGTGTTTTTCCTTACTTAGAATCATGAAGACAGACTGTCTTACAATTTAAATCTGAGAAGGCAGTGGAAATAGGACATTTAGGGGAAAAAGGGTGGGGGTGTTACATGGCGTAACAAAAGAATATGTATGCACAACTGTGTGTTGGGGAACTTTCTACTGATATGCTATTTTAAAGTCCTTGAAAATAATGTAGTATCATTCTTGCATGTCACATGTTATATTTTAAATTTTTTTTATTAAACGGTATTCATTTAATTTTTATACTGATATCAATAATGCTATAAGAAAGGCCTGATATGTTCATCTTGTTCCATATATGTAAATATATCATTCCATTTACATATCTAGAAATGGAAATCAAGGGTCAACAGGTAAATGCATCTTACACTTTGAAATGAACATAATGCTCTCCAAAGAGGATTATGTCAATTTAAAATTGCATTAACAGTATCACCTGATTTATTTTTAAATGCATGCTATTGAATTCATTAATGCTCTTGAAGTTGGCATCACAATTTGGATTTTATAAGAGGCATGTAATTTAATTTAAGATATAAATTACACCAGTTTCATCTCAGTTACTTAAAATATAAGTAACAGTAAGAATAGGCCTCATAATGCGATTGAATATGACAATGAATGTCTCTACAAAGTCTTTTTTTGTGTGTTATAAAATATATACAATTATTTTTTCAAATTGTTGCTTTGGTATATAGACAAAACCTAGATCAATAAATATTTTTAGATAAATAAATGACAACATTAATAAACATTCTGACCTCCAGAAATAGTATATAAATTAAAAGAACAAATGACGCACTTCTCTACAGCTGTGTAGATATGAGTGACCAATAAGCTTTTTAGAGTTCTCTTAGTGATAGCTTTTCTTAATTAAGATAAAGTGGAAAACTTTCAGGATATAGTCTAGCAAGAGAGATGAGGAAATATGGAGAGTTAGTAGTAGCAGAATTAAAAATCATTCATGAACTTCAACTCCCATTCTTTCATATATACTTTTGATAACTTTAACTCACCAAAGAGCAGCTCTGAGAGCACTCTATTTTATCTTAGGAGGTCAGTAACTCCAAGGAAAACTGCCTATCTGTTAAGATAAAATCTGTTTAAATATGGCTTCTTGAGAGTTTTTGTAAGGAATTTCTACATTTTATCCTTCAGTATTTGAAGATATATTTACTTTTTCCAGATTCCCTTTAGGTTCTATCCTCCAAGGTAACTTATCCATGTCTGTGTTTCTTTTATAAGAATCAGCTCCCTCTTTCTGTGTTCAATCTTTTCCGATGTTGTAGGAAAGACTTTCTTATAAAAATAATCATAAAGTAAGCACTGCATTTAAAACATGTCTGTATTGCCTTGATATCTTTGGGAGAAAAGGAGGATAGATAAGGGCTAAATGAATATGGTATTAATATTTGTATAGAGTAAGAAAGAGAACATCACCTATTGAGTTGAGGTAGAATATTACAGTCGAGTGTGTAGAGCCAGGACCCTCCAAATGCCATCTAATGCAGAATCTTTCTTATGTTCAGACCAGGGATTGACTGGAGAAGAAATAAGATTGTCATGAGAATTTGTAATAATCTTTATTCCTGGAGCTGAAGTTTGAATTTGTACCATCCCTGTGGTCCGGGAAACCTATAAATAGAAACATTATATATAAAATACACAGAAATAGTTCTTGACTGAGGAACTAAACCAGGAGTGCTGGTCAGACACTTATGTAAAATAAATATGGAGACTTGAATTCCCTTTTATTGACACACAGTTTAAGGCCTGTTGAAGATGATCTGAGTGTGAGATAACTTGACAAGTCAGGGAATGATGCTGAATGAGTGGGAGTAAGAAGCTACAATAAATAGTGAGAAGAACTTCAAACACCAAAAGCTTACAGGGAGATGACAAAATAAACATGTTACAGTGATTGAAAACCTGAAAAGAAATAATTAAAAACTTTAGCAAAGAACAAAATGTTACTAAACTAAAGCTGGTAGATATTTAAAGAATCAAGTAGAATTTCTATATAAACAAAAAAAGACTTGTCAAATATTTAGGATAAATACTTTCATATGCTTTAAAAATTTAATCTGCAAAGAGATAAGCATCCTAGAAGAGCATACTATGGAAATTATACAAAATAAAATATAGGAAAAAAGAGATAAAAATTATTATTAAAGGAAAGGTCAAGAGATATGGATGATGGAGTCTCTTGATTCTGAGTTCATTTATCATGAGTCACTAAAAGAAAGGTCAGAAAGAATACAGGAGAGGTAAAATTGAAGTGATGATTTATGAGAAATTTCTAGACTTGAAGTAGCAAATATTCCTTAGTTCCCAAGACTACAATGAGTATACAGTAATATAAATTAATACCTAATGCATCTTAGTATATTAGATATCTACTTCTATATAATAAATCATACCCACATTTTCCCCACATTTTAGTGGCTTGAAATAATAACATTTGTTCTCACAGTTTTTGTGGGTCCAGAATATGTAAGCTGATTCTCATTTAAGGTCTTTCAGAAACCTACTATCATTTTGTCAGCCAAGCCACGGTCTTCAGAAAGCTTATGTGGGGCTAGCTTCACTTCAAAGAGCACTAGTTCACATGACTGTCAAGTTCTGTTCTACGAGACCTCTCCTGGGTTGCTGTGTCTCCCCATGACATGTATGACTTTAGAATGACTGATAGAATTAAGAAAAAAAGGAGGAATAGGAGCTACATCATTTTTATCATCTAACCCCAGAAGTCACATAGTACTTGTTCTACCATATTCAAGTAATTAGAACTCAGGAAGTTTGTTCCACATTCAGAATGCCAAAAAATTGCAGTCATATTTTATAATCAACACACCAATCAGTGTTGAAATAATATTGTAAATACCCAAACTATACCAAAGAACACTACATTAAGTTCATCAAATATACAGAAGAGTATAAAAAGAAGTAATAGAGCCACCCTTAAAATTACAAAAATTTAGAAGCATTATCTTAGAGATTAATGAAAATATAACAGCAAACACAGAATGCTAAAATTAGATAAACTATGATTCAAAAATATTTCAGTTGAAGTAGAAAATAAGCTGAAATCATATGATATTATTAGGACATTCATGAAGTTACTAAAGAAGCACTTGAGAAAGATGAAAATTAAAGAAAGGATGATGAAGAGAAGAAAACAAAACATTAAGTACATAGTTATACCTAGATACTTAGATTGCTCAAAACTAATAATGGTACTAACTTACTATTGGTCAAAAGCAATAAATTTAAATGCAAAAGTAATACAGATTAAAATAAAGGGAATACTCTAAGTCATTCTAAGGTCCTCGTTTGGTTAGAAATGCATAGTGATTTCTTTTCTTCCGTAATTTTTCTCTAGGTATAAACTCAGTGAAATAATTCAAGTAGACTATAGACATTGCAAATATTGTAGAAAGAAAAAGGAATAAAAAAACTAATATTGAAAAGAGCATGTTAAACAAAGTATATCAATATATTGTCATGAGAAAGTAAATATCAAAGTGAAAAAACAATCATTAATGTATAATTATCACAATAAATACAAACTGATGAAACCTTTAAATAAATAATAATAAATACCATCAAAAGAGTGAGATTCATTTACAAATGTCACAGTTAAAGGAACAAAAGGGAAAGAAATAAAAAGATTAAAGAAACACATCCAGTATGTTTTAAAAAATGGAAAACTGGACAAATGGTAGTGATATCAGAAATAAATAAATTTCAATACAAAATTAATTTTTGACCTAGGATGATGGTTGTGTAACACTGAAGATGTAAATCTATGAGGAAAATATGAAATCCTAAACTTATTTTTTGCCTAAGTAATCTGAAATAAAATGGCTGCCAAATATTTTTGAAGCTGTTAAAATAATTGCAAATTTTCAAATATAGCAAATTTTTATTACAACTCACTACTCAGTGGAATAATAGGGAAAAATTGGAGCAATAGAATATTTAAGCATTAACAAGTTCTAGCTTAAAGATATGTAGTTTCAAGTTCTAAGATACTTGATAATATACATTTCACCAAATGACACTTTATAAATTTTACAAAATTGAACACTAATCATATCATATAAGAATTTCAAACAAATACCAAACATCTGATATTACATCTTATCTGTGATTAAAGTCAGTATGAAGTCAATAATAGTTAGTATAAACATAAATAAGGAAATGAATCTATATGGATATATAAAAAATCACTCATTTATAGATACTAAGATATATTTCATATTCTTTTCATTTAACGCCTTGCTGTTTTGGAATAAATTTAGATTACTGAACAAATATAATACCTGAGTAAGTCCAGAAACATATATATATATATATATATATATATATATGTTCACATATATATGAAAACTTGAATACAGCAAATAGGACATATTTAATCAGTAGAAAGAAAAAAAGCAATTCCACATTGTAATGAAACAATTGTTTATCCACATAACAAATTCTAAAGAAACAGCCAAAAAATACCTTGTTTTGTCATAAATAAATATTATTTTCAAATGAATTAAAGGCATAAATTGGAAATGAATTTTTTATACATTTTAAGGAAAATAAATTGTCTATGTAATTGCAAATACAGAACTCTTACACAAGGAAAACATATAAAATGAATTCAGGTTAATAAATATTGCTATGTTAGCATTTAAAGCATCAATATAAAAAATGTTAACAAAAAGAGAAAAAGATGTAGACTGGGAAAGTAAATTATCAACTTGCATAAATAAAAATACAGTAACTCCTACAAGTCTAAAAAGAAAGAGAAACGAGCATAAAAATAGCAAATAAGAAGACAGACTGTACATTAAAGGAAATTCAGATAGGAACGAATACACATTTGTACATTTATATACCATTAATACTGAAAACAATACAAATAAAACAGCAAAGCAGTACATTTTTGCTCCATAGATTGCAAAAAATTCAAGACACATCTACCAGATAACTTGTACAAGAATGTTCTCTGCCATATCATTTATAATAACAAAACATTGGAAATATAAATAAGAGTTGGGGAAAGAAACTTTTTAAAGCAAAATGATAATTGACTTTGAAGACTGAGTAAATCACTTAATTTAGAGCTGCAAGATATGAATTATACAAGTCACTAGAAAGTGATCTTTTAAGTTGAAAGATGTACATATGAACAACTCAATTTTTATAAGATATTAAGTTACACAAAGTCATTTAAAATCTGCATTTATATTTTGTTTTATTTGTTACTCAATGCAGTTGTTCAACATTAATTTTATAATTTAATACCATATCTGAAGTAATTTAAACTTTTATTAGAATTTTACTGTTTTTCATTCTTGGGGAATTTATCATTCATATGCTGAATGACATTGTTTTTATATGATTATTTTTCTAACAATTTGTCTACTAATAAATAAAGGGTTTGCCCACAAGTCTTTTTCTTAAAGCACTTCAGACATATAGAAACTTAAAAAATAGTGTGTTGTTAAATATTTATTTATGTCTTAGGATTACTTGTAAGTGAAAGCCTTTCTTAGTAGAATAATGAATACTTTTTCATAATGTAGGTGATTAAAAAGGCTGATGAAGTATCCCATTAATAATTCAAGTAATATGGAATGATAGAGGCTAAATTTCTAGTTGAAACAAGACCATAAAAGGCATTCTTACTTTTCTCCTGTTCATGTTCTTAGCAGAGTTCTGTAGAGCTTGGAATTTCACTGTATTTTTTTCTATCATTAAAAACATTTTCATAAAATTTTCTCTCAAATTTAGTCTTCGAGAGTTATCACTAGAGAGATTGTGATAATCATCTTTGCCTTGCTAATATGCCTTAATCTTTTTCTCAACCAACTGTCCCTTTTATTTATGGTTCACCATATTTCCATTTGAGAATTTTTCAATGGTTTTAAATAGATTTATGCAGCAAAGTTCTAGTGAATGTTATAATATCAAAGTATTCTAAAGACCTGAATACAAAAAAGTAGTTCAATAATCTAATCTATTCTAAAGTTACTCTAAATCATCCATTCTTCATATTCTTCTTCCCATAAAACTATTTATTTACATTTTTTCATAAGTGAGTTTAATAAACCAATTATTAAATGATGCAAGTACCTGACAATAAAGTTATGAGACTTAAGCGAAAAAAAAAAAAATTCATGATATTCCTGTAGGTAAAACAATGCTTTTATTTTAAGCATATAACCCTAAGAACAAGGACACACTTGATTGCACTCACAGCTCTGATACCCCAATATTTTTTGGAATTAACTTGATTAATTTATCCCCTTCTGAGAACTAAAGAGATGAAGGACTTACGACTTAATTTTGTCTATGGTACCCTGCATTTTTATTGTTGATCTGAAATGTGAATGACATTCAGTCAGGGCCAGTCACGTCTGTTCTCCAGGAATTTGGAATTAGGTCAAAGAGAATAAATCAGATTCTCCAAGTGGCTTTAAACTAGAAATTTGAGAGAGACTATATAATGACTTTATGTCTTAATGGATTCTTAATGAGATAGATTCCAGTCTATCTCAGAGAGGCAATCTAGAAAAATAAGAATGAAAAATTAATGCAAAAAGAAATTGAAATATGAGTGTAGAGCTCATTCATTAAACTCTACATTTATTTTGTTTGATTGTAAATATATTTAACAATAAAAATCTATAAAGCAAGGATATGTTCATGTTTTAAATTTGCAAAAAAAATGAAATAGACAAATTCTTAGCAAAACACAAGTATAAAAACTAAAACGTAAATAGAAATTCTGACTATATCTGGCAGATATTATTTTAGTTAATTAATTAATTTTTACAGGCTATGGGATTGGTAAAATGGGCAAGAGTGGTCAATTATATGGTGGTGGGTAAAACAAATAATAATAATAATCATTTGCACAGCAAAACAAACACACAATGATTTCACCATTGAATTTGATCAATCATACAAGAAAGAAACATACTATTGTCAAAATTTTCCACTAGTTAAAATAGATAGAATATTATCCAATATTTTATGTGACTTACTTACTTATGTGACTTGAAAGCAAAAATAGAATCGCATTACACAAAGCCCCCCAAAAACAACAACTATAAGGCAACTTTCCTCACAAATCAATGCTAACCAAAGCTATACGTAACTGTAGCAAACCGATTTCAGTGATACATAGAAGAAAGACTATTGTGTGCATTCCATGAATGTAAGAACGAAGTTTATCAGTTAAAAGTCAGTATTTTCATGCCCTGTTGGTTTAGCATCTAAGTCCATGGTTTCCAACTGACAGAGTTTACAAACATTCCAAGGACTTGGGTTTTGCCACCTGGGGTAGGGAAAAACCAGGATGAATAACTAGAAAAAATAAAGAAATGGTTCTTCCTCCTCTCTTTTCTTTCTTCCAGCCTGCTGGTTAAACTTCATTCCTACCTGAACCTTTCCTTAAAAACAAACAAGCAAACAAACAAACAAAAACTCAGTATCAGTAAAATACAATGAAATAGTATATTTTGAATATCACCAAAATAAAAGAATATAAAACGAATTAATAGGCAATTCAGACTATTTACAAATAATAGGATTTCATACATTTTAATCTAAAAAATGTCTTAAGTAGAAAGAAGCTTCCTTAATCTAAAAAAAAAAAACACATGAAAGATCATATTTAATGTAGAAATAGCAAAAGTTTCATCTCTTAGATGAGAATAGAATAAAAATATCCAGTTGAATCATTTCTTTCAATATTACATTTGAAACCTTATTCAGTTCAATAAGGTAAGTAAAACTTACACCTTTATAAATATTGGACTTTAAGAAAGAGGCTGCCATTAAATGCATGTAACATGGTTCTATATAAAATGTTAAATGTATAAATTATTAAAAATATGAAGAGAATTTGCCAATAATTCTGGTAAAATTATTATTTTATATAGCAGCAACATACAATTAGAAATGAAAAATATTAAATGATTCCTTTTTAATACTATAGATAAAAACCAACACTTCTAAAAAGCTATTTATGAACCATTACTGAAAAAATGTGTCAGTTCTCTTCAGAACATTCTATTAATTCAATATATTCCAATGAAAAAATCCCAGCAATATTTTGGCCCATTTTGATCATTAGAAATATGTGTGAACTTGACTGACTCAGAGATGTCCGGTTAGCTGGTAAAATATTTATTTCTGAGTGTTTATGTAAGAGTGTTTCCTGAAGAGATTAGCCTTTGAATCAATAGACTGAGTAAATCATTCTTACCAACATGGGTAGGCGTCATTTAATCCATTGACAGATGAATAGAACAAAAGATAGAAAAAGATCAAGTTTGTTCACTGCTTGAATTGGGCCATCTATCTTCTTTTGCTCTTGGACATTGAAACTCTTAGCTCAGACTTTTACTGGACTGATGCTAACAACATGGACTGCCCTGGATCTCAGGTATTTGGATTTGCTTTGTCACTTTATTACTGTCTTTCCTGGGCATTTTGTTGACAGACAGAAAAGCCTAGGACTTTTCAACCTCCATAATCTTATGAACTAATCACTCATAAAATATTTATATTTATCAATCAATCATATATGTATATGTGCATATATACATATATATCAGTCTATATATGTCTATATATGTATATGCAGTATATACATACTATATATGTATATGGGAGTATTAGATATTCAGTATACTGTATTGATATGACACAGATATACATTTTATTTCTATGTCTTTATAGAACTCTGACTAATTCACTCTTCTTTAGTGAGAATTGAAAAGATTTTCTAAAATTTAGATGGAAGTGCAAAGGGTCCATATATTCTTGGTGTTGAGGAATAAAATTGCAAATATGTCTACTCCCATACAGTTATATAAAGCTTCATCTGAAGGACTGTATAATGTAATGTAAATAAGTAAGGTACTATCACATGAAGTGGAATGAATGACTCGCTATTATAAGGTTGAGCAGAAAAAAGTTAGAGATAGCATGTAAAAATAGTAAAAATATAATGTTTACTTTATGTTTACCCTTCACAAAACTTAGTAAAACAGACACAACTGATATTTGGTGTTAGACATTAGGTTCATGGCTATGTCAGGAGAGAGGAGAGAGTGTAGTTACGGAGAGTACATGAAGGAAGCTTCTGGAACTTGGAACATTCAAATTCTTGAAGTAGGTAATAGTTACACTGTATGGTGATTTTGAGGTAACTTACTGATTTATAATTTCCTCTTTAATACATATGTGTTATTCTCTAATTAAGTTAAAATTTTAAAATATATATATTTCCTTAGGTACATTTGTCTCAAAGTCTTCCTTCATAAATGAAGGCATAAATACCATTTAACAGAGTGGTAGACGTGGATGTACTTCAAATATATGGAAAATAATATATTTGTCTAGGAGTCAGGGTCTAATGAGTGCCACTTTTAAAAGTTCATTAAAGCTTATCCTTTATAAGTTAGTATTTTCCTTGATAGAATCTCTTCCCTGCAGGCTCCGTAACCAAGGAGTGGTGAGGTAAAGCTGGTGGTGAAAATGAACTCTCTCATGTCCCAATCCCTGTGAATGTAAATAACTCCTCAGGCCATAAAATCATTTAACTTGGAGATCAATAACAGAAATATCTTTTGTCCATAGTATCTACATAAACAAGACCAGGGATGAGTTTAACTAATATCAGCAGGACCATTTCCTCTAACTTCTTGTTTCCTATCAAACCAACTGCAAAATCAGACATTCAAATCTATAACACCAAATGTATCAATATTCCTCTTTGTTTATTTTTGATTAACTGCATTTGTCTTGGGAACACTGCTGTGTATCTGTAGACCCTGGGCACCTTATGCAGGCTTTGAGTCAAGGTTTTAGTTCCAGGAAAAGTATGCTGATTTTACAGAACTGAGATGGAGAGCTTACAGAGAGTTGAAATGATATCTGTCAATTAAATAGTTACCCTTTATACAAGATAAAGTGGTCAAAGAAAATTAAATAAAATATGCCTATTCTCAGTTACTCTGTAAAGGAAGATCTGTCCACATCTGAAACAGGTGTTTCTAAGTATGCCATTTGCTTATTCATGTGAAGCTACAAGGGAGAAAGGAGCAAAAGTCGTTAATGATTTATTCAAGAAGAGTTTTTGACTTCTCATCAATGTGCTTAGCTATACATGAAAATACAGAAAAACAAGACAGTAATTCAATAAATATCCAAGAATAGGAAGGCTACCCAAAGACCTCTCTCTCATTTCATCCCTCTCAGCTGTTGTAAAGTGATTGCAAAGAATCCAAAACCACTCTTGGCAGATTTAGTACCCACCGATGGAAACTGAGCATCCATACATTGATGTTCTATCAAATTAAATGCTATCTTAATATCTTATCACAGGCAACTGATTTTATTTATGCTGTTTCTATTCAATAAAAAATTCAATTACTTTGAATATTAAAGTGTCAGAAATAGCTATCAGAATTAGTAGTCATAAATAAAACAACAACAAAATAAACCCTTCTTGGAGATGTTGTGTTTTCCCATTAATTACAAAAGTATTGAATAATGTGTTCCATTGCTATTCACACATGTAAATCTATTTTTAAATGAATATCCTTCATAAGTATTTCTGAGTAATTGAGATTATCAAGTCTCTTACTACTACCTCTGATAGTTAACCTCTGTCCCTGAGCATCCTTTTCTGTCTCTTATAAGATCACTATGATCTCGTCCCAATCATTACCTTACTTATCTCTACAAAGACTATGTCCCTGAAGAATGTCATATTTGGAAGTTCTCAGGGAACATGAATTATGGGTTAACATTATCTAACCCACTGTAATTCCCTTGGACTCTTGACTCTGTCTCCTGAACTGTACAGTCTGCATTTAGGTTCCCATGTCCTAGGACTAAAATATCTCTCTCAAGTCATATAAGCTGGAGCAACATTCAAGTCCATACTATTTGGTAATTTTTGGTGATCACAGTTCTTCATTACCTGGTACATAGTATCTTAGGTGTAGGGATAAATATATTTACTGTTACTTCACCTTTAAAAAAAAACCATAAGTTTAAAACACCTCATTTTATTTTAAATGCACTAATTAATATATTATACATTAACTAAATGCAATAATCTTACTTAACTTTTATTTTGTTAAAGTAATTGGATATTGAAAAGTCCTTAAGATATTTTAATGGACAGTTTATATCAGAAGAGTCACTGGCAGAGATGAGAGAGAGAGGTAAAGAAGGAAAAGGAGGGAAGGAAGGAAGGAAGGAAGTAAAGAAGGAAGGTATGAAGGAAGAAAGGAAACTTGTGTCCTTAAGACAATAAGGAAATTAATTGATTTATATATTTATATATGTGAGTGTGTGTATACATTTTCAAATTAAAAATTATATTTTTCCAAACAAAAGTTTTTAGAAAGTGCTATATCAATGATTGGATAAATCAAAAACAAAGTGGCACCATCTAAATAGATTCTATAGCCTAACTATAGTGTACAAATTAATGAAAGAGAGAATATTGTTTTTAATTTAAATTGCTATGAGTTTCCCTGTTGTTTTTCTCCCAAACTTCCAAATTTTGAGTTATAATCTCATAAATTCCAGATGCTTTCCATTTCACAGAGACAATCTATTGTCTTTCCATACATGGTCTAAAAGAAAACCAAGTTGTGACTTTCCATCATTTTACTTTTTCTTTAATTTAATGATTCATCTTTTAGCTGTGGTATCCATCAAAGTAAAATAGCCATATTTTTAGTTAATAAAAATATCTAAGTATTAAGTTACTTCATCAATGTCTTCTGAAAGTTTTGTTTTCAATACATTTTGAAAAATATTTGAATAAATCACATAGTCACTGGTTTCTAAAATTGACAAAAAAAATCCTCAGAAGAATTAACCTAGTTTTTGCAGTATGTTTGTGCCATAAACTGTGTTGGAGAACGCAGATTTGTTTTTTGAATATAAATTTAAACTTGCTGCCTCACGTCAATAATTTTGATACACTTAGCATAAGTTCCATTTCATCATTAATTTCTCATTCTATTCTGCACTCATTTATTAATGATAATCTCTATGTTTTTGAAATGCACATCACAGCTCAACTACCAGAGGTAAAGATCAATATTATATCTTATTTGTGTTTTTAATATCTAGAACATTAAAGATATTTGCACATAGTCCTGAGAAAAGATGTTGTTTTTCCATAAATTTCTTAGTCACTAGTAATGAAAAATAACTTTTTAACATAGCAGGGTTAACCTATTTAAGATTGAATCATCAAAAACTCACCTTCAGTATTTCCAGGTCTCGTTATTCTCTTATTCAATAATGTTGGAAATCATAAAAACATTTCCAAGAGAACTTAATTACAAGTGGGGGATTTCAAGTAGACTCTGAACTGAAAAAAATCATGTGCCAATGGTATAAAAAAGGGCAATTATTTTATTCGCTTCAGTTGATGTATAGATGCAAAACTTCTTGTTCCTTCCTTTAATAAAAGAAAACAAAACAAAACTAACCAACATAGGCACACAGTTCTTAACTCATGAAACAAAAGCACTAATATTAAAATATATGTTTCTTAAAAACTAAGCATGGAAAGCTTCAGTTGAATTTTTATGAATCAGAGAATTTTTTGTATTAAATTAATAGAGGAATAGACTTAAATAAGTGGAAAAAAATCACGGACAGGTGGTGTTTTCCCCTGTGTTAATAGGAGATCTGTTTACTACACGAGTATTCTGTGATATATTTCTGCAAAATATATATGCACACACCAGTACTGATCCAATTGGCCTTTGAAAATTAAGAGGTTCATAATTCTTTCTAAGTCCATCCACGTTGTGAGTAGAAGGCAACCTTTTTTGATAGCTGAGTAATCTTAAATTGTTTATATATTCTACATCTTTATTCACTTATTTATGGATGAACATTTAGGTTTGCTTTCAGCCTCGGATATTGCAATTAATGCTGTAATCAACAAAGGCATGCATGTGTCTCTGTGAATTCGTGTTTTTGTGTTTATTGAGACAGGTCAGAAGGAAAAAAGTAAACAGCATATAGTTTTTCTTACCTAT
Source organism: Solenodon paradoxus (assembly GCA_004363575.1). Taxonomy (NCBI): domain Eukaryota; kingdom Metazoa; phylum Chordata; class Mammalia; order Eulipotyphla; family Solenodontidae; genus Solenodon; species Solenodon paradoxus. The sequence continues at coordinate 577,271 of RJWH01000275.1, read as the reverse complement.
GTCATATAGAAAACACAACAGACAAATGAAACAAATCAAACAAAAATATACTTTTAGTGTACAGAATAACATTAATAGTTACTAACGGGAGAGAGAAGGGACTGACAAACTGTAAAAATAGTCAACTATATGGTATAGAATTGTACTGTTTGTGCTTGACTTTGTATATTGTATATGGTGGTTAACGATACATATCTCAAATCTATATAATGTTATAATGCAATGTTCCTTTGATAAAATTAAAGACAAAGAGATCGTGGTGTATAATCATATGAAAAAAGAAAGAAAATTAAGAAATTTACCTTATTGTCTAAGAAATAAAATTCCCTCTGTGACATTAATATGCATCACAAAATTGAATATATAGTATATATAATACCAAATCATTTTTTTTAATACTTATATCAGATAGAATTAGGATTTTTAGTTCAGAGTGATTTGGAGTACAATTGCATATTAACCCTTTATTGTTCTGTTCTATTGCCGAAAATCTTTGAAAGCTCAACTGACTTTTAAAATGAGATATTTGGAATTGTGGATTACAGTGAGATTATTTTTTTAATGAAAAAGATATTATAACAGTAAATTAAATACCTATATAATATAGTGGGGAAAGATATCTACAACGATTACAATATATTTGCTCCAGGTTATACTTTTTGGTATGCAACCTTTTTCTTTACTATTGCAATCCCATCCCACATGTCTTTCTCATTCAATAATTCCTTTAATTAATATTATGCCCACCATAGTCCCAAACATAATTTCCTTTTTTTATTTCCACATATTTTTATCATCACTTGTTAGTGTGAGGTGGGTAGATCAATGATACATTAACCAAGATGGAGCAGAAGTGGTCAATATTCTTCATCCAGCTGACAACAGAATCTAAAATAAAATTTACTTCTCATCAGAACACGGGTTTGTTTTATACTACTCTATACTTTTATTACAGCATTATAATTATGAGTTGGAAAACTGCAGTCTGATACCTAGGAATGAATCCAAACTGTGCCAGTTAATGACAGCTTGACATTGAATTTTTTAACTAATACATCAGTCTTCTCAACTCCTAAATGAGGGAAGTAATTGGATAATAGATAATAAGAAGAAGAAGATACCATGTTGATTTGAGTATTGAGTTAATACATGTGAACTATTTAGAATGGTGACTACTACATAATAAACTCCCATTAACCTTTAACTGCTACTCACTAGCCTTTTCATTGAGTAGTCCCTGCTACACACACTGTCCCATCCCGCACATTATCAGCATCTTAATAGCTCAAGACCTGGGACCATGGCTTACCATATTTGTGTTTCCAACACGTATTATCAATCCTATTACGGCCACTTAAGAAATGCATGTATCAATCAAATTTCAGACACAAACCTGTAACCACCTACTTATTCATCCCACCAAGAAAATTTTACAACTCCTGCCTTTGTGCCCAGCCTATTTGCAACATGCTTCTCCATAACACCTCATTACATGAATCTATTTGTGTATTATCTATTTATTGTTATGCAGCAAATTATTACAAATTCAGGGACTTAAACCAACATAAATGTATTCATTCTCAATTTCTTTGTCAAGATCCAGAAGCAAGTTAACTGAGTCATCTGCTCAGGGTCTCACTATGTGGAAACCAAGGTGTTAATTGTGACTATAACACTTATCTGAGGTTTTTATATTTTAGCCTCATTATTTTTGGCAGAATTCATGCCCATGCCTTTGCGTGACTGAGGTCCCATTTTCTTACTAGCTTTGTTGAGACTGCTCAGTTTTTAGAAGTCGCCCCTTCTTTTTTTATCACATGACTACTCCTTTCAAAACATGATACTGACTGCTTCACGGTCAACATAAAAGTGTCTGCTGCTACTTAATGTCTCCTTTAAGGACTCAACTAATTAGATCAGGCCCATCCATGATTACCATCAGCTTTTCGATTAATGTCAACTGATTAAGGACCTTAATCAATTTTTAAAAAATTTCCCACTAACATCTCATGGTCACAGGAGTGATACTCCTTTAGACTTTACCTACATTCAAAGGGAGCAGTATGTATATTCTTGGAATTCTTAAAATTCTGTTTACCACCATCAGTACCTGTGAACTCATGAAAAGTGAAAGTTACTACACATTTTTCTGTTTATTTTCATCATCTTGTAGAGTGATCACAGGATATTTGTTGAATAAAAGGAAAAAAAGAAAAATTGAATAAATTAATGACTAGTATACCTTTTGCAATTTGCAGTGCTAAAGATAAAGAGAAGCAGGACCTAAGTTGCATGTTGCCAACATATATCAAAACCACTAATTTTGCTGAGATTTGGGACTTTGAAGTACTGGTAAAATTGGTCAAATTAAAGTTTGTTTTTTTTTTCTTGTCTTTTTGATGAACACCTTGTTAGGCTCCTATTTTAGTTCATAATTCAAAAGTATTCTGAAATTTCACGAGTACCCTAAGCAAGGATTTACTAAAATCAGATTATTTTTTTCAAGCACATCTTCAGATTGTTATCATTGTTTAAAATCCTAATCAATCTGGAATCACAACCTCTTTGACTATGAGTGGTTGTCCTCGGCTTAGTTTTCCATCAGACTATAAGAACCAGAAACATACGAATTTTGATAGATGAGATTGTGTAAGAAATACTTCTTTCTTTCACCTATTTCCTAAGAAATCTTAAAATGGAACACAACTCGATGCAACTTTGTGGGCAATTCATCACAGGGAAGGATCAGTGGAACCATGCTAATGACAGAACATCTACTCCATTCTCTATCAGGCATAATCTAGGCAATTGATGAGATCAAACCTATTTGTCGTTTCTTGCATTTTGCATTCAAAACAGTAGTTTTAAACCTTCCACTCCAAAATATTTAGAGTAGCACATTTAGAAGGGAACATTCTAAATTCCCAGTGTAAATTCCCTTCATGAGAGTTTAGGAAAATGAGAAATCTGTCCTCAGTTTGCTCTGCTTCTCCCTGAGACTTTTCTTTTGATCTAACACATAGGTGAGGGTCACTCTTATTATTTTATATTTTGAGGAACATTTTGAATCTAAATGCCAGTGACACAGACCGAACTAATTTGGCACAATGTTGATAAAAAAATGTAGTGCAACACAAATAAAAGAAAGGGCAATAGTGTTTGAATGTGTTTTTATTCATGCTTTTACATCATTTTTCTGCATAATTGGCAATTAACCTTATAATACCTCAAGTTCTTTATGTTCAAAATTATTTCTTTTGAATAAGAGACACTGATTATTTCTTGAAGTACCTCCATTTTGGCCTTCTTCAACTTTACCCACTGAGAATAATTAGTATTTCCACAAAATAATTGACATTCGAGGTTTATTCATACTAATTTGCACAGAGAAGAAGCCACTTGAGCAAAACTATTTCCTAGAAGTGGATTGGTTGTACTGACTTTTGCTTAAGGCTCTTTATCAGAAAGATTTTACGGAAGGACAGTTTTGACGCTGCTTGCAATAGTTTCTAGAATTATACATATATATAGAGAGAGATAACTAATCTTATCCACTTTTACTTATTTCAAAATTTTGCTTCCTGTGAATTCAATATGACATGACAAATAAGTATTTCATAGTTTGTTGAAAATCCGAAAAATTGTTTTTTTTCTTAGAATTTTTCTTGGAACTTCATGAAATCTGTTGTAGAATAGATTTTCAAATAAGTTTGAAAGTTTGAAGAAATAATCTTCAGTTATCGCAATAACATATGTAGAGAGTTAATCCCATTTTCAGTGATTCTTGATTATTTAATCTGTATTTTTTAAGCTGCTTTGGCACACACAGAAATACAAGTTTGAGGCATATGGTAATCAATAACCTCTTTCGAATAATACAACTTTTTATGGTAGAGCATAATATTTCTAAGCACTAGCTATACATCAAATCATTTTATTGTTACGATTTTGTATGTCAAATTTTTACAGTCTATCAAGTAAATAAGAAGTTCTAGAGACAGAGTCAGTTATTAGTATTTTTTTGTCCACCAGAGACTTCTAGAGTGAAGACATGGTACATTAATATTGGAATAAAAAGCATAATTCCGACATGGGTGGCACACAAAATTAAAAATGCATGTGTTCACTTTCAGGTAATTTTTTTTATCAGTTATATCTATAAAATTTAATAAAACATTGAATCTGTGAATTCAGGAAGACATGGGAAGAAAAAAAACAGGAGAGTGTTTATTGTCATATCATTAAGATAAATCTAGACAGGAGTGGCAGATCAGAATCCTTTCTCAATTGCAGCCAAACATAATAACTCAATAAAAATAGAACTCTATGCAAAACTACAGTAATCTACAAAAACAAGACACAGATCAGTATTTCTAGTTAGAATCCTTTAAATTGGACTCAAACTCATGTAAAATTTCCAAGCAGATTTTCCAAGCAGACTGTCTTTAGAAAAAATTTCCAGATCCTCAGCAACCAAGTATGTGCTTCCTCAAAATCTGCCTTCCAGGGAATCTCATTTGCACACTGCAGCTTTTCCTTTCTCACACCTTCTGTCATTTTGCAAAAGGCAGTCAACCTCTCACATTTCCTGAATATTGCTTTCATGGTGTGTTGCTCTGGTTGTAAGATACAAGGTGTAAAAAAAATAAAAATGTTCAAGAATGTAATGTATCTGAAGAAGGGTTTCTGAGACTAAAGCATGAAGAGATTCAGTAAGAAATGGTAACTACTTTTACACAAGAAACATTCTTAGAATTGTACCTAATTTTCTTTGTAAACATCTAATACTTAAATTTTATATTTTGAAAGTGAAATAGTTATCATGTAAAATTGTTTTAACTCACTTATTTGAATTGTAATAAAGATCTTTGACTCCACTCAAGATGGTGACCTTGCAAGATCTGGAGCCCACCTCCTTGACACAGGCATAATAAAATTGCACTTAGATACAAACTCTGACTTTTAAAAATAAGTGAAAATTGGGGGACTGGCATATCTACTAAAAGTGATATAAAACATCAGAAAGTTGGAAAAGCTAAAACATGGTTTTTCTTCACCAGGCACTGCGACTTAAATTTGAGGGAACCTAGTGTGATACAGCCTTCCCAGGGACTGAAAGGCTTACTCCCTTACTGAGTGCTGTAGCACTACAATGTTGTATCTGAAAGAGGACTATATACATCCCGGTGTGAAAAAAGAGGACTTTTCTAGAACAATTTGATGCAGAGGAGCAGAGAATATAGGATCAAGAGATGGGGAACTGAGAGATGAAGTGACATAATTAACAGAGGGCTTCCATTTGTTTAAACCAACACTTCAATGAAAGGAATAAGAAAGAAAGATAATCTCCAAGGAACAGAGATGATGCTGTGTGTTCACTCAGCATCATCCAGTCCCATAAATGGGGTTGGAGATCCGTGTTTGCAGTTATAGACAATTTCTTCTCATGTCTATGATTCTCGTGGCTATCAGGGAAGAAAGCAGCAGAAGCCAGAGTTTGCAACCCCAGCACAGGCACCGGAGTGCTTTCTTGAAAAGATTGATTTGTTCAGTTTTCCACTCCTGTGCTGCCTGCCTCAGGGTGGATCACAAGGAGACTCCAATGATATGGGCAACTCCTTCCAGCCTAGGGTCACTGATAAAGATGCATTTCTGCATGAATCCTAAAACCCCCAGGCTAATACTCTGCAGCCTATAAGCCTAAAAGCTGTTACATCAAGGTAGAGAAAATAGTCATTTATCCTAACCCATAGAAATAATAGCAAAGTATCAAATGAAATAAGGAGATGGATAAATTTACCTCAAATAATGGATCAAAACAAAACTTTAGGAGAAATCCAAATGCAACCAAATTAAGTAAAGTAACCGAAGACAATTTTAAAACAATAGTCTTGGTGGAGCTCACTAAAATCAGGAGAACAATGAATAAATACAAAAATATCTACAGCAGGGATGGAGAAAATAAGAGAAAATTTTCAACCAGAATTGAGCTGAGTAACACAATAGAGGGGCTCAACAATAGACTAGAAGAATCTTCCAACTGAATCAATGAGCTAGAAGATAGGGTAATAGAAAGCATCTAAGCAGATTAGCAAAGAGAAAAATGGAATTAAAAGAAACAAAGAAAGCATAAGGCAGTTGTGGGACAACATTCACAGAAAGGAGTTTCAGAAGAAGAGGAGTGGGAGGGGAAAAAGAGAGGGAGGAATGCTATTTATCTACAAAAGTAAAATCCTGTCATTTGTAAAGGGATAAAAAAAATGCATCTAGAAGTAATTATGTTTAGTCAAGTCAGTCTGTAGAAGAAAGGTAAGCATTATATATATATATATATATATATATATATATATATGATTAAATATGCTATATTAAAAAAAAACCCAAAACAAATGAACCAGATTAAACCAAAATAAACTTTTAGTCTATAATCTAGACATTAATATTTACCTGATGTGAGTGGAATTGGATAGGCAAATATGGTGAATGGGTAAAATAGGCTGCTACTTGTGAATTTACTGTATTATATACAGATGTTGATTTATAGTAATGGACATCATAAACCTATGTAATGCTACAATGAAATATTGCTTAAATGCATTTTTAAAAGCACAAAAATTTGTGAAAAACACCTCATAGTTCACATTTTCTATAGAAAATATGAAATGGATGTTGGCTTGATAGTGAGGCTTGAATTGCTATGGAATTAGGTGGTAGCAAAAATTGTCTATAAAATGAGTTAACTATATCAATGCTCCACATTTGATGAAGATATAACTAAACTAAATTACAATATATGCACATATACACAATTTATGAAAAATGTCCTTTGTTAACACTAATCTTATGAAAATTATTAAGATAGCAACTTAAAAATATACTAAGTAACATATAGTCTAAAAGAAAATCTGAGATTGTTGGTTTGTTTCATGCTTCTTGACTGATTGAGATGGAATTAGTGTGTGTTAACAAAATACACAAACCAATCCAAACAAGAGAGACTTTTATCAAAAAATAAAAGAGATTTTTAGACCTTGACCTAACCAGAGTACTTCTAAGGTATTACTGACCTAGATGGATGGACAGAAGGGGTGAAAATTCATGAAAGGCTTCTAGTCAACATTACGTATCACTTACAGTTAGTTCTATCTACAAGGACAGCAATATCATAGCACAATTTTCTGAGTAAAAGCCTATAAAACATTAATAAAAAGATGTTCCACCTCCTTTGTTATTAGGGAAATGTAAATCAAAACAAAATGAGATATTACCTCATACCTGTGAGAATAACTATTATCCAAAAGATTGGAAACAATAAATGTTGGTGAGGATGCGGAAAAAAAAGAACTCTTAGTGTTTGTGGGAGTGTAAACTGGTGTAATCATTATGGAAAGCAATTAGAAAATTCCTCATAAAATTGAAAATGGAAATTCCACATGATCCAGTCAGCCCACTTGGAGTCACTTGCTCTAAAAATTTAACAACACTGATGGAAAGTGATATGTGTACCCTAATATCATTGGCAACATTCACAATAGCCCATATATGTAAACAAACTAAATTCCCACCAACAGAGTTGTAGATAAAGAAGATATGGAATATATAAACAGCAAAATTCTACTTCACTCTATAGAAAGATAAAATCCAGTCATTGCAACTAAATGGGTGATCCTAGAGAGAATTATGATTTGCAGGAAAGCTGAAGGAGAAAGACAAATATCATATGATTTCACTCATATGTGGCATATAAAAAAACCAAATAAACAAATGAGCTAAATAAAAGCAATAGACTTTTTGTCTATAAAGTCAAAATTAGTATTTACCATAAGAGAAGAGACAGGTGGGAAATCGTGTAAAAGGGATATATTGTAAGATGTAGGAAGAATGAAATTAGGTGTGGTAAACAATGTATTATATACAGATGTTGATTCACAATGATGACACATAAACCTATATAATGTTATGGCACCATGTTCTTTCAATAAAATTGGTTTTTAAAGAATAAGCCCATGTGACATCATTTGAATCAGATTGCTGTCCTAAGAGCTTCCTCAGTCTATTTTTGCCTCCATGGTTAGCTAACCCTTAGGAGCTATAATCAGGTGGAAAAGAGGTCAAAGATCATAATTATGATGAGCAGATTTCACCACCTGTGGCATCATCTCAGAAATGACAGTTTGACACTTTATATATCTTAGTGTCTACTAGAGGAGTTGTTCATCTATTAGAACTAAAGAGAGTTCTTTCCGTTCTAATTTTATCCGTGCTTGCTAAGCAATGGAACAATCATCCAAATTCCTCAAAGTACCTCGTTTTGCTATGATCTTTCACTTTTGCTCTACTTTTATTAACTTAGATAACTATTTATCTTTCTCAGTTTAGTTGATGCTGAATCCAGTAAACTTAAAAGAGAAATACCTGACATACATACTTCTCTTATGTTTTTGGCCAAGCCTTCTCTCTACCAGTTCGTCTTAAACATTCCTATATCTCTTTTTTTCCCCCAAGAATTCCTGTTTGTCTTCAGATTGTCTCTCAATTGTGCTTAAAACATCTGGCCCTTAACCCAGTGTCAGTTGGGTTTGTGGTCACAACTCCCACAGCTGATGAACACCCTGGAGTCCATTGGTAACATCAATTTGCTGGTTGTGGCTGCCTTTTCTGCTGATGGACAACACTGATCTCCTATTTACTCTGATCTCTTGGGTTTCTACTAACACTTGCTCAACACTTTTGCACTAAAGTAAGTACACTTGTTGTGAATTTGCTCACAATCTGGACAGCTTTCTCTCTCCCTTTAATGTTATTATCATTAGAACTGTACCCACATCCTTGCATACATTGAGAGTAATACCATTTTGCTTTTATCTACTCACTTCCCCTTTCAGAAACGCTGTGGGACTGGATATACTTTTGAGAATCATCCCTCTATGGAGTTGTGCCTGAGACTGAGTTTTTCTCTTGCAGCTTCCTCAGTCCAGACAAGGCTTATTTGGGATGGACAAACTTTTGATGTAAAAGTGGTACGGTGGTAGATGTAAATTGTATACAAACTGGGAACTCCCTGACATTTATAAATAATCTAGAAGACTTAATGGTATATAGTACAGGTTCAACAAAATTTTTCCTTCATCATTTCACTTTTCTACCACAAATTTAAAACTTTTTTTTAAAGTCCAAAATAAAGTACATATATAACAGCATTATTTCTAAGAGCAAATATTAAATATGAAGTTAATGTGAAACCACAACAGAATGATAAATTTTGACAAGACATAACATGTTTTGTCAGACATGTCATTCTTAAAATGCTGCATAGTCATTTTTTTTAATGACAGGAAAATGCATAAGCTTTAATTCTAAGCAGTGAAGCAGGATACTGAATTATAAATACGTTATGGTGCCAAATACTTTTGTATAGAAAAGCCCGGGTGGAAACACTTTCCATTATTAACATGATGTTCACTGGGTAGTGAGATTTTGCACGACTGCTGTTACTTCTTTGTCCCCGAGAATATTTTCCAAAAATTCCAGAAGGAAGTTTTATTATTTTTGTATTAAATAATGAATAACCTGATTACAAAGCAAAATTAAAAGCAGCCTATTTGCTGGTGCTGTCCAGAAGGAGGGATTTTCAAAATGTTCTGAGGCAGACTTTAAATGAAATAAGTCACTTTGCTGCCCGCTCTTTTCTGCTGTCTGCTCCTCAGCTATCTTTAGGACAGGCACAGAGAGATATCACTTTAAAAATGTTCAGTCTTTTGTTCATGTCTAGTTTGGGAAGGAACTTCTCATGCTCTCAAGGTTCTCGCTTGAGCTAATAAGCTGTTTTCCTATCAGATATGCTCTTTCTTTGGTCATGATTAAAGGTTTTCCTTGATTTTTACATAGCTCATTTCTAAATAACTTGCCTTCACTGAGGTACACAATATTTTATAATCATCATTGCTTAATTTCACCTTTTCTACAGTAGTCCTAATTCAAGGGCATTTAAACTATGCATTAATTATACCCACTTGTGGAAGAAGACTCTCATTTTGAAAGCCAGTTCCTGACTCTGATGTGCTCTGTCTCTTTCTCAATAAGTAATTGACAGCTGTAGCTGGAGAGCATCATGTTTCCCTGATCTTTGTTAAAAACCAAAATCAAACTTGGCTGCCAATGATCATTTTTAAGCCTGCCTGCTCAAAACACAATCAAAGCCTCTTAGACTACATGCTTTTCTAAGACCGTCCTCATTTTCTAAGTGTACGTAGACGAGTCCCTTCCTTTTTCTTCTCTTTAATTATTCCTTGTAGAAATCTATCTATCTATAATGTCTTAGATCATAATAAATTTTTCTCTGAAGCTCTTAGAGTTTGAGATTTGGAGGAAAATAATGTGCTCAGAAAACATACTACATAACAATCGCTTTAGGTTAATAAGATAATTTTTGTAGTCAGTGTTTCAAAATAGTTAAACTAATTCACTAAAATTAAAAATGATATAAATTTATAGCTAATGCTCCATAACTAAGCATGATCATTGTACTGTCAGTGATTGCAAAAAATATGTAAGCCTACAGGTCAGCTAGGTTCATATAATACATATATCAATCAAATGATAACTTTTTTGTGACCTTACACAGGGAGTAGAACAAGGGATGATGAAAGAATCTTAGTGAATTTTATTAGATTTGTAAAACTCAAGTTCCTTATGTATTTGGGGAATTTACCTCAGTTCTGTGGAGTGGACCTTTTCTATGGTTCCTTGGAGAGAAAGGGCAGAGAAGATGCTTTGATGTGGAATATAGTGTGAATATCATTCTGTAGCCAAACCACAGGAGATAGAATTGATTCTTCACAGAGAGAAAGAAATTTCTAGAGTAAAATTGAGAAGTCTCCATTGTATAGAATTCATTTAAAATTCAGAGTTTAAGTAATACTATTTTGAGACAGATATGAGAATATAATACACTGATTGCTGGAGAGGGTCATCCTGCTCATTTATACTGGAGATTCAGTATCGCAGTGAAAATGGAAAATAACCCCTAGCATAAAACAGCTTTAGCATTGCGGTTTTGGTGGAACTAGGTTTTGGCACTCTGGACAGGAAGATAAATAGTTTTCCCATGGAGAGCAGTGACTGTGCCAGGGCGGGAAAAGACATGCTCAATGTAGTTGGCTACAAGGTTATGTAGGATAAGCCTGGTTATGTAGAGTTTCTCAAAACTACCTGGTGAGGCTGCATCTTCATAGCAACTTGGAAGCTTGCATTATCTGATATAAAGCATTCATTCTTATCCTCAGAAATCTGTAGATATTAATTTCCACACAAAGCTGGTACAAACCTGTTATATCTACTCTTCATAAGGATATGGTAACTGCCGTATTATTCACATGTTATTATATCCTGATTTATATTTCACAGGGATCAATGAATTATCCATTATCATTTATTCAACAGATGATAGGACTGAGTCTGAAACACAGTCCATTTGTGGTAGAAGACCTTTTCCCTGACCCTAATGCAAAAGTTAGTCTGCCAGGAATTTTCCACTGTACTATGGTGGCTATAGCTATGTCCAAGGACACACGAGCATCCCTCCCTACTCTGCAGCTGTACATAACTGATAAGAGTTGCCAATAGAAACCACACTAGCCAGGGAGGCGAATCTTGACCTCAGAGTACAAAAGGAGCTCCCCTAAACCCCCTGCGGCTCAGCTTTGGGTAACAATACCCCTGGGCCGACAGCAGTGCTTGCAATAAAATGCTTTTTCTCTTCTTTGAGTGCTCAGCTGTCAGTTTTCTGTCATAACACAATAATTGTAGATCCCCAAAATTTTCATTGTAGAAACTCATCTTTACTTGAGATTTACCTGCTTAAAGGACAAATGCTAGAGATTAAAAATCTAGGACTACCTACAGGATTCATTGGGATATATTCCGTTCATTAATATGAATTAATCCACTCTACCTGGAAGAAATAACAATCACGGTAATTATGCAAGTAAGTAAAAGTGACACTTTCAGAATCACTCAAGGAGGGATGGGCAAAATGGTTTAGGGTTGCAAAAAGTTAAAAACTTCCAATTATAAAATATGTAAGTCTGGGAATTTTATGTGCAAAAATAGTAATTATAGTTAACACTACTGCATTGCATATTTAAAAGTTTCTAAGAAAGTACATCTTAAAAGTTTTAATCACAAAAAAGATATGATATGTCTGTACCATGGTACTGTGTAAGGGGACATAGATGTGATGATTTCATAGTATATGCAGATATGTCATTGAACTGCACATCTGAAACGGATGGGGTCTATGTCAATTATACCTCAATAAAACAGTAAAGAGAAAAAAATTAAAAAACAGATTTAGCTTTATCAGTTGACCTCATCATTCATGCTCCAGTCCACTATTTGATGGAAGCTGACATATTCCCAGGGACACCTACATAGGAATACAATCTGGGAATGTGACTTAGAAAGACAAAGTGCTGGCTTTAATCCTTCACTGTCACTGCATTCATATTCTTAATAATTTTGAATAATGACCCCAGGTTTTTGCAGCAACCCTTACAAAGTATGAAATCATGTATGTTTTCTTAAATCACGTATTCTCAAGTCAAATGACCCAGTGTAGCATAAATAAATAAGTAAATAAATAAATGAAGGAAATAATGAATTACATGTGCAATTCAGTACAAACAGGAGTCCTGTGTTAAAGGACTGCTCGTGACTCCTATTTTGCACTGTGCTACATGATATTGTAATAGACCCATTCATCATGAAACTTCTGATTTTCAGAGCCTTTTTTACTTTGGACTCCTCTGAGACTGAATCTCTAGGAACCATTAAAGCAAAATCTTACATATTTCATAAGAATCTGCGTTTTATATACATATATACATGTATGTTTATATAGAATGTATATAAAATGCATGTATGCATATAAATGTTTATTCAGGGTCAGAATTTCATAAAATTGATACATATACAAAATGTTAAGTTTGAAATTTGAAGTTTGGTTCAAGATTACACAGCCATGTTTAAGCAGAGCTGAAAATGTAATAGTCTCTTGTATTCTCCTAGATACTAACTCTCAAAGAGTCAACCAATCTGTTCGGCCAGATAAAATAAAAGTGTTCTCAAAAGTTCTTTCTGTATCCCATTTAGTCATTTTACCTGAGTCTTTATTAGTAGCAACAGCTGTGTAATCAAATCCCCAAGAGCTTCCTGACTTGACTTAGAGTTCCTCTTTATCTCTGTAACTTAAAGTCCAAGAATGTGACATGGCATCTGATCCTTTCTATACACAGAAAAGTTGGAATTGCGCATGTGAGTGTGTGTGCATGCGTGCATGCGCACTCATGCCTGCATTCGTTTTTCAGTCTCAAGTACAGGGTTAATGCTTCTTGGAGTTTCCAGGTTTATTTTAGAATCAGGGTGTAATTGTGATGACCTACCAGTAGTTTGAAAGCGTCATTAAGAGTTTTTGATAGAGTTCTGGCAAATGGAAGAATAAAAGCAGTAACCTCACTTCCTTCCCGCGCTTATATTAATCAAGAGACAAAGGGATGACAGAGATATGGAGCTTCTTTTCAGAGACTAAGGGATTCACACTTACTTCAGAGAAACCGATGTTTGAAGAGTACGTAAGACAGGTGAGAAAATAGAATCATCTTCCTTTGGTGAGTAATACAGCTTTGAGATGTGGGGACAAACTGGCTCTGGAACCTCTGGGGAAAGCCCTGATTATAAAACTTGCTGGAACCAGAATGTGATTTAATGGTTCTCCCCCAAAGGGCTCACCAGACAGTCTTCTCTGTAATAGCTGGCTTTTGCATTATACTAAGACTTCTGCTTCAGGCATTATTAGAATTGTATTCATCTACAGTGTTTCCTGCTTCTGATGTGAGTTTGACTCTTGGGTGTCCTGGAAGATAGAGATTGTATTTACTCTCAGAGAAGCCTTTGTTGTTGCAGGTGCTGGAGCAGACCCTTTAGTTACCTCTGGGCAGGCCTTCCAGCCCATCAAAAGGACAGAGAATCATTGCAGATATTCTCCTCAACTAGGGGAACTGTAGCCCCTTGGGAAGTTTTTGCTCATGACATTGTCTAAATGGAGTCTCTTCATTTTCTGACATGGTAGTGCTTACCTTTGCTGGCATTAGAGCCTACACCATCCAGACAAGCACAAAGGATTTTAGAAGAGAAAGTAACACACAAACTCATATCTTGGATTAACACCTTAGACAAGAAAAGAAAGTTGTTAAAATTAATCAATATAATGCACATAAGCTTTTAAATAAAATTAAAAGAAAAAAAAATACCCCGAAGAATGGATCCCAAAGGATATAACAATAAAATCTCAGAAAAAATCTTAAGAAAAAGAAATGAGTAATCTATCTGAAGAAAATTTCAAAATAACAGTCCTAATAATGCTTACCAAAATTGGGAAAACAATTGAGGAACAAAATAAGAATTATAACAACTATATGGAAAATATGAGAAATGTCAAATAGAAAGAATACAATACCTGAACTAAATGCAGTAGAGAGGTTCAGTGTAGACAATGGGAATCAACAGTCTTGAAGATAAGGCAACAACTTTGAAGATAAGGCAAATGAAAATCTATAAACAGATCAACAAAAATAAAATAAAATATATATATATGAAATAGCATAAGATACTCATAGACTAACTTCAAGGAGAATAACATACATATCACATGGGTTTCAGAGGAAGAGAGGGAAACTGTTAGAAATCATATTTGAATAAATAATAGCTAAGAATATCCCTAACCTGGGGAAGAAAACAGACATCCATTTCTAGGAAGCTTAATAACCCTAACAGTCACATGTCAAGACATATTCTAATTAAAATGGCAAAAATTAAGGACAAAGAGTGAATGCCAAAAGGAGCTAGAAAAATACATCATATATAAGAAAACTCCTACAAAATTATCTGTAGATTCTCTTGAGAAACTACAGGCCGGAAGGAAATGGCGTGCTATAAAGTATTGAGAGAAATATTCTATGCTGCTAGACTTGAAGATGGGATAAAGAGTTTTACAGAGAAACCAAAAATTAAGGGACTTATCACTGCTAAACTGATGTGGCCTGAAAAACCACAGGGAATTTTATAAACTAACAAGAACTTAGAAGCTTCTAGAAACCAAAAGATACAGAGTGAGGGGAGAGTATACTAAAATGTTGACTGTTGTAAAATTCAAGTCAAATTAACTTAATTTGTTGCTATAAGCAGAGAGAAACACGTATAAACCTCATGGTGATCTCAAAAGAAAGTTAATAAAAGAAACAAGAAACAGAAAAGGGAACCCAAATATACCACAAAAAGAAGTTATCAAAACATAGTAGAAGAAATTAAGGGAAAAACAAATGCAAACTATAGAACTTCCAAATAAATAATAAAATATCAAAAAATATTCATATCTCAATAATTCATATGAATGGTTTGAACTCACCAATTAAAGCAGAGTGACTGAAAGGATTGAACAACACAGTTCATTCAACATGTTGCTGCTTACAGGAAGCTCAGCTTTGAAAACTCCGCTGGGGCTTAAAGTTAAAGGTTGAAAAAGACAAGCCTACAAGCAAATTACCTAAGACAGCTGATACAACCATACTAATATGACAAACAATAGACTTATAGCTATAAGAGGCAGCAAGAGACAGAAATAGACATCGTATAATAATTGAAGGTCTTGCACAGCAGCAATGTAAAACATTTACTTACATATATGCCCTGAATGATAGGTCATCAAAATATGTCATTATTAACAGAACTAAAGAGTTATCAATAGCAACACAATAATAGCATGGCAGTTTGCCATTTCACAACATTGCACAGATGAAACAAAAAACGAGATTAGATGATATTACAAATTTATAGAATGTTCTGACCTAAAATAGCAGAATTTACTTTAGTTTCTCAAATGTACATAGAATTTCCTCAAGGATATACTATAGGTTGAAACACAAAACAAATTGTTAATACATTTATGAAGATTAAAAACATACTAATTATATTCTCTCATCACAACTTCATAAAACTAGAAAGCAACCACAAAACCAAAACTGGAAAATTCCTAATTATGTAGACTAAATAAGGTGTTTCTGCGAAACTATTAGGTCAATGAGGATCTTAGAAGACAAATTAAAAACAAGACAAAAACAAAAATGAAGAAGACTTATCAGAACCTACAGGAAGCAGCAATAGTGACAATAAGAGGTAAGTTAATAGCAACGTTAAGAAATAAGAAAAATCTCAAATGAACCATTAAACCATACACATAAAGAAGCTTGAAAAGTAAGTGATGAATTCAAAAGGTAACTAGACATGCCCTGATGGAGAAGCGTTTGGGTTGGTCAATCATCTGAAAGAGTGCAGTGCCCCATACACCTGGGTTCCAGTTCCAGGCCCAAGGGGAAGCAACCAGTGAGAGCAACTAAATAAAAATAAAATAAAATGTTTTTTCCTCCTCACCCTGCCTGCCTGCCTGCCTGCTTACCTTCATCGCTAACTGTACCTTTCCTTTTCATATTGAAAAAAAGTTAATAAAAGACATAAAGCTGTGGAAAGATGTTCCATGCTAGTTGATGAGGATAATTAATAGTATTAAAATGGTCATTTTGCCTAAAACAATGCTTAAATTTAATGCAATCACTATTAAAATTTCAATTAAATTTTACAGGAAATATGACAAATAATAATACAATTAATCTTTATCCACCAAATACCCTAAATACCTAAAATATCGAGAAAAAGAAGAAAAAAGGAGGAACACATCACATGACATCAAAGCATACTACAAGTACACGGAAATTAAAGCAGTATGTACTGAAATTAAAATAGATACACGGATCAATGGACTAGAATTGAGAGCCCCATAATACAATAACATATATCAGCAGCTTACCTTTGATCCAGTATAAGTGATCAGACAATGGTGAAGTAAATATCTCTTCAACATAGTGTTGGGAAAACTTGAAGACCACAAGCAAAAAAATAAGACTGGATTGCTCTTTAACTTCATATCGAAAAATAAATTCTCAATGGATTGAATACTTGGATGTAAAATCCCAAACTGTGAAATACCTAAAAGAAAACATAGTCAATATGTTCCATGGCATGAGCCTTTAAGATCTATTTGGGGACTCAACCCAAAAAGTGAGTCAAAAGTGAAAAATAAACACCTGGAACTCCATGAAACTGAGAAGCTTTTGCACAGGAAAATAAAACGTAAGCAGAATGAAAAGATAGTGTACTGAAAATAATTACACATCACATATCAGTAAGGATTTGATATTCAAAGTATTTAAAAATTCATGAAACTCAGTAACAACTATGACAAAAAGAAACCCAATGCAAAATTGATAGAAGATACAAATAGATATACAGTAATCCCTCACCTATCGTGGGAGTTCCAGAGACCCTCGCAATAGGTGAAAATACTCAAAGTAGCATCGTTATAATTTATTTTATTATTTATATATATTTTAAGCCTTTATAAACCCTTCCTACTCTCCTATAAATCTTTCCCACTCTCTTACTAACCTTTCCCACACTCTTACAAACACTTTCTACACTCTTAAACCTACGTAATTTTAACAACATATAAAATTCTATGCGGGTATTCACTAGTGAAATATACATATATCTAAAAATTCTGCGATATAGAAAAAATTCCGTGACACAGAATTAGATACATTAAAAAAAAAAAAAAAACACAATACAGTGAAGCCATGATAAGTGAACAACTACATAGTGAGGGACGACTGTTTTTTCAAAGAGAATGTACAGACGGCTACCAGGTTTGTGAAAAAATGCTCGTCATCTCTTATTATTAGGCAAATGCAAGTAAAAACCACAATGAGAAGTAATCTCACACTTGTGAGAACAGGTTACATCAAAAAGACTAGTAATCAAATGCTGGTTAGAGGTTGGAGAAAAAGGAACCTTTGTATGTAGTTAGTAGAAACGTAAATTGGTACAACCATTTTGCTGGAAAGCTAAAAGTAGAGCTATCATAGAATCCAGCAATCCTACTTCTGAGTTTCTATCCAAAGAACATGAAATATTGAACTTGAAGTGATACATCTACCCCTATTTGATTGTGTTGTTACTGTCAATAGTTAATGTCTGGAAATAACCTGTGTCTAGTGATAGAAGGCTGGAGAAAAAAAGATGTGAGATATATATGTATACACACACACACACACATATAAAATACAGTTTGTCATTCCCAAAAAATAATGGAAGAAACTTGAAAAGATTATTCTAAGCAAAATAAGTCAGAATAAATATTGGATGGTTTCATTTTTATGCAGAATATAAGGGAACGATGCAAATTATTGAAGAAAACACAGTTAAATTAGTAAACTTAAGACAACAGAATTCTGGTAGCCAGAGGAGAAGAGGGTGGCAGGTGGGATAGTAGTGTTATTTTTTTTCTTTTTTCTTATTATTTGTTTAATATAATTTTTTTAATTAAAATAAAAAGTCCTTGATGAGGTAAAATGAAGCTTAATCACAGTTTGTGGCTTTTTTTTTTTTTTTTTTTTTTTGAGTCACTTCAGTTTGTGAGGAGAGGAAGGTATTAGAGAAGCACAGTAAACTTCAGTGATCAACAGTCCCAACATCCACCACCATTTTAAATAAGAAACTCAACTTTCACTTGTGATTGCTGTCCTCTTCAACTCATAATTCATGCGGTCAAAGTGGGACATCATCCCTATAAATCCTTGGCTAAAACACAGTGCATCGCATTTTCCTGATCAGTAACTGGCTTGATATGCTAGGATCACACCCCGGTTCCAGCAAAATGACTAGGAATTTGTCAGCTAATGTTGAAATTGCCACGATTTTTGTTTATTATATTAAACATACCTTATATGAGCTAAGAAGACATTTTATAACTGAGAAGCAATAAATGGGATAACACAAAGTCAGAATTCAAAGAGAAACTAAGTCCTTATGACTTGGAGCTCTGAATTAAGACCCCTCAATGTTCACTAATTTAAAATAATAATTTTCTTTTTTAAAATCATCAACAAGGTTTGTGTATATAAGAGCTCATGTTCTGACAGAAATAAGTAGTTTTGACTCATAAAATAACAAATGTAAAGTATTTTATAGGTTGTATAAATATGCATTCATCCTCGTAGGCCGGTTTCATCATGCCCGCGTGCCCCATGGATCTTTCTCCTCTAAAGAAAAAATAGCAAATAAATCTAATGGCTGAATATTTCAGATAAGTGCTTGTCATTCTAGTCTAATCTAATCTGGTTTTTACATTTCAGGTTATGTTGGTTTGAAATAGATAAAAAAAATTTTAAATACTCAATTTCTCGGTTTTATTTACATGGTAAATAAGTGAACTATGTCATCAAACGATATCTAAAAATTTGAGTAAGTTTTAGCCATTTTATTAACATTTCTATGAACAATTGCAGTGTCTCATACTTGTCAAATGCTTACGAGATATCTTGTGATAAAACAATTTTGCCCGTTCAATGAATAAAGTGGTAGGTACAAAATTTTAGAATCTGTCAGGCTAGATACATAGTAGATAATGTTTACTTTATTTTATTTTATTTTTTTAAGGAAAGGCATACACAGGAATGAAGGTGAGCAAAGACAGGCAGCCTTAGTTGTACATTTTGGTTGTTCCCCCTGACTCGGGAAGCAAACCCATGTCCTTGGGATGTATATGGCCTGAGCTTCAGCCAGAGGCAGTTAACCAAACCCTACTCTACCAGGTTATACCAGTGTGGTTTATTTTTACAAATCACGAAATATATTTTGTTGAAGAGACCACCTATAGGTTCATAGTGGAAAATCAGTGTCAGAATCTTGGGAATTCTAGGTGAATCTGAAGAAAAACAAGAGAGATTGTTATAATTCAGGCTGTTCTGTGAGAGAAATTGTGAAATCCCTGCCTAGGTGAAAGGGGATTGGTTTTTGCAATCATTGTCATCTTTAATCCCCAAACCTACAATGTAAACAGATCCCACCAGCCTTCACAAAATTTAGCCAATAATTCATCTGCTTATTTCTTTTATGCTTGTAATTGGAATATGTTGTGATTCTACTAAAAATCAACAAGTTAAAATTGAACAACACAAATATCCTTCAATTTAGATAACAAAAAAAGAGGAAATTTAAGTATTCCCCCGGTCCTGCCCCGCCAAAAAAAAAAAAAAAAAGAAAAATCTCTACTTGCCCATTGACAGATTCTAGTATCTGGGCAACTTTTCAATGCCTCTGGACTATGCTTTTAAGTCACCTATTACTAGTGATTTTTTAAATTTAATTCCTTTCCCTCTTCTGTGTTTCAAAGAAAATATTTGAGGCTTCAGCAGTTTCAATAATTCCCAACTCTTCCTCAAACAAAATAAAAGAAGCCACAGGGAAGGAAATGTATTGCACAATTCTCTGGAATAAAACAAGATGCTGTGATCCACGGAGGGACTACAGCTCTGTCACCATGTAAGTTGTGTGCTGGAAATTGTCTGAATTTGGAGAAATGTGGAAAAATCCTTTAAAAATCTTCCATTGTAATTACTAAAGTGTTCACAGATCTAAGGCAGATTAATGCCTTTGGAAATGAGAACCATACTGACTTGAGATTTATTTTTCCATTACTATAAATATGTGAGTTATTTTTATATGTACTTTTCCTAATTTATAAAATAATAAATAACCTTGAATAAATTTAAAAGACCCAAATGAAAAAAAGGCATAGGTCATAATCTCATCGCTTAGAGGAAAATATTTTTAACGGTTTGTGGTTTGTTCTTAGTCTCTTTCTTGTTATACCTCTATGTAGATGATCATAGTGCAATAGTTTTTATATAAGAAAATTAGGCCTATTTATTTTTATGTATTCATATTTATTTATTTATGTATGTATGTCTATATATTTATATATGTGCCGCATGCGTTTATATTCTATTTTCCCTTTTTATAGAAGTGCTAAGCTAATGAATATCGGCTGATCATATGCTTTTAATAGATGTTTGGTATACACACCCACACACATACATATATATGTTCAAAAAATCCTATGTTATTATACATTTAGATATGTCCAAAGTTATCCATAGTAAGGCAAAGATAAAGGTAAGATAAAACATTTTCATTTCTTTAATACTGGACTTCTTTGAATAAATTTTAAATTTGAATCTTATAACAAGTCAAGTAGAGATCAACGATGTTAAATATAGTAGAAATGTCGCAAGGCTAATTTCATTCTCAACTTGCTGATTGGTTTGTTTTTCTTTCCTTCAGTAATTTACAGATTGTAGTTATTTCTTGATTATTTTCTTATCTTTTTCACTAGACTATTAACTCTTAGAGATTTAGGACTATGTTTTTCTACTCACCATTATATCTGAAACATCTTTCATAGTACATGACATATCACAAGAGTTCAATATTTACTTATTAAAAAAGACTACATTTTCTGTGATAATAAAAACATGAAAATTATATATTTTTTCAACAGTAAAATCACATGTATTGAAATTTTAGTTTTTAGACAGCAGTTTTAAGGACATTGTTGTATTTAACACAAATAAATTATCTATCAGTTTATTTTATTGATAAAGAAACATAATCAATCAAGCTAAGTAATTTACTTAAATTTACAGAGATACTGAGTGGCAGATTCAAGATGCAGTATGCAGTTAACTATTTCAAAGTTCTTATTCTAAATGATTTTGTAATTCATTTTCAAGTTAAACATACTTGTTCCCAAACTGGGTTCTTAGTGTCTAAAAATATGTAAGTTGCATAAAATGTTTATGCAAATACATTTCAGAAACAAATAATTACATAAAATTAGAGATTTTTATTTTGTTGGGAAAACTTAAAAACATTACCTACACTACTGTGCATAGTCAACTATCATCTCTTCTGTTTTGGCACTTACCTATGCACCCTCACTTCCCTCCTGGTCAAGATGTGTTCTAATCGCACCATTACACATTTCACTGTATTTATTTCTTGTGAGAGACAAGCTTTGCCTCTGTAAGACTGGGTATTTCACAGAAATGAAATGTCTTTGTCTTTCAGATATTGTTTCTTTCTACCAATGTCATTTTACAATTTCTTTCAGCAGAGCATAAGGGTATATGATTTCAAACTCTAATTTCAATTCTGACCACACAAGAACACTGACTGCAATCCCACCGAGAGCCTTTAGCATTAATATATTAGGGTTGCGAAATATGTGAAACCATAAAACCCAGCCCAACTGAGTGGAATGAGCAGAAACAAGCAAGTATGGAAATTGTATCTCAAATCCACATAATATGGGTTTACTCATTTGCGTATAGATTAGAAGGTGCACATGAACACCTCTGCAGACACTCGTCAGAAGCAGGAGCACGCCCATTAGGCAAAATAAGAAAAAATGGTCTTCCCTTGTCTTTTGTTACTTGTCCCCGCTCCATGTCTTTAGGTTCACTCTGCACTCGGAATGTCTCAATGTTCACTCAGATGGATCCTCTGAATTTTTCTCTGACTAAATCCTTTATCAATGAGATTCAACGAGAGTGTTGGCCTCCGTGGTTTCCTGGAAATGAAAAATCATCTATATATGCAAGATGATCAAAGTCTCTTGCCAAGGTACCCAGTGGATCTTTGCAAACACATGCCTTGAGATTACAGTTCTGTGATATTATTTACCCCAAAAAAAGTGTATTCATGTGTTAGCAATGGAAAGATTTTTGTCAAAACATAATAGATAATATTATATTCAGTGAAGCTGATGTTGAATAAACCTACTTAAAACAAAGTTTTGAGCGACTTTTGGTTGGTTTTCTCAAATTACAAAATAGTCAATGGAGTGGATGGGATATAATTTACTATCGGTTCCTTGACTCCTATGTGCAGATTGTCTGAGAAGGCTTGGAAGGTAATTCTGATCCAGAAGTAACCCCTCTATAGGGCTTCATTATTTTGTACATGGCTAGACCTGGGCAGAGCCTACTTCCTAGAGACTTGCCCTCATGAGCAGGTTTCTGATCATTGACTCATAGCAGTCCAATGAAGCAAATAAATAGAACTGCTGCTGTTGGGAACATGTCCTTCTCTGCACAGATTAGCAAGATTCCAACCTCATTTGTCTTATATTGATCAGTTCAGGTTTGCATGGAACACTGCAATCTAATACCCAGCAACTTTAGGAACTGAAACTCACATTTCACCAGTTCCTGAGAGGGTTAGAAACCGTAATCATTTTTCTGGGAACTAAGGATCTCCCTGAGGAAATTATTGAGTTGAGGAGAGCCATTCTAAGCCATAGCAGGCTCTTTTCTTGGACTCATTCAATGACTCATTCAATGAGTAATTGATATGGAATAAAGATCTAGCATCCTCACTAGGCTGACCACACTTACCATTTTTAAATGGGACAGTATCACTTTTTTCATATTTCTGACCATCCCATCATTGTAATATGGAACATCAATTTCATTCTGTTTTTAGTAAAACAGGCCCATCATTTGCATGGGGTGAAAGGGGCAGCTGAATTATCCTGGGCCCATTATGTTGAGGACCCAAAAGCAACTGCTCCTTTTGTTCCATGTTAAGGATGACCCTTGCCTGCACTGACAGTGACAGGTAGTGGCCACCATTGCTGTTCACTCTAACTTGTGAGGAAACAGGAGACTCTCAGGAGGATTCTCTTCCACCTTGCACTGCCCTGTTTCTTCAAAGGAAGTAGAACTCCAGAGTGGTTGAGTAGCAGAAAAGTACTATGGGAGTTTTCTCTGGCATCATGGGGGTTATCTCTGGCACTGTGGGGGTCATGGGTATTTCTGACATTGAAATGGTTAAAACAGCATTTTTTTTTATGCATAAAATTTAGAACAGGGTCTATAGGAGTGCCAAATTTGGTTTTCACCTAAGGTGCCTTGTACTGGCCCTGGTCATTTTATGAAGTCCTGCTGGACCACATGTTGTTACTATAAGATCTCTAATTGGCCTAACATAGGCATAACATCCTACTTGTTGCTGGTTTGGCTGCTCTGCTCCTGCTGGGATTACTCAACCTCTGCCTCTTCCCTTGGTCTCCAGCCCATAACCACGTCCCATTTTTGCCTTCCCAATGTCCTGTTTTTGTCTCAAGGGAATATGGTCAACCTAAACCTCCTACCATTTTGGACTGCTCCTCAAGACTATCCAAGATTTGGTACTATGTCCAATGTCTTCCTCATTGTCTACTTTCTGAGGAATTGAATGTGCCCCAGAGGAATGGAAGAAAAAAATATTAAAATAGGCTGCCTTTCTTTTACCAAAACAAATCTTTTCTCAATTAGGTGAATGATTTCTCCACAATGATCAAGCAAAATGAGAAAGGAACTATGGTGGAAGTAGTTTCCAGAGCCTAAGATTCATAGAATTCATTGGTTAATCATTATTCATTGGACAATTGTTTTCCTAGGAGATGCTATGAAAAAGGTAGTTGAAAAGGACAGGAGAGAGAAACATACCACAATAAGGATACATGAATGTTGTCCTTTTAGTTTATAGTGACAATCACACACAACCATGTACACACACCATTCCAGTAAAATTTATCATTTGCAACAAACCAGGCATTTTCTACTTCTATGTAGAACATCCTACACATCTCAGCTCTTTATTTGCTGGCTTACTCTTTATCTATCCTTTAAAACTCTGTCCAGTTGTGACTCCTTTTAAGATGACTTTGATGCCCAGTACTTCATGCACAGGCATATATGGATGTATGGTTACATGTTTACTGTGTTTACTCCCCTAGACTATGATGTTTTTGACTAATCAATTCCTAGTATATAATGTGGTACCTGAGATAAAGCATGTACTCTTTTGAGACAGCCTCAGTGAATGCTCCATTTGATCTCCTTATTTGTTAGCAATAGATACTATGAATTCTACAGAGTAGCATTAGAGAATTTCAAATCTTTTTAATGTTACGTATCTATTCACGAGCTGAATTTTCTGAGTATTAGTTATTTCCTATTAGATACATAATCATGTATTTATCTTCTTATGTTCTCCACTGTATTATTTAATTCTTCATTATAAACTACTGTTTATGTAGTATTCTCTGTTCAAGATAAATTGTAGACGTTACATGGTTTAGGTCAAAAATTTATATCCCAAGCATGCCTTAGTAAGGCAGGCAGCTGGACTGTGGACTATGTAATATTCAAGAATGTGTATTCAACATACAGACTGGTGGGGAAGGAAAATGACAAATGAAAATGGTTCTTGCTCCACCTTCCTTCCTTCCTGCCTTCCTTTCTTCCTTCCTTCCTTCCTGCCTTCCTTTCTTCCTTCCTTCCTTCCCTCCCTTCCTTCCTTCCTTACTCTCTCCAACCATCCTCCCACGCTTCCATCTTCACTTCCTTTCTTCCTCTCTTTACAAAAAGTATTAACATTCCTGTCTTTTATCCACTTGAACCATGCAATATCCATAGCAGCATTTTTATTTGGAAGTTAACTGTCTGATCATACTGGGATATCTTCACTTTATTTAATAAATATAAACATCCACATTATCTGTACTTTTAGAATAATTAACAATATTTTATTACATTTTTGTTGTTGACAAAGCAAAAGGGCTCTGGCATGAATATTTATCTGAAGTTTTAGCAATCTCCATCTATTTCACTGAGACAAAATAGTCATACACACAAAGCTATATTTACTGAAATTTAACTAATTATTTCTTACAGAAAAAACAGCTAATTGCATTTTTATGAAAAAAATATCATTAGTAACAATGTTGTTTTGTAATTACCTAGAAATCTATCTATGAATACTGAAATGTGAAGGCTTTAATATTCTTCTAATTTGCTTCCTTAATTATAGTAAATATCATTAGCTGCAATTTCACATACTCAGACCTTTAAGATAATTATATGTGAGCTAGTTTGCTCTTTATTTTGGGATTATTCATAAGGATCCAATGGGATGATAAAATTTAAACAGGGTATAGTTGCAGTTTAATAAACTGCTTTTATATTATGAAAGAGTAGATATTTTAAGGGTTTTATGATTTTTTATTTGCACTTTATTTATACAGAGAGTAAATATTACCCACATACAAAAGAACCAAGAACTTGGATAAAAGAAAGGACTCTTAGCAAACCGAATAGAAGTCACATATTTTCACATTTATGTTACTCATAAAAAAACAGTTTAAAAAGCATCAATTTTTATGGATGCACCAAAATCAGAGACTACTCAAAGCAGCTGAATTAACAGGTCAAAATGAAAACTCAGCTGGCAGGTAGTCAGAACCCCAAACTCCAGGATCACAAAAAAGGAAAGACTATGTATGGGTAGTAATATGAATCCAAGAGGAGCCACTCAGTGCTATTAATGTAGAGGAAAACAAATCTAGAGAAATAAATGATATTTTATTTGATAGGATATCATGTATTTACCTAATTATAACAAGACATTACTCATAAAAATTGATTTTAATATACAATCAGGGATGAGAATCAGCATACATTGATTAGATTTTGCTATTTCCCTATTAATCTCTGAAGAATCTTTAGTATTATCACTGTATGTATTATAAAACTCTACTGCAACAGCGGAAGGTTGCTATTTTTTGCTAATAGAATATTTAAAGGAAATACATGCAGGAAAACACATATGTATAACTGAGTACTAAGACTTTGTTATCACGCAAAATACAAGTATGGTATTAGAACACATTTTAAGAATAGAAGGCTCTTTTTTCTTACATTTTGTAACATTAAGCAGATTATCTTGGTTCTAATATTTATTATTCCAACTATCAAATAATGTGACAATATCAGTTCTAACCCAGAGAGAATATGTCTCACATGTGTATTGTATAACTGTTCTCCAGACAAATCTCCCACTATATTAAAATTTTTGCTAGAGAAGAGAAGAGTAGCTTAGCCAAGATTTTCTTCCTCTTCTATGCTTTTCCTACTTTCTCCTTTCCCTGCCTACCTACCTCTGTCTAGCTCTCTTATTTTTCTTACTTTCATACTGAAGTGTAAGCAAGTGAGCCTTCTCCATATCACCTTAATACCATTTTCCAACTATTTGCCCAGATAACTAGAATTTAGGAGAGGTACTAGTGAATACTTGAGACACAGATAGAAAGAACCTGATTTTTGAATCTACATGTTGAAAGTCAACTACCACTCAGTAACGGAAGCATTGTAGCAAAACATGTGAAGAAGTAGTCTCTTTTACTCTATAGACATGTTTTAAATTTATCCCCAAAAGTTTGGGATATATTGCTTAAAACAGTTGGTGTAAATACCTATGCTATTTTTGGATACTAAGCTTTTTTTTTCAAAGTTGCCATAGGACTTCTTGTAAAGCATTTTGCAAGGACAAGTTCACATGATCATTCCCATAGGAAACTGGATAGGATTTTAGATTTAAAACTCATTTATTTGGCACAGCAAATAGGCTAAAGAAAACTGATTTCTAAAAATCAGTATAGCTTCTAAACCATTGTGTTTATAGAGTACTAACCCCATGTAAGAGTCTGCTCTTGATTTTAATAATCTTTTACATCATTCCCCCAGTTGTAATTACCTGATAAATGAGAACAAACTATAGAATATTCTCTTGTTAATCTTTATTTTCCTGCAGACCTTATAAATTCAGCATCAATTTTCCAACTGAAAGTTCATTTTTCTTCTATCATTTAAAAATATTAGATACTGTTTCAACTGTATTTTTGTATTATATACTGTATTCAACTGTGTTTTTTTTTTTGGCTGGGTTGGTGTCAGCTCATTAAAATTGCCAGGCTTATGTTTCTCCTATAAAATGAAACAATTTGATCAAATTTTCAAATAAAAGTAATAGAGACTATGTGTGATATGTATGGGTTTATGTGTGTTCATGCATACAGAAAATTTGTAAAATTATCAGCCCCTTTCCATTCAAGTTATATTTATAGATGCTATCTAGTCATGTAATGGCATTATTTTCTGCTCTAAATAGTCTGTAGTTGACTTGTATTTTTGTTTCTTCTCTTTTTTTACTGTACTTAATCTTAATCAGAGGATATCGTTAAACTTTCATGACATTCATGATTGCATATACTACAATGTAAAGAGTTTATAAGGGTTAAAAAATATTGCAAGCCAACACACACATTTACATGTCCCTACATTGTACACACACACACACACACACACACACACACACACACATACAAAAGGACACACAAATATTGTGAATACGTGGTCTTTTCTTCTGCCTTAGAGTAGGACATTTTAAGGACTAAATAAAGTTATTCAAGTCTCTCTGTCATAAAGAGATAAAATTATGCTAAACTTCAACCAGAAAATTAAATTAGCCAGAGCACCTTGTTCTCTAAGCAACAAAATGCATTTTCAAAATTTGTAATTGGTTTTCAGTTGTAATACTTGGACCTGTTTACATGGTACTCTCCAGAAACACTTTGCATTGTTTAAATGGCCAAATCCAATAAAGTCCCACTGTTGTGTTCTTGGGAAAATAAAATGCTAGCACTGGCACCATGGGAATGACTATACGATAGTTTACTAAGAATGAAAACCTTGGAGCTACAGGGACAGACATAATTAAGCATTGTATTCAGATAACTTAGGTGAAAGTGAAGTAAAGTAGCTGCTCAAGTTAAACTATTGTTGTTGTGTCAGAAATAGTACAAGGTAGCTTCAGTCAACAAGCTCTCAAAGAAAACACAAGGTAAAGGAAAAAATTGGGATGGGTAAGAGGAGATGAGTGTGAATAAGTCTGAATTGGACTCCTTTCTTTTGACTATTAAAAGGTCTCCCTCAATTGGTGACTTCCCTAAAGTGGTTGATTAAAATGACATGACATTCTACTAGCCATTATGCATCTGAAGAAAATTGCAGATATTTGTTTGGGACGGTATCAGAAGGGCCAGCTATTTATGAAAAATTATACAGATCGTTCTCATGTTGC
The DNA here is from genome assembly GCA_004363575.1 of Solenodon paradoxus. Classification (NCBI taxonomy): domain Eukaryota; kingdom Metazoa; phylum Chordata; class Mammalia; order Eulipotyphla; family Solenodontidae; genus Solenodon; species Solenodon paradoxus. The sequence continues at coordinate 548,297 of RJWH01000275.1, read as the reverse complement.
AAATGGAGTTGGGTTTTATTGAATGGTGTATATTAATTGTAAGAAAAGGCATGGAATGTGCTAACAGTTTTAGAAAGTGATATCTTTGCCATGATATTTGTAAACCTCCATCATCTCTCAGTAAGCAAATAACAGCAATGTCATGCACAAGTTAAACACCCAAGGGTAAATTTTATACAATAAAGTCCAGACAAAAAAAAAAAAAAAATGCTATGATTTATTATTTGGAGATTTCAATGCTTAGGCATGTATAATTCAGTTGTTGTTTATATTTCTCTTGGCTCAAACAAAATGTTTAGTTTTTTATTAGATATTCTAACACTCGGAAGAACCATGGAGGAAATGAGAGCTGTTTTTTAATCTCACCTCTACCATTGCCCTGCTCAGGGTCTTGAGTTATAGTAACAAAGCCAAGTTTTACATTAAATATTTACTATCTCCTAGACAATATTTCAGTCACTAAAAATATAATATTTTGTTTGACACTGCAATCATATGCAATGGTTGCTACTACTAGACCTATTTTGAAGATTAAAAATGAAGCTTGGCGATATTGTAATTGGTTTCTGTGGGATATCATGACAATAAGAAGAAAAACATCAGGGGAGGCAGTTCAGGATAGGGTATCAAAGTATGTTTGTGTCCTTATTAAATGTCATTCTGTAAGAAGGCATCCACCCATATAATGTTTAAATAAGCCTTCCTCCTTCTATAGTTGTTTTATATTCCATTACACTGCCTTATTTCCCTTAGCATCAGCTCAAATTTTATGGTTGGTTATCCTCACTGTAAAAATATAAGCCAAATATAAGCTATCTTAATTTTTTCTCCTGCTATTTCTTGAATTTGGGAAAGTGCCGTCATAATAGGAGCTCAAGTAGAGCCATGTGTTTCTGTTCATGTCAGGATCTTGCTGCCCCTCCTAACTGCATGGCAATCACAGAGGATGAGATTGAGATTGAGAGGATCAGGCCTTTATTCAAGTTATCAATAACTTCGGGTTTGGTGGACTTGGTTCCAAAAACAACCATCCACTTCTCCAGGGATACTGAGGGTTTTTTAAAGGGAAAGGAAAAAAGGCAATGGCCTAGAAAGCTTGGAAAGGGGTGGGAGGAGTGGACTTGCAAGTCTGGATGGCTCCAAGGGGATATAGAAAAAGGACTGGGGAGGAGAGAGGCTGGCTGATGTGCAACCTGGTGACTTACATTGGATTGATCTGGGAAGACCTGCATCAGCAGCTTGAATTCTGGTTTTAGATCATTGGGGTTGTTTTCTTGTACCAGCAATAAGATTGATCCTTAGCAAATCAAGAAAGAAAAAAGAGAAAAACGGACTTGTTATTTTTGTTAATCATTGAATTTATAAGGTCTCCTTCATTTCCTGGTTTTCAAATATCAAGGAAAAAATCTCCTCTAACTAGTTAACCTGTCACTACAAAATGAAATAACACTGTTGATCATAAAAATCAAAAATGAAATATTGTGAAATTCATGATGTAAGTTTTTGGGGTGATGGAAATGGTAATAATCTTATTTTGGATGATGGTCATGACTGTAGCTATGTCATAGCTTATTGAATTTTGCGTAAACTATGTGCCATTTATTGTGTGGTAACTGAACATCAACAAACCTGTTACAAATAATGGTAGAAAATATCCTAGAAAATAAAACTAGAATCAATTCATATAATTTACTTTGAGAACTTATTACCAAATATTTCTCATTCTATGTTTCTCTCATCTACCAATTAAATCACGCGAATTGACTGGCATTTGGGACTCAGTAGACTAAATTACAGAGGCTCATCAATAGAGATCCCAAACCAGGAACACTTGTTCAAGACCAGAGGTTAATACCCTACATGATTCAATTTCCTTTTATACAAAATGAGTTAATATAAAGAATATGAAGTATATTGAATCACACCAAATATTAGCTCCTACCCCTGAGCAGAACTGTTAGGAATTCATATACATTATGATAGTAACACTTTAATGCATCCATCTTAAAACAAAGATCAACATATTTTAATAAAAGTATTTGAATTTGTATGTTATTCCCTGATGTGTTTGAATATCGCATTTAAAACTCATCATTATGATTATTATTCATTATTATAATTATAGCAATGCTTGGGACAGATAATCCCAAACAGAATTATGTAAAAAACCACTCATATTTGATTTTACATGACTGGAAGCTTGGGAAATAAGTTGAGATTAAAAATGAAAACCCACATACAGACAATCACAATCAGCTGTGTGTCTGTGCTAACACAGAGTTCCTAACCTAATGTTGAGCTTATTGAGTTAACTAATGAAGCTGCAATGAGGGAGTCTTACGATTTCAAAAATATACTTAAGACTTTATTAAACATACTCTAGTTAAAAAAATCTTGCTCAATTTTCCATATTTCTTGATTCTCTAAATACAACTTTTATGTGTCGGATGAAAACGACTTCCTCCAATCAAATCATTTAGCAGGTTTTAAATACAGAATGAGTAATAACTATACTTTGTTCTAAATTTTTATTTCATACATAGTGATAGTGATAGGCCCCGAGAATATAAAACTGAGTTTTAGATGCTTCCTGCCAGGATCTCCTGGTTGAACTTGATAATGCTAATATACCAGAGAAGATAATAACTTGGTATAATTAAAATTATTTATCTTCCTTTCATGAAAGGTAAATTTTATATAACTAAGGATATTTTTTTTACTTATTAGGAAGGACAGTTTGTACCTGAATATTATTTGAAATACCTACCTCCTTAGGGTAAAATTCATGACTCTTGGTATTTATTTACAATTAGTTACAATTATTAGTGAAGCAAAGGTTAGTGTTACAAGACTCCTTATGTAAGATGACACCCATACATTATTGGCATGGAAGAACAGAAGAATAACAAAAATATGACTATTGCGTGTTCTAATAGGTTTTCTAAAATCGTTGATTAGGTAATACCTAATTTTAAATAGCAGAGATAGACATAGAATGAATAAATCTGCTCTTGATCTCTTAGCCATCTTAGCATATGATAACCCAAGTCAATTCTCTCAACTCTCCCTCTCACCTCCTGTAGCTTAGTTTTTGTGTGATGAACCAAAGATTGTTGAAGCAATTAGCACACATGTATTTAAGAAGCACATTGTGAACTTCATTTTCTTTCTTGCCTCTTTCATCAGATAACATACCTTTAAGATTTTTTTCTAGTGCGGAGGAATTTCAAATTCACTTTTTAATCTTCATTTTATTTCGTTGTTTTATATTATGTATATACAATTTAAAGCATAAAAATAACTCCAATCAGTGAGCACGTTAGTTGTTTTTAATCTTATAATTACAAATAATGCATATTTGCTACATATAGAAATAGTTTTGCATGTGCATCATTTCTTAAATGTGGAAAATTATTTGTAGGTAAATATAGAGAGGTGATACTGATGGTCAAAACTGAAATACACCTTGCTAACTTAGCTTCCATACATATTGCTTGGATTTTAAATGGATAGAATGCTTGTTCTCACTAGTTTGTGTGATTGAACAGTGTATATATTTAAACTTGGATCTTTGCCAATCACCTACTTTACACAGATATTTTAAAGTAGTTTCCATTTGCATTTTTCACAATGAGAGAAGTTGAACATCTTTAAAAGTCATTTGCATTTTCTTTTCTGTGAACTACTGGTTCAACTGGTTCTCATTTTTCTTTTGAACTGTTAGTCTTTTCTTACTTTATATTACAGAGATATGATCCTATTATAAAATGTGCAGAAATATTTTTCACAATTTAATTTTTTTTGGTATTTTTATTTCCATCATTACACTATTACATAATCATAATTATATGTCATTTGTGCATAATTACATTATCAGTGCTTTCTCAAAATTGAAGTGCAAACAAAAATGTTTCATACAAAACATGCAAAGGAATATTATGATGTTGTTTGTTTTTGCTTATGAATGCTACATTCTCATTTACACAAATGCTTACATTTTTTCATGATACTTATGCCAATATGTAATTTATGCAGATAGACCATACAGAGTATTTTTTCAGATGATTATATTTCCAATATCAATTACTAAAAAGAATTTCCTATGAGTTGGTTTAACAAGAAACATTTATCAAGTGAATATCTTTTTAAATTAAGTTTCTCCTATTTTGTTCAGTTTTGCACTTTTTAGTTGTGTGTGTGTGTGTCTGTGTGTATTTGTATGTGTGTGAGTGAAACATTGACTTGTTCCTTGGGTCAGAATCACATTTTTTAATTACTGAAATTTATAGCAGTGTATTCAAAAATCTGGTAGTACAGGTGCATTCTATTGTTTTCTTTTATTCTAGTTTTAATTTCATGCTATATTGCTTATTATGTTTACATCTAAAAACTGTTTAGTTTGTTATTGATTTTTACACTATTGCCTTTATTGTGTCTTCACTGATAAAATGCTTTGTACAAAACCCACAGATGTGACCAGGCTTTCTCTATAATAACTGAAACACAATGTGGTCTACATTTTGTGAGCTTTAATGACATATTTTAAGTAAGACACATTTGCAGGGTATTCTTGCCCGATAGGTATTTGCTTGTTCTAACAGTTGATGAAGTAAGTGATTATTCCTAGTTATAGAATCTCAGGATCAGGAATCAGATTATATGAGTTCAGTTCCAGGCTTACAGTTTTCTACCTTTGAGACTGGGAAGAAGTGACTTCATTTTACAGAGTCTCAGTTTCCTCATAAATAAATACATTCTCCTTTTCTCTGGGTAGTAGCAAAAGTAAATGAGCTTATACCAGTAAAACCCTTATCAGAGTGACTGAAATAAATATTAGCTCTTTTAATACGCATGAAATATTGTCTGTAACCTAAGAAAGATCTACTTTCATCTCTGACACTAGACGGGGTTTAATTCTCCTAAATTTCCTTGTGGCATGTTCAGCCAATATTGTTTGGAACTTGCTCAAGTTTTTACTAAACATTGGATATAAATATGGGATTGATTGAATGAAAAACAAAATGAAAAACTCACAAAATATTAGAAGGCTTGAAGATGAGTAAAGCTGAAACCCAGAACTTCCCTTTTCCTTAATGGTATCCAGTACCTTCTGTGGGAATCATTTTGGTGGATGTAGAATTGATGTAACTTTGAATCTCAAAAGTTTAACTTCCCCCTAAGTGGAGAGGCTCCACTATGACAGAAACCAATTATAATGTGATTACACCATGATTTGTTAGTAGAAATCTATAATATCATAAGCATTTAATTCAACTGGCAGTAAAAACACAATAAAATACCTACAAAACAAAGAGTACTCTGGAAATGTGTCCTTCTAAAAGATATATCTTAACGTCCACAAAACAGGCCGCTTTGTTTTCCAGTGGGAGATTCTTGAGAAAATTTGTTCATAAACGACTAAGAAGATGTTGGTGAGAACAGACCAAGAGCATTAACGTTGGAGCCAGAACTGTTAATTCCCCGGGCAGCGTCTCTTCCGTCTACTGCTAAATCTGGAGAAGCTTGGAAATCTCATGGGCAAGGAATTCAAAAGCATCTCCCTTGGTTTATTTCAGAGTCTGTATTAACACTACTTTAAAGGTATATTATCAGAGTCTCCTACTAGTTTTTGGACTTGGCCTCCAGACATAGCTAGGTTTGTATCTACCCTAGCGTGTCTATTGATCCATGTTTTCCTTAACAAGTGGTTTCTTTCATTTAAAATTTTCAGTATGAGACATTTTAATTTTTTTCCAATTTATTGAAAGACCATTGTGTCATAACATTATATAAGTTTAAATGTGCATTATTGTTCATAAATATCTGTATACAATGCATTGTTTACCACTAGCAAGCTATTTCTATTTTAATCATTCGTTTTCAAAATCATCAGGATCATTACAATAGCAATACCTATAACAATGGCAGCTATACCATCAAAAATCTGAGGGGTGTCTGGTGGCCTTCTTCAGCAGATTTTATTCTGACTGATACATCAAACGAGAAAGATAACACCAAAACTGGTTAGAATTTTTAGTTTATCCCAATGCCAAATAGAATCAGGAAGTAGGGGCTACAGGAAAGGGATGGTTGAACTCAATGTATCTAGTGTGACCCCTGAATAGGAACTGTGTATCTATTTTTAGTACTGAGAACATACCCAGCTTCCTCTTTCCCATCTTTTCTAAACCAGTTTGTCTTCCTTCTCCATCTTGTGAATTTGCTGTATCCTTCAAATAACAACCCTTTTAGATTACTATGATCAGGATTGGTTACAATCTAAAGCAAAGATTAAATCATAGTCTCCAGTTTACACAGCTAGAAGTGTTCTATGCTCCATCATTAAAAAACAAAGGCTAAGTTGATATGAATGGTATCTTAGCTTTATGTTTAAAGAAAACAGTAAGTAAATCATATCTGATTTAGATATCTACTTTACAGGAAACTGCTTTGAATTCAAAGTCTCTAATTCTGATATAGATTTTTCTTAGATTCTACTTTATTGACTGTACTTGAAGAATAACACCATAATTATTTTTGTTAAGAAATACATAAGTATTTCTTGCCAAGATGACTGATTGCTCAGAAATACTGCATGAAAAACTTCCAAGCAAATTTCATCTATTTCTGTTGTCATTGGGTCCTTGTAATAAAAGTAAAACTTTGATTGAAGTTTGGCTTCATTAGTGGTGGTAATAATTTTTTACCATATTTTCATCTTTTATTTCCATCAGAGATATTCATTCAGGGTGACCCAATTATAGGTTTTCTATTTACAATGAAGTCAAAGTCCCATTAATTTGCTAATGAACTAATATTGACTTTATTTTTTGCAAGCTAGCTTTGTTCAGAAGTCATTGTTACCACATTTTCAAAATGAGCTCCAATGAATTTCCTCTGCTTGCAGAAACTGCAAAAAAAAAAAAAAAAACAATTAAAAAATGTAATTGGTTTAATAGCACCTGGTTTTAAATTATTAGCCTGGTTTGAGGCCAAAGTGACCTGATCCTCAAGAGACCTGACTGTGTGTTTCCCTTCAGAGAGACTCCTACCTGGAACAGGTGAATCTGAAACCCAGCAGGAGGCACGAACTCCCTATTTTTACAGAGCAATTAAGCAAGGAATCCCATCTTGGTCTCCCAGAACTGTCCCAGGTAATCGGGTTTTGGTTCTATATTATAATTCAATTGTGCAAATATTTTGAACAGCCTGCTAAATAGAAGTATGAGGATATAGTTGAGTATTTATTACCACCTCCCTTCCCTGCCACAAAAAAAAAAAAAAAAAAAAAAAAAGACATTCCTTATATGGATAGTTAGTTGAATTATCTAGATAATTTTGCTCCTACTGACTTCTCCGGGAGGTGCCTTTTACTTAGCCTGATCGTGTTCAAATAGTCAAGTGTATTTATCCTTGAAAAGAAAAAGTTAAAAAAATAAAAGAAGAAAGAGAAGATCAAATATCAACCTATAGAAATCATTTCATGTTACTTCTATTTTATTCACCTGTGAGGGTTCTGTGTGGCAGGTGTTAAAGTTGACTCTTTTCCTAAAATGCTATTTGGGGTGACAGTACAATATGTAAAGTATAATATGATAGTGCAGTAGTAAAGATCAGAATCATCAGGGGCTAACTTCAAAACAATAACGTATTTTTCATATTTGACACTGGACCTTAGAATAAGCCTCATTTGGTTTGGAAAGTTTTCTAGGTGAATTCTCTCATTCACTGTATGTGTTTCTTTAACTGAAGAACAATCAGTTAATAAAGAAGACATTTTTATATTCCTGGTAATGATAATATAAGAGGAGATAAAATACACAACTGACTGTAAAGCCTTATAGAATGCAAGGCAGATCACAACCCTACAAGTGAATAATTATTACTTAATTCTTGCAAGAGTTCATTTTTTCATCTATAAAGTTAAGAATAAGATAATCTCTGAAGAACATTTTTTAGTAACAAGTGAGACATTTATAAATCACCTAAAATTGTATCTGACTCAGATGTGTTGTACATTATTTTCCTCACAGATTCTTACTTGCCAATTAAAATAAAAAAAAAAAAAATAGAAAATATACCACAAATATTTCCACCATATTAAAACAGATGCTCTTAGTACGATTCCTCAAATTTTACATCTTTTGCTAAAGGTGGTCTTCCAAGTTCAGATTTTAAAATACCCCCAATTCCATCTACAATATGAATTAAAATGCAATCTGTATGTATTTCATCTTTTACTCTTCTAAAGTTATATAGAAGAAAGACAAAAGTGACAAATTATTGATGTGTCAGTCTTCTTTAAATAGAATTTTGTATATTTTGTTGATCAATTAGATACAACTCTTTCTAGGCAAATAATTCATAATTTGGTTATAAAATAGACATGGGTCTGCAAAGATTTTTTGTTTTGTACTAAAATAAAGTTTGATATATAAAAATATAACAATTTAAATTTTGTAATTGTTAATACTCAGAGGCCTAAAGAGAGTGAAAATGAGACATGAGGCTTCACAGAAAATACGGTGCTAAGTCACAATTCTGTAACTGAAAGATAAGAGGAAGAGCGAGATGAACATATGATAGCTGGCATATGACAAGTCAGAATCTGAGAAATGACTTTTATCAAAATAAGAAATGAAACATGTGATACATTTTATTGTTACCTATTTTTGCTTTCAAAATTGCATGGTTAAAATTCCTATCTTTATGGTAAGTAGATCGCCATTTCTAAGTTGATTTAACTATTTCTTTAGCAATGATAGTTGTTGTTGCTGAGCAGTTAAAGATACACGAAAAGAGTGAAAAAGAAAATTTCATTCTGGCGTGACATAAACAGGAACAGAATTGTGCATCTCTTCTTGGGATACTGACATAGTCTTAGGAACAAGTGAAAAACTAATAAGATAAAATTTAAAATAATAAATAAATAAAACCTTTTCTTCTCTCCTGTCTACTTGACATATTAGGCAAACCTGCCTTATTTCCGTTTTCTTATCTGCAAAATAAAGATGCCTACTTCATAGGGAGTCACTTTTCTATGATTAAAATAAAAGGAGAAATAAAACATTTCAAGTGCTTTTTGTTCAGTGACTTGCATATGGTATTTGCTCAAATAATTCAGTAATTGTTATTGTGTCCTGAGTTCCTACTATACAGTAGGTACCATATCTAATATCTTATATGACATATGCCACTTAAATTTCACATCTTGACTTGGTAGGCCATACTTAAGTCTTCCTTTAAAGGTAAGAATCTGAGACTTAGAGATCTTCAATAATTTGCCCAAATTTCCCCGGGAGTGGTAGATTCCCTAACTGAAACCACAACTTCCTGACCTTTCAGTCTTAACTTTACCATTTCTTTGCTTTTTCTATGACTCTGCTCTTATTTCATTCTGTGTGTCTTTTGAAAGTCATAAGTGCTTTCACTGAGTCTGTTATTACCAATTATTTAAAACTACTTTGCACTATTGTTCTCTGGTGTTTCCTATAGGCTAGTCTTCTCCAGACAGTTCCCCGATTTCCTTAAAGAAAGAAAATAGGTCATAAAATATTTACACAGCTATTTCACCTAAGATAGAACTTAAGCACAGGAGCGTTACTGTAGCTGCTGAAAAAACCAGCAAAGCAACATAGAATAGGATATATTTTGCTGCATTGTTGTTCAAGTTAGGATTTACATTTAGCATATTTTTTCAATCTTCAGTATCTATTATATCAAAATGTATGAGGGTAATTCCAACTACAATGAAAAAATAATTCCAACTATTGAGAATATTACTTTATTCCAACACTTTCTAAAGAAACAATTTTATAAATGTTTTTTTCCATTTAAAATTACCTCACTTGTACCATAACTGACCTATAACATTTATTTATCTGAATCTTCCAGAAAAGAAAAAAACCTCTTAGATCAATCAACAACTTGTGCAAATATAGTAATTCTGACTTACAGTAGAATTAATTAATTTCTTACATATAATATTCACCATATGCTAAAGTTGACTTATATGAAGTTCCTTCAATAAAAACAGAGCAAGCAGGATCTATGACCTTAGCACCTCAGCTTCAGATTTGGGTTTTCACCACTTGTGTGATGCTAACCTTTCTTATAGAGAATTTATGTACGTACATGCTCTATATCAGACACTGTTAATGCTATGAGAGATATAATTGCAACATAGTTATTACAATATCAAATTACACAAAGGATGCGAAAGCTTGAATGAAAATACAGGAATCTGCATGACTAATATCTTAATAAATGCTATCACTGGTAACTTGGATAAGTATTTAGGAAAAAAAAAAAAGACCACTTTTGGCAAGAGCTCTTTCGGACAAGACCTGAACCTTTCCTCTCCCATCCTTGAAGCAATAGTGGATCCTTCTTTTTACAGGTGGCTGCTAAAATCTTTTCAAGTTACTGTTTCCCTAACAAAGCTTCTCCATGTGAACTCTCTGTGTGCCTTTAGTCTCATGTTTTCGGTTCGTTTTGCTTTTTTTTTTTTTTCTTGTGTCTTGTCCGTCTTTGCCTGCTCCCATGAATTTAGCACTTTGGACTTTTAGAATTGGGATGATATATGTTGGGCAGTTTGAGTTTTGCATAATGAAAGCAAGTGCTATTCTTTGCATCTTAATCTCAGGTGGTGGTTTTCTCTTCCTCAGTCTCTGCATTTTAGCCTTTCTTTTGAGAAGAGGTAATTACTCTCCCTGGGTTAAATAGTTCTGCAACTAGTCATATTGCCCTGGTCATGTCTTAAACTGTGATGAGACCAAATAAAGCTATCGTAAGTGCTTGATCCAGGAAAATGTTACTTCTGGGAGATTTTATGATGATCCTACTAATCAGTGTATTATTTTAGACTAGCAGTTTTGTCATCAAGCATTGCTTTTAAGCCTCTTGTCTTTGCCCAACAATAAATCATTCAATTTCAGTCTCCCCCCACCCGTTTCTCTAAGACACAAATTAAAATCTTTCAGCCTAGTTTCTAAAACCTTACAAACATTCTTTCCTACTTTTTCACTTCTGAAATACTAGTAAGTCTTTGCCAAGCTGTTTTTTATTTACGAAGTCTCTAAGTCCAGTAACCTGAGTTTTTTTTTTTTTTTTTTTTTTTTGGAGAATCAATAATACCTTCTAAATGGGATTTCCTTTTTAAGTTCTACTTTTGTCAGCTTAAGTTGATCACAGATGGCATTGTAATCAAACAATTTAAGCAGTGGGAATTCTAATGGTTATAGTATGATCACATCCTTGATGAAATATGGAGGAAAGAGAAAGAAAAACGAAAAGGAAATTCTAAAAACCATTAAAAAATAATAAATTCTGGTTTTAAGAATGAATTTTTTAGTTCTAGTCTGTGGTTACAGGATTCTATAGTTATGTGAGCATTATTTCCTCCTTAATAACTAATTTTAATAATTGACAAGTTATGTATCAAGCATGAATCTAAGAAAACTGATATATCATTTTATTTTTTCTTTACACCAAACATTGAAAGATCCCCCACCACCTCCATTTACAACTAAGAAAACTAAGAGATTAACATCTTTTAGATGTTTAGAGATTAACATCCAAGTGATGTCACAACAGAACTAGAACTTTAAACTCTACTTTCTTAAGCAATGTGAATTTCTGGTTTTTCTTAAGGGCGCATAAGGACACATTGATTGTGACCACATTTGAAATATTCACCAGATGGGTTATGGATGCTTTATTGTTCTTATGTTATGAACTTAAACATGATGAAATAGCTTCAACTGTATCAATTGTGTGTGCTGATTAATTGTATGTCAATTATGTGTAGAATACATGAGTATCTTTTTTTGAAATTTCCCAATCTCTGTTTATTGACATCATTTAAAATTTTTTGTATTTTCATGTCAACTTTGAACAATTTAAAAATAATGCACAATATGCTTTTAAAAACTCTTGACTATTGTAGTGACTATGAAAGACTTAGATACTGTTGTAAGTGAAGATAAGTTGTCTAATAAAAATGATTAGAATAGGATATAGAAAAATCATGTTTGTCACTCTGTCCTTATTTCCATGGTCATTTTCCCTGATGTTATGGTTTTAATTGCCTTTATGTTTACATTCCTGGGTATGATATATTTAAGGAAAAACAAAACACAGTTATGATTCAGGTTTGCAGCATAATTTGTAATTAGTAACACTAAAATATGAAAATATCTACACAGTCATCATTTAATAAATAGAGTTGTATTTCTGAAGTAAGTAAATTTTATAATGCTAAAAATACTTCAATTGTAATTATCCTTTAACTTACATTAAATATTTGAAAAAGAAAATCCATTTTGGGAGCAATAATGTAAACTTTGCTCTTGAAACAAAGCTCATTTCTCCTTCCCTGTGTTTTAAAATATTTCTTAATAGATTTTCTTGCTTCTTATTCACCTGAATTGGTCTATACACCAGTGGCAAACTGATTTTCTTAAAATACAGGAACAACCTTTATATATTTATTAAAATAGTGCACTGTCAAAGAAGTTAAATTAAAAATTTTTTGTACATTGTCCAGTGTTCTCCAGAATTTGACAAAAATGGTTTGATAATAGACCATTCAGGTATGTTTTCTTTGAATTAAGTTATTTCTTTGATCTCCTTTTGTCTTGCACCTGTAAATTCCTGTAGTCTGATAATTGCTGTACTCTCTCTCTATTCAGACCCATTATCTTTAAGATCTGCTGTTATTGAAAACCTGAAATACATATTTGGTCAAAATAAGGTACTTTGCTTAGTCAGATTCTTTTTCTGTCTCCTATTTGAACATGTGTTTATTTCCCAAGGATATCATTTATGTGAATACTCTTTACCTTGAAGGGAGGAAAAGTTTTTACTCATTTACAGTCAAGACATAGTAACCAGAATGTCTCCAAAAAAAAGTGTTTATGAAGTTAAATTGTACTGAATGATGTAGTGTCATGCACTAATTTTTTTAAGGATTCTATTACGTAGCATTGCATGACCACTTTCTAAAGCATGTCTAACTCCTTTAGACATAAAAAGCATTAAAAAGATATTTTTAGCATAAAAAGATATCAAAATTAAAGTACAATACTTAGCTTCTCTTGGCATAAGAGACATTAGAATTCTGTTTCTCAAGACAGCTGTAGTCTTGAAAAACATTAAATACTTTTAAGTAAGAAAATTATTGTGAGAAATTTAATGTGAAAATTTCTAGCATGTATTATAAATCCGGTAAAGAAGGTAAAATATCTTAATTAGAATATTTGCTATGATAAATAGTTTTGTTATGATAAATAGGTAAGCAACATAGGGGACAGAAATTAAATATTAATCATAAGTTCTAGTAATATTTGCAAAAATATTATGGAACAGAAAATCATGAGCAGTGCATTTAGAAAATGTAGAAACTAAATAAGAAATACAATTTTAAGTACTTTTTATTTCATTAGCTAATATCAATTCTAATTATATTAATATTAAGTTAAGTATATATATGTGTATGTATGTATACATGCACACACACACGTATATGCAACACTAAGGGAAATCATAGCAATAGTATTAGTATCAAAATATTAATATTTAGAAAATAGTTCGTCCATTTTCACAACAAATGACTGGGAAGACTAAAATAAATGTGTTTGATTGCCAGCTGTCCCTAATCTGAAGAGGCAGAAAATGGGACTGATTCACTACTGCTATTTGTGAAAATTATTATACAATTAATGCTTAATTTAGGTGTATGCTGGCTATATATAACTAATTTTAGACATTGATCACACAAAAATTGTTTTTGTCGGAAATCTTTTAATTCAAGACATTAAAGAAGAGTGTGTCAAAAAATTCTGGGATTATAGGTAAGATGTAATGACATTGAGCTGGCAGAAGATAGGCTAATGTATCTTTTGGAAACTGAAACACACCGCTCCCCTAGCTGACAATTATAAGGCTTGAACATCATTAAGTTGAACAATTTTCCATCAAAAATTTGCTCAAATGAGGAAGTTAAATGATGAAATATAGAATCATATGACAGCTAAAATGTCAAATACTTACTCATGTAAGAAGTATAAAACCATTCAGATTGAATGATTTATTATAAAAGAAATTAAACTCAATTATTCATTTGAGGAAGCTGCAAAAAATTAACTTTGGTATTTGTAGTCACTCTTAAGTACTAGCTTTTAATACACAATTTGTCTTAGGTTTGATCTCTGGACTAGGGCATAGGATAATACATGAACATTTTGTTCTAGATGCCCAAGAAGGGAAAACTGTCAAGATTTCTTATATCAAACTCCAAAGGTGGTCTTAAGATATAATAATGATCATCTATAATCACCATTAATTCTCTAAACATTATTTTCAATAGTAAAGAGGAATCATGTGGCTAAGTTAAAATGCAACATAAGCAAAAAATATACAAGAGGTCAACACAACTCAGTGGAAAAAAGTGGAAAGATCATTTTAACAAGCTATTTCAGTAACTAGTCATCAGTTATTGGGTTTTAACATATGTTTATAATTGACCATGTAACTGCATACCCTTGATAAGCATATAAACAATACAGGAATAAATCTGTTTATAGTTTAGTTAAAATGAGGTTAGCATTGTTTCATTTGTGTGTGTTTCTTTACTCACCTTTTAATATGATTTTTATTGAAGTAGCACTGCATTATAACAGTTTTAAGTGTGCATCATTACAAATTAAAATCTGTTTCTATAACATTTTGCATCTATTGACTTTAATGTACATATAATATCTGAGCACTTGTTAAAATGCAATTCTGATTTTGTAGATCTGAAGTAGGGTCTGAGATTTAGCATTTTCAACACGCTCCCAAATGATGGCAATGCGCATTGGGTCGTGAACAACTCTTGGGCTAGAAAGAGGTAAAGTTATCTTCCGTGTTCTTCCACAAAATGTCTTGAAAGAACAATTTTTGAATCAGATAATAAAGCACATGCCTTGATGAGAATATCTGCATGGACATTTTTGTCTCATATACTAAATTCTTGAATGCTTTAGTGAAATGAGAAAGCGAATACTTAGCAATTAAACATCCTTTCATATATTTTTATTAATTATCTATTGTTTTATATTTAGTTCTGGGCTTTCTAGATTTAAGAACGTATTTTATTCTGTCATTTAACCTTATATATCTTTATTCTACAAAAGACAAATCCCTTTTCATCAAACAAGTATTACTTGTTTGTAGAAGTTGAATGCCCACCAAATGAAAAGTTTCCGTAAGGAATATAATTTAGAACTAGAAATGTTGGAATGGAAATTAAATAAGTCAAGTTCAAAGAAATTATTTTTGTTCCAAAAATCAATCAAATCTAATAAGTTATTCAGAGTTTTTATTTCTGATTTGAAATTAAAATCATTAAAAAGCTTAAAAATGTTTGGCCATGTTGCTCCTCTACTGTTTGTTACATGAGTTTCGTATGTTAAGATTGGTATTTCTGTTAAACACTAACACTATGGTCATTGCTTGGACTGTTTTCTTTCTACTACTTTTCTGGGAACATTTTAATAATCATCTGAATCTAATCAGGCTTGGCTTTTGCTTTTCACTCCCACCCTTTTTCCTTCCTGCTTGCTGCTGACGTTGGCACTTTGTCTATAGTATTCTGAATTCTAAAAATCACCAGCCTCTTTATGGACAGATTCTCCTCTTAGATTTCACTTGGTATGAAATATTAGGACAGCAGAGATACTGGAGGGGAAGAAAGGTAAAATGAAAATCAAAACTTTATTAGAGTTAGTTTTCTCTGGGGATTGGTAATCACTTCAAAATTGTTAATCATTGCAAATCACTCAAAATGTTAGTCTTAAACAAGTTGATTATAAACAACAGGAAGTCATGGGGCAACTTCCATAATGAATGAGTTTGCCTTACCTCCCAGTCACTATGAGTCAGAGGAGCTGTGGAGACACCTTCCCTTCCTGACTGATTAGAAGACTGTGTGCTTACATACAGTCTTTTCTTACTGAAAAATCTTTGTTCTTACTGAAGTACCCAGAAAGAGAGGCAGGTGGAAGGCTGAGAAATTTCAAACTAACACATTCTAATTTGGAGTAAGGGTTACTGAGAGAAACAAATCTTTGAGAAAATTGTGGAAGATGTGACCTGAAAAATAAATATATTTTCATAGCATTCAGTACTCAAATTACTTTCTTGAAACTTCAAATGTCTGGATTTTCAGAAGATTTCTTATTAAGTCAAATACATGCAATTAGAATTGTGTTGCTCAATAGACAAGATAAAGGACACATGATAAAAAATGTTTAATTAGAAGACAAGATGTTTGGTTTGAAGCGAAGAAAATCCTGTAACAGGTGGATATCGGTTCTTTTAGACTAAGTGGAATGTTTAATTGTTTATG
The DNA here is from genome assembly GCA_004363575.1 of Solenodon paradoxus. Lineage (NCBI taxonomy): Eukaryota > Metazoa > Chordata > Mammalia > Eulipotyphla > Solenodontidae > Solenodon > Solenodon paradoxus. The sequence goes on along the minus strand of RJWH01000275.1, from coordinate 531,907 downwards.
TAGCTCTAAGAAGGCACTGGAATCCATGCATATGTGAAAAATTTATTTGGTTTCTTTAAGTTCTAATACATACCTGTAAAGGGACATAGATAGGAATTATTATATCAATCGTTTAAAAATGTAATGTTCTTATCTTCTTCAAATGGAAACAGAAGACCAAAGGGTCAGATCAGAGTGACCAATTTGTGTTACTGTTTATACAGTAAATGGTAAGGGGCTATAAGAAACAAAAATGTAACTGATATTTCAAGTAAGGGTGGTGTGCTTTCTTTCCATAATGCAGAAGTATACACAGTGGTTAGGCCAAACTGACAGAATCTGGAGGTCAGAAACTGACTTGACTCAGAGATCTTTAGGGTTATTTAGGTGACATTAACCAGTAAAACAGACCAAATATGTGAGGGCTTAGTCTGCATATAAAAAGATGTGTATACACATCAATTACTTCCATACCAATCATTGTTTCTTCAGGGCAGGCAGAATTCTAAGAGTGTACACAAATTTTCCTCCTTTCTATACAAGTATTGTATAAATCCCTCCCCTTGAGTGTGGGCAGGACTATGAATATAATGAATTTCACAGACATACAGACATACCCTACATTTTATGTCATAGGTGAGGAATTTTGAAAATATAATTATGGTCTCAATTCAATTGATTTGATGTTAATGAAAACTGAGATTATCCTAGGTGAGATGAAATATTCAAAAAGACTGTGTTCTTCCTGAAGCCAGAAAGATGTGAAAGAAATTTTGTTAACTTTGAAAGCACAAACATCTAAGAAGTTGGGAAAGGACATCCTATGATAGGAATTTGCTGGCAGTTTCTAGGAGCTGAGAAAGATCCCCAATCAATGGTAAACACATAAAGTGGAATTCTGTCCTATAAATGCAAGTGATTAACCTCTACCAACAATCTGATTAAGATTTATGAGAACACTGAGGCTCAGCTGAGATCCTAATAAGGTGAACAGATCCAGTTAATTTATGTCAGATTCACGTCCTACAGACTATATGAGATAATAAATGATTATTGAAATGGTTTCAAAGTGGTGCCACCATTTTGGAAGACAGCAGAACAAGTTCTTTAAGAACTGAACACAGTCTTACTATACAATCTAACAATTGCACTTATTGATTTTTTCCAATTGTAGTTATCACATTTCAATTTGAATATTTATGTTCACATAAAAACATGTATGCAAAGTTCATAGCTGTTGTTTTCAAAGTAGCTAAAAAATGGAAGCAAGCAAGGTGTCCTTCCATAGGTGAATGAATAAAAATAAAGCTACAGTGAATCCATATGATGGAATATTATTCAACAATTAGAAGAAATGATTTACTAAGGCATGACAAGATAGAAAGGAAACTTAAATGCACATTCCTAAGGGAAAGAAGTCGATCTGAAAAGGAAAACTACTGTATGATTCCAAACATATGAATTTTGGGGGAAAGGCAACAGTCTAGAGACAGTAAAAGTATCACTGATTGCCAGAGGTTTAGTGAAAGAAAGATGCACAGATGAAACACAAGACAGGCTGGTGAAACTATTATGTATGATAGAGTCATAGACATCATGCATTTGTTAAAACTCAAAGTCATAGAATTGTACAACACAAGAGAAGAAAACCTTAATTTAACCTACAAACTTTTAAAAATAATAATTCCTCAATATTATTCAGCAGCTATAACAGACTTATCACACAAAGAAAAATATTAATAGTAGAGGCAATTGTGAATATAAGGAGGAATATGTGAGAATTGTATTAGTTGACTTTTTGCTCAATTTTTCTATAATTCTAAATTAAATTCCATCATTTTTAAGTGAAATATAAAATACAACTGAATTTTGACCACAGTAAGAGAACATGATGAGTATGTGTCAAATTCCTGTAAAGAGAAATGCTGCTGCTATTCAGCTCTGGAATTTTTGACATACAAGATAATAAGGCCAACGTCTCAGGATACTCTGATTTATCAAGAATAGCAAGAAACAAAAAGATTTTTATGTAAAATATCTTTATTTTAAAATGTTACAAATAAATTCAACTAAAAATCTAATTTTGCAGATAGACTTGGAACCAAACCTCCCCCCCCAAAAAAATATTACCTTTGCTGATATATAAAATTCACTAGTTAATAAAAATTAATAGTTGACTGTGGCAGATTTCATTTTGTTTCATGTTCCCCACGGAATTAGTCTAAAATAATAAATTATGTCAGTGTCCTCCGTATGTAGGCCTGTTCACTGTAAACTGATCACCTTTGAAACAATGACAAGAATTCTGTCTGGGATTTTTTTTTTTTTCTTTTTTTGGCTGTTTAAAAGAAAATTTAGTGGCAATGAATTCTTTTTCTAAGTACAGGAAATGCTCTTCCTGTGTTACACGAATTACAAATTATACCATTAAAAAGATATGTTGTAGTTACATTAGTCAAATGGGAGGTTACTGCAGCCTATAGAGACATTTCCAGAATGAATGGTGGCCTTTAAATCCCTTGATGTCTATTTCAGCATCAGTTACGCAACAGTGTTATATAGTTTGGTCAACTCACTGTTTTTTTCTGGCCACAAAACTATTGAGAGAAATCCAGTCTGAACTAGAGAAAATCTAAGTTGCAGAAGACTTTTAAAGAAATGTAATTTTACCTCCAACTCATAAAGCAATTGTAAGGGTATAACAAAACAGTGCTTAAGTGAAATTCTTAGCCCATTAGCTGTGGTAGAAAGGCAAGCGTGAATTATACGAAGCCATGCACTATAAAGTGTGCAATTATAATAGACGATCTTAAAATATTTAAAATGCACTATACTTGATTACACCTTAAATCTGTACTTATTTTACACACAACTAATTCTAAATTAACATATACCTGAGCAGCAATCTTGAAAATGCTTATAATTTTGCTCCTAAAAATATTTACTGAACACTAAACACTGAAAAATAATTGGATGATATTTAGAAACAGACAGCAATAAGATGTTTCCCTCCTATCAGAAGAACTTAAATTTTAGAGAAAAGCATGGGCAAGATATGTCAGGACAGAAGATGAGTAAAAATATGCATAGGGGACCCCAAATGTGGAGGGATTAATTCCAAAAAGAGATGAAAGAAGTCTTTCTTAGGAAGAGGTAGATTTTGAACTTCAGCAAAAATCGATGGGATTTTAATAGATGAGGCAGGAAATTTATACAAATAATGGTATAGAGTTCAGTAACTGTAGAAATGCTTTGTGTACTGAATAGATACTGTGTTTGCTGAAGGAGAGAAGGTGGTAAGGTCAGAAAGGTCAGGAATTTTATATTGTTTCAGAGAAGCTCTCTGATATGAAGTCACTTTCTTTAGCATAAAATGATACTGTCATTCCTGACACATCAGATCTTGCACTAAAAACTATATAGTTATCTTTCATATGTGCAATTCTAAGGATGCTGTCGTAATTAAACATATATGAAAATTTTTAACAGAGAAGTTTCATAAATGTGAAACTAAAATGATGTTTTTGGGGAAGTCTCACATAGGGCTGTTAACAGTTTGGTTAGTATATATGGTGCCAAAATTAATTAAGGACTCCTTATTTTCATGTGTATCAGAAATCTAAGAAATTTCTTGATAAGAATCACTGCCAAGGTTTTGTCTCTATCAAAATCTTAGTACCATCAAACTGAAATCCATGGGCAAAGTGAAAATAATATTAGTCCATCTGTAGATTAATTCAGATGTAAATACATGTGTGCACCATAAAAATTAAAATACTATCTGTCCCTATCTCCTACCGTTGTAACACCTAGCTGCTAAAACAAGGCAAAGTCAAATTCAAAAATGTTTCTGGATGCACATCATAAAACATTTGCTTCAGTAACTAATCAGATATATAAAAATGAAAAGATTGTGAGAAATAATAATTATAGAGGTAAAGTTTCTAATCCTTAGAATTTTCTGTTTAAAGTTCTTAATATGTATTTCAGCCTTTGCATTAAATAAATGACGTCTATCAAAATGTCAATTAATGGCAGTGGCAGAATAATGAATTGTTATTTACATATTTATTTTAGAATAATGTATGCAATTAAAACATGTTTATTGTCAAACTCTTAAGAATGTGGAAAAGTACCAGAGGGAAGGATGATATTATCTAGACTCCTACTAGTCTAAAACAACCAGTATGGAAATTCTGTCATAATTCTGGATAATCCATTGATATCAGAATAAAGAAAGATGGATGAATGGCAGGATGGATGCATAGACAGAAAAAGAATTGTAAGAAGAGAAATGAATTATACCTGTTATTATTGAAATAGCATACTTCAGCAATTTGAATTTGACAAAGAAAAGAAGCTCAATTAAAATAGAAGGAATTACCAAACTACCAATATCTGTCTCATGACACAATAAATATAGTAGCTGAAAGATCCTTCTAATACATAAAGGATTATGAAAAATTTAAAAATGTTTTCCTTTTAACTGAATAATTCAAATCACACAGTATTAACAAATGTTCTGTCATGAAAGACAATTTAATTTACTTTACCACTTCATTTCTCTACAACCCAATTATTAATACAGAAACTATTTTTACTTTGTCAGAGATCTTAATATTTATATATTTTTCTTTAACCACATCTTCACAGCTGTTTAATCTTAGTTTTATATTAAAATGAATTTGATGTTTTCACCACTGTTATTTATCACCCTTCAATTACCTCCTTATTTATTTCAATTCATCTCTTGTTTGACTTGATTTCATCTACAAATGGCTTTTTCTCTTTTTTAAAGATTATATGACCCCAAATGGTAATTGCCTCATATATAATTTATGATTTTAAATTTCTGGCTATTTCTTTTAACTTGTATAGAATGCTTAACCAGGTATATTTGTGAGGAAAACATTTTTTTCCTCATCATTCTTTACAAAATTGACCCATAGTATTTTGACAGTAGATACTTGGGCAAATTTTATCACTACAGGTGTCTTACTTTTCCTACCTGGAGACCTGAACAATTTATCTTTTGTAATTGCATTTAGCTAACCAGCGTTTCCTCAATGTTGAAATTCTGTCCTCAAACAGTGTGCTGCTTTTTAAATACATTATCTGTGTTTTCCTTCTTAGAGTCCTAAAAACTTCTTTTTTATGTTTATTTGAAGTTTAAAGACTATAGGATACTTTGATGTTGAACATTTTAAATCTTTTTTGTTGTTATATACAAGAGCATGGGTTTTAACCCTATATTTAACCCTTAATTATCAAATTTCATAACAATGTTTCTCTTATTTCATTTATGAATAGCTTATGTGTCAAATATTGCATTTTCCTTCTTTTTCCATCTTAATAAAATCCCATGGACTGAGTGGCTTAAAAACAATTTTATTTATGTGAACTCTGGAGGACAGAAAGTTCAAGATCAACATTCAATAAGGTTTTCTTTCTACTAAGGATTCTCTTCCTTACTTGAGACTTCTTCTCATTGCATCTTCACACATTGGAAAGAGAACAAGAAAATTCTATAAGTTGTATATCCTTATATGGGCACTAATAATATCATGGAAGACCCACCCTCATGATTTCATATAAGTTTAATCACCTCCCAAACACCCTCTTCTCCAAATACTATCATGTTGAGGATTAGGGCTTCAGTATGTGAGTCCCAGCAGGGAGACAAATATTCGATGTATAATATATTCATTTTTCAATTTTAGAAATAAAGTAACTACTTTAGGTTATTTTTGTAGGACCTTTTTAATTACAAACTATGTTTCCTCTGTCTTCTAACAGTGATTTCTAAAGGTTTTCTTCCATATCATTAATTTGATTTTCAGTCTAATTAATTTTGTTTTTTGCTTTTTTTAATGCATTTCTTAAACTATTTTGTCCTCATACATTCCACCATTCTTATTTTTTAAATCTTATTAAGTTCTTTTATCAATATTTTTCTTTGTACCTATATTTTGTAGAATTCAAATTTTCACTGAATTCAAATCAATTTCTACGACCTTATGGTGCTCTTATTCAACGTGCTTTTACTCCATTGATTATGCTTTTCTTAAACTACATTTGAGGAGTTGTCAGTTTATTTAATTTTCATCTTTTTTCTTAATGGGGGCAACTGAGTTCAGATTTGAGTTCAGATTCAATATGCATTTGCCAATTATTCTTGACTCCTGCTCTAGCTCATCTGATTAATATGATCCCATCTGTTCTAAGTTGGTGACACACTATCTCTCTCCTTTCTTTATTAAATTGTTGCTGAAAAAATAAATATAGCTATTTAATTGATAGATAATTTTAATTATTTTCTCTAATTGTGGGTTGAAGAATAAACTATCAGAGATTGAGTTTTTTTTTTTATCTTTACTCAACTGCTGGTAAGCTATAAAATTAGTGGGCCATTAATTCTAGAATAAAGTATTCCAAGATAAGACTCCCAAGACAGAAGAAGAGAGCTAGAATAAATATCTTATACGCAAATGTGAGTTCACTAAGCTTAAGAGAAAGGAATAAACCCAAGGACTTTTTAGAGAACTTGAAGTAAAGAATAGGATTTGCAATTTATCTGAATGTATTCTGCAAATTCTAGAAACTGGTCAACTAGGTGCATTTCAGTTGTGATGATGAATGTTGATGCATTTTATTTCTGTTTATGGACTGACAAAAATGAGTAAATCGAAAGTAAATGTTAGATAAAAGATATGTGCAAGAATCAAACACTTCATACATAAAAATTATATATACATTAGTAATCTATAATAAACTATATGAGCATTATCTTGAGAATACCAGCTTAATTGTTAAAAGAATTGACATTTATGAACTATGTAAATTGATATCCAATTAACTTGCTGCAGCTATCTTATTAAATGGCAATTAAATGTATTAACATTCTTTGCAATTTCATATATCAATATCAATTTAACTGTACCTTTATTGCCATTGTAATTTTGAGTTAATTACAGAGTTAGATGATTTATCTTTTGCATAATTATTAATTCTTTCCCTCTGTTCTTCAAAAAAAGTAAAATTGATAGCTTTATAAACTCTGAAGATAAGTCCCCAAAGGATCACTAATTTTCTGGCCCTACACAAATATGTTTTGAAGCCAAATGCAGATTTCTCATGCTTTGTGGTAGCTGGATAGGACTTTAATTACTTATTTGAAATAAATATGAAAGTTACATAATATACCTCAAAGACATTATTAGTTTTTTTCTTCAAATTATTTTTTCCTATTATATTTTACTTAATGTCTGTTTAATTAAAGGAATATTTTCTGACAATTGAGAGATTTCTTAATAAAGCAAGCTAAGAAGCAACCCATTAGAACAGTTATATTTGAGATCTTTTAGTGATACATGCTTTATTTTGCATCAACAATTCCCCAAATACCTACCAGGGCTAAAGGTCTTTACCAAATATGAAGTAATGGTAAAGAACATGGCCTTTGTTGTCACATAGTTGGGGTAGAAGTTTTCCTTCATTTTTTTTTGTATTTAAGTCATAGAAATAGATAACATTTATGGCATTGAACCTATTCACTCAGTAGAAAAATGTGAATTCTGCATATGTTTATGCTGAATACTGAATCTAATTGAATACCTATATGCATAAGAATATAATTTCATGAGTAATATTCAAGGAATTCCTTACCCAATAAAAACTTTTATTCCTATTATTTCTGTATTTTTGACTTTTGAAATAACCTCATTGATTTCTATATACCATGAAACTACTGGCAAATACTTTTATATATGATTTATGAATGGGATGGAAATCAGGGTATTAGTCTTGAAAGATGAAGTAAAAATGGATGCATATGAAACTTCATTTTATTATTAAAATTTGGGCCCTTTTAGGACCACTGCCCGTTTCATTTACCTCATTAAAATAAAATGCTTTGTCTTATGTTTAACTCTGTATTTATAGTAGGGAAGACTCTTAAACATATATTTACTTGTGACTCAGTAGTCAGTGCATTGATGAATCCATATGCAACTAATTGAGAGCAAGGTTGCCAGAAAATCAATTCCTGACTCTGTGACAGGCAGCCATTTAGCAGAGACAAGCAAGTAGATTGACTGACACATTATGCTTTTCTGTTTTGTTTTCATACAGTTCAGTGCTCTCAGCAAATGTGCCCTGGTTATGATCACATTGTGTGTGATATTCAGATGTATGATTCAAATAGAAAAGCATGACTTTTGTGAGTTCTTCTCAGGAACTCCATCCCATGCCATTTCCCTCATCTTCTCAGACCTCACATGACCTCTGTGTGGAAAGAGTGATAAATGGAAGTCATTCTCCCTCCTTCTCCTCCCCTTTCCTTGACTAAGCAGTGATGATCGCTTCCCTACTCAGCATTGTCACTTGTTTCTTTGTTAATCTGTGCCTGTTTAAGTCTCCTATAAAACCTCCAATAAAATTACCTATAAAGCCATCAGGTGTCAGGTACAATAATAAATGTCTATGGAAATAAAATCACCCTAATGAAAAGCAAGGAAACCTAAAATCCTTACCCATGTGCTTCCAATTAAAAATATTTCCTCTGACTTGCCATTATTTATTGAGCTGTTAATGATGGAATTCACACTGAAATAAATGTCTTTCTTGTAGGTGATTATTCATGAGGCCCATGTGCCTATAAGTACCACAAACAGAACATTCTATACGGTGGTTCGAGATTGAGGGTCACTGGGAATTGGCATATAGGTAGAGAAAGGATTTCACCTGTAGCTTCACAATAGTTGTGTTGAACTCTGAATCTGCCCAACAAAGATGATCAGCTGTGACCAATTGTCAGGAAATACATGGAAATTAGCTGAACAATTCGAACATAGCTCTGGAATATAATAATTACAATTTGTACAGATGGTGACCCTTTCCAGTCAACTAAGCAATGAAAATAAAGCTGCTGCTACTTGTCAGAAAACCAACACTGGAATGGAAAGTTATAGCACCCTTACTCCACATGGCAAGCAGGGAGCAGATACAGGCCTGACTGGATGGTTGCTAGATTTTCTTTTCTAGACTTGGATAGCCTACAGTCTTATTTTGCATCTCTCCAGAGTTCTTAATTTAGAGAGGAATTTCAAGGATCCTTCCCCACTTCATATCTGCAAAAGATACCCAGGAAAAGAGAAGATATGATTAGTCCTAATGATACCTTTCCTTCACTGACTGCTCTTCAAATATTTTGCATATTCATATTTCACAAAATAGCTCTGCAATGGAGGCATTTGTGTGTGTGCGTGTGTGTGTGTGTGTGTGTGTGTGTGTGTGTGAGAGAGAGAGAGAAAACTAGACTTGAAAGACTAATCACTGAGGAAACTACTACCCAAACAGACGTATTCATGTCCTGAGCTCATTTACCTTGAACTATACTGTTTGCCTCCTCAGTGAATGGACTAACTGATGAGTTCATATTTTCCACATCATCACAGATCTTATTCCTATTAATGTATATCCTCCAGTCTCCAAAAATTTCTTTCATAATTACTTTAATACCTTTTCTGGAGGAATGTGTATAAGTTTAGTGACTTGAAAGTATTTCCTTCTGTGTTGTCAGAAATATTTGGTGTTGCTTTTACAGTCTATGTGCCCTCTAATTATCTAGTTTTGAAGGATTCTGCCTGGTAACTTAATTTTACTAGAATTAATGTGGAATGAGCCCAAGAATGCTGTGGTGATTTAACCTAATCTGCTGTGTCTGACAGTGCATGCCTGGTATGGAGCAGTAAGATAAACATTCACTACTTCAAACTCTTTAATTTCCCTAATTCCTGTGTTTTAAAATGTTTAATGAGTTGAAATTCTCAGGCATTGTATTTTTCTTTTCTTCCATACTTTATTTTGCATTTTTTTCTCTCCTGGAAAGCATAGACATATATGAGCAACCAGCCTTTTAAACTCTTGATATATTGAGCAGTAATTCTAGTCATCATGATTGTGCCTGTGAGAATTTTTAATTTAGCTTATATACTATTTAAATCTACTGGTTTACTTTATTCAAACCTCCCTTGAAATGCTACCTTTTGTTTTTTAAAAAATTAGCAGTGTTCTTTTGAAGCTGCTTAATTTATGCTACAAGATTCATTCAAATTTTCAGTATAACTCTCTTATCTTCTCTTTTATTATTTAAAAAATTTTAATCTACAATTCTTATATTTAAGGCCCTCAACTATTTATCTTAAATACAATATTTTCACTGAATGTTATTTAGTCAGATAATCTACATTTTCCAACAATGCTGAGTGTGTCTGTACCAATAGAGGCGGGGTATCTAGGGCTTCTTATACTGTAGTAACCAACATACTTTCCTGTGCATCTTATCAAAGTCATAAACTATTTCTTCTGCTTTTGTAGAAGCTTCTGTTCTCCTACTGCAAGAAGCCATTGCTGGTCCTGAGAGATGGCTTAAAGGAATTGACTTTACTTGGTCTAGGGCTACCATTTTTCTTTTCTAAAAGTTGAAGTATCCAAATGTTGTGTTCTACTTATTTTGATATTAAGCATGTTCCCAGATTCTGCTCTTCTTACATTTATAGACATACAATATACAGGCAAGGGATTAATCCAGGAGACCAGCTTGTTGTCATAGTGAAGGTAACGAGTAAAATCTGCCCCCATGCTTTTCCTATGTATTAGGGATAGGTTTTATAGTTTTCATGAAGGCTTAAGGGGGTTTGCTGACAAATATAGGTGAAAATAACCTGTGAAGTGATTAGGTCTGTTATAAATAGGTAGTTAATTATAATTTAATAATGAAAGCAGTGAAGTTTTCAGGTGATAATGGAGAATACCCTCGTGAGTGTCACTGGTAAATATTTCTTAAACAGAGCACTATTCAAAAGAGAGATAGCTGATAAATCTGATGTCATCAGATTTCAGAAGTCCATTTCTTCAAAAGGTATCATAAAGAGAAAGAAAATATAAAGCAGAGAAAGAAGGTGTTTTTCATATATGCATCTGACAAAGGGCTTACATTAGAATACATAAAAATTCTAACACATCAATAAGAAAAGGAAACAACACAATAAAACACAAAAGACAAAATTAGACACATCACACAGAATATATCCAAATGATAATAAACCTGTGCAAAGTTGAATAAAATTATTTTTCACTAGGGATATGCAAATTAAAATCTCAGTGAGATCAGTGAGATACCACTTATCCTCGTAGTCATGGTGGAAATAAAAAAGACAGCACAAAGTGAAACTATTAATAATGCTGACTGTAATTTAGGGCAGCTGCGAATTATAGTCTTAATGGGCATATTCATTTTCTTTTTAATAAGGAAAGATATACATAAGAATGAAAACAAGTAGGTAGGCAGGCACGCAGAAGGAGAGAGGAGGAAGAAGCACTTATTTATTTTAATTTAGTTGTTTATGTTGGTTGTGCTCTCTGACTTGGGACATCTGTTGACTGCACTTCGACTGAGGCAGTTGGCTAAACCACTGCTACACCACAGCACTCCAGGGATGCATATTAATTGTTACAAACACTTCACGAAACTTGTTTGCAATATTTAGCTCTTGTAATATTAGCTCTAATATGTTATATACCCACAAATTAATAGAAATGCTACATTACAGTGTATGTATGATGTATGTGTGAGCATCAACAGACATTTCACATTCGTACACTGAAAGATATAGACAAGATTGTATATAGGGGCATCATTTATATTAACTCCAAACTGGATAAATGAAGATGTGGTATATATACACAGTGGAATACTATGCAGCTCTCAAGAGATGAAATCTTGCCATTTCCAGCATCGTGGACTTATGCTTAACAAGAAAAATCAGAAGGGGAAATAAAGACACTGTATGATATCACTCACATATGGTATATAGAGATATCAAGCAAATGAATGAACTAATTTAAACAAAATTAGACTTTTAAAAGAAGAGTTAAATCAAACAATAGACTTTTACCCACCCCCCAAAAAAAATCGGTGAGTAAATAAGAGATGGAGAGGTAAACAGGGTAAAGGGAATCAACTGTATAGTGAGGAAAAACATGGAAGAGTGGAGAGCTTACTGAATTATATACAGATGTAGATTGACTATGATATGTACCTTGAAACTTAATATTCAATATTATAGCACAATATTCCTTCAGAAAATCAAATTTCAAAAACTTCAAAATCCATCACCAATATATTGGAAAAATAAACCTTGGTATAGCCAAGCAATGAAATACTGTGCAATCATGAAAACAAAACTACTGTAGTTCAAAAAAGCAGAAAGAAATCATGCACTTATGATTCTGAGCTAAGGAAGTCATTCTCAAAATAGTGCAAATTGATGGTGTTGATGCAGATTACTACAACCCCAGAAAATTAATCTACAAAGGTAAAAATCACAGTACCGGTTACTTTCTTTTGCGGGTAGTGACCAAAAAGGAATATGAGGCAAGTTCCTAGGATACTGGTAATGTTTTACATTTTGATGTGTGTGGAAGTTATGTGACCTTATCTGTATTTGCATACTTGTCAAATGTTAATCAAACTATGTAAGAGATAGAGGTGTATTTTATATGTTATATGTTAATAAAATAATTGAAAAATATCAAAAACTAGACAGTTAAAGATGATATACAGTCAGGAAGACAGAAAATTACACAAAGGCAGAACATTTTTCTCAGTTTGTTATTGCCCTATGGACAGAGTATAATTAAATATGACCAGCGAAAATCTGTTGACCTTGTTATAGAGTATAGACACCATCTTGAGAAAAGCAAATATATGAATCCCAGTTGATTTTCTCTTTTGCTTATTTGTTGGTCCTTATCAAGTGTCTGATCTATAAAGTTGCATAATAATATCTATTTGCAGGGTTACTTGGGGAGTTTAATAAAATAATGCAAAGAAAGTGCTTATCAAAGTGGTTAGCATATAGCACTTACATTTGTTAGTTAATATTGTTCATGCCATCACTAAAATTTTACTTGTTATTGTAGTCAAACATCTGAATTCAGCAAATATATATTTTTAAAGTTCCATATTTATTTTTAAATATAGTATTTTCATGACACTTCTATTTATTGTAAATTCCCATTTAAATATGTTGATAGTACTAATTAGAAAATTATTTTTATGCAAAACAGTTGAAATACAAAATCATAAACATATTTTGCTAAATGCATGCATACTTCTTAACAAAATATATACTGATATTCCTATACCAGTATAAGCACCCTTGGATCAATTGATTGTTCACAATAATGCCAAAATTGCCTGCTAAATAACCTAACAATTACCTAGTAGCAGTATTTTTTTGGAACTTTTTCTACCATGATAACAAATTCAAATATAAGCTCAATATTAACTTATTTACTATTTTGCTCTATTAGTACCTACATTTAAAAGGAAAACAAGGCAATGACAACTGCTAATATAATCTATCTCTACCACCTGGGTATTTTGGAGGATCTGTTGTGTTTTGACAAATAGTATAGTTCTTGGATTCAAACTTGCATCTTTTGTTCAAAGAAAAGAGATTTTTAAACTGCAGGAACAGTAAAGGTTAGAATCAAAAGTTTTTTCCTTATGCTCCAGAGGAGAAAACTAAAGCCCAGATATGGTAAGAACTTGAGTCACAGAATATAGGACAAAGACAGGATTTAAAACCAGGTCTCCTGATTCCTTGTTCTTTTCACAACTTCATGCTGCTTTCCTTTACCCTTTCTGAGATGGTAAACACAAAATGAATGTACAAAGTATCAATAGGCAAGCTATGATTCTGACACAAAGTTACAGGTTAAAAAAATCATTGTGTTCCACTCTTGCTTTAGACCATGAATAGGCCACAGCAACTAAAACAGTATTGTTAATCATTTCTGCAACCCCATAATCACTTTTTATGAGTCTCTCCTTATCAAGAGGTTTTCCAGTGACAATTTGGATGATGATTACACTTATGGGGAAAATTCAAAGGCATTGAAAAGGAAATCTTTCATATAATTGTTTGAATTCTTTGTTGTTGTTGGTGTTTCAATGCTATGGAAGCTAGAAGCATTCTCTAGAAAACTACAATATGTAGTAGGCAATGAAGGGGTAAAGTCACTTTTTTCTTTAATCACAGTTCTTTCTAAAGTCATATAGTCCTATAAATGAGATAATAAAGTAACTCCACATTGGTTCCTTCAGTTCCCTGGAGTTTAAAGTGTATTAATGGCTATTGGATTCAGAATAAATAAACTGGATGGAAAAATCATTATGTGAGTTCTCTTTTCCAAATATCAATTTGGTTTCTAAGCACTCCAATAACTTACCCTTAAATTCCAGCTTGTAGCTTCTGAGAAAAATTGTAGAAATTTGGGGCATCATTTATTTTTCCCCTCTTATAATAATGGGATGTGAAGTCAATGGCTGAGGTTATTGAATTTGGCATTAGAAGCTGATTCAGCCCTTAAAAAAACACATATTTTACATATTGAATTTCATCCTTTGGGGGATAATCAAACAATAAAAATTTGTTGGAAAAACAGTTGGAATGGTTGCATGAATAGACCTTTTCTTCCCTTTTAATGAATTCAATTGTATCATGTGAACCTGGTTCTCTGCACTAAGATTTAACATTGAGAATTAGTGAGTAGAGTTGTTAAACAGATATTACATTTTTCCTGAATAAATATCTGAATATTCTTATTTTTATTCTGCATTCACTAGGACCTTTATGATTCAGAATGCCACAAATACAAAAGTCAGCAATGGCAGGTCAAAATAATGGGATATTTAGGGTGGTGTGCTCTTTGCATGATGAATGTGGGTGGAACTCACAGGTGAGCTGCTGACAAATATTCGTCTGCTTACCACCTGTCCCTGGAGATGGAAGCAACTAACTGCATGAGTGACAAGAAGGACAAACACCACACACAAGAGTTACATGTCAGTCAATCATACATTCAAAGATCTTGCAAAGTAGTAAACATATTCAGAAAAGTGTATGTTCTATATTCAACAGTTACTGAATTCCTATGACTTGTGTAGCTTTCTCCTGTAGTTTTGTCTTCTCCAAATACCTTCCTTTTCCATCAAGGAAAATCATGAAATAATTCATCCTCTAACTGCCTTCTGTTCTCTCTTTTTCTTTTGTTTCTTTGGTAAAAAAGAAAAAAGAAAAAAGAAAAAAAAAAGAATTGTGGAGCATATGGAGACTAAGAAAGATTTTTACTGTCATTCACAAACTCAATGACTATTCCTCTTCCAATTTTCTCTCCCTCCCTCTCTTCTTTCCTCCCTCCCTTCCTTTCTCATTCCTTCCTGTCTTCCTCTCTTTCATCCTTCCTTCTACCCTCCTTCTCTTTCTCTTTCCATTCTTCCTTCCTTTGATAATTTCTGTAATTGTGACAAATTGCCTAATTATTAAAAAACTAGAATAATTGAATGATAGTTATAACCTCACCTCCAAAAGACAATGCAGAAAATATTTTGACATAGTTATTTGCATAATTTTTTGCATATGATAAAAGCTTGCTGAGTACATAAATATAAAGGAGTATAATCCTTAAGAGCATCATATATACTCATTGCATGGCTTATTTTCTTTCATAAAACATGTATGTTGGGTTATAAATTAGTGAATGGATTCTAGAAGTTGAATTACTTGGTTATTATAATCTTTATTCATGGTTGTTCCAAATGATTCCTCAAGTGGTTTGTCTTATTTTGCACCAAAGATGTTTAATATGCTCATGTTACTTAAATAAATATAAAAATTAAAGCTTCACATTATTCCATAAACAAAGGTTTAATTCATTTGTAATATTAACAATCTTAAACTACCATAAGAATCAGGTGGAATATATGTTTTTTCTACTAGCAAATGTGTTTATTGAGATGAACTGCTAAGGACTTTATCTTCTATGCAGTAACCACATTGCTTTCTGCTGTAATGCTCTCTGTACCACGTGTTCTTTTACAATTGGACCACACATACATTGTGCTGTCTGGTTTGGTTTTTATTTTGTTTTGCTTTTTTATGGTTCAAGTGTTCTCTGGTGGATTTTTCTTGCCTCTTGAATATTTCCTTAAAGAAAAAGAGAACTATACATTAACTTCTAGTATAGGAGACTACTCAAGATGTCCTGTGTGCACCCTATTTGGGTGGTGGTCAGTCAACTGTCTCTGATGGAAGCACAGTCCACATACAAGGGGGAATTTCTACTTGTAATGTGTTTTCATATTATCATATATTTCTCAAAATCAAACTCTTTCATAATAGAAAACTGCCTAATCTTGTGCTTTCTCCAGACTTCTTACCTCCTAACCCTACACAGGTATATACACTGACATACAAACACCTTTTTCTAGTTAGTCAAATATACTCAACCATTCATAAGCATCTAAGCTTTATATGATTTTTTTCAGATCTGGCTATCTAACTCAACTACCCCAAGCAAGAGGAATGACTCTCATCTTTGGCTATGTGGTTATTATATGGCATTAACTAGTCAGGTTTTGTCACACAATCAGACATGCTTTGAAGAGCAAGAATTGTGCCTTACCTAGTTGCTATGTATCAAGCACTACAATAATTTTTAGTCTTTTTAAGGGAGTTAATTAATAGATTCTTAACATCAATGTTCCTATTTAAGACGCAAAACAAAAAAGCTTTTTATTTCTGTATAAGGGAGGAGGATTGCTTTTGTATAGAGAAAATGATGAAAAACATCAAACTAGAAAGCTGGGAGAAAACAAAGGAAAATTATTGGAACAATTTGAGAGCAATTTAGTCCATTCCTTGTAGCAATACAATGGTGACTTTCCTGTATAAGGGGAAGGAGCAGGGCCATGGTGAATGTGTGGGTTATTCAAAGGTTGACAAAAATCATGACCTAGAGTTAAGTAGCCATAGTTCAGCTGTCATCTGAATGTATCTAAACCCCCAAACTCTCCACTCTACTACTTTCTTTTGTAGCAAATCACATTGTTCACAAGGAGTAACGTTCACTAGGACCCAGAAATCCTCTGATGATATTAGTATTTAAGAAAAATAAGCTTCACCTTTTAAAAAAGAAATATATTTGAAGTTGAATACATATGTCTCTGCAGCACCTGTATTTTTCAGCTTCTCAGAATGCCTATGATCATTTTCTCAGAAAAAATAATGATACATTTAAGCAAAAGTGAATAAATCTACAGAGAAGAAAAATAGTCACAAGGTTAAAAAGTTAGGGAAAAGCTGAAGGGAAACCAACATAACTGTCCAGAACCATGGAGGGAAGCCTTTTGGGGATCCATAATAAATGAACATAGGTGATTAAATTTAATTCAGCAGTTGATGGTTCCCAAGGGTCAAGGCTGCCTCTCAGTATATAAAATATATAACTCTGTGTTGGCTTAAACATCCGCTGCCAGGCTAGAGGAAACACATTTAATTCTACCTCTAAACATCTTTCACATGAGAGGTAATGTATTAAAGACCTTGCCCTTCCCCTTTGGTATACAGTTCAGGTTGCTTGTTTCTCTTCTGACATCAATGTATTATTTCTCCCACAACTGGTGTTTTTTTCAGGGACATTTTGAAAGCATAAGGATGAGACAGATTACTTCATCATGCTTTTGTTAATATGGCTTCCTAGTTAAACTAATAAAAATCTTGATCATGTAAGTTTAAATACCTTTAAAATAAGATACATTATTCTTTCATGCAACCAATAAGTTTTGAACTCCTGCTGTGTGCATGGTCATAGGGATTTGGGGTTGAGTTAGAAAGCAATTGTGACCTAGGCAAGCTTACATTCCAGAGGTTCTTGTGATAATTTAAGATTATCAATATTACAAATGAATTCCTACATATATATATGTGTGTGTGTGCATGTGTGTGCATATATGTGTATACAAATATATATAATGTGTAAATACACACACACACACACACACACACACACACACATATATATATATTTCCAGAGATAAATTTGCTGGTTTGGATTCATATTGTCTTTGTTTTCACACAGAGAGGTGGTGAGAAATAGGTAAAGATTTTACACTGCCTCTGTAGTTTGGGAACCTAAATACAAAAGAAATTGCCCACTTACTGTTATTAAGAGAGAAGAGGCTTAACATACCACTGATTTACTTGTCATGAAGAGAGGGATAGTCCGCTCCTGCTACCTGGTCCAAGGAATCCTGTCTAATTTATTGGATTTTAAACAGTCTTCATAGATGACAGGGAATAATTTTCTACTATCTGAACAATTGTTCATTGATAATTTCCCAAACACTTGTCTTTATACCTCAGTATTACATCTTTTTTTTTTTTTTTATTTTTAAGTTCTAGAGCCAGATGTTCAACAACGTAAATTATGGATTTGCATATAGTCACTCATAAAATGCATGATTATAAATATTCAAATATAAAATCAGTGGTTTATCTAAGTGTATCATAATGACAGTGTCTTTGATGTCCCAAAGATTATATTCCCATTTTCCTTGTTTTGTAACTATTTGCTGTAGATACAGATTAATTTTTCCCCTGTGTCTTATTGATTTTGTCAGTATTATTAGTTCATTACAAGGAGCAAACAATGACTCTGAGAATTCACAATATCAGACTATCTATAGTGATTCCAAGAATATATTTAATATAAAAATTATTTTAAGATGTACTTTAATGTTGTAAGTTTTCATAGATTTAGAATTTTTTAAGTGATTAAATCAAACAAAAAGATCTATCTCAGAGTGTTAATTTTAAGCATTGCTATCCATTTTTATTTTTCACCTAAGGGTCTCTACAGAGCAATAAATCACATTTTCATATCTATGCATATAATTGTCATATAAATCTAATATCTTTACTCAATACTCTCATTTCCCTGTTGCTTAGCTCTGTGTCTCATAAAATCTCTTTCCTTATTCTATCATTACAATAAGATAAAAGTGAGAACATAAATGTCCTTTGAAACTGATTTAATATTTTATTTTGAAATCTTTCCTCTTTGACAAATCTATTAATTCCAACACCGATCTTTGGATTTCCTCCCCTCCAAAAAAAAAGAGACTAAATTTTTATTATAGAAAAAAACGAGATACTCACTATTGAATGATGAAGAGACACATTTACTGACATGCAGGTTGGCGAGTGCAAAACAAAGTTAAGGTTCTGGGAATGAGATGAGCAGAGGAAAGACTTTGAGCCATTCCTGTCTCATATTAGGAAGCCAGAGGTTTTGACCATCGTTTGACTGGCAATATGTGGACAAGACGTAATTACTGAGCTGTCTGGAGTTGATCTTCTGCATAGATGGTGTGCCTACTGGGATTATGGCTTCCAGTTACCTAAATGGAGATTATGATGCCCAGTCATTTCTTCTCCTGTTGTCAGGAGGGTAGGGTTCAGGGTAAGCTTGGTCTATTTCTTTCATATGAAGCAATTGAAATCAAATGTTTAATTCACCATAGCATTTTCCTTTTTCCTCCCATAGAATGCATTCATTCTATGGACAACACAAATATTCATTACCATATGTATATGCATGTGGGAGAAATATCTGTTTTACTGTAGTATGCTCTCTATTCAAATGTAAAGCAACCAAATATAAGAACCTGAAAGAGGTGTGATGGAGGTATCATTTTACATCCACAATCGTGCATGTGGAAGAAATTAGACACTTGATTTTAGTCCCTCTTCACTCCTAAAATCTAAAAAAAAAAAAAAAAAAGTTGGCCTTAGAACCATTTGCTGTTAAGATACCAGGATTTATCAACCTCAACATTATTGATACCTTAGGCCAATAATTTTATTGTTGTTGAGAAATCCAATCTGTGCTCTCTAGGTGATTTCAGAGCAGCTGTGCTCTATACCCACTAGATGTTGGTAGGTGTCAAATAAAAATAATGTCTCCAGATATAGTCAAATGTATATTGAGAAGCCAAATCATTTTCATTTGAGAGCTATTTTGTTGAGTTGGTACAAATGCATTGCTATTTGACTCCCCTTCTTTCTCCTCTAGTGTTAAGGAAAGATTCCTCCCAGCCCATCAACATAAGTATAGAAGAATATATCATCTGGAAAAAAATATCCACAGTTTTGGGTGATTATCACAGAGTCATTTATAAGATTTCCTCTTGGAAGTTAGTGATTCCGCTTTGGGGCTGTGCTGTAGACAGAGCAGGCCACGCTGAAGTTGAGAACAGCCATGACTGGAATCAGTCTGTCTAATCTACACAGATATTACCACCAAGTCTGGACCCAAGTTTCTACTACAGGTGAGTGAAGGTGTCTATAAGACCTGAGTAAAAATCCGACCCCCTCATTTACAAAAGCCACCACCCGCTCCAAGTGCGGGCCTCTTTCTTTTGCCTTCTCTTGAACAGTGTTCCTGCCTAATCTTGCCGCTAAGTATGTCTTTACAAACGCGGGGTAGAGGCAGTTGGTTGAAAGTAAACGTGTTCTTCTACAAGGTGCTGGAAGTAAGAGATTATAAAAGTCATTCATTTCAATGTTTTAGAATAGAAAGGAAGGAAAAATATAGACAATAAAATAACATTTCTGGAGAAGGAGCAGAAGTCTGTGGTTTGAGAGGCTGTGTATGGTCTGTGATTTTCATGCTTTTGAATACGATCTTAATGTGCTTTTGAACACAAACTTCTTGCCTCCTGTGGATTTTAAGAAAGACAAGTATTTTATAGCAGCTTGTGGAACAGCAAAATGGAGGGATCATTTCTTCAATCTAGTCAGAAGTTGTATTTCGTGAAATGGGAACCATACTGAAAAAAATTGATGTTGATAGTTGAGAAAACGATATATTTGATAGATACTTTGGAACTAAACTGCCAGGCTTCATTATCTTGTTCTGCCTTTCATGCAACTTAACTAATTTCTCTGTGAGTCAGTGTTTCTTCCCTTAGACTAATAAAACTCCCTATTTTATAAGGTGGTTTGAGAATTAAGTAAATTAATACATAGTAAGTTCAGGATGGTGTTTGACCTTCTAGTCAGTATGTTATTTGCTTGATAAAAGGATTAAGCTTTCTTAAATGCCTTAGAGCATCAGAGAGAACTAGAGAAAAAACAGGTACAGGAAAAGTCACCCAGAGTGACATAGAAGAGTCCTCAGAAAATATTCAGAATCTGCCCTTAGCTCTGTTGAAGTATTTCCCCGATTCCTTAAGTCGAAGTAAGTTTTATGTCTGTGTCTAACTTGCTGCTCTGACTGCTATTATTCTGACATGTCAGAAGGAAAATGCACACAATTTGCAATAGTTAGCTTAGTTTTAGAACAGTCTACTCTCAGATAATCCCAATACATACTTCTACCTCACTCCAGCCAAACCAAATGTCAATGCCAGCTGTTCATTGGTCCTTTGGGCTGGCAGCCAAGGAGTCAGAAACAAACAGAAATAGAGCTTGAGATTTAGATAGAGGAAACCTGGAATAAATAAGCTTCTCTTTAACTTCATTTCACTTAAATCTTCCAAATTTTATTTCACTAATGAATCTTTCCTTTTTCTTTTTCTTTTTTTTTTTTTTTTTTAATCAAGGAACTATCAGTAGCTTGTATAACTGTAGTTCTAAGGAAGGTAGTTAGGGACATCACTTCCAAGGTACACACTCACATTGATTAATACATACTATGTTCTCTGACCACTTGTGAATCTACAGATTCCTCTTTTACTAGCCTTTGTCAATCTGTGATTATTATAGTTTCATCTTACTGTGCATCCATTAAGTTGTTTCTATAGTTTTTTAAATTATAATAGTATCCAGTCTTATCACAGATTTTCCAGATAAGCATCCTAATACAAAGCAGGTGACACCCTACCTGCCACACACAGACTATCTTTCTTTAGCTGATTTTGTGCATCTCTCTCTCTCTTTCTTGTGTCTCTCCCTGAGACAGAGGACATTGGAAACAATTAGTGATCTGTTTAATCACTTTGGCTTTAATAATGGTTGACCAAGAAAGATTCTTATTAGATTACAACTAAATACTAATGTGCTTTTCTGAAGCTAACAAGCCACTTGTGCCTCAAGAAAAGAAAATGAAAATACTGCTGGCTTTGTGAAAGAATGATCAGCATTTTCAGCATGTGTTATTTATGGATCAAATAGAAATAGCTCAGATGCACTCATTCTTGAGAGAGTTCAGTCTATGAATTTTCAGTAATTCTCATCAAGTCTCAATCCATTTGATTGGGATCAGGTTAGTTATTTAGGCATAAAATCCAGACTGACAAATCAGAGCAACATATTCCCTCAGTCACATTGGAGTGTTTGGGGGATGTTACTGCTAACGGAAGACAAATTGATGAAAGCCAGCTTCGGGATTTTCTTGGGAATTATTTAAAAATAGATGTTCTATTTTGCTGGAGTTGCTCAATTATATAGCAAAATTATGTAATTATAATTTTATAATTATATAATCTATCATCCATCTGTATATCTATCTATGTACTTATCTATCTACATATCGCAGACTTACTCCATTCATTATCTTGAATCCAGACCACAGAGCTTACATCAATGTGAAGCCAATCTTAGGTGAAGACATAGATAGTTTTTAAAGATATTATTTGATCATTTATATGAAGAGATACTTCACAAATTGCCCCCTGGACTGATTCAATATTTATTGTGGCTTCACCTAGTTTAGATAATATTTGTGACTAGAAAATGAATTTGCCTGGTTATACTGATTTCATTATGTACAACTTAGGATAATGTCATCTCTTGAAACACAAAGCAACAGAACAGTGAGACACTAATAAGTACGGAAAACCTGGTAATATCTGTAGGAAAAATATCATCTAAAAGAGTCTCTGTAGTTCTCGTCCTGTATTACCCATTAGTATATTCACATCATTAGTAATGTCCACGTTGTGGTATGCAAGGATTGTTGTATATCAGTGAGCCCCTGATTTACACAGATTTCATTGTGCTGAACACTATAGGAAAAAGATAAATTTTTGAATGAATCATATAGTGACATGATTAAGTGATGTTATTCAAAATTTTTTGAATGAACGTTTGAGAGAAACATATTCATACAGCAGACAGTTGTTTTCCTAAAGTAAAAATATCAAATAGGATATTCTTTAAACATTTTGTAGAAACTTATGTTGCTATAATTAATTTCTACTTGTTTCCCTTTGCATTGCTTTGTCAACACCTATATATTTTTAAATTGTTATTGCATATTTATAACAAACTACTGTCACTCTTTCCATTAAATTCCCCTTGCTACCTACCACATCACTCATAGCTATTAAATGCCTTCCATTCCTGAAAAATTTAATTTGCTGTACTTTATGTTGCTGTCTTCTGAAAGAAAATGCCTATTGTGACTCAAGTGTACAAAGCAATCTGCTTCATTATTTTACAGTAAAACTTTCCAAGTTTCCTTGTACACATGGTTTATAAAAACCATAAATATATAAATTTCCTCTCCTTGGGAATTTGTGATCATAAAGAATATGTGAACCAAATAGCAGTTCTACTTAGACTAAGTCATAAAATGCCAGAGATATGTTTTTGTTGGAGAAAGGAAGTAATGTGATAGTAGTGGGAGATTGTTATTTGGAGATCTAATGCTTAAACCACACTAAAAAAGTTAAGGATATAAATGAAAGTATAACTTAGATGAAGCTATAGAACTATAGGCAGAACTACAGAAAGATAAAGAGATCCACACTTTCTCACAGACAGGCATATACAGACACACACCCCACATATGAACAACTGTTACATTTCATTTCTGTGTTAAACCCCACCTTAATTTCTGCACATTTTTAAGTTAGTACAGAAAATAATACAGAAATATAAATGATATTCCAATTTCTAACTGCAATTACATGCAGACACTATTGAAAATCAAAAGAAGAGAAACACTCAACTATAGGTGATATTCATTTTAAGTCACAAGAGTGTTATTATATTACTCCTTTTCCTTCTCCGCCTCCTTCACCTCATCCTGATCGGTGATCATCAGTCATCATCTTCAATGAATATGTATTTGGCTACATGAAAAATGCCTGCTGCTCAAAATCACTGTGTAGAAATGAAAATTCAGGGCATCATTTTGTGAATTAATTTTAACTAATATTACCTAAAGAGGGAAAAACAATAATGAGCCATATGGACTTAGGGTTTTTTTGACGTTGTGAAGGCATACTATACAGAAATTCTCTTGGAATTTTCTTTAATTACATTCAAACCCATAGATATAATAATTTTCCACTAGTATTATGTGTCGGGTTTCTCCCTCACTAATAATCAAATGTGTGCTAACAGAATTAGGCTACTATTTTTCTGAGACTAATACACATCAAATATATCAGTGACAAAACTTTTGATAGAATATATATTCTCTGACATGCTATTGTAAGAATATCGAGGACTGTCTTTTATGGAGAGCAATCTGAAATTGATGAATTTTTCAAAAGCAAACTCACTGATCCAGCTATTTCACTTATATAAAAAGACAAGAAAACATTGTATATGTGTAAGAATTGTATTGCAGTATTGGTTACAAATGCAAAAAAAATACTAAATAATATTCATGGTATTAAATGCAAAGATATCATCATTTACTCATCATATTAAATCCTCAGAAGTGACAGACACTCTTTTCATCCACATACTTGAATCTGCATGGTATTCCACCTTTCCCTTTGGCTATGGTTTCTATCAGGGTCATGGTTACCCAGGTAAGAGGATCTGAGTCAGACTACCTCCTTGCCACTCTCTAGACACATGACCTTGGGAATAACTTCTTGTCCTGCTGCAACTTGTTTCTCCATTGCTGAATTGTATAACAGTGCATATCAACAGTACCTGTTTCAGGAAGTATAGTTTATATTTTTAATGTCAAAATGTTGAAATTATCTAAATCTTTTTCTTTTTATACACTTCACATCTTATAAAAATCTCATGATGTCCATAGATTCTCCCTTTGCACTGACTTTTTACATTGGAGTGCTCTTGAATAGGAATGGTGTGTCTCCCAGAGTGATGACTTCAGTCCTAGGTCTGAGGAGGGAAATAGGAAAGAGCATGTATCACATCCAGAAGGGAGGATTGGAGGGGGTCACCCGATACGAGTTAGGAGTTTTAGATAATCGATGCAGTCAAGTCAATTCACAATGACCCTTAGGGAAAAGCAGAAAGTAAATGGCACTGACCTCCTTCTCATCCCTCTCTCTAGTCTCTTACCAATACTCCCCAGTGGTTAAATCCAAGACAAAAGAGGTCAAGAAATTCCCTTTCTAGAGTCCAAACAGATAAACCTCCAGCAGATGGCGAGAGAGTGGAGAATAAAGGAAAACAAAATCCTTAAATTCCCTACTGCTGGTACACTCCCTGAAACATCCGCATTTGTAAATGAAGTAGCATATTTCTTATACAACTTTTGTTCCATAAATTCCTATGGGGCACCATACAATACACTTGTTTGATTTGCTCTCTTCTTGTCCTAGATTACTCCAAAACAATCCCAATTACTCTTCTGCTTTCTCCTCACTTATCTGAGATTCTATCCTTCCTCCTCCTTTTTTCTCTCCCTCTCTCCCTCGTTTCCACCCTTCTCCTTCCCTCTTTCCTTAAGAGGAAAATTTTCAAAATGCAAATCAAATCTTTATAATCGTTTGCCTATTAACAATTCAGTTGTTTTAGATTTTTGATTTTGTTTTGTTTTGTTTTTCTGCAAACATAACTCCCTGAAACTAGGGACAAAACAATGTCATTTATTCTCTGAGTTCTGTAGGTAGATAATTCAGGTAGACTTAGCTAGATTTTCTGCTCAGTGTCTCTCAAGACCAAAATTAAACTGTATTCAAGATAAGATCTTATCTGGAGATCTAGGGAAGCAATTAATTTCCAAGTTTATTTTCTGTTTTTGGTAGAATTCATTTTCTTGAATTTTCAAGCCTCATCTCACATCATGTTCTGAACTTTGACATGTGTAGGTCACATGTCACCTCCTTTAGGATCTCTGAATCTCAAGGATCATTTCTTCAGGGCAACCTTTTCTATTACTTTCCTATTCTCCAAATCCCTGAGCCACAATCACCCATCCCCACAAATACTGCACGGGCAATGATGTATTCAGACATGTATTTGTGTTTGTACATATGAAATGATTTAAGAGCTTAGTGTCTAAAATATTACAGACGATTTATGTAGTGGATTTATTAACTATTTTCAGTTGTTGATACAAGCTTTCTACATGCCTGATGTGTTTTGTAAGCATAAATTACCTGTATAATCAGTTGACTATTGATATTTTATTTAACCAAGACCCAGCATATACCAAATACTGTAAAGATATCGGCAACATTTGTGAATCAGCAATAATTAGATATCTGACTTAAATGTTATTTATTTTGTCCAACTACCAACAAATTCATTCTGTGTGTGTGTGTGTGTGTGTGTGTGTGTGTGTGTGTGTGGTAAAAAGTAAGAGATTAATCTTGGTGAAACATCCAAATGCCAATCAAATATTAGGAGATGTGTTTTTTTTTCCCTAAAATCTTAGCTTGTAGAATATGACTTTGATTTTCAACTTCTGTTTTCATTATTTTGTATTGTGAATTCATATTGGTCGTCAATAAGCTCAATTCACGTTATCTATGACTTTTTATAAACATAAACAAGCTGATATTCTTAGATTTCAGTAAATGTTATGCCATGGTTTTATGTAACCACATGGGGCTTATTAAAATGATATGAGTATTAAGTGATACAGATTAAAAATTAATAAAAAATAGAGACAGTCATATCACATTAAATTCAATAACATTTTCTGGTCAATAAAATAAATCCCCTATGTTACTGCATATTATAAAGACAGATACCTGTTCCTTTTGTGGAAATCTGTTATCAGAACAAAGTTCTTATAGAGCTTTTTTAAAGGATGAGAGAAAGGAATAGAGGCTGGAGGGAAAAGCTACAATTTTAGTTTTTCGTTTCTTTGTCAGTTATGTTTCCTGCCCACAATAGAAAACTGCAGCACAAGCAAAATATGCTTCAATTTCTAGATAATGAGAAAGAGCTAATGGTGAAAAATATGTCTTAAATACATATGAATTTGATGTATTCCTGACATAGCTGATATATGCTTATTTATAGAATCAGAATGAACTCTGAAAAATGTTTGAATTTGAAAGGACAATAAATTTTACTATTTTATATTTTGCCTCTATATAATGATCTCTCTCTCTCTGTCTCTGCTTTCTTGTAACCTAATTCTAGCCAAGATGTGGTTTTCAGATAAATATAAGATACTAAGTAAATTCTGAATTTATAATAAGCAACAGATACATTTTGTTCAATCTATTGCATGGGTAAATTATGGTAATAATATATGTTTATCTAAAATTAAAATTTAACTTAGAACTCTGTATGTTTATTTCCTAAATAAGGCAACTATAATTCTAGAGCCATTTGTTATCTCCATTCAGTCCTTCCCCCGAGGACATTCCAAATCACTTTTTTTTTCAATGTGTTTTTTTTTATTTTGCTAAATTAAAATGATTATTAAAATTTCTCATTTAATTTTAGGAGTGCATTTATTACTATGAATACATGTTAAAGGAATGTATTATTTCCCTTTGTTTTCAGGTACAGAAAATAGTTTGGTGTAAATTGAGGAAAATAGGTGACACTTACATCTAATTTCTCTATTTTGTTTTCCCACCTCATTGAGACTCTCTACTTCTGTGTTCCTCTATCTTCCCCAGATTTCTCTGATCCCTCAACACAGAATATACACATTCACTCTTCCATTAATCCAGAGAAACTAATGATTTTCCAACTTCTACCTTTAAGGTTATACAAAAATTGTTCTCAGAAATCAGATGTTTAATTCATTTAAAAAATAATTTGATAGAGCATTGCATCATATTATTATATAGGTTTAAGACATCCACCATCAAAAATCAACATGTATATACATTAAATGTGCATGAGAGCCAATGATTTATATTGATATACCTGATATTTCTCCAAAATGATATTCAGATCTTATAATATGACTTTCCCCCAAACCTGACATTGGTTCAGAAGTCTGACATTTTCCTTTCAGGCAAGCTTGGATTGATGGTGAAGCAAAAACAGCTTTTATTATCTTAGCCTTTTATGAAGTAGAATTTGCTGGACTCCTTTCTGATAGCTCATGCATAAAAAAATTTACTTACTTTTGCACTTTAGTGCTCAGTGCTTAAGTTAATCTTTCTCTGCAGTTTGCTCAAACAAACAAGCAAACAAAAAATTTCAGATCCATCATCATTCAAATATATTTCCATGTATTGCCTTTGAGGTCTTGTTCTGTGACTGCTTGCAAAGCTTTTAGCTGAGACTAGATGAAGTACATTCAACCTTTCTACTGGTACTCTGTGAGAGCTTAATGAAAGTTTTCAAAAACTGATGTTTGCACTCTCTCACATAGAGCAAATCAGGGGACAGCATTTCACTTAAAAAGAGTGGCTTTCACGTTTCAAACACGTCTAACCCCTTTCTTTTGATGTGATTAACAGCAAAATATTCCATGGAGTCAGGCAGGATACTGGTATTAAAGAACCATAGCTGTCTTTAGGAAATGATTTCATATTTTCAAGAGAGATCCTCATTCAGTATGTCTTTGAATGATTATACACTTTAAATAAACAGATGTATCTGGAAAACATATGACAATTACAAGTTGGTTAACTCATTGCTTCTTGTCAATTTTTTTCACATAAAATATTTCTTTACACATTTTTCTTCTTAGATCTTAAACCTCTTGTGCTAAGTTTGTTTTAAGGCTTTGACATTCTGTTCCTTCTCAGCGACTCAGGACTGAAAGTGGACTTGCAGCTGGACTCTCCGAGAAAAATTGGCCACTTCTTGTATCCAAGATTATCAGCGTCTCCCTGAGACTTTGTGAGGCTGATGGTCAATGTCAGGGATAAAGGCGATTTATTCTGAAAGTGAATTATTCTCATGTCTGTGGACTTGGGGTGGTCTGTTGTTATTGAAGACCAGATTATTTGGATTAATTCTGAATGCTCTCAGAACCGAAAAATGGAGCTTCCTGGGATTCGTGACATCAAGGAGGAGTGTGTGGTGTTAAGGTGACTAGAGCCCTGCTTTGGGAACTTAGCTTTGATTGACATTTTTTCCATGATTCTTAGTGAAAAATATCCAAGTTCCAATGTGGTTTCTAGTGTTATATTGTTTCCTTTAAAGGACTTTCACACCTGATAAAAATGATATATTAAATCGGGACTCATTCCCATGTCTACAAGGCTAATGATTCAATAGCATGTAGAACTTCCTACTTCGTCACGCCAACCCACTTCACACTTCTTTGCAATAGACGCTTTAATATTTTCTATTCTCCCTCTTACCAAAATTCTCCTTTAAACAGCATCTTAGGAGCTTATAATTGATTTATGCTGTAGATATTTTTAAAGCACCTATTCAAAAAGAGTTTTGAATTTGGGCCCAGAAAGTGACAGGCAAGAGGCAGAGACAATGATAAAGAAGGAAGATTTCATGTGCCCTGGTGGAATAGGAGTTTGGTCCACTGTCTCCAGGTAGGCACAGTCCACATACATATCAAAGACCCAGGTTCAATTTTTTGGGGGGAGAGGGGATGTCAAGATGAACAAATAAATAAAATAAATTGCTTCTTCCTTTCTCCTCTCTCTTCCTGCTTGCCTGCCTCTTTGTCTTTATTCTTGTCTGCACCTTTCCTTAAAAAAAAAAAAAAAATCAAGACTTCTGTGTCCAAAAGTGGATATAAGGGCTTTGGAATAGGTAATTAGTAACTCAGAAATATCTAACTTTTCCTGTCCCTGAGGGGTAAGTAAAGTATAAGAAGAGGGCAGATACTGAGTGGAAGATGGAACACAGATCTTGTATGAGAACTTAGACATTATGCTCACTGCGAGGTGTTCACAAGACATTTGACACAAAAACTGCCTGAGAAAATGGGTGAAAGGTAAAGCAAACCAAAACCAAAATAAACAGGAAGAAGTATATTTATGGTCAGGATCGCTATTTTTTTCTAGCATAATTTTGAATATGAATTAAAAAAAAGTCTAGAAATTAGAAATTAACTGACAGATCACAGGAAGTGAGATCAGCCATTTTTAGTCCTTTTTTTTAGCAACTGTTCAATGATCATTAGACGTGCCCGTCACTATCATTTCTAGTTTCTCTTACCCTAAAAAGAAGAAAACACACCATATAAAGTTCAATTTAAGTAAAACATAGAACAACTTCCATCAATATCAAATATGCAGCGATTTTTCATGCTTAGCATTTGAACATAAAATAACACTTGTTAGCTAGTAAGCAAAATAAAACAACTGATATTGTGTGTGGATTAAGACCATCAAAAATAGTTTTTTGATTGATATATTTTGGTTAATTTTGATATTTTGCACACTTTTGATTATAATTTACTCCCTAGGCTTATTTGGGTTTTTAGGAACATCTGTTCTCAAAATGTTGATTAGCAGATGATAATGGAAATCTCTAACACCTGGAGAATCACTGCTATAGAGGATCATCTATGTTATTTAATAATCTATCCCATGTATTGGAATTATTCCACCAAATAAGTGGAGATAATGGTACAATATTACTAATTATATTAAATTAAATGCTATGTCAAGTTCATTGTCTATATCATCTTACTAATTTAAAAATATTATTTTATGATTATTTCTTTTGCTTACAAAATCACGTTCATTTTAGGGTATTGAACTTGCTTTCCAGTCTATGGAAATTACCAAATTTTTATAACCTTCCCAGGTAATTAGAATAATCACAGTACACAGAGGGGATGAAAAGAAGGTATGAGCATATTCCCTATGATGGCATAGCTGATAAGACTCAGAGTTGGGGTGCACCCTGAAGGAATGGGAGTGGCGATGGGGTCCACTGCATGACGTAGTCCACGTGCATCCCAAGGACCAGAGTTCAAGTCCCTGGACTGGGGGGAATAAACAAGATAAGCAACTAAATAAATATATATAAAAATGCTTCTACCTCTTCTCTCTTCCTGCCTTCCTGTCTGCCTATTCACTTTCATTCCTACCTGCATCTCAATTTAAAAATAAAAAAACGACTCCTTTGAGATTTTAACCATGTCTTTCTGATGTTAAATTTGCACTAGAATATAAGTGCTTTGAAAGGGTAATTAGTATCTAAGAAACACCTACCCCTTCTCCTGGCCATTTATCACCTCTTTTTATTTTCTGAAGCAATATCAGAAAAGGTAAACTACTCAAGAGATAAATTAAATAATTCCTGGAAATGCTTTTCACTGGCTGTTCAGCAGAGGTAAAGTCATAACCTTACTAGAATATGATACTGTTAAAATTGTCTGATAGCTCTGTAAGGAAAATGAAAATAGTATATACTCATCAGTGGAAATTCTCTCCCTGTTTCTTTTCTTTCTTACAATTAACTTCAATATTGTTTTACAAGTATCCCTTGCTCTGCAAGTAGCACAGCAATCTTTGAAAGTCACACAATTCTCACTGGACCCCTGATAAGGAGACGGCAACATTTCCAATATAAAGACACTGTTCCAGAAACACCAACTATGAAAACAGTCTCCCAACAGACATAGGTAAAGGCTGATTCTCTCGACCAGTTAGAAACAGTGAGCAAAACTTAAGACAAAATGGATTTTTTCTTCTATTGTTTTCATAAATAGGAGTTGGTGGTACACTAATTGATTCTAATTTCTCTAATTTCATACATCAGCCATAATCATCATTTCATTAATTAAAATATAATGGGACATATTTTTTTATCTCTCCCCTACAAAACTATTACAAGCATTTCTCAGAACTTCATAAAAATACTTAAACATATAATGTAAGCTATGATTTTATTTAGATCCTGGCAAATAGAGTCTGTGTTGAGATAGGAAGAATTAAAGAAAACACAAAACGAGGTTCATAGCTATATTTATATTCCTATCTTTACACAAACTATGTAGAGTGCCCAAATATAAAACTCACCCAACAGCAAAGAACTTTATAGCTATGCTGAGATATTTCACTCATGGAAATCTGAAGAAGATAGTTTTGTTCAGAGTAACAACTGAACCACTGAGATTGAGACATTGAGTTACTAATAACAAATCTCTCCTAAGTGAATTCCAGATGTCAGTCATTGTAATTCAGTCATGGCTCACGGTAATCAATCCCATAAAAAGAGTGAGTGCATGGACAGTTCTTCACACGTGAAAACTGACACATGATCTTCCCTTTATAACAGAAATAGCAGTCAGAGTGGTCAAAGTATTAGTAACAATAATTACATTGTACTGTGAGGCTTTTAAGTAGAAAGTAAATGTGTCAGTTCCAAAAATATTATCTTTAATAACTATAATCTTCTGGGATTAGATAGGAATACTCAAAATGTCTGAATCTACAGTCTGGGGAATTACTATTGATTATGCTTTTTAATCTTCTATGGTCCATTTTCGTTGAAGTACTCTATCTGTGCCTACACTTTATAGACTCCAGAGTGTTGTAAATGTTGTGAAGGGAGTACTTCATTCGATTTTGGAAAAATAGAAAACATTGCTCTTCGTATGATTTGTAAGCATTAAATTTTACTGCTTACTTGGGAGAGTGACTCAGTCTTTGGTTTAATTATCACTATTTTATAGGCTGCTATATTGAGGGAACATGTTTTCTGGTTAGAGATATGTGTATAATGAGTTGATCTTAGAAAACGCATTCTGAAATAATATTCTAATCTTAAACTAGTAGCTGAGTTCACAAATTGGTTCAATGACATAATAATCCAGGAAAATAAAATGGCAAAATCTATGCCTAAGTAAAAATAACACTTCCGTTTAATTTTATAATTGTTTAGTAATTGTATAGTTCTCCTTTCACCTGGTGATAAATTTCCCAGGCACATTAATGTATCGACCATGCTTATATCCTCCTCAAATGTATATGTTGAAGCCACAACCACCAATTTTGATAGTATTTGAAGATGGAACCTTTGATTGGGAGCACATGAGATTGTTTGGTTGAGGAGCTCAAAAAAAGATGAGTGCCCTTCTAAGAACAGAAAGCAGAGACTATTCTCTCCTTTCCATGTGCATACACTAGGGAAAGACCATTTGAGCACACAGGGAGAATATGACAACCTGTAAGAGAGAAAGTGATCTCTCACCAAACTCGACCATGCTGGCACTTTAATTTCAGATTTTTAACTTCTAAAATTCTGAGTTATTATTATATGCTTCTACGTAAGTCAGTCGATTGTATTTTATTATGACAGCCCACATCAGCTGAGCTACGTCCTTACATTGATAGAGTTAATTAAAGAGGCATGCATTTAAATTTGTGACTAACAGAAGTCAACTGAATTCACTTGCTGTTGGATGGTCAAAGTATGTCTGTTACTGTTGAAACTTCCATTCTCCCCTCTTACTCTGATCACCTTCATTCACCATTATTGAAAGCTCTAGTTTTGAAAAACTTTTTTCGAGATCTCAGAATTTTAGCATATTTTGGGCTCATATATTTAGTCTTCATATTTAAATAATTTACATGTGCTTTCTTAGGTACAAAATGAAAAGTTTATGGAATTAGAGAAAATATTCATACTGTAGCTGAAATAAAAATATCTGCCTTATCTAATGAATATTATAAAGTATATATGACAATTAGATACTCTGAAAAACTGAACTATATGTATGTATATATATGCATGTATGGCAATGATCATGAAAGTATATCTCTAAGCCTCTGCTAATAGAGTCTGAAATGACATGACAATAAAATAAATAAAAATATCACAGTCTAGACTCAGTACAAGAATTTCAGCTACTGGATGAATTTCATGACTTGTTCTTAAAAAAAGTTATGGTATTTTTGCCAAAGTTGAACAATACCACTCTAGTAGCAGTGTATGAGCAGAAAAACTATAGGACTAAAGACAAAAAGTTGGGTTGGCTTCTTTTAAAACACAAGAAAGAACTTCTTGTGAGTGTGTATTTCAGATGTAAGTGTATCCTTACAAGAAAGTTTCACAGAGCAATGTTACAGAGGTACTTCACTGAGCCCGAGTCGCTCCATAATAGAATTTGTAGGTATTTTAGGAATGCATAATTAGCATAATGATGTACCTGTATCAGACTCAAAGTGAAGGATTAAAAAGTAATTATCTATTATTTCTACCAAGAACATTGAACAACATTATAATATTAATGATTATTGAAAAAACATGTTTACTTTAATGAGAAGGTCAAGTAGCACATGTACAGGAATAAAACTGATATTAAACACTAATTTCAATGGTAAATAAATAGGTAATATAATTTTATTTAAGGAGAGAAAAACTTATTTAAGGGTACAATCAATAATGCTGAAATTGTGAAAACAATAGAAACATGTTGAAAAGAAAGATCTGATGACTATTGCAAAGCAATAATTTTAATAAAAATGTAATAAGCCGATGGTATTATCAATAGCAATTTATGTCACTACTGAGTTATTTTATTTTATTAAACTTATTTTTATAAAGGAAAGGATATCTCTTACTTAAGTTTTTATTGAAATAGAATCCATTTCTCATGACATTACAGGGAACCGGATTGTTCTTTGAAACAGTATTAACAAGGGGATGAATCATGGAATAATGATTCATTGTTTACATATAAAATATTAAACAATTAGATGAATTTTAGATGACTAACAAATTGTTGTGAAAATTGAAATTAATGAATGTAATAGATGTTTACATTAGTTGTGAGATCTTAAAAAGAACAAGAAAAGCCTTGTAAGTATGTTTTTAAATTATTATAATTATGCAGTAAAAGTTGACAGAAAGTAAAATAAAATAGTATAATATATTGGTAGTGCAGTGTAAGAAGCAGCTAATTCCATGGAATTTTCTCTAGAGACAGGTGTTGTATGCAGGATAAGTGTAAATGGACATAACGTTCATTGACTGCATGAAGCATTTGTACAGTGAAAAATTGATTCTTATAGTTATTGTATTACAGTCATTCGCATGTTAGACTCACATTATTACAAAGGTTTCAGTTGAAAAAACATGTTCAGTTAAATTTTCTTGTTTTCTTAAACTTCGTTGTTCACAATGGAATATTCATTCTTTAAGATTTTGTTCCAGCTTGTTTTATGTAGCTTACCCAGCAAAAATTGGGTCATTTCTTAGTAGTGGCTACCTTGATATTACAAATTTCTAAAACAAAAATTATTTCTTTAGTAGGAAAGAGTAGTTTTGTTCATATTATTTGAAATTGCGTGGTTGGATTAAGACAAAATCAGTTCTTTAATTTTTATATTTTGTGACCATTTCTGTTTTATTTTTTATGTTAACAATGAATAACATATTATAACCATTCAGTATTAAGATAAAACATTCAATCCATAACCCGTTGACCAAATGTTTCACTCACCAAATATAGAAGTTTTCCTCCGTATTCCAAAGAAAAAGTTCTCACAGATAACCTTAAAACAGAATTTAAAAAATAAATAAGCTAGAAATATAAAAGAAAAATATGATGCTATGCAAATTTTTATATTACAGTTTATTTTAACCTAAAATTGTTAAATCTTCTGAAGAAGAAAAATGAGTACTTTTGTGCATATAGTTAAATTTTGCTTGTCTGAAGTTATTTGTGTTGCAAGCCATTTTGAGGCATATATAGTACAGTTTCCCACTTGAAAAACTAAAATACTTAGGTTCATAATCATTGTTCTTCATTTAATATTTTTTCATATTTTCACATTCTGGAAAATATCAGCCTATCAATCAATAAGAAGATTACTTTTAGATATGCAGGAAGTATTATAAATGAAACTTGTGCTAAAAGTGCCACAAAATGTTTAACGATCGAAACTTGAGCTATTACAGTCAGAGGATAGTTTTAATAAATTTACAGAGAAAGATAGTCATGCTTATCCAATAGGAATCATTCTACAATTCACACTCACTGCAGTAATTATCATAGCGATAATCAAACAAAGAAAAACGCTCAGACACGGAGTCAAAAATAAATGATATACAAATAGAAATGATTTCTGCCATAATAAGAAATTAATGACAGACATTTAGCAGAAACACTATGTGGATAATCTTTTTTATATTTGATATAATTGTAAAGATCTATTGAGAAGTTTAGGTCTCAGATTCAAATCTGTAGCTTAGGCAAATGCAATTAACTTTCCTTTATCTCAAATTAAATTACAATAAATATGTGTAAAGAGAATTTACCCAGTGTAATGTATAGAAGGAAAGGCAAAAACAACTAACATTAGAGTTTCAATAAATGATCAACTGAACACAGAGCCTAAGAATCCAGAAAGTTTTTAGACAAATTCTACACTGTCCAAAATAGTTCTGCCAGGAACCAAATCTGTGCTTTTATGTTGGCAGATATAGAATTCTAAATGTCATATATTATTTTTAATGTATACTTATAATATCTAAGCTGCAGACTTTAGTTGTTGGATTGATTTTGGTGTCTATGGAACAGCTTAGTCAGTACACTCTCCACAAACTTTCTACACAATGCAATTTTGTGTGTCCATTGGCTATAGTTGTGTTTGTTATAGGGAGAAATACATAGATTCATATTCTGAAAATATTGTATTGGTTAGGAATGATCATTCCTTTTGTTTTTTCTGGGAATCCTATCTGCTTTTTCTCTGAGAAAGTATGAAAGCTTTCATACCTACATTTATATCCTTGGATTTGAAAGTGAGGCTGATAACATTAAAACATCTCTATTGTAAATCCACCCAATGCTTCATAAATACAATAGCAAACTACTTGAGATTGTCAACAGAACAAGGGAAAATGACCATAATAAGCAAACAGGTAAGTCACAACAATCAAAATATAATTAAGCAACTAGAAGACACATTCGTTTAAAAATCTGGATGAATATATGGAGAGAAATTCAAGATGATGTTTCATTCTGCAAAACCAGTAACAAGCTGTTATGAAACAGTATAAAGATAAAAGCATGTTCTTTGGAATTAAAAATATACTTTTAAATCCAAATTCATTCAAAGGTTAGAAAGATAAGGTTCAGGAAATAGGTCAAATCATATTTTATAAATGAATGGAGTTTCTTTTTCCAATCATGATGGATTAATAGGAATAGGCTTGATCTTGTTCAATAAAGACCAGAGAATTTGTAGTTGAGAGATCCCCAGTTCAGAGGATAATGAAGCATTGAATTCTAGTCGGTCTGTGAGGGGAATCCACTGATTCCTCAGAGTGTTATGCAGAGATCACAGAAAGACCACACATCAGTATCAGTAGCCCCTATCACAAGAACAAAGTTATGTGAAAGCTAGAATGTTAGATTAGCCTTAAAAAATAACAACAACAACAAAAATATATATACTACAAATAAACCTTAAGAGAACAAACTGAAGCACAGGTCTTAAGTGTTAACAATTGAACTTACGTTGAAATCTAATTCCCAGTGTTTTGTTATCTGGAGGGCACTTTGGGGAGATGATTATATCTTGAACATGGAGCCTACATGAATCCTTCAGAAGAGACATTGAGCTTTCTTTCCTACATGTGAAAATACAGAAAGAAAAAGGTCACTGAAACCAGGAAGAGATATCTCACCAGAAAAATTGACTGGTATCTTGATACTGGATCAAGATTCCAGAACTCTGAGAAACGTTTCTGTTGCTGGTAAATCACTAATTGGTGATATTGCTTTATAGCAACCCAGATGTCAGACAAAAAGTAACTTAACATATTATCAGAAAATAAATAAAAAAAAAAAGATTGCATTTTGTTAGAGAGACAAATTTTAACACCTAATAGCATAAGATTCACAATGCCCCATATCAAATAAAACCAATGGGGGGAAATGATAAAATTAGTTTCATAATTATAGGATGATAGGAGAGAAAAGATATTAAAACAGCTATTATTCCTAAATTCAAATAATTATAGAATGAGATCAACAAACAGGTATAAAGATGAAACAAAGTTACTTCTAGAGATGTAAAATAAAATAACATTTAAAAATTAGCTGGATGGGATTAGTAGCAGGTTAGGCAGTACCGAAAATCAAAAAATTTAAAGACAGCAATAGAAAGTAGCTAGAGAAGCAAAAGAAAACAAATAAGTTAATTAACAGTGACTTGTGAGAAACATAAAGCAGTTTGACATGCATGTTGTAGAAGTCACAAAGGTGATGATGAGAAATATATTTGTAGCAAACATTTTTTTTTCTAAATTGTGATGAAATGATAAATCCACTGATTTCTGATGCTCAAAGAATCCAAGCAGACAAAAACAAACAAATAAGTTCATCAAGACATTTTCCATTTAAATCCTAAAACCAATGAGAAAAAATAATAAAAATATAATGGAATTGCCACTTCCTGATGGAGTTGTGGTTGGGCCTAATGCCTGCAGTTGAGCATAGACCATATACTTCCCAAACATCTGAGCTAGTGACTAGTTGTAGGCCGGGGGCAGGGTGGGGTGGTAAAAGAACAACCAAGAACAACAAAATAAAATAAATACAATGCTTCTCCTTCTCTCTCTCTTCCTGCCTGCCTACCTGTCTTCATTGCTACTTGCACATTTTATTTAATAAATAGATAAATAAATAAACACAAATAGATGAAAAAATGGAATATTAAGATTAATCAACTCAAACAAGGCAGGAAAATAATAACGAATACATGATAGACTAAAAGGAAAGTAACAATGATATGGTAGCATTAAAGTCAAATATATTCATAGATACACTGGATTCAAATTGTGTAATCATTACACAGAAAGAGGAAAAGTTTTCAGATTGGATATAAACACCAGACCAAATTATGTGTAGTCTGTAAGAAATTCATATTGATTATTAAAAACCAAGATTACAATAATTGCAAAGAGAATGCAGTGCAAACAGGAAAAAGTTGGAGTGATTATATTACCATCATAAAATGTAAATTTTTAAATGGAGTGATAAGGAGATTTAATAACAACAAACTGATAAATTGTTGGGAATACAGACATAATCATATATGTGTATATATTTAGTGACAAGGCACTGAAAATACAGCAATTACTGAAATACTACAAGAAGAAATACATGAAACTACTAATTATATTTGAGCTTCTTCACACTTCTGGTACTAATTCAATAGAACAAAGTGACTTGAAAAGACCACTAAATAATTACATATTTGACATTTATAGAACATTTTGTTCAGTCAAAGCATGCAGTGTTTTAAAGAACCCATGGAATTTTCATCAAATCCAAAAGGATATATATTAGAGAAGGGGAAGGGGATAGTTAAGAGAGAGAAAGGAGAAGGGAGAGAGATTGATTTAAGGAAATTACTCAAGGGACTGTAGAGGCTGGCAAATCCAATTACTGCATAATTTGCTGGCCCCATGAAGGATTGATATTACCTACAGTAGTCTCTGTTCCTCGGGAGAGGTCAGTCTTTTTTCTATTAATGTCTTCAACTGAATGGATGAGTTCTGCCCACATTATGGAGGGTAAATTGAATGACTCAAGTTATACTCATTGAAATGATAATCTCATTATGAAAACAACTTCAGAGAAACACCTTGAACAATATTTAGCCAAATATCTGGGTACATGACCTTGCTTAATTGAATATATATATATATATATATATATAGTATATATACCATATACCATATATATATTTTAGAACTATAATGATTAAATCTATCTGTCAAATGGACTAGGTTGTGCTTTCCAGATATTTAACATATTTAAATATAAACTTTATTTAAATTTAATAATTTAATGTAATATGTTAAATATAGAAATTTACTATATTGAATGCATTTAATTATATTGGAAACACATTTCAAAATACATTTAATTATCTGGTACCCAGATGCTTTTTAAATGACGTCTTATAACATATATTAGCATATTCTCTAAGCTTGATGGGATTAATGTATAGATAACAGAGAAATCTAATAAACATAAAATATTTAAAAATTAGATAACACATTTCTATATAAATGATTCAACAATAAAATTAAATTGGAAACGGTTTTTAAATAAATATGCAAAATTGAATGATTGTGAAGCAGTGAAATCAGTGATTAGAGTGTAATTTATAGTACTACATACAAAGAAAAAATTTCTAAAGTCAATGATATCAGTTTACAGGTGAAGAAGATAGACAAATCTTGGTAAGCCTTGGTGGTCTCATAGATAAGACCCCTGAACACAGTCCAAGCACCCGAGATCAAGACTCAGGGTCGGGGGAACAACCACTATGAACAACTAAATAAAATGCTGCTTCTTCCTCTCTCTTCCTGCCTGCCTGCCTACTTACCTTTATACCTGCCTGTACCTTTACTTAAAAAGGGTCAAGAATCAAATCAAAATAGAAAGAAAGGGATCATAAAAATAGGAGTATATACTAATGAACTAGAAAATAAATTTCAAAGAAAAATAATCAGTGAAAGGAAGAGCATATTTCAAAAATACATATCAATAGTATGAATAAGACTCCAGCTAAATGAATCCAAAGATGACAAATTGCCAGCATTATGAATGAAAAGGTAAAACATCATGATGGACATTAAGGGACTATGAATGACATGTTTCTGTCAATAAAATTTGATGAAACTAATCTTTTTCATGAGCTATAAATTGCCAAAAGTGACTTAAAAATAAATTTTAAAATATGAATTATATGTAATGAGTAATTTAATTTTTTAATTTCAACATGAATTCTATTAGTATTTTATGGAGGAAGTATTTATCCCACAACATCTCCTTTCAAAAATAGAAAAAAAAAAATGTTAAACTCATTACTAAGCAAGAAATTCTCTAAATCAAAGTAGACTTCCTAGCTCAGAAGTATTTATTTACAGGAAGATTATCAAAATACTCTTCAACAGTGTATAATTAATAGCCTGTAAAAATAGTTTCTCTAATCCAAATAAAGTTAGCTTATACAAGTTCAAACATTTTTTAAATGCAAAATATAAATTTAAAAGTAGTATTAGAAAATAGTTTAAAATATCTAGAATAATGTTTCTCTATTTTCTTTATTTTTGCTATCACCTCCATAATGAGCCATTTGACAAATGCTTTTTCCTAATGAAACATTCTAAAATTTTAATACCGCAGGTATAATGTATATTCATTTACATACCATTGCTTTTAAAAAAGAAAGATATTTTAACACTCAAGACCCAAGTTTGCTCCCTTGGGGATAATATTACCAAGTTAAAAGGTAGGGTCTAGAATCAAGCCAAATTTTTTATTAATTTATGGCATTTATAATAAAATAGTCTCAGACCATAATGGCATGTCTGAATCATTTTAATTTGGGTGAAAATGTTTTTATAGAACATTACATTTTCTTCTCAGGAGGTTCCATTGAGTCTAGTTCATCATGAAGAAATGGAAATAAATGTGACCTTATTAAGAATGTGTCATTCTTCTTCTTTGCTAGAGAGGCATTAAGACAGATCAGTGTTTTGAAGTTATGTGCCCGAGTTTCTTATAATATTAAAATAGAGCAGCAACAAACAACAAATGCTTGATCTTAAAATGTTCTGTAAAATTGAGGAATTTTCTGCAATTGATAACAAGGTCTTTAACACAAGTTATGACCATCAAGATCAGCATGGACCAGCATTCTCAGAATCATCATAACTGTAATTAAAACTAAAGATTGATAGACCTAATGAATCAAATTTATCCCTAGGGATAAGTTTAAAAGTCAGCATTTTAAGAATAATATGATAATTTTTTTATTATTCCTTTGTTTGAAAAATCATACTCATTTTAAGATGTCAACTCATTTCTGTCAATGGGTATGACACACTACACCCACCAGCAGAGTTTTGGTGTCCTTTACCAACACCGTCTTCCTTTCCTCTTCCCTAATTTAGAGTCTCTGACAGCCATAATATTGTGTCTTTTTTTGCTTTTTCTGGTGTTTATTTGTTTAATTTCACTACATTGCACAAATAAATGAAACCATCCTCTTCTATTTCTGACTTATTTCGCTTAACATGAGCCCCTCCAGCTCCATTCAGATTGATGCAAAGGGTACAATTTCCTTTTTTTTAAGTAATTGTATAGAATTCCAATGAGCATATAGACCACAGCTTCTTTATTGAGTCATTTGTTGTTGGGTATTTAGGCTGTTTTCATGTCTTGACTATTATGAACTGCGCTGCTATGAATGTAGGGATGAAGTTATTATTTCTTAATAGGGATTTTGCATTCTTTGGGTATAAGACTATGTGTGGGATGGCTAGATCAAATGGTAGCTCCAACTTTATTTATTTGAGGAATCTCCATATTGTTTTCTAAAGAGGATATACTAATTTATTTTCCTACCAGCAGTTAAGTAGGGTTCCTTTCTCTCCATACCCCATCAACACTTATTTTCTCAACTTTTGTATAGAGGCCATTCTTGATGGTATGAGGTGGACTCATTGTGATTTTTATTTGCATTTCTTTGATGATCAGTGATGTCAAATATTTTTTCATGTGTCTTTAGGCCATCTTTGGATAGGTGTGCATTTAGTTCTGTTCATTTTTTTTGAGTGAGTCATTTAATCTTTTTTGTTGTTAAGAGGTGTGAACTCTGTGTATTTTGGAGATTAAGTTCTTGTGTGTTGTGCATTGTGTGAATATTTACTCTAATTCAGTGGTTGCCTTTTTGTTTTAATGGAGTTTTCATTCACTGTGCTGAAGATTTTTAGTTTGAAGTGGTCCAAATTATTTAGTTTTACTTTCTTTCTGTTCTTTCCCAAAAGATCTCTTTGAGTTTGAGGTCCTGGAGAATTTCCACCATGTTTTCTTCCAGCTATTTTATGGATTCATGTATTATGTCCAGATCGTTGATTCATTTTGTGAACAGTGCTAATGAATAGTCTAGCTTCTTTTCTCCTTTCTCTTTTTTTTTTTTTTTTTTTTTGCAGATGTCTGTTGAGTTTTCCCAGCAACATTTATTGAACAGACTTTCATGTTTCCATTGTATGATTTGGGGTCCTTTGTCATTGATTAATTGTCCATATAGGTGTGGTTTTTATTTCTGGGCTCTCAATTTTATTCCCCTGATCTACACAGATCAGTCTGTTTTTGCTCCCATACCATACTGTTTTAATGATGGTCACTTTGTAGTATAGCTTGAAGTTCAGAAAGGTGATTCCTCTGCTCTTCTTTTTTCTTCTCAGGATAGCTTTAGCTATTCAAGTTCTTTTGCTTGAATCCCTAAAAAATAAATCTCTGGAATTTTGATGGTGACTGTAATAATCTGTATATTGTTTTGAGTCGGATTGCCATTTTAATTAAGTTAATGCTTCCAGTACATGAGTCTGAAATATTCTTCCATCTCTTTTTGTCCTCTTCTATTTCCTTTGTTAAAGTCTTATAGTTGTCATTGTAGAGTTCTTTCATCTCGCTTATTAGGTTTATTCCCAGGTATTTGACCTTTTTTAGGGTGATTGAGAATGGAATTTCTTTCTTAATTTCCCTGTACTTCACTATTTGTGTATAGGAATTCTACTGATTTTTGAATGTTGATTTAATACCCTGCAACTTTGCTATACTATTTATTGTTTTCAGCAGTTTTGGGGTGGATTCTTTAAAATTTTCCAGGTATAATACCCTGTCATCTGCAAATAATGTTAGTTATATTTCTTAATTTACAATTTGAATTCTTTTAATGTCCTTTTCTAGCCTTCTTGCTTTGGCCAGGTCTTCTAGGACTATGTCGAATAGTAGAGGCGAGAGTATGAAGTCTTGTTTTGCTCCAAATATTCAAGGAAAGTCTTTCAGTTTTGAACCATTGAACATTACGCTACCTATTTGTTTGCAGATAATGATTTTATTATGGTGAGTTACATTCCTTCTATTTCTATTATGGTGAGAGATTTTTAGCAAGAGTACATATTGAATCCTGTCAAATTCTTTTTCTGAGTCTGTTGATATGATTACAAGTTTTTTGGTTTTTTTTCTCGTTGTTGATGTGGTGTTTTACATTGATTGATTTGCATTGTTCAACCATCCCTTTGTCCCTGGAATGAATACCATTTGATCATGGGGTATTATTATTTTTTTTTAATGTGTCATTGAATTCAGTTTACCATGATTTTGGCTAGTATTTTTGCATGTATATTCATCAGTTATATTGGTCTATAGTTTTCTTTTTTAGTGCTATCTTTCTTAGTTTTGGGGACCAAGGGTACAGCGGCCTCATAAAATGTATCTGAGAGTTTTCCATTCTCTTCAATTTTGTGTAAAAATTTAAGGAGAATGACAATTATGTCTTCATGAATGTTGACAGAATTCACTGGTGAAGTCATCTGGACCTGGGCTCTTTTTTTGTGTGTGAGATTTTTGAATACCGCTTCAATTTCTGTGCCTGTGATTGGTCTGTTCAAGATATTTGTGTCTTCCTGGCTAAATTCTGGGATGTTATATGTTTCTAGGAATCTGTTCATTTCTTCATGATTGACAAAAGCATTGGCATACAATTCCTCATAATAGTCTCTCATGATCCTTTGTATTTAAAGTCAGAATTTTTAAAAAGAAGTTTGTTTGTTTTTGTTGTTTTTATTGTTGTTTTCCAGTAAAGAAAACATTGTCAGAAATTCTGGACTGAAAGAAAAAATCTCAGGCACATATGGGTTACGATTTACGTATTCTTAGGAATAAAGTTAGATTTCTATAAACATATTATGGTATAGTAGCGATATTCTATAAATAGTATTTTGTTCATATTTACACTTGAGGATGGTGATCCTCATATCATAGCATGTGTTAAATTTGCCAGACCACTGTGTCCACTTGAAAAGTTGAGACTGATGCAGTCTAAAGCTCAGTCAAGTGTATTTTTTCATGCCTACATCCCCCAAAAGTAAGTTCAATTATTCAGTCATTAATAATGGATGAAACAAGTAATATGTGCCAATTCACCTCTTAATCACAAAGATATCAAAACAGTCATGGAATA
This sequence comes from Solenodon paradoxus, assembly GCA_004363575.1. Classification (NCBI taxonomy): domain Eukaryota; kingdom Metazoa; phylum Chordata; class Mammalia; order Eulipotyphla; family Solenodontidae; genus Solenodon; species Solenodon paradoxus. Next base: position 486,954 of record RJWH01000275.1, on the reverse strand, counting down.
AGATTACTCTTATAAGATACAATATTATTCACTAAATAGTTAATAGAATTAGATGTACTTTTAGGTGTTTTAAAAATATTCTTTAAGCATATGATGTGAAGCTGGGTTGGTAGAGAATAAGAAGCAACTCTTCAATTTCCTTTCTATCTTGGATGGAATAATTAAAAGCATGTGAATAGACTGAGGGACACATTAAGATACTCATGAGGAACAATAGTGGACAAAGATAGAAAATTGTCTCTGGAACAAGAGATGAACATAAGGATATTAATGAGATGGTTATTTCTTGCATTTAATGAACAAACTAAACATTTCTTCTTTAAAGTGCTTAAGACCTATGTTTAGTTATTTTGCTATTTTGTGCCCAAAATTAAATGATCTAGGAAGAAAGGAAAGAAATAAATGAGGAATTATTGAAATGTTGCTGGGGTTCAACTTAGATGGTTATATGGGTTGAAAAATATTTGGATTGATATTATTGCTATGATTATATGATTCAAATATAAGGTTTACAATATGAAAGACTAATAATAGCTCCAGAATTAAGAAGTTTAATTCTAATGCTAGAGCATTACATTGGATATTTTGTGATTCTATGATCTTATTTATTTAGTAATACATTTTATTATCTTATTTTATATGGTAAAAATCACTTTAAGTGTATTTTGACATTCAGTGTCATTTGCTATTCATTGATGTGGGCAGGAACTCTGGCATTTTAAAGTTGTACCTTTCCCAAGAGTTATATGGGACTTGAATAGCAGTGTCTCATTTCTTTAGAGGTCAGAAACACTAAATCCTGGATTCAATTTAAACTCTGGGGTTTAAAATAAAGTGTGAGACTTTTAGTGTTAGGGAGATTCTCAGCATGACCAAAGTTTAGTAATAATAACTTAGACTGGATGAACCACAAAGGGTTCAAAGCTTAGTGTAAATATGCATTTGTGATCTCGGGTACTTATTGTAGCTTCTTTATTTTGGAATTGTCCCAAGAATTGTTTCTCCTGGAAGATTGCTAGTATTAGCTAACTCAGTAGTGGTGAGAAATATCATGAGAATCTGATGGTCATGCGACCTTCTTAGCTGTTAGCCCAAATTGTCATCACCACAAAGTTTTCCAGAGTGTTCTCAATTCACAGTAACTCAGATTTCAAGTTTGTTCATGATTGTGAAAATAATTTAAGAATCTTCTTTATTAGTTTATTTTCCACTAATATTATGTGTCTTAAACTACATTTCTTTTTACTGTGCCTCACTTCTCAGTAGGAACTATTCTGTCAGACATCCAAAAAAATCATTTTTAATCATATTTCTAATGCTTTTCTGCAGCTGAGGAATAGCAGATGTTGGACTGATTGACTTCAAGGGTAAGGAGAAAATCAAGGCTCTTTTTCCCTTATATCAGCCTTTGGGGACATTTCTTCCACCATGTTATTTTCAGATTGTTCTGTAGTTGTAAGTAATGTCAGTTTATACCGTGGATATACAAAGAGTAGTCTTCCTCCAAACAATGAAACATACTCTTTTCCACATGGTGTTCAATAATTCAACATCTTAGTTATTTTATTTCTATTTTTAATCTCTAAGTAGGACTTGCCAGCATCTGTGCATTAAAAACACACAGATCATAGACTAAATTTCAAATTAGTCTTTTTGCAAATGATCCTTTAGGTAGTGCAAATGTTGTGTAACATAATTGTGCTAGATGAATGACATAGGCGACAGTTTAAAATAGTTCATTTTGTATGATTGTTTAAATTAAAAAAAATGTGTGAAAAGGAGAGTAAGAGAAAATACAGAGTATAAACTTATCTGGAATTAGTTCTGTGAATCTCCATATATGGAAGACTTGAACTAGTTAAAACCAAAATTAGAAAATTTAGCACTCTTTAAAAAGTGTATTATCCTAAATATGGAGTCTTTATTGGCATTACTACACTTTCACATTCTGTGAGAGAGCTAAGGATTTTGGAAAATTTTTCCAAGGGCACGATGAGAATGAAAGGGTTGAGAAGGTAGATCAGATCAAAAGAGGAGAATGACTGGTTTATTAATCATTGAGCCTTAAGGAATCTGGAACTGCAGAGAGGAGATAAACTACAGTTCATGACATGCAAACAAACCACTTTCATGATTTTAACAAAATCCCAATACTGTTTTTCAAAACATCTTGTGCTCTTTATTATAAAGAATATTAAATTCATAAGTGAATAACTGCTTGAAGTTTACAATAAAGGAGATACCAGAATAATTATATATAATTTAAGAAATAATAAGTAGGATTAAGCATTAATTCAAATCTAAACTTTAATTTTACAAAGAAATTTTTATATTTATGTATTTTTTACTTAATGGACTGTTCGAATCATACTATTAGACTCCACTGGAAAGTGAAGAAAAGACTTTATAGTTATATTAGCAAGCATTTTAATATTTTTAAGTCCTGTAATTCCAGCATTAACCTTTTAATAAATACATAATTTTAGCAGAAAAATAACATCAAGTTGTTCTGTTGATCCATGCACAAATTAATATTTAGAAATTAATTACTCATGTATGAAGGCTTTATAAGAACTACTTATTTCTTATATATATCTATATAATCAGTGAAAGCTGGTTGAGAATAGTGATCATGTTTTATAATTGTTCACTGTTTCTCTCTGTAATAGCCTGCATATTGCTAGATAGAAAGTGGGAATTTGAAAATTTGATTCTGTGTTCTCTAGTGGAGTGCATATCTAGTATTATAACAAATGGGCTATATATCAAACATGGATATCTATTTAATTGAATTAGATCTTCAAATACATTTGTGGTCTTAAAACCTATACTAGACTTTCACGGTAGATGTAAAACAGGGTACAGATTTGCCTCCCCTTCCTGAAACTACAGAAAGCAAATAAAATTTGAAATAAAAAATTTTCAGAAATAAACAGTAGAAGACAATGCTTCTCGAGAGAAAGGAATGAACAATGTGTGTCCTACAATTGTTTGAGATTAATGGCTAGAAATAGATTCAAGTTCATAGTATAGTGTTCAGGGGGACACATGATGTCTCCTCTGCTACCAAGTTGATAATATGGAGTTTTGAATACAAGGAAGACAAAGCATCTAGAATTCCAAAAGACTATTGTAGAATCAAGAGCTACAAGGTGTGATCTCTATAGAAATCTTCAGAAGGTATTTTTATATGTCTTCATCAGAGTATTCACAAGCACATTAATATGTGGTAACTAAAGCATAAAAATGTACCTATGAAAGATGAAAGAGATAATTCCACATAGCTTACACCGGATTGAGAGTAATTTATATTCTAACTATCCGCATAAGAAGAACACCTTTCAGTTCACAGGCTATCAATAGGAATACTCAGAAATGTATTGCATCATCAGTGGAAGCAGTAATCAGAGTAAGAGTGCTCTGATTCCACCTAATGAATCTTAAAGAAATCAAAAGCATCAAACTGTTCTCAAATACCTATGTCTCAGAACAAAGCTCAAAATATTTACAAAATTACAAAAAATATCCTTACCTAACAAGGTAGATTAGTAATATCTGACATCAAATTAAAAAATTGCTGGGAATACAGAGAAGCAGGAGATAAACTCCATCATGAGAATAAAAATGAATTAATAGTAAATACACAGAGACATTTCATAGGTGATAGAATGAGAAAACAAGAACATTCCAATATTGATCATAATCATATAAAACATGTTTAAGAAGTAAGATAAAATATTAAGAATGTTATGTAGAGAAAACAAAGATTAAAAAAGTTAGAAACTGAATGTTTAAAGATGGGACCAAAATGTATATGACTAAAAATTGACTGACCGTAATGAAAATATTCAATATTACAGAAAAAAATTAAACCTGAAAATGTGCCATTAGGTAATATCCAACACAAAGTACAGAGAGTATTAATATAAGTATACTTTTGAACCATTTCAAGCAGACTAAATTGCTAATTGAAGTCCTCCAAGGAGGTGAGAGATGAGGAATCAAATATTTGAAGACATAATAGCTTTCTAAACCTGATGAAAGTCACAGATTGAAGAAGTTCAGCAATATTCAAGTGCATGAAACATGAAGAAAATATAACATATCAGCTCTAACATAAAGAATAAATCTTAAAAGTAAACAGGAGAAAGATACATATGTAGAGAGTGCTCTAAGAATCATAGCATATTTCTTACTGGAGACAATGTAAAGCAGAAAAAAATGAGGTGACACATTTATTATAGTAAAAAAACAATATTTTCAATATAAAAGCTTATACACAACAAAATTGCTCTTCAAAACAATTAAGGGAGAAAAAGACATACAAAAAATTGAAATAATTCATCAACGTTAAACCCATTAAAAGAAATGTTAAGAGCATCATCAAAAATATGGAAATAATACCAAATGGAAAATTGAATCTACACTAAATAATAAAGAGCACCAGTATTGATTGGCAGGTAGGTAGATAGTATATATATATATGTGTATATATATGTAGGCATTAGATATGTAGACATTATATCTGTATATGTAATTTTTTAAAGATAATTGTTGAAAGAGAAAAAATAACACCTTATTTTAATGTTCATAAGATATGCAAAAATAAAATTATTAAAAAAGGCACAGTAAAAATGTACCAATGCAGGTTTCTTATACACTGCAGGAAATGATACAACATATTTTGGAGGTAGAATGTGATAAATTACAAAGTTTCACTGAAACCATAATGTAACACTAAAATAATACAACAGAATCTCATGATAACAAATAACTGAGAAGAAATCAATGAATAATAAAAAATACTTAAATTAATCCCCCAAAAAACAGAGGGAAGGGAAAAAATGTAAGAGCTGCAATGAGACAAATTAAAAAATAAAACAACATGATGGTAATTTCAAGCATAATTGTATGAATCTTAATAGTAAATATAAATGTTATAAACATAATTTAAAGGAGAGTATTGTCAAATTCAACTTGAGAAATAATACCCTGCAATAAAGATAGATGTACATATATCTCTTTGAGTTGGTGATTTTATGTTTTACAGTTAAACACCCAGATGTGTGATAACTGGAACACTGAAATTTTTATCTTTAATTTTTTTGAGGAATCTCTATGCCACTTTTCTGGAAACAACCTAAGTGTTCATCAACAGATAGTAGATAAAGAACATATGGTACATATACACAATGAAACATTACTCAACTGTAAAAAACAGCTACTTGCAAGAGCATGAAAGAACCTAAAGGGAATCATCTCTAGTGAGACTAGTCAGAACGAGGAAGATAAATATCATGTGATTTCACTCCTGCATCATATATAAATAAACCTAACAAATGGACAAACTAAACCAAACAAAAATAGACTTTTAGTCTTTAAGACCAAGTTAATGGTTACCAGAGGGCAAGGAGGAGAGGGTAAACAAATCTGATAAAAGGGATCAATTGTACGGTGAAGAACAGAATTGTCTATTGCTGGTGAGCTTATTGTGGTAAATGCAGATGTTGATTTGCATCTATGTATGCTTTAAAACTATATAATGTTATTAATGTAATGTTACTTCAATGATTTTTTTAATCACAGCCTAATTTATATCCTGCCTATAAGGATCTAATTTTAGTTTAAAAATAAGATAGATAAATAGGAAAATGATAAAATAAAGGATATCCTAAGCTAGCAATTAAGAGTACTGGAGGAGTTACTAATAACTAATTAACATTTAGAGCAAGGAATAGGAACAGATACAAAGAAGGACATTTCATGAAGATAAAGGAACTAAATTAGCAAAGGGTCATAATTCTAAACAGAACTTCAAAATGTATCTTAAAATTAATAAAACTTAAAGATTTGATAAATAAATCTAAAATTGTATCAATAATACAATAAAAACATAAAAATCAATAGTGACGTAAGAAATTTAAATAATGCTAGCAAATTGACCTAACTGACATTTATAGACTAGTCCCCACAACAGTATAATACACCTTCTTTTCCTTGCACATGTATCATTTGCAAAAACAAAGCATATTCTGGTGAAAAAAACAAATCTCATAAATTTAAACCAACTCAAAAAATGCAAAGTCTATTTCTGCACATTGGAGTAAATAAAAATCAGTAACAGGTAGATATCTGGAGAGCCCCTCCCCACTATTTAGAAGCTAATAACAGAATTGAAATTATGAAACAAAGAAAATCGATAGTAAAATTATTAAATAATACTATTAGATATAGCAAAAATGAGAATATCAATGGAAAAGATAAAATGAGTAAAATCTGGCCTGAATATATGTTTCTATTTGTATTACATTCTTGAAACTACAAGTTAATTTAGAGTGATAGGAAATAAGTCATCATGCTGAAGTTATTGGAGGGAAGTATAAGGAGTGTGAAAAAGAGATATTACAAAAGAATATCAGTAAGTGTTTTGGTTATGATAGACAAGTTCATTATCTTAATTGTTGTGAGAGCTCAAGGGTACATACATATGTCAAAGTTCACCAAGTTCTATATTTTAAATAAGCATTGTCTATTTTATGTCAGTAATTTCAATAAAGCTATATAAGGTAGAGTTCTAGTGACATAAATTTATGAAAAATAATATTCCAAAGAGTTTTAAAACTAGGCACATAGTGAGGTAATATGAATCTTTAAAATTAAAAATGCTAGCAAAACTAATAAAAAGCAATACAGACCATGCATAGACAAAATCTGTACTTCATCCATAAATACTTTTTAAATAATGTTTTAGAGGAAATACGCAATGACCTACTCCCTTTTTACCGCTTAAAATCAATAATATATGGAAGAAAACTAAATGCTTGACTTTGTCTCTTTGAATGTTTTACTAATGTTTTATAATCAGAAATTATTCAGTTTTAGTTTGAATACTTTCACTGTGGGCTGAACAGGTACCATGCTATTTTGTAAGGTGGAAATTGTCCTTGGACAGATAAGAAACTACTCAATGATAAGTGTAGTTTCTAACTCCTTTATATGACTTACATAGTGATGTCAAGAAATACATACAAAGTAACCACCACACACTGCACAATAAGACACCAGCTAATAAGACTGCATCTTTTCATTCTTAAAATGTGCTAAGGTAATATAGATGCAGAAATCAAATTCTGAATGAGCTCATGGAAATAGGAATAGAGACAAGGGAACTGTCACAGACGGATGTGGGGTTGCTTCCACACAGATGAGATCAGCTGTACAAACACAGTAAGGGCTCCAACTAATCTTTACAACCGTGTGATAACTCTTGGAGCGTCCTCCTGTCCTAGACAGCTGTCAGTCTGCGTTTGTTCTTGTCCTATGCCTTCCTGAAGAGTCTCTGAATAAGAAAGGCTAATGCTTAAGCTCAAGTGGTGTGTTCTTTATTAGCTGAATTTGGAATAAGAGACAGCAAAAGAACTGAAGTCAAGCTAACTCCTTAAATCATACAGGCATAAAATATTCCAGAGATCACAGCGGTTCAAACTACACACGGCAGTAATTCACCAAGTCAGGTTTTTAATTACCTCAAAAACTTGAATCAACACTGAATGCTATCAAAAGCAAAATGAATGTACATTAATCACAGAATATTTTAGTCACATGACATCTTTCATCCCAGAAAAGTTCATAACCCCTGGGTCTGTTTCTCATCACACTTAACCTGAGGAAACAGGATACAAAGTAGCTTTGAAGAGATTGAATGGTAGCTGGTTGAGTGTTTAATTTAGACACAGCTACACATTAATTGTGGAAAGCAAGCCCTTTCTTTTATTGGGTTTCCTTTCTAGAGTTGCCTTATTATCACCTCCCCAGTGATGAAATAGTGGACAATCACTCATGAATATGTTCATTAACATGCAGGACTAAATATGTCTTGAGAGGAATTTCTAATATGCACAGAATAGAAAATTCACTTTTGGAAAATGTGACAGTTTATATAATAACATTTTTATGGGTATGTTTATTATTACTAAATACTTGGCTTTTTATATATCAGAAAGAATATAATTATGGGAGAACAAGCATGCAGAACTATGCTTGCCATTGGCATTGATGATTTAGACTAAACAAATCAGAATCTTTTCCTGCTCTTCGAACTACGTATTCATAAGGTATCCCCCACCTCTTCCTCACCCCATGGAAAAGTGGACCAAAGGAAGAAGTAAAGTTATCACAGAAAAGTGTATTTTTCCTAAAGAATCTATTTTCTATCAATAACTACTGTAACTTCACACAAAAAGAACAATTTTCAAATATTCTCCCTATACCCTGTTACTCTTGCATATCTATCTCCAGCCTTCTGTAAATGAAGTATTTTTCTCTCAAGAATCAATTCTTTAGAAATTATGAATTGATGCCATTATTTTATACATTCAAAGTTCTGTGGTAGTTCATTGTTTTAAAAAGTCTAAATGAGTTTGAAGAATATTCTATTGAAAGAAAGATGCATGTAACTATGGAAAATATAAAGACAAAAATATTTGGTGCTTATAGATAAAATGAGATTTGAATTAAATTATGTACTTAATAAATTATCAAGATAATAATTAGTTCACTTATCTTTACCATTTATCATTCTGAGTGAAACTTTATTTAAATTTTTTTTTGGCTAAAATCATGCTTGAAACAATGATTGAATATTAAGTTTAAGAATAAAACAGAAGATTGACTCTTCATCCTTCCTCAAATAAAGAATCCTTATTCTGATCTAAATCCCATACTGAGTTTTCAGTTTGGTGTGTCTGCTTTCTAGCAGATCTCAGCCCAAAGAGAGAACATAAAAATAAATAAACGCAACTGTGACATTCATTGACTAATCACTCAAGCATGAAAAAAATAGATCTTTCTGATTTTAAATCAAATTTATTTAAAAGAATATCTTATTGAATTAACATTGATTTCCCATCACATGAGTCTCAGGTGTGCATCATCATAAACCAGCGTCTGTGCATGATACATTGAGTTTGCCACCAATAGTCCCTTTCTGTCATAAATTCACTATGTAATTGACCTTTTCTATTTAAAGGCAAGTTATAGGCAGGAATGAAGATGAGCAGAGACAGGCAGGCAGGAAGAGAGAGGAGGAAAAAGCATTTATTTATTTTATTTAGTTGCTCATGTTGATTGCCTCCCCCCACACACTTCCACCTGATGGAGAAGCTGGGTCCTTGGGATGCATGTGGACTCCATCTGGAGGATTTAACTGTTAAACTGCCCTGGGGCTGATAATTGTCCCATTTTTAACCAATTGACCCACCTCCATCTCTTTTCCACTTATTTGGTTTTACAGTCTAAATGTTTGTTTCCATTTTATTTCCTTCATCTGTTTGTTTCAAGTTCTCATTCCCCCATGGAGATGGCAACTTCATAGTGCTCAACTGCCCTCCTCCACCAGACCACAACTTTACCTAAGCAAATTTTCTGCTTTGGTAACTTGAATAGTGCCAAGAAGTTGAGTGGGTAAGTCTGTGAGTTAATTTATACTGCATCCAGGCAGGCAGTTGAGAAAAAATCATTCTGTGTGAGAATTCTTTCTTACAGGCTTCGCTATATTAACTCTTTGCTGTTGTCAGGGACTTATTTGATAAAGAAGATTTCTCTTGGACATATTCAGGATTTGGTTTGGTTAACATTATACATAATTTAGATTGTTTATGATACTCAAAACTCAGAACGACAGCTGTTTATTGGGGACGAAGTTTAAGAGGCAGGGAAAGGAAGCAAAAATAAGTGACAGTGAAACTAAGGAGCCATTGAGTAATATTTTAATCTCTTCATCCAAACACAACTTGCTGCAATTGAAATGAGAAAAGAGTAAGAAAGATAAATGGACGTCACAGAAATAGTACACAGAGATCATCGTTCATGGGTGCAGAAGAGGAAAGAGGAAAGAGTGCTCAGAGAAGGTTTTCTAGACAATTGTAGATGCCCTATGATGTCTAGTGATTCTGTGACTTCTCTAGCTTTGTTCCTCTTGATTTGATGTCCTTAATTCATTCACACTTGCCCAACTTCTCAACAGAGAAATTCATCCTTAAGAGAAAATTTGACTATCTTAAGTCTTCTAGATTTATTAGTCTCAAGACAGTTAATCTAACAGAGAAAGTTTAAAGTACTTTGATATTTGTTTAAAAATATTATTGAAGGGAGATTGCATCATAACATTATATACATATGATATGCATCATTACAAATCAACATCTTTTCATATTACATTAAGCTTATCAACAATTCTATCCCTCACCAGATAAATGACCCTTTTACTAGATTTGCCTTCCCTCTTGTAACCACTAATTTAATTCTAGACTAAAAGTCTATTTTTGCTTTATTTGGTTTATTCAATTGATTTCTCTGTATACCACATATGAGTGAGTTCATAGAATGTTTTCTTCTTCTAATATCTCATATCCTGTTTGAAAAATCTAGTGGGACATTCTATTGATGTGGGAAGATGTAGCTAGAAGAACATGGACTTTGGAGCCAGGCAAATATGGTGAAATGAAATCTTAACTAAGTATTGTTTAGTAACATAAGGATCTAACATAAGTTATTTCTTTGAGATTCAGATGCCTTACCTATAAAATTCGAATACGAATAAAATAATAAAGTGGGTGTTAGGATTCTGTACAACAACTTAATAAACTGTCTAACATAATGCTAAAAAACGGCAATTTTGGATAGTAATTATGAAATGTAAAATAATGACCCCTAATCAGAAGCTAGTCCATGGATGTGAATCACATTGGGTTTTACGAATTTTTAAAGAAACTATAATCACTCAAATGATTTTATGGTCTCATAAAATCACAAAACTGGAGAAGATCCAAATATCTCACCTTTAGTAGTAATTCTAATAATTAATAGACACCTTTTCATACCTCAAAGTAATCCAAAATTTAAGTGCAGAATGAATTAGCTATCTTTCACTTTTGGAAAGTTGACATTTAGCCTTTTAGTTGAATGATCAGTAAAAATGTAATTATGTTGAATATAGAGGAAAAAGATAACAAATTTTCCTTTTCTCAATGAAGCACAGTTCAGCAGTTCTACTCAAAAAAAAAGTCATATATATAGAGAGACATATTTACTAGAAAATTTGAAACATTAATTTGTCAATATTCCATTTTTAAACTTTGTTGCTTCAAAGTAGACTAATTTATGAAGTAATAAAAATGCCAGATTTTCTTAATGTATATAATTCAATAATTATCTTAATCAGTTGCTAGTATAAAACTTAAACATCATGACCTTATCACAGGTGTCTATAATTAATCTCAAATTAAAACTTTATAATAGATGAGTCTACAATCAACATCTTAGAAAAGAATGAGAATAGTTGAAAGAACTTAAATCATTCACATTATAGTTTTAGATACATAGATCCAAAAAGGAACCCTAGAAGTATCCTATTTTGACAAATTTTTCATAAAAATAACCCAGTCATCTCTGATTTAAAAAAAATAAAATGGATACAGATGCCCAGGAAAAAAAGTAGCATAAATAAATGAGATAAAATAATAATAAAAATTATCAAGAAATTCAAATAAAAACTCTGCATTGAAGAGCGACAATGATCATCTTCACATAATTCAATTTATTCTCGAATCATAGTTTTGTAACAGGAAACTGGGTTTTGTCTTTTCTTTTGTTGGTGAGCTCATGTTTCTACTATCATCTATACTGAGATGATTGCCACAGGAAGAAGAATAAAATGAAAGTCTTCTAGGAAGACGGAGTGAGTATAATGCGTGAAAATTTCTTTCTAGGTAGAAGATTTTGTGAAACACTTCAGTCCTGGCATACTATGGAAAGGAAAGTTAATGTAGATTAAGGTAACAATCATGCGGCATGCTTTTTTAAATTTTACTCTTTGGGCTCAACTTTAAGACGAGTGCACAGTGTTTGATACATTGGATAGAAATCAAGAGAGTTTACTCCGACTTCCATTTTGAACTCTGAAGAGAAGTCCTCTCTCTAGGAGACTTTGTGGAACACTAAAGACACAGAAAGTTTAGGTCATGGCTGAATAAAGAGATATTTTGAGTGAATTTCTTGCCCAATCTTAATTCCTATGTGCCCTGAAAGGCAATCACAAGGTGTACATTTTCTATGAGGGAAGTATAAAGACACCAATTCATTGGGGAGATTTCCAGAAGTGGGACAAATAGGGACAAAGTGAACATTTGCCCTAGAGCTAGAGGATGAGCAATCAAAGCTTGAGTCTTAATGGGAATTAGTTAGAACTTGAAGTAGTATAGTGCCAGGGGCAGCTGAGAAAAAACAGTCAGCAAGGAGGAATGACCAGCTTACTCAGTTGTTCTCCAGGCTGAGAGAACAGACCAGGAGCTGCACACCTCCACAAGCAAATATCTGAGTAGACAGCATCCAAAAACCCAGAGAGGATATTATCATCCAAAGCACAGGAAGATCAGAAATGTTACCTAGGACCAATATCACCACTTCCACCCTGCTAAACTTGACAATGGCATGCTTTCTCTTGAAAGTAGATGTCAACTTGGGGAGGAAAATAAACAGAGTACGGGAGTGTAACAAAGGACTCTGTCTATGAAGTAACTAAATACTTGTTCAAATGATACTATGCATATCAAGAAAGTTCCAGATACCACTCATTGACCTTTTAAATACCACTCAAATATGCATCCTCCCACAACTTGGAAAGTGAAATGACTGAAGATAAAGATGTCGTATTACACTGGCTTATTTGGACTCTTAAATTTTTAAATAGTTTTTGTAAGGAAAGATGCAGGCAGGAATGAAAGTGAGTAGGCAGGCACAAAGGAAGAGCAAGGAAGAAGTATTTTATTTTATTTTTATTTAGTTGTTCACAGTGGTTGCTCCCTTTTAGATGAGGACTCCAACCCAACGATAGGGCTCAAGGTCTGTCCTCCTTCAGAGGCGATGATGCAATTGCTACTCTACAGGGGTGTGCCTTATTTGAGTTTTCTAAGTAAATTCGATATCCAGCTAAATTATGCTTTATTGTATTTCAATTTGAACATAGCCTTTCTAAGAGCAAAAAATATTTTTTTGAATTGCATTTGTATAAACCTGCAGCATAGCATTATTCTATCTCCCTATATTTTCTTTACATATTTGATGCATATTGAATTGGATGCACATATTTTCATAGTTAAGATTCCTATCAAGTGTGACAATTATTTAAACATTTTGATAACTAAATCATAAAATAGAAACAGAACATATGGAAATATACATAGAAAAAATAATTAAAAAACAGAAGAAAATCAGCAAAAGTAGAAACCAGAGAGTCTACAATTTACTCACTTAATAAACTTTATCAGTTTCATTGTGGAATATTATAAAGCATTTGGAAACTTTTGTTAAAGACTATTTATGTCAGTACTTTAAATATTACATATAGAAGGATAAACTAAATTCAGACCTATAGTATAAAGGACAGGCACTCTGAAAAGGGAAGAAGAAATGTTGGCAAGTAATTAGAGCAATGTGACAGATAATATAAAAATATTCATGCAGAGAATCTTAGAGACCAAAGTCCTCGATAAGCAATATTAGAGTAAAGTTTAAGAAGGAATATGAGGCTGAACGCAGAAGTCAAACCAAGTTTTTCAGGTAACCAACATCAGCGTATATAAAGTATATAAAGCAAGGATTAACGCATCTGAAGAGAAATTGGCAGAAATACAGTATTACACATTTCTACTTAGATAAAATCCTTTATCCTTATGCCTTTTTGAAGTCTTAATAGTACAGATAATTATATTTTCATAAAAACTGAAACTAGAGAAGAAAATATAATAAAAATCTAGTGAAAATGTTTGCACATTTTAAAGCAAGATAAACACATGTATATACATATAATTATTATCAAGCCTTCACAGAGAAGGGAATTTGGCATTTGGGACAACATGGAGAAGCTGGGAGACATTGCTCTGTATAATATGTCAGGTAAGAAAAACAATTGCAGAATTACAGTGAGATATAACTTATAATTGGAATTTTAAAAATGAACTCAGAGTACAATTGGGGTCCCCTAGGTCTTCAGTATAGTGGCCGACAGGAAAAGGCTGGTTAAAGGATGAGTTTTAGTATATGCTGCATAAGGTCTGAGGATAATGTATAATGTGGTTACTATAGTTGAAAACACAGCATTGTTTATATTTGAAATTTCCTAAGACAGTGGAACTTAAATGTTGAGAGAGAGAACACAAATGGTAAATAAGTGAGATGATTGATTTATTAGTATCACTGTGGGATTCTTTCACAGTATATGTATATCAAATGATCATGTGGTACACTTTAAGGATATTACAATTTTGTCAACCATACTGCAACAAAACAAAAAAAATTAACTCTTTATCAGAACTGTGGTAATAAAGACACTCCCAAAGAAGGTCTAGTTTAGTAGACACGTTTTGAAAGAGTGTTATATACATTCTGCTTGACTCAGTCATGCAGGAATCCAGTTAAAATCCAAGAAATTTTAAATAAAAAAGTTCATCTTTGTGTTCTAATCATAGTAAACATCCTTATGAATTTGTGGAGACTGCATTTTTGAAGAAGTAAAGATGTCATTGAAATAAGAAAGTGAGTGTCATATAGTTCATTCTCTAAAGCACCCAGTTGCACATAATGTATATTTTTCAAAACATTCCAAATTCAGCTTTCTTCTTCGTGCTTTCTTTTTTCATGATAAATAAACTGAATTTGACATTCCTCAAATGAATTACAATTTTATGAGCTTTAGTTTGGTCAAATGCTATAATAATATATTTAGTATTATAATCAATTCTTGATTAAATGATGAAGACTTAAAAAGTTATTATGAATGATATGTATTTTTAATAGGAACGTTCTACTTGTAATTGTGTTTCAGTTATATTTTGAGAAGTCTACTACTGTGCTTTCTTTAATTTTTTATGTCATTCCCAATGTGATTTTCTTCCCACTAATCTCTAAAATAGCACCTTTATTAAGTTATCTGTTGCCTCCATGATGTTGATCCAGAGACACATTGACCAAATCTCAGTCATCTTGGTATTTCTTCACTAGTTTGTTATATCATCTTTCTTTAAATATTTATTTATCTTTAATTTGAATTTTTGTCTACCCACTCTGTGCTTTCTAGCTTACTGATGACTCTGTATTGACCTCCTTTTAGGGCATCTTCTCTCTTTTTTGTAAAATTAAGATACCGTGGCTCTCGGAGGCTTAAAATTTAGACCTCTTTGGACATCTCCGTACATTTATTTTTCCTGAGATACATAGTTCCAAAAAATCATCAAATTTATATGCTTTAATCTTCTGCTTGGACTTCTATTTTATAGTCAATTAATGCCTGTTTTGACACTCCTATTTAGATGTCTAGTAGACAGTTAAGTTTCTAGCCTAATTTTAAGTTTTATGCTCATGCCCATTCTTCTTGAAATATTATTACCTTTAGAAAGTGACACTGCATTCAAACTACATCTAAATATATGCTATGTATTTACCACTTACTTCCCCAGAGCAAACCACCAATCATCAATCATTGACTTGATCATGCAAATCTCTTTAATTTTTCCTCCCTTCTGCCATTTTTGTTCCCACACCCATCGCCTATTATGTGATAAAACAGTGTGACTAATGTCATACACATGGTTTGTGTCTATATTTCTTAGACTGTGACAATCCTCCGAACTATTCTTGTCTGTAAAACTTGATTTCTGCTCCACTCAAACCCCCTTCTTTTCCACTACATTTCAATCACGTGACCACTTTGCTGTTCCTCAGACATGCTAAACATGTCTCTGCTCCTCTTAAAATCTCTCCTAGAAAAGCACAAGCCCCATCCGTCATGTCACACATGCCTCTGCTCAGATAGCAACATCATTCCTTATCTGCCTGGTCCAAAATCATCACTTCTGTTGATTCCCTAATGAGAGAAACTCTTGTTTTTCTATGTGCTATTTACAACTACTTTACATTATATTTTTTTCTGTATTTGTTTTTTTGACTTTTCACTTTTTTAATCCTCATTAAATTATTAAATATCAAAATATACATTCCAAGAAGGAAAAAATTGCATCGCATACTTAGAAAATAAACGAGTTAATTAATTAATGAGAAATGTTCCCTTCTCTTGAATCTTTTTTCCATTTGACTAGTTTCCTTTGAGTTAACTGTACCTTTTAAAGCCTAATCTTAATAATTTTAGTCTTGAGAAAGAGCCAGATAATGTAAAAGAAATATTGGCATAAACGTTTAGAGTACATTTAGCTTTTATGTGACTTTTATATATATACTATGTACGTGTAAGTATGTGCTTTGTATGTACTATATATATGTATATATATGAGCAGTGGTACTACTATCTAAACAATGATCTCTTTGTCATGTGTTTTGAATGAATGCTTAAATATTGTCCACTTTAACAATAAAGATGATTTAAAATATCTATTGTCTTAAGATAGGATGATGATTCTCCAAGCAAAATCTTTAAGGAGATAATATGCCCTGGTAGAACATTTAAGGTTTTAAGATTAAAAAATATATGCTTGTTTCTAAAGATCACTGTGGAATATTTTCTGTGTTAACTAAAAAGTGCTAAATACAAGTATCTGAAGAAATACTTGCTGTTTCCAGATAGCTTTCAATATTTTTTATTCCTTTGGCATAAATGAACTGCTGTAGAATAATTTTATCATGTTAACAGTAAAGACATTATTAATATTAACTGGGAAAAGTTCTGAAACTTAAATGTCTGGTAAACAGTAAGTCTCATAAGTATAATTTATCTGGAAAAATATAATCATATTTGGCCAGTACTGTGAGTTTACATTAGCAAGGTTAACAAGATGATTTTAAATATAATTATCAATAAAATAGAGGAAACAGCCAAATTAAATGTACCCCGGTGTTTTAAAGTTTCACAAAGCAGAAACAAACACAAGATTTTCTTATGCAATCTTACTTGACTCTCCAATAATAATTGGTTTTTTTAATTACAATCTAAGAATATCTGCAGATTTTCATTCATTCTGCAAAAGTTAGCACTAGGATTTTTCTAACTGACACTATTTCCAATTCTGGACTGTACACTTTTCATTCGATTATCAGATTCTGGGTTCTTAGCATGCTGAGCTACTGAAAAATTTATGGTACAACTTGATCCTTTGACTTCATATATTAAAGTATACAGAGAGCATATTTTAAAGCTTATATGTGTAATTGGGGCCAGTTACATTGTCGCCATCATGGTTTTTTCTGCACAATTGCAAGCTTATTACCTTCACAAAGACACAAATCTTTAAAATAGTTCAACAAGATGTTTTGACATGCCAGAAACCATAGTGACCACAGAACTCTTCCTGAGTCAATCTCCTGATAATTGTTCTCTTTCAGATGTGTTTCATCTTTCTTGTGATTCAAGGCTAAATGAAATCTGTCCTTTTTTCATCAAATTAAGTATATTATGTATTTCAGTGGGGCAAATGAGGCATGCTTCTTAGATGCTCAATTAAAAAATAAATTTTATTTGTAAAATATACTACTGTCTTGTAGAAATATAGAATTTGCACAAAGCAAATAATGGAACTCTCTGACCACCTTCTGTTAAATAATATCAAGATTCAGCCTGCGGTACTCTAGGCTGAAACCACAGAGTATTATCCAAGAGTTTTTGCCTTTTATAACATCTGCATTTTATCAGTTACATCTGATAAACTATCTACCTATATTTAATTTTAAATGTTTCCAACTTTTTAAAATAAAATATTTATTCTAAATGCAATGTGCTATTATAAATGTATTCAGATAGAAGGCATTTCCATTTTCATTTAATGAAGAGTTCATTTCTCAGCGAGCTACTGTGTCTTTTATTTGTGGAAACTCATCAGGGGACTGCTCTTTTCTTGTATAATGCAGTTTATTTTGCGCAACCAGGCAGCTTTGACTGTCTGATTGCACTGGTTTCTTTTTTCCTCATTACCCTTGGAAGTCTTTGATTTTGTAGATCCACACTGACTGGTGCCATAGGGGAAACTTTTGTGAATCTCTGATATAAAAATGTTCTGCTTTGGATGAAAGGGATTCCCCAGAAGTGGATTTCGAATCTCTTTTAGACATTTCTGCCAGCTGTTAAATCTACATTCACTATTTTGTTCATGACTATTAGAGATGATAAAATTCAATAGAAGTTTTATGAGTGATTTTTAACACTTGCACCCTTGTAATTCAGACACTTTCCTGATAGAGTTTGCATTTCAATTGCTTGCTTGCTAATGGTTTAGACTGCTTTGTACTAATTTATTTAATTTCTTGCTCCAGTTTAATCTTTTCTTTTTTCTTTTTTTTAGCAATAAAGTATCGTTGGTTGCTACGCAAAACACCCACTGTTTGTTGCTGGCCATATGACAACAGATTAATTACATATGTCTTTAAACGATGCTTATTATAGATGTGACCAACACAAAAAATAACTGGTGTAATGCATTTCTAGATACATATATGATTAAAATAATAAAAAAGATATTTCCATTTTATAATTTCTGTTATAAATGATGGAGTATATTCCTGGTAATGGTGAAAGAAGGCTAGTACATTTCACTAAGCAAAGCAGAATTAATATAACTAATCTCAAAAATGGGTCAAGTAAAACTTTGCTTAAAATAAGTGAATTGGGTGTACTCTGGTGGCCTAGCAGGTTAAACCAGGCGTAGTGCACATACAACACAACCCTGGGTTCAAGATAAACAAATGAATGAAATAAATGAAGTGCTTCTGCTTCTCTCTTCCAGTGTGCCTACCTGCCTGCTTGCCTTCATTCTTGCTGTGTCTTTCCTTCAAAAAAAGTGTGAAAATAAATAAGCAAACTGATCTCTATCAGCAAAGAAAACATTTATTATCTGTACAGTGTTAAATGAGATGTAGAAAACTTTGTGCAGTAGTTTTTCACTTCAATATACTTTTTGGATCAATTAAATATAGCATCAAAAATTGCATGGTTCTTGACTATTTGAGAAAAAAGTTGTGACAAATGGTTGACATAGATGTAAACCTTTAATGGCTAATAGTTTTAGGCTGCAGTTAGCAAAAGTTTAATGAACAAATTCCACTTCGTCTGTTCTTGTTTGTTTTCATTGTTTTGGATGTTTCTGTTTTCTCCAATACAAACATAATCTCTGTAGGCATTCAAGTGAATGCTGGATGTATCTTATTTTATTTCATTCTGCAGTGATTTCAAAGAACACATGTTCTCTACTATTATTAGAAAGTCTTATCAATGAAGACATTCTATTAATTTGTAATGACTGTGGAGATATTTAATCCTTGATAGTGAAAAATACACCTAGCTTATTAGGTAGAAAAAAAAACGTGTGTTTCAGTTTGAACTTGAAAAAAAAAAATTTAAAATGAATCTCTTTAACAGAACTTTTTTAAAAAAGCTAAAGTATACTAATTATCTAACAAAAAAAGAGTAAGAGAAAAAAAGTAACATACTAGCAGAACTCCTTGCTGTTTTCCAACTTTCATGTTATAAATATACATGAGATAGGCTGATTTCTGTGGTTGTGGGTTATGGTGGCTTCTGTTCTCTGAACATTCATTATTCAAACTTACTGGGGGAGCAGTGAAAAAAAGAATAATTTGCCAATCAGTTTTGCACGCATTTTTAACTTTGAACTAGAATAATAATTGTAATATCTCAACTGATTTATTGAAATGAGTTTTATTAAAATGAGAACTGCTCCATTTAACAATAAAAAAGGGTTAAGGTACGAGATGAGTGAATTTTATATGTAAATGACTTTAACCAGCTGAATTGAAATATGTTTAAATTATCTCTCACTTGCATTTATTGTGTTACCAATAAATTGGATTCATAAACTTTAATACAGTATGAGATTGGACAAGTAATAGTGCTTCATAAATATTGTATATTTATTTTTATGATTATAAGCACATATCACCAACACTGCTCCTTAAATAGTAGAGGAAAAACTAAGAAATATTTTATAAACATATACATGAAGATTTTAAGTACTTATCATATTTAGAAAATTGTTCAAGATTATAGATATTAGAAGAGGGTTTAAGATGTCTGTTGTGTGATCTAGACCTCCAAAGCCTCAACTTCCATATCCATCAATAGCAATGGTGACATTGACCCTGAGTTTCCTTAAAGATTAGGTGGAATAATATACAGATAACAATGAATAGGATATTTCTCCTTCTGTGAATGCTCAAACAAGAAATGTTATTTTTGAAAAAAGCAAGAAAAACTATTTTGGATGAGGACTGGTTGTATTAGTGTAAGATAAATGAGCCAAATAGACAATGGTTTCATAATCCTTTTATCCTTTTGTTTATATGATTGAATATTCTATTATTATTGGAAGTGAAAAAATGGAAAGCCAAATATAGGAAGTACAGTTCTTTAATACATATGTAATTGTTTATGATATAATTAGGAAAAAATTGAATAGAATAGAAAGTAAACTATGAATTCTCTCTGGAAATATATTAGACTAGTTACCCAGCAAAATCTTTCTACTACAGAAAACCTTAGATATAGATGAAATTAAAAATAAACAAAAAAAAATTGACAAAAGCATGTTCAGTTTAGTGATAAAGAGAGATGAAAATCAGAGGTCATAAAGAACAAAAACGGATAAATGCTTCATGAGATACAGATGAAGCTTTCTTGTATTATTTACTAATCCCTGGTAGAATGGATCTCTTTTTTTTTTAATGAGTTCGTATTGGAAATAAGAGACAAAGTATTGGGTCTTCATCAGAGGAAGTAGAGATTGCAAACTTCTTAAAACTAAAGCTGGGATGTCTTAAGATATCTTACTGCAGTTGATATTCTAGGGGAAAAATATTCGTTGAAAAGTATATTCACTGAGAATTACTATAAACAAATCTGCTATTGTGTGGCTTCGTTAACTGTATTTATATTGCTTTTAAGGTTCAAAAGCATTGAAGCAAATGTCTTGTTTAAGGTGACCCTATGAGTTAAGACCACTACATATATAGCAGGAAAATGCCGTGTACACTCTTTAGGTTATGTTCAAACACAAGTACTAAAAATTCCCAATGCATAAAATTCTAAGAAACAGGCTCACTAGACAAATCAGAAAAAACACAGAAGAAATAAGCCACAAGAAGGTAGAACAAGCAGAATCAAGTAACAGAATCAGACTTTCATATATCGCAACTATTTGAATGACCAATTGTAGACTATAAAGCGAGTTTTTAACGTGCTTAAAGAAAATTTTAAATATTGTATACAAGAATAATAAGTGTACTATTTTTATGAGTTCAATTGTGTCTCCCTGAAATTCGTATTTTGAAGTCCTAACCTTTGGTAACAATGAATGTGATTTTATTTGTGGACAAAAACTCTGAAGAGGGTGGTCCCTGACACAGTCTGGACATGCCCTTGGAAAACATTTGGAAACAAAAGGAGATATTAGGAAGGCACTCACAGGGAGGAATATCACATGAGAACACAGCAGGAGACACCGTCCACACACCATGGACAGAGATTTCAGAAGAAATATCTGCCACCATTTTGGTTTTGGACTTCCAGCCTTCAGAACCGTGAGAAAATAAATTTCTGTTTTTCAGGCCATCCAGTTTGTGGTGTTTTGTTATAGCAACCCTAGCAAAGTAATAAGTGAAAAGCTTAGCAGATGTACTAAAATAAGGAGATTTTCAGTATGAAAGCAAATTACTTGAAATCTGATAATCAATTAGCAATAGTACTTGAATTCATCAAAGCAGTCTTAAAGCAGAAAACCTAGGAGTAAAAGTTTGTTAAGTTATCAAAATTTATTGAGTAGCCTTACTAGTTTAGTGTGAAATTGCTACAAACACAAACAGATGAAAGTAGTAGTTTATGTACTGCATGACCCAGAAGTGATGTAATCAATTATGTTTTCCTGGGACAATCCAGGTCATACTAGTTGTCTTAATGATTCAGTTTAACAGTTAGTGTTCTGATAATTGTCAGTTCGCATCACAAATTATATTACCTGACTCTTGGAGTATGGGCAATCTGCTTAATAAGTGGTTAACCTGAAAGAAAAAAAAATACTAATTAGATGCTTATCCACACCAATGCCAAGTTTAGTCTATGCAAATATTGTGACAGTAATTAAACCTTAGCTATTAAGGATTAAAATGAAACAAATGATCATGTATTCAGAACTGTGTCCTCATTTCAGCCTTCAGGAGAAGTGTCTTTCTGACTGGCCTTCTGCAGAAGTTCTGTATTCCAGCTGATCTGTCAAGACATCATTTTCAATTCAACTTTCCTACAGTAGTATCGTTTTATTCATTAGTTTATGTTTGATTGTTACAAAAGTTCCTAATGTGTTAGCAATCTGATTGTACTTTGATCTTCACAGCTGCTGAGATCATTTTAATTTTTGATAATATAATTCCCTTTGCTGACACATTTTATTTGCTATTACCTAGTCATTATCTTGCATCTCAATTTAATATTTGGCCCAGTCGCTTTGTCCAAAGTGTTTGCTCTTAGGAGGGTGCTGTTGTACCACAATTAAGAAGGCATATTCTAAAGTCATAATCCATTGTAAATGTTGGAGAAAAGTTCTTCATCTTTTGAAGCTTGGACTTCCACATCTATAAAACATAATTAGAAGTCAGGCAGTTGTAAGAATCACATGAGATAATCTCAGTGCAGTGTCTTACACACAATAGCACTTGACATATACTGGCTTTTACATTTATATTATGCTTTTCTTTATTGTTTAACATCACTCTCATCTATTCACTTTCATCTTCAAATACAGTCTTGTTTTGTGATTTTGCCACATAAGATAATCATAATTGCATTACCCATGTGTTCAATAGTCTAAAATAGCTTCAATAAAATCATCCAAATTATGACATCAAATTTTGGGATAATAGAAAGATCAAACACCAGAGCTTATGTTATACTTATGTTACATCTCATTTTGCTCACATTGGAGACTATTATTCAATAAGTAATAAATATATTTTTTCTACTTGAATTCACTGTACATAATATACACATGTTTATATATATAATTTATCCAATGATTATTGAATTATTATTACCCCATCCAAAAAAAATAGCTTTTAAAAAGCTGAAAATAAATTAAATTAGGTTTATACGGTATTTTAGTAAATCTAACACAGACATTTGGAAAACTTCTAAGTACATTAGTAGAAAAAGAATATAAAATATGCTTAGCATTCACACTAAAAATTTGACTAATATGTGAACATAGTGTTAAAGCACCATTTTATCTGACTACATACTACCTGAAGACATTTTTTATAGCATTACATTTCTTTTTTGATACATTGAAAGTTCTGAACAAAATATTTTATTTTCTCCTTCATATTGGTAATTAGAAAATATCAAAGTTATTGAGTTAATTAAAAAATTCTTTTAAAAATAATATTCAATTAGAAATCCGAGTGAATATATAAGAGCAATGTTTCTAAAAGGACATGCAGCTGGGACTAATTTACTTCTTCAAAGATTTCCTGAGATCTGAGCAATGGATTAAACCCTTGTGAGCTACCTCTGAATGTTATAATTATATTGAACTTCCTCTGAAAGTAACAAATACATAGAGAAAAACAAAAGTTCCATAATACACAGAGTGAGTGAATTTCTTAACTCTAAAGACAAGATTTGAATTCAGCTAATCCCTTCAAAATTAGAAAAACACAGAAACTCTGATGTCAAACTGGGTCAATTTATAAGAACATATTAAAATTCTCTGAACAAAATGAAGTACTTCAAAGCAAAACTCTGAACTTCTTAATGCAGATTGGCCAACAAGTTCGCTCAGAGAAGAATTTAGCAAAAATATATCTCTTATAAGATGTAGTTTATTTCTAAACAAGCAAACTAATTGCAAAGGGAAACGAAGCAATTGGTCAATTTCAAAACTGATAGCTCCTGATGAGTCTCAATGTATCAAAGATGTAAAGAATGGAGACAAGGGTATGGGGTCAAGCCAGAAACTACTTGATGTAGAAAGCTGACTGCTACAAGTTGATTGCTGATGGAAACAACCAGTTCATTGCAGTTTCTTCTAATACTTTTTTCCTGACATATTAGATATCTTTTTGTCAAAATGGCATGTGAACCATATTAAAAAGTTTTAGAAATAGGAAATGAAATTATCTTATCATTCAATAAAATAATTTTACTTTTTTTATTTTTCATACAACCGAGAACAATTTTATATAGACAAAATACTGAAAATATAATTCATGTACTATAAAATTTTAATCTGTTAGACTTTCACATTATTTCATAACTTTTGTTGTGGCATATTATTTTATTGCACATTATTTTAATATTATTTTGAGTGTCTATATATGATGAAAATTATGTAGTAAAGTAAAAAATAGAATGTAAACATATTCCCTAAGTTTTAAATGTTTAACTTAAATGTATTTGTTCTATTAGTTTAGGCACTAGCACAATAAACATATATTTGAAAATAAATATTCTTTTTATACCATATTTTCCCCAGGAGTATTGGCCTAAATGTCATATTTGAAGTTTTTCATGTATTTTTTTCCAAAAGGATTATGCCAAAAGTGAAAACTACCTTTGTAACAAATACACTATGAATATAGCATGAATTTAAAAAAAAATTAAGTAAAGAAAGTTAAAAGTATCAGAAAAATCAGCCAACACTTGTAATTAATTCAGCAAATCATAATGTGCCTTCTACTTTGCAAAGATCGATACAGCACTCACCAATTCAGATGAAGTTCTGTTATCATGGTGTTGCATTTTGTTTTTTTTTTTTCTAGTGTTGGCTATAGATAATAAACTACAAATTTAAAAGTGCCTGTTCATTGTGTTTGGTACTAAAAAGGCCTACGAGGGTAACTAGTCTGACCAATGGAATCAAATATATTTGAAAAAGGTTAAGAATAGCACAGTTAATTAGGGAAGAACTTGGAGGGCTGTTCTGAGTAAGACATCAATAATTGAAAGAAGACAAAAGATTCCAGGAAATTTCAGAGCAAGAGAGAAGATTCAAAACTAGATTTCAATATGCAGGAATTTCTCCCCTTCAAACACTAGCAAGATCGATATCTGTGAAATAAGGTAAAATATTACAGAGTCTATAAGGTCTAGAACATGGAGCACATTTTCAGTCATTAGTAAGGGTCAAGCAGGGAAGAGAGGTGGTCATAATTTATATACTATCGAGCTTTACTCTGATTATTGTGTAGCAATGGTTATTCTTCCAAAAGAAAAGGAAAAAAAAAGGAAGGATCCCAGATTTAATCATTATATTTATGGGAGACATAATTAGGTTGAATATACCTACTGTCATAAATGGGAAAGTGCTGTTTTATATTCATCCTGTCATTATAATAGAATGTCAATTTTGTTCTGTTTTTAATAAACCAGGGCTATTTCTAATGGAGCACAAAAGGGGCAGTTGAGTTGCCTGGACCCCAGTATGTTAAGGGGGCCCAAAATCAGCTGCTCCTTTTGTCCTGAATTGAATATGGCCCTTCCTGGTGCTGACTGTAGTGGGCCATGGCTGTCCTCTGCCTTCACCCACCTCACCTGCAACCCTCCAACCACCCTGTGAGGAAACAGGAGCCTTGTGAGGAGTTACCCCCTAACCCACATGCTTGTTTCTTCAAAGGGAACAGAATACAGCAACGTGGACAAGTAGCATGTAAGTATAACGGAGTTCTCTCTGGCACTGTGGGGGTTATTGGACATTTCTGGCACTGGGATGACTAAAGTGGCATGTGTTTTAGCAGGATATTTACAGAGGAGCATATAGGGGCACCAAATTTAGTTTTCACCTAAGTTTTGCCAAAATTTCTTATACCAGCCTTGGCCATTTGTATAAAATGTCACTGGACCACATGTCATTGCTCTACAATCACTAATCAACATCACTTAATACTTACTTGTTGCTGGCCTGGCTGCTCTGCTCCTGCTGAGATTGCTCACCTCCTCCCCTTCCCTTAGTCACCAGCACATAACCCGTCTCATTTTCACCATTCCAATGTCCCAGTTTTGTCTCAAGGAAATATGGTCAGTCTAGAGAGAATGGTAACTTGAACTTGGGAACAAAAATATAAATGTAAACACGTAGATTGGGGTCGTATTTTATAGATGAAGTCATCTGGATGTGATGATGTCTAGAATTGATGTGTGAAAGAAAGAAAATGTTAAAATAATAAAATTCAGCCTAATATCATTCCTAAGAACTCAAGAATGTCACCAATTAAGAATTTTTCTTTGTTAATTGATTAAAGAAAGGAAGGAAAACAATGAGGGTGGGAAGGTGGGAGGAAAGGGGCAAACAAAAATCCAAAGTAAGCAAATGGACAAAAGCATCAAATATTACTAGTCGGTTTCTCCTAATAATCTTCATATTCCACACATTGTAAAAAAAGAAGCCAAGACATCAAACATGTGTATTTTGAAAAATCACCCTACTGCTTCTAGACAGAAGAAATGACCTTAACAGTTTTACTGTATGGTATAAAATAACATTGAAATCCACCCAAATCTTCTCCTGGTACAGTGAACATCTGTGAAAACCTACTGATGATAATACAAATTCACCCAAGGTGATGAATCAATGCTCCGCAACACTCAGTCTCTCGTCTGTCAACAATTTGAAATATTGTCAATCAATTAGAAAAATAAGAATTTGGAACTTTTATTAGGCTCCTTCTGAAAATGATAGTTATATTGCATGTATGGTATAAACATACATAGACACGCATACATATATACATACATACATACATATATAATGTGAGTGTTTTAGCCTTACTTCCTATTTACTTGTTCACTGAATCACTTGAAGATGAAGAGTTATGGAAATATGGAATAATAGGTATAGAGATAAAATTCATTGTTAGCCATTCTCAGAGGCAATCCATTAAAAGGTACTTCTTTAGTTAGGTTGAAGTTATTTTCTGAGATCTAAACCATTAATGATTTAAAGAAAATACATATAGATACATACACACATTTATCTATATGCATTTTATTGATTCCCAATGAATAATTAAAATGCATATATATGCATATATATATTAGTTTACTGGAATTTGTCTGCAAAATTCAGTTTAATGTTATTTTGAACCTAGATTACTTGCAAATATAATAGATGCCTTTGTTAGCTACAGGAAGATCTAGAAACTAAATGCAAAGAGTCTTGGTGCTTTTCTGTTAGTCCTAAACTCTAATCTTGGTCCTATAGCTCAAATTTTAGCTCAAATTTTCCTGTCCACGTAGAAAAAGTGACTCATACTTTACCTATACTGTTGTAACTGATATCATTATTAAAATGAATCATCAGAGTTATTCTGGGTATCCTTTTTTAAAATGGTTTTAGGAGTAAAAAAATAATAGGAATAATTGCAGTTACATTATTGTGTGAAAATCAGTGTTAAAAAGAGCAATGAGAAGGCTAAAAGGAGTTTTTGTGTTTTTTTTTTAATCTGTTTTAAACATCAAGAGAAGCCAGATCTTTAAGCTATCAGAAATTAATCATCAGTATTAGCCACTTCTAAATATGTTACTCTCTGAATACTGGCTTTTCATTTAAAAAGATGATTTTTTTTCAAAAAGTTTAATTTTTTTAGAGTATAATCCTCCACCCTTTCCCACACAAATCACAGTAGTTTTAATGTTGCTATTCAGATCACTTATTTAGTTTTTATGAAATGCTTTAATGTTCCAAATAAATCTCATTATACAGTAGATCAAAGCGAACAATGCCTTTCACCAAAGAAGTACAATATACCAATTAGTGTTTCATCTGCAGAGAATTTTATAATATATATTTCTTACTTTTTCTTTTTTTTAGTAAGTTTTATTAGTGTCTGCAGTGTGCCCAGAATATGTGATAGGACTCAGTGTGTGAGTTTCTAGTGAGAGGGAAATCAACCTTAGAAAGATGTAGTGTGCTGAGAACAAAAAATGTTAAAGTTTGTCGTCATAAAAATTGCTTTGTATTATTAATACTGCCAATACTAATAACAATGCTTAAGTAGATATTTTATTCCATCATTTCTTCTTCTGAAAATATATCATGGAATAAGTCAAATGAGAAAGTGGCTTAGTGAATTACAGAGGGAACTATTCTGTGTCTTTCATAAACGGAACTGGAAATCTAAGTCTAAGATATTTTATTCCAGCTTAGGAAAGAAGTGCAAGAGCTAAATGTGACTTGAGACTGTCTAAAGAAAATGTTAGCTCAGAGGATTTCCAAAGTGAAAAGGCAACCTTCCCTCTGAAGAGGAGCTGACTTAGAGGGAGCCAATCCACAATCTCAAAGTTGAATTTTACTCTCCAAATATTTGGAGTCAGCTGAAGCATAACACTATTTTGACTGAATTCTGTTGCAAGTTTCCTTCCTGTGATTTTATGATCAGTATTAATGGTTAAGTCATGATTGTGAGTCTTAATTCAGTTATACTGTTTTCTGGAGGACACCCATTCCCTTGGAATACTAGAAATATAATGAAAATCCACCTTTGTCTGTGCTCTCTCTCTTTATCTTTAAAAAGTGCTGCAATGCTTGCCCTAAAAACCACCTTCCAAGCTCAAAAGAGTTTTACTGCATGACACATATGCCCCCAATTCCTTTCTTGGATAGATTATGCCCTTAATCTACCTGGAAACCCAAGCTGAATGTGTGCAAATTGATTTTTTTTTTTTTTTACTATGTATTCTAAAAGGATTTTAATCTGATTCTTTCACACTTTAAAAAGAGGTACAGGTATTAGGTGACATCTTTCTGTATACAATTTTCTAAAAGTAGTGATTTACTAGCTACTTATTACAGCAAAAGAGATTATTCTCAGAATTAGTTCCTTAAAACAACAGATAATTTTTATCTCACATTTTCTGTGGGTCAGAAATTTCATGTTTGATTTCTTGGGTGATTCTGTTTTAGGTTCTCTCACAGTGTTTTATTCAAGTTATTAGCGTGGACTGCCAACCTCTGAATGGCTTGACTCATAAGAAATGATTTACCTCCCAGGTGACACATCCATATGGTTCTTGTTAGCAGTTGGAAGGACACTCACTTCCATGTCACAGGACCTCTTAGAATTCCTCGGGTACCCTCAGGACATGGCAGTTGAATTCTCCTAGAGCTAGTGATAAGAACAAAGACATGTCTTTAATGATTTGGTCTCAGAATTCACACATACAATCACATCTGCCATGTTTTATTCACTAGAAACAAGTCATTAAATACAGTTCTTGTTCAAGATGTGGACAATCAGATCTCACTTTAAAAGGGATGATTATCAAATAATTTGTGGACCTATTTTAAAAGCACTAAATGCTAGAAATATCTCCCTTTAATTGGTTTGTATAATATTCTCAAAGTCTAGAGAATGCCTTCCTCTCTGTCTTTCTATTCAAAGTAGAACACTATGACTGCCTATTGGAATTCATAAGGCTTATAAATGTATGAGCTTAACAGAAGCAGCATGCAAGATTCTGTACAGAAATAAAGGTTGAAAATGTAATAGTTTATTGAGTAGTATTTCCAACACCAATAAGATGCAGTTCGAAAGGCACTTATGTCAATGTCAGAGATTTAAATATAGGCAGCATTTTTCCTAGTTGGGGCTCCTTAGGCAAGTTGCATAATCACTTAGTATGTCAGTTGCTACATTTACTTAAATGAATTCTCACAGTAACTCTGGTGTATAATATTAGCCCCATTTTATGGAAGACAAAATTGAAGCTCAGTATCATTGCAACTAGAAAGTGGCAGACTCAATATTACAATGCAAGTTTTATTGATTGAGACCAAAACTACTTTGTTTTCTCCTGTACCTTCTGAGGATGAGAGAACATTTGCAATTTACTCAATGATGCAGCGTATATGAAAGTGCTTAGTGTTTACCATTAATAAAATTAGCATCCATACAAAAAAGTGTTATAAATACAATCATTCCTACTGAGAACCAATAAATATGTGCTTGTATTAATCAACACAACTTTAAATATCAGCAGTTTCTAAAGATGTTCTTGAACTTGAGTTAGGGTAAGCAACCAAACAATGCACTACATTATAGTTATCCAATTCTGTATGTTACCTTGCTCTGTGATTTCTTATGAAAGGTGAAATTGTTGTAATTCATAGATTAGTTCCAGTGGTCCACTGGAAGCAACTGTCAAATCGATGTGCTCTTGGATACTTTAGACTTGCCTTCATTCTTTAAATCCTAGATTTTTCCAGCACCTCAATTACAATTTAGGTAGTAAAGGTATACAGAACAGGTTGCCCTTATATACCCATGCCTATAATTGTTTATAAAATACCTTGGGACAAGTATTGAATTCTATAATTAAATAGCCTTCAATAAAACCAATCAAATCAAGATATATTCTTAATGCTAAGTTGGATACCTGGTAATTCAAAATCATTAAATCAAATTTTCTGCAATCTTTATACATCCTGACTGGAACACTCACTTATAGAATGACATGCTATCATTGGAAGTATTATTGGCCAAATAAAGCATATTATTGGATGTGATTTCCATTAATGTTGGTCTTTTTCCTCAGGCTTCAGCTAACTTACATTAAGAGCTTAGCAAGTTACAGAACTATCGAGTATTGAGTATAACTATAATTTATTACATGGCAGCACACTGAGGCTGAAAAATTGATCAATTTCAAAGTTCTCTTTCAATATGCAAGAGGGAGGCTGTATACTGGGTAAGTATGAATCACAAGGTAATAAATGTCCTAGAAGATTTTAACAAATGTAAATTGCTATATAAATATTAAATAAATTACACAATATTTTAGGCTTTGAGACATCGACTCACTTTGCAAAGGACTAAATGTCAAACTAAATAATTCATGTTTATACATATTTCTTCTATGGATCATTATTACAACCTTAGCAACACTGTTTGTTTTAAAATTTTTATATCTGGTGCATATTCACTTTTGACATTTACCCCATATGGTTTTATTTTCTTGGTTTCAAGCACCAACCTCATTTCCCTAGGGTACAATTTGAAGTTAGAAGTTTCTGTGGCAACTGGTCCCTGGCTCTACTTAGAGAAATTTCTAAAGGAAGCAGAGAAATGGTCAAAGTAAAGATCCCATGAAAATAGTGTCCCTTTTGGTTACCTCGAAATATAGTTGCAGAAGGAATTTGATGAGCTTCAATTCAAGGACAAATAAAAATCCTTATATTTACAATCTACATCCTGAGAAGGAAGTGTGTAAGGAAGGAGACTCTTGGTGAGTAAGACACTTGGGGATGATTATACAGTAGTAATTATTAGTGTTATGCATTGTTATGTTTTTGTATGAACTTACAAGGAGCATAAATCATTTCCCCAGGTACTCTCTGAGATCACTGGCACAGTGAGGTCACAGAGCAGGTGAACAATAGCGGCTTTACAAAAAGTCATGATAGTCCTCCATTAAAGACAACACTGCAGATGCATCATACTCTCCTGCCTTTTCTGTTTTGCCTTTTGAGAGCTTGGCCTTCTGAATTATTTCTCAGCATTGTCATACTTGAATGTCTTCTGCTAACCATCTCTGATGTACATGGGGTTGCCTCACTTGCAGAGTCGCTGATGGACTTCAGAGTGTCTTCGAGTCACTCAGACACAATGGTATTTAATTTTTCTTTCATCTCTTTGGTTCAGTGGATAATATGCTCTTTCATTTCAGACTAGGAGGGATAGAGTGTTTATTTGTTTCAATTATACCTGAGTAGACTACCAGGATAGAATGAGTCTCTGCCAGTGTTGGGAAAGTACACCTTGGGAAAGAGCACCATCAGAAGGAGAAGTCTTGAGAATGACGCATTCTTAGAAAGGTAATTTTTGCTAGGCAAGAGGAATGAATTCAAGCAGGAAGGTAAAATGAACAACTTGAGGGAGAATTTCAACAAGTTTTCAAAATCCAGCTCAGGGAAGTGATCATGAAAGTTCATAGGGACACACTGAATGACTGGCTGGCATCAGTAGTAGGATTCCAGAAAATTATTCCAGCAACCAAATAGACTAGCCAAGATATCTTAATGGAAAAACAAGCTAAGGACAGTTTAATTATTAAAGTGTCAGTCCACAGAGGAAATTCTCATGAATAGAAATTATTTCTATTCCTAGAAAAGCTATTTGAAGAGGTCAGTTTTTGAATCAGAGCAAAGAGAGAAGTTGACCTGTTGCCCAGCTCTGTATATCTGCCTTTGCCAGACTTGTTACAGAATTGAGCTGGAGAAAGTTTTATATCCACAGGTGGATACTAGAAGGCAACTAAGCGATTTAACTTTAGAGTAACAGGCATCAGAGAAACACAGTTATGTCATTAAACATCTAGATGATAAATGAACTCAATTTTTTATTTTGACATCCAAATAATCTACAGATGCAAACGCTTTGTCAATAATGCATCTAAAATTTATGAACATTATTTACACATTTTATTTCTAACGTAAATATTATTAGGACGCTTGGATTTAAAATCTATTTATAATGTCACAGGCAAAATCTAAAATAAAATTATTATTTATTTTATAAATCCTTTTACTCTCATGGCTTTGTCTTTGATCCTAAATCCAAATACTTCTGTTGCAGTTTTAATGGTATCTTTCCTTACAGTATCTCCATCCCTAAACAATTAATGTGAGTTAGTAAAGGTTGACATATGAGAATGTTTATAAAGTGACCATAGCTATCATTTGAGGATTTTATGGAAATGAGTATGATGAAAAGTATTTAACATAAATTTCATGCTTAAGTAACACAACAGCCTATCTGGAAGGTCGTCTTTATTAATCGCCAGAGGTTTGATAAGCCTATGCGTGGTTACAGGTAACAGGAATGCATACTGAGATTCAAATATAAGTAGTTTAACTCAAAGGCCTATTTTTAACTGCTTGAAGGGTTATTTCTATAGATGCATATATTATCAATATAAAGTTCCTGATCTCCTATTTCATGATGTAATAGTATGGGAAACATTATTTTCCCTGGAGTGAGAGGAAGGGATATTTTGATTGTCAAGCTGTCTTGTCCTTCCACCCACTCACAAAGGCAACCTAAAATTTTGTTAAAATGGACATAATTTGTGAGTTTCTAAATTACTATTTCCTTGTTTTGGCAATTTCATGGTGCTTCAATTTTCTTTTCATTTCTTTTTAAACAGATTGGAAGCATTTGAACTTCTGAAAACATTACTATAAAGTAGAGATAAGGTACTAGAAGGTAGCTGAAAATATTACTTTATCTATATAGGGAAATATTAAGACAAACTTAAGACTAAAGTAACTTAGAGGAAAAATATGATGTCTAATTTAACAAACTATATTTCATATAATAATTTAATTTTGCCTCTATTTAAAAAGTTTCTAAATGTTATATTGGGGATCTGGGCCCTATTTGCACTTGATCAATTAAATGCTTATTTTAATACTATTAAGTTTCATTCTATGCCTCCTTCCACTAACCAATACTCCATCTCTCATACATTTCTTGTGACTGTTTCTTTCCCACAACAGATATTATAAGACTTCACAAGCAATTGTACAAGCAAAGCTTGTGATGAACCATTTTAGGATTCAGTTCTTTGAAATGGATTATTTGGGGATTCACAGCAAGTTTGTTTCCTTAAAGTTCCATTTTAGGAGTCCTCCTGGAATTAAAAACAAAAATGCTCACTATCACTTCATGTCACAATATACTTTAGAGATGACAGATGTTTTAGTTACGATCCACTCTCATTATTTTATTTAAAAAAATAGGTTACAAGTGACAAGATTTATTGATTTCTCACTAATTATAGCAAGAACTCACACTTCCTGATGTTTAGGCAACAATGAAGTTCTATTTTCTAAGTCTTTCTTTTTGAATTCACAAATCAAATTTCAGCGATGGAAGTTTATCCTATGGATTTTCACGTTTGTATCCCTAAAGCTATATGACACTGATTTTTGATGACTTATCTCAAAGAGGAGACATCAATATGACAGTTTTTGAATTTATGGTCTATAAATAGATTAGGTTGAATCTTTAGAATTACATAGAAATAGTGAGATGTTGGAAATATGTCAAATGATATTAAAATAATTTTTAGTGTCCTGAGAATGAGAGACAGTGGAAATATATATTGTGATGTATCAATTATTATTTTTCCAAATTTCCTCTAAAAATTAATATAACTAAGGGCATCTGAAGTTCCTTTGGGTTCTCACATTCCTCCAAAAGATTTTCATCTAAGTATTTATTGACTATTGCTATAACAACCCACTACAAAAATAGAGGCATTAAACAATATAAATTTTATCTCATAGTTCTAAACCAGAAATTCAAAGCCAGTCTCAAGGACATTGGCAGTTCTAGGGAGAAGTCTCCCAGGGAGAACATATTTCAATTTCTATCTGATAAATGCTATCCATGTTTTTTAGTTTGTGGACCCTTCCCATATCAGCCTAATCTTATTCTCTTCCTTTTGTTATACTGCCAACTACTACTCTGGTCCACTTGACTCTCTCTTATAAGAAACCTTCTTAACTACCCATTGGGCCCATCAGGATAATCGCTCGATCTTTAAATCCCTAATTTAAGTACATATGCAAAGTTCCTTTTCCATATACGGTAACGTTTTCACACATTCCAGAGACTAGGGCATGTTGATGATGAAAACAGGTAAATAGGGGAAAAAATTATTCATTATTTGCCATGATCTATAAATGTGATACTGCATCTTACTCAAGATATTCTTCAATTTCACCAGTTATCAATACTTAAAGCTGGTTCGTTTTCTTTTTGTAACACCACTGGCCCTTAAACTTCAATCCTGCTGTGAATGAGTGGTAAGACTTGCTGTGAAAACAATTATTTGGTAAGAGGTCAGAATTAATCCCCTAAATCAATGTATTTTCTCAATCCGTTGCTGACAATCTAATATGCCTAGAACTGAGGCATATGAACCTGCATAATTCTTTTACAAGAAGTTGATCATTTCATTCACTTTGTTAGCTCCTCGCATTTTCCAAAGACAAACATTTATGCTAATCAAACCATGTAGCAAATAAATGGGTGGAAATGATATCTTAATGTAAAAATTAAGAAAAGCCTGCATTTCAAAACAAATATCTTCCAATACATATATTTTCTTACTGATTTTATTCCTAGAGGCACATTATTGCAGTTTTTCCCTTATTTTCTAATCTCTTAATTGTGTTCATATAGATGCAAATCTAGCATATGAGAATAGTGTTGTTTATATTACTTTTTCTGTGGTTGTTTAAAGCGTACATCATAACACAGAACAATTTGATATTACACTTAAAGCTATGTTTTCTTAAAACTACATGAAATTATTTATGAGTACGTTCTATGGGAATCTGTTGAAACTGTCTGTATACACAAAACCATGTGAAAGATATTTGGAGAAATATGCCTTCAAAAATAAGGTGAGAGTTTAAGAAATGGAAAGAAAATGGGAAAATAAGAAGGCGATTAAGATTGGGATTGTTACGAACTGTTAAGATTGTTATGAACTGACTCCTTGCAATGATGATAAAAGTTTTAAAGTTCATCTCTAAACCCATATTAACAATGAGAGTTTTGATACCAAGCAAACAAACGAACTAAAACAAACAACACTAAACTTTTAGCTGAAAAAAGTAAATCGATGCTTATGAAATGAGAAGGGTGTGCAAATTGGGTCATAGGATTAATTGTATAGTGAAGGAAATATTGAAATGGTGGTGAACTTACTATATTATAAATAGATGTTGATTCACAATGAAGCATAGCTTAAATCTATATAATGCTATAATGCAATATTCCTTCAATAAAATTAATTAAAAAATAGAGATTGCTTCTTACATTAAAGGATGGAAGGAATGCAAATTATCTTTAAACTTCATTCACCAATATGTTTGGAGTAGATTGTCCTTTGCTCAGAAGAGTCATTCAGAATAAATTCTTAAGGCTATAAAAATAAATTAGGAATAAAATGCAGATTTTGAAGATTTTAAAGAATTTTTAAAGATTTTTTAAAAAACACACAAAGTCATTGTTAAGTTAGAGGAAGGAATTCCAGAATAAAGATACATATTACAAAAGATAGGTATAGTTATTTCCAATGAAACTCAAGAGTCACTGGTCTAAGAGCTTGAGAAAAACCAAAGAGAGATGTGGGGATGGTGGAAATGGGTCTGCAATCTTGACTGCTGAAACAGGGCTGCATGACCACTCTCCTCTATGTATTAAGATAATATCTATTACAGTAGCTAGATAAACTATATATTAACACATGCCAATCTGTAATAGCCACTGTTATATTGTATACAGACCAACTTAGTTATGCCTTATTGCATTATCTTACTGTATTTAGACATGAAATGCGAAATGGCTAATTGCTATAATTCTTCCCACAACTCAGAAGGAGAGCTCCTCTCAGAAGCACTTTGGTAACAAAGGAGGGATAATTTTAAGCCTGAGTTGATGGCCTAAATGTAAAGGAACTGAACAATCTGGATTCTCCAGGAAATTCCTAATTTCCTGCAAGATATTTTTTCAATAATTGAAAAAATTAATGATGCAAAATCTAAATGCTAGATCCTAGGATATCGTGACACTGAGATGAAAATACCATTTTTCTTACACATGTAAATTTATGTTTTGGTTGGGAGAATAAAAACAAATCCATGTAACTTAATTGTGTAATGAATAATAGTTTAATACTATAAGATTACAACCCTCTTTTTATAAATATTTTATGTGGAATAAATTGTCATAACATATGCCCCAATCATTTTCAAAGAAATAATTTCACCCTGCCAACTGAAAAATAAATATGTTGTGGAAATAAAATCAGTGGCCATGAGTGTCATTTTATACATTTCTAAACATAAAATTTCTTTGGATTTTTTTTGTTTTCAAACCAATGTGATTGACTTCTGAATATTCCCCTATTTCCTCCACTACCATTAACACCCTCTTTAGTTCCAGATACTAATCACACAGAGGGAATAAAAAATTAAGTCCAAATTATATATCGGGCTTTAGAAAAGGATATGTAATAATCCAAATTAAAGATAATTGACCAAAAAATCTACATTTCATTCTGTCTATGTTGATTCAGCTTTGATACCTGGAAAATGACCAAATATTGGTCCAGTCTAAATAAAGTTTTGCCAGACTCTTACCAGTTTAGAGATCCAAGCTTCCACATTTGTTTTTCTTGGGTCATGTATAAATGTTTTCAAATTATGCTGTTACTCATTGCTAATGAGCTGATTTTTCATTAGCAAGTCTCCCCTTTCTTAATCTACCACTTATTCGGATATTATATTGTTCAATTTTGCTTTTCAGTGGCAGTTTTTAACACATGAAATAATTAAATAGATCCTCATTTATTATTTTTTAATAAGTTCACTTATACAGCCTTTTTAACTTCTGGACTCTTGACTACTTTTAGCAGAGTTAAGAAATCAACCATTGTAGATAATTTCATGTCTCAGACACAGAATTTTTTGGAAATGCCTTTAGATCTTTGTTGAGAATTTGTCAGAAAGTGGTAAATGAGATCCTATGATATCAACAGTTCTGTTCCAAGTTATAAAACATTTCTTCCTTCAAGATCTCTTAACTTAAATTCAACTCAATTACAAGTTTTTCATGTTTTTATTCTTTGGCTTTCACCAGCTCTCTCTTTCTAGCATGAATGTAATGAATATATTTGATTGTTGTTTTCCAAAATTTTGCAGTTCCTTGTCAAGATTATAGGCAGTAGCCTTTAAAACAGCTTCTTGCTAAAGATTATTGAAAACATGCATATCTTGATGTAGGTATTTCACACACCTAGCTTTCATTTATAACGTAAGTGTTGCAGAATTAATTCAGTTCTCCGACTAAAAATGTAAAAGTCGTTTGCACTTATAAAGAAGTTATGACACTCTGTAGATTAACAATAAGATATGTTTAAGTTTAAAATATTTAAAATTGCTCTAGAATTTCATTTCTACTTGTGGGGTTTGATATAAGAATATTAATAAGATGCAACATGGTTGCTCACTGGCTAAGTTCACA
Source organism: Solenodon paradoxus (assembly GCA_004363575.1). Lineage (NCBI taxonomy): Eukaryota > Metazoa > Chordata > Mammalia > Eulipotyphla > Solenodontidae > Solenodon > Solenodon paradoxus. The sequence goes on along the minus strand of RJWH01000275.1, from coordinate 448,857 downwards.
ACTCCCAGCTAGTGTAATCCACATACCTCCCAAGGACCCAGGTTTCTGACCCAGGGCTGGCAGGAACAACCAAGATGAACAACTAAATACAATAAAAATAATAATGATGATGATAATAGCAATAATACCCAACAAAATTTTGTGTGAAAGAATCTGTATGGAAAAACAACTGAATAAAGCCGCTAAAGATATTGCTATTAAACACCACTTGTTCAGAACAGACAATGAAGGAAGGAACCTCTTCTCTTTTACAGCATATGTTTACTTCTCTGCTACATAGAGTCTGAACCCATTTTATGGTAATTTCTCTCTCTATACTTACAAAGTGAGAGAGCATGAAGTCTTAAAGCAGATTGCTCGTGTTACTTTCTCTGCAATAATGCAAACATAGGTAGTCATGTAATCCAATTACCACTGCTCCATCACCAGAATTAATTCCTGACACATGATATTGTGCTGTTGTAGGTACATAGATAAGTAGTCAGACAGACAGCAAGATAGATAGATAGATATAGATATGTGATACATGTGTGTATACATATTTACATATACATCATATATTTTCCAGTCTATAGATCCTCAGTGCTTCAGTCATACTTCCATAAAAATGGATGGATTCACACCAGGGTCTGAATTTACACTCAATAGAATAGGAAATGAAAAGTTGAAGAACAGGCAAAGTCTAATAATAAACTTGAAATTGTTTAAGCAAAGTGGATCACGTAATTACAGTAGCTTCCTTCTCCCATGTGCCATATGACAGGGAGAACCTCCTCATCACCTGACAGCCGCGTCAGAGCACAAGAGCCTGGCTCTGGGCCAGTCACTGTAAACTACTTACAATTGATGTAATTAAAATTCATGAATGAAATGCTGAACAGCCTCCAAATCCTAAAGCAATCAAAACTGAAATTCACTTCCTTATCGCACTTAGTAAAGCTGATTTGAAGGAAACATTTCATTAAGAATTATAAAGAGTGACTATTAAAGAGGTGGACTTGAGTTAGCTTAAGTTAGATTCACTACTTTTCTTGATTATAATTTTAAGTTGAAATATTTATCCTGGTAACATGGTAATTCATGTATTCAGGTCACATCTTAAAGATCATGTGTTCAGAAGGTCAGCAAAAGAAAAGATTTTCGACTTTTCACCCTCAGTTTAAGTACCTTTCAGAAACAAAACAAAGCAAAACAAAATTCTGTGATAGAGAGGGTGAAAGACAAGGTATTTCTATGATCTATTTTAAGAAGGGAAAGGATTGTGTCTCTGTAAGTTGTTAAATTTTTGCATCCAAAATTTCTCATTCAAATAGACATCAAACAATTTAACAGGATTTTTATATTTAGGTAAGAACTCATGTGCATTAAATACTTGCTATGATAGATTTACTGATCCAAAGAAGATGTAAATTTCAATTCTGGAATTCCTAAAAATAATTTCTAAAAATAATTGCCTCACCTCTTCACCATCCAAGTGAGAGATCTATAACCAAATAAATTGTTTTAAAATTTGTAACAATTGTGCATGTAACAGTATAGATAAATTGATATTCTTTTTGAAAAAGACAATAAATGTAAATCTAGCACTCAAATATCTGCAACATAACTTTACTAAAAACCTCCGGGTGTCAAATGTACCTAAGCTTAGTCCCAAAATTTTTTTGCTATTGCACCTCTTTTCTATGTTCTGAGCAATCTATTACTGTATTTCGCACATTCTTGGCCTTCATAGGACATAATTATACTTGCTGTATTATCTCAGGCCTTCTCTATTATTTCAGTATTAGGTTTAATTTATTCACCCATGTCACCCTGCTGACTTCAATAGCAATCTACAGGTTTTCTCCACTTTCTCACTATTAAAAATAACAGTAGCATGAACATTTAAAAAATATTTTCTAATATATATGTGTGAGAGTTTCTTTAAGAGAGATGTCTAGAAACGGACCATGGATTGTGAATATCTTCAAATATGCTGGATAATTCCAACTTCTTCCCCCCAATTTTTGTAACAGTTTACACTTACACAATATTTTCAGCTTTGTTCATAACATTTGCTTACTTCTGCTGAATGAGCTATTTTACAGAACAGTAAGAATTCAATTGAATGTTTCCCATATGAATAAAAAAATTCTGAAAACCATTTTACCCATTATTCTCTACTTTTCCGTTTGATTCAAAGATTCAGCGTTATAATATCTTAAGTTTGTTATGAGCATGTTAGTTTCCGCCTGTTTGATTCTGCGTTTTATTATTTTATTTATTTATTTATTTTTAGTCTCTCCACAGGTACTGTTAAATATTTGAGAAAAAATTGCATCTGATACAATTCATTCCTCTAAAGTACAACCCCATGCTTTTAAAATTTATTCACATGACTGCGCAACCATCACTGTAATCTAATTTAGATCGGTTTTTCTTTCCTAAAACAAATCATACGTCAATGAACAGTCACTGCCCAACTCTTCTTCCCTCCTCCCATCCCTTCCCCCTAGAATTAGAAATCACTAATACACCTCCCCTTTCATATAAATATATCAGCGAAACCATACATTTCGTGATCTTTCATGACTTGCGTCTTTTCCTTAGGATAACCTGTTAAAAATTGAGCCATGTTGTAGCCTGCAGCAGTGTTTCAGCTGTTTTACTGCTGAATAGTAATTAAATGAATCAGCTCTCTCCTATGCTCTCTTAAATTGGTATTCATTTGGGTTATTTCCATTTTTGACTATTATGAATAACATACTATGAATATGCATGCCCAACATTTTGTGTGGGCCTTGTTCTTGGAGATATGACTGAGAGTTAATTTCCTGAGTCCTATGATGATTCTATTTTTAACTTTTTGAAGAATCACAAAATTGGATTTCCAAAGTGAGTATATCATTTTACATACCCACCAGCAATGCATAGAGACTCTGACTTCTCTAATCACTCTAGGTTTATAAAAAGCTTTGTTATCTGGCAGAAAAGTTCTTCAGAGTGTTCCTTATGATTTTTCTTCTTCTTCTTGAAATTTTGCCATTTAACCTAAATTTTAGAATTAGCTTTATAGATTCCTTAGAAATTACATAAGGGATTCTGGACTGGAATTGAATTATAGATTACTTTGGTATGAAGTGATATCATTATCATGTTATATTTCCAAATTCTTAAAGGTATATCTCTAAATGTATTTAGTGTGCTTTTAATGCCATACAGTTTTATGACTATTTAAATGGTTATTTTGCATCTTGTGAAATCAATTCCTCCTGCATTTTATTTGTATTTATTTTAAATGGTATATTTTAAAATCATTTGCTCTTTTGTTTGATAGATAAGATTCATGAATAGCCTTGCCTCTCTGCTAGGCGTGTGTGTGTGGGTGTGTGTGTGTGTGTGTGTGTGATGTTTAATTTCCCATCTTTGAATTTTAGATGGTGTCAACTTCAGCTTATTGATTGGTGCTATCTATTTTCAAAGTTTAATCTTCACAAATAACTTGCAAATAGTTACTGAGAAAAATGACTCAAAAAAGGAAAGTATTTGCACACAGTAAGCAAGTGAGCAAGCTGAGAGTCTGACCCTTAAGCACAGAAGGTCACCCTTGTCATTCCAATTTTTAAAAAGTCGTATTTGCACTTCTTGGTGTTAGAGATTTTGTTAATTCAAGTTTCTAATAAGCTTTCTCTTCTGCTTTATTTCACAGAAGTCTCTGGAAATTAAGAGAATGCTCTTGGGGAAGTGTATTTTCACTAGGTTTTGCCTCAAGGCAATTTGAGTCCTATTTAGGAGCATTAAAAGACCTCCTTGATGTGAGAATGGTTAGTGTGATGGGGCAGAGATTTACAGGGACTGCAGCACTAAGTACCTGGGGATTTCATATAACATGCTTAGAGATTTAGGTGCTTGATTTTATAACTATAGCTACTTTAGGGAAGGGGTATAAGGTACCCCTTAATTATTCTATAAGGTAGAATAACGCAAAAAAAGAAAAAAAATCAACAATTGCAAAATATATCTTCACTTGTTTCCTAAGGCTGCCAAAACAAATTATCACAGATTTGGTGACTTCAAAATAGGAGACCTTTGTTATTTCACATTCTGGAGGCTAGAAATCCAAAATTCTGCGGGGCCCTGCTCCTGCCAGGGTCGTTAGGTAAGATTTCTTCTCTTGCCTGTTTTAGCTTCTGGTGACTTTGGACAATCCTCGTGTGATGGTGAATTTTATGTGCCAACTGACTAAGCCGTCATGCTCAGATTTGTTCAAATGTTATCCTGATTTTTCAGTGATGGTATTATTTATTCATTCAGTGTCTGTTTAGCTCTTTTTCAAAATGGTTTTATTATTTCTTTTTTGTACATTGCCACAAGATTTTTAAGATACTGAACTCACATGCGAGTCTCTTCATTTCACCTCACACCACCGCCAGTCTTCGTGCCCCTTATTACCACTTATCTCCTTCTGTCCTTGTCTCCTCATCCTTTTCCTCTCCTCAAGAAGGCACAGTCTTATACCCTATGAATTTTACTGTGGGATTTGTCTACTCATTTGTTTTGTTTCTTTATATTCCTCATCTCATTTTATCCTTCACTTTTGCTGTTTGACTTCTTTTGCTTAGCGTCGTCACCTCTTGTTTCAGAAGGTACAGTCCCATTTTAAGCATATGTCCAGAGAACACAAACACTGATCATAAAAAAAGTATCTGCTCTTCTATGTTCACAGCTGTACAATTCACAATCGCCAAGGCATGGAAACAACGTACAAACTTGTCAACAGATGACTGGATCACGTGAGGGTGTTTTTGAAAATGATGGACTTTGAATAAAGTAAATTAGTCTCCAAAATGTGAGTGGAGCTCACCCAAACAAATAGAGAAAAAGCCTAACCTACCACCCTTGTCAGCTGGAGGAAACATACCTTCAAATTTTATCTGCTGTGTTGATACTTTCCTACTCTCCAGCCTGACTACCTTTGGACTCAACCCATTTTTCTGTCCTGTATCTCCAACCAGTCAGCCTCTCCTACTAGATTTCAGACTCACCATGCCCCTCCACAATCATGTTAGCCATTTCCTTAAAACAAATCACGTATTTGCTATTGGTTTTGTTTCTCCGGAGAATCTGAATATATTAGATGTGTGCCCATATCCCTCCAATTTCTGCCTCCCTCTTCAGATTGCTTTCTCCTCTGTCTGGTCTCCCCTTGATCATATCATATAATAATGATGCTTATCTGGACTTTAGGGTCATTCGCAAATTCCAGGGTCATCTCCCCAACTCCAGATTCTTAATTAGATTTACATAAGAATTCTTCTAAATAATATAATATTTACAAATTCCAGGAATTAAAGCTTGGTATCTCTGGGTGACTGCTATTCGATATACTAAAAACCTTCAGCATCAAGATTGCACACTATAAAACAAAAGCATCAAGGTCATGGTTTTAGTTCATCCAGGAACTACTACAGCCTGCTCTGGAACCTTGGTGTTAATGTGTCAGATTATTTTATTTTAATTTTTTGGAGAGTTAATAGCTCATTGAAATGGTGTGTGTGTGCTTTCTGGTCATTTGTTTTTCCTCACAGCAAATAAAGTAATATTAGAAGAATAATGGTTTATTTTGGGGGTTTTATTGCAACATTTTTATCCAGATGGCAAATCGTAGTAGGTTGGGGAAAAGAGAAGCTAAGATTCTGTAACAGTACACCAACTAACTCTGTGACTTTGTTAAGTCATTATTTTGAATTTATGTTCCTCATATATAAAATACGTCCATTTTGGAAAACATTTCAAAATCATCTTGTACCTTTCCTCCACATCTTATACTTTTAATTATGTTTTATATTGAGTATTGATGAGCAGCAAGTGTGTTTACATGCTATGTATTCTAAGGAAGGGCAGTCTCGGTGGTAGTTGGTCATTTTAAAATTTTATGAACTTGAATCTATAAACCCCTTTTTATGATGATGCGTCTTGATGGCACAGCAGCTGATCCAGCTATTTTTTAATATCCATCTCACCTACAGCCCATGTTGTCTGAGTGAATTACTAGAATATTCTAAATATGACTCAACAATTTGACATTTTAAAGGGGGGCCATGTCATTCTGAAATATAACCAACATATGTTAAGCAATGTTAACCCATTTAACAAAACAATTTCATGTCACACTGAAATAGAATATATTTTCCAACAGTATTAAAATATCAAATCACAGAAGATAAATTTTTCATGTGAGACACATTAGAAATTGTAGATAAAATAATCAATTTGTGAAGTCACAAAATGCCAGAAGTGTATTTTTTATCAGCACATGTACACAAAAGTAAGCTTTCAAACAGATGCACATAAATGATGCAAATAATTTCAAAATTTCTACACATAACTATATAGATGGTCTAACTTGTGTGATAAGAATTCAAAAGTCAAGGGCTTAACTTATTTTATATGTGTCAGATGAATAAAACGTCATTACATAGTTTTTATGATAATGGTGACAAGAGTGCAACAGAATTAGAAGGGTAACATCACTTTGCAATAATGTCGGTTGTCCATATTTTAATGAATCTTGCTAAAATTGTGTGTTTTGATGAAGTGCAACCCAATAAAACAAAAACAAAAATTAAAAGATAGAAAGTGTTTTCATGTGAGACCACCTAATATTAACTCTGAACATTTACTTGACTACGTATCTGAAGTTTGCAAGAAGAGATTTTAAGGTAAGGTCATTTCAATTAAGAATGGAGATAGCTTTTCTCCTTCAAATACCTCTCACTCTTCCTTTGCATATAACTGCATTTTTATACAAGCAGTTGTCAAATTATGAAGAAAAGAGTTTAAATCTTCTGTGGTCAAAATAATGTTTTGAGGGAAACGTTTCAACATATCTTGTACTCTTTCTGTAAATTAGTTATGTGTTCTTATTTTGAGTATTGATGAACTTCAAGTATGTATAGTATAATGCATCCTAAGGAATTTTGTCTCTCTGGCACAATACATGAAATTCAGTTGCTTAATGGAGTTTCTTTTGTTTACATCTTAAATGGGCACATTGCCAGTAGAATCAGATGCACCTTTGGTGGTCTGGATCATTTATGGAAAAAATGTGAATGTGAAGGAAGGTCAAACTGTCAATATGGTCTGTTCCTCCACGACTTCTCTTAGAACGACAGTAAAGTTTATTATCCAATAGAGAATGTGGTTGCCTGAGCTGACTGCCAGTTCCATCCCTCACTAGTTATGTAAAACTGGGCTCTTTGCTACACTTTATATGATGCGCCGCTATTTCTGCAAATGTAAAATGCAAGTAATTGTGAAACTCACCTCAAGTGTTTGAGGATTAAGTGATTACTAATAAGTAAATGATTAATAGACATATGTTATTAAGAATATCAGTACCTAAAAGTAATTACTCTTTTCCATTAAAACAAACAATCCTCTTTTCATTTCAAATTTCCCTCTGATTGGTGGCACAGGTTGTATTTTTCAAAAATATTCACAGCAATGTTTCTGATTCCATGGTCTCTGCTAAAACTTCACAACTGCTCATCAAGAGATGGAGTCTAATTCTAAGTTGAGTATTAGTTGGTATTAATGGTTCTTCTAATGAATAGAATGTTGTAGAAGTGATGCTATATGGCTTCTGAGGTTAGGTCATATGAGGTTATACTGTTTTTCAATCTTTCTCTCTCTCTCTCTCTCTCTCTCTCTCTCTCTCTCTCTCTCTCTCTCTCTCTCTCTCTCTCTCTCTCTCCCCCTCCCTCCTTCCCTCTGATCCTCTGATTTCCTAATTCCCTAGCTCTGCCTTGCCTCTCCCTTCTCTTTGTCCTGGATATTGAACCTTGGAACTCACTGTCAGTCATACATATCAGTGAGCAAGGCTTCAGATAACTTCAACAGGACAGCTGATGCCAAGCGATGCCAAGTGGAGCCGAGAGAGATACCCTTGCCAAAGCTTGCCCAAACTGTAGATTCATGAATAAAATAAATGAAACCACATATTTTGTGATAATTTGCTACACAGCTTTAGCAACTGGAACAGGAAGCAATAGAGAAAAAATGATTTTGTAGTGACTCCAAAAATACAAGGGAATGTGAAGCTTTTACTTTTTATATGTCAGCTTGATTGAGTTCAAAGATGCTCAGATAGTTGGTAAAATGCTATTTTAAGGTGTATTAATGAAGGTGTTTGGGGATGAGATTAGCATTTGACTCAATAGATTAAGTAAATATCCACCTCACAGTGCAGGTGGGGGCGGGGTGTTATCCCTTGAGGATTTGAATGGAATAAAAAAAACTACAGGAAAGGTTTATTGTCACTCTTTGCTTGAGTTGGGACACTCATCATTTCCTGCTTTGGGACTTCGGTGCTCCTGTTTCTTGTCCTTTGGACTCAGATTGTACTTTCATCATTTCCTCACCTGGTTTGCTTGCCTTCGATCTTGGGCTGGGAGCTACGCTATAAATTTTCTTGGTTCTCTGGCCTCAGACTGTGACTAGAACTAAACCACATGCTTTCCTGAGTCTCACTTTGCAGACATCACATCATGGGATTTCTCAGCCTCGATGATTGTGGATTGGGCGAGTCAATTTCTATAATAATCCATAGATATACATGTACATGCACATATATATGCATATACAAATGTATATGCATGTACATATAAATATACATACATATAGGAATGCACAGATATATATACATACATGCATATGTGTGTGTGTGTATTTATGTGTCTGTTTCACTGGAGAATACTGACTAATATGGTGAGTAATACTTACGCTTACCCAGGCCTAAGTAATGATAAGGTTTTAATAAAGACATGAAATTTGGTGGGTATCTGTACTTGAATCAGCAGGCTAGATCTCAAGTTTGGGAGTCTGGTATCTGTAGTTTAAAATCCCAGCTTCCGTTTCACCTTGTTGGGAAAATGTGTGAGTGTTATTTTCCTTTCTTTGATTGAGTTTCCTTGGGCGGCATTATAGGGGTGTGATGGGAGTGGGATTTGGGGGTGGGATGGAGTGTGGGATTACGGGGTGGTGGGAGATAAAAATACCTTTTAAATTAATAAGAATAAACACAGATAGCTGAGAGAACAGAGTGAGACCTTGATAAACATTAGCTATCATTTTTATTTCATCACTTGACAACATTTAGCAAGTGTGTTCTGTTTCAAGTAGTGCAAAGGCGTTTGGAAGACAGAGTAGACACAGCTTTTCTTCTCCAGAGCTTAGAGTCCTTACACAAACACCCATTTTCTAATTTTTAATTTTTATCAATTTCAATAGGTTACTAACCTATTAGATTCTTTGTAGTTTAAATATGTGTGTATAAGTTTCATCTTGTTCTTTATGAGAAATATTCTTTCCGTTTTCCTTGAACGAATTTAAGAAATAGTACTAAACTCTCAGACTGCATGTAACTGAACATACTGAAAATTGTTGGTGAACAAGACACCATAACCCTTTCTCTCATGGGACTTACCCTCTATCAGGTGGAAAGACAATTACTGAAGTTATAATAATAGTGAAAAGGGATCTGGGAAGATAATGTTAAGAGACCCATGTTTCTGGGTAAAACGAATTCATTTTGAGAGCTGAACGACCAGTAGAACCTAGCTGACTTCATCAGCTAATATGAACCTGTCTTAGTCTGTTCAGGCTCTTATAACAACAGATGACAGATCGGTGGCTTATAAAGAACAGACATTTATTTCTTACAATTCTGGAAACCAGAAGTCCAAGGTCAGTGTGCTGACGTGGTTGGATGAGGACCCTGCCCCTGATTCATTACCAGTGTGTTCTTATTGTGTCCTCATGTGGTGGATGGGGCTACAGGTCTCTCTGAAATCTCATAAAACACTGACCTCATGTGTGAGCATTCTACTCTCTTAATTCGAGCATCTTTCAAAGGTCCTGCTATTGAGATCACCAACTTTGTGGGTTAGGATTTCAACGTATTTCTTTTGAGGGGACCCAAACATCTAGAGCATAACGGAACTATCTTATAAGTGGCTCACCCAATAGGGCAAACAGCTGGCATCACTGAATTATCCCAGGCCCCCAATTTGTTGGATGACTTGGTCTTCTTACAATTCACTCTGTCTATTTTATTATGACAAATGTCTACCCTTCAAATTTCTCATTCACCTATGCTAGCTAAATTCAAATGTCTTCTGGTTGACCTTGCACACATTGCATTAAAAAGCACATTATATATCACCACATGTGCTGGGATGACTTACATTTATCCCTCCATTATTCTGCTGTATGTTCCTAAAGGATCGGATCTTTCTTTACTTGTCTTTGAACTCTCAATGCTGCTGCCCCTAGAACATAGTAACTTCTCATTAGGAATTTATTTTTAATGAATAAATGCAAATTCTCCAAAATTAAATTTAATGCTGACTTGACAAACTGAGCTTGTCTCTCTCATAAATGATTCACTTACTCAAGTTTCTTATAGCAGCAAATATAAACGAAATACTTGATGACACCCATTATAACAGAGAACTCACATACTCAGAGGCAGTAATTTATAATCTATTTTCCTTTTCAGAGAAAGGGTGCTTAGACATGAAAGACGGTGAGAATAACCCTCCAAAGAAAAATAATACCAAATATTTAGTTTGGGAATGAAACATGTAGACGGAAAATTGACTACTTGAAAAAAAATTGGTATTTCATTGATTGTGCTACCAAAATAAGTGGCTTTTTTGAGGGAACTATCAGGAAAAGAAAATAACTTTTCCTTAATGTGGTCTTGTCAGGATTTTCTCTAAGTGTTCTGCATGTTTTACCAGTTTCAGGTGGCAGAGGAGTGGGTAAGGAAAGGTCAAAATCACAGAATTTGTTACAATTTGATTTGCAACTATTTTTGTTTTAATTTGCCAACTGTTCACATTTTTGTGTGAACTTTTTTTATAAAGAAAAATAAAATCTTTCACAGTTGTCATTGGATGATTTGATTCATTGTTGCCACTGAATAATAAGCCACTAGATTCACAGTTAGCTTTCTGGTTCAGTTCGTATTTTAGTGAAAACGGCCTGTATCTGGTCCCCATGGCCTGTTGACATGTCAATTTCAAGGTATTCAGGGTGAGTTGTGGTTTGTTCTCTTGCAGGAATATTTCTTAATACCGAATCTGTTAAAGCAGTTTAGGTTCATGAAAAAAAAAAGAGATATGTTCAGAAATTTCCTATTTACTTCCTGCCCCTTCACATACATTATCTCCTTATTATTACTCTCTCCAACTAGAGTGGTATGTTTCTCACAACTGATGAGCCCAGGTTGACACATCATAACCACCCAGAGTCCACAGTAGAGTTCACTCTTGGTGTTACACATCTTACATGGGTGTGCATAAATGTAGCAGAAAGCAAATTCTCAATCTTAAAAATCCTCTGCCTGTGCTCTGCTTATTCATTCTCTCCAACTTCCACACCCCCTGCAGCAACTTACTTTTTCACTATCTTTGTATTTTTGCCTTTTCCAAAGTGTCTTGTAGTTGGACTAGTATAGTATGTAGCCTTATCAGATTGGCTTATTTCACTTATTAATATGCATGCAAGAAACCTTCTTGTCTTGGTAACTTCCATGTTAGAGCAGTTAAAAATAAAGACGTTATAAACATCTACACACAGGTTCTTGAGAAGACTTTAAGATTTCAACCCTTCTATCAAGGAGTGAGATCGCTAGATTTTATGTTGTGCGTGGTTGGTTTTGTAAAACTCACCAAATTGTCTTCTAAATCATCTGTACCATTTTGTATTCCCCACCTAGCAATGAAGGCAGTTCCTATTGTTTCAGACCCTTACCATCATTCCTTGTTGTCCCTGTTCTGGACTTTAGCCATTCTAGTAAGTGTGTTATAGTATTCCATTGTCATTTTAATTTGCACTTTACGGATTCAAAGAAAATGAAATATATTGTTATGATATAATAATGTAATCATCTGGTTCTTCATGATGAAAATAATATATTACAAAAGAAAATTATATTAGTACAGCAGGGGTGGAGAATTGAGTTGAATATTTAAATGATCAAGATGACAATAGATGTATGTTCATGAATCACCCTTATCCTTATTTAACCTTGGGGAACTGAGGTTTCAAGAAGTTACTTAATTTGATCATGATCATAGTTATTGCAAAACTGAGTGGAACTTTTTCTTATTCTAGATGCTAACCCTGAAATGCTTCACCTTTGCACTTATGTTAACTCTTAGAGGATAGTGTTTGTTTTGACTTTATATATTCAGCATCTGGTTTAGAGTTTAACATATACAGAGAAAAGTTCAGTAAGATATTGAGCTGAATCATGTTAAATATATCTGTCTTTTCTTTTCTTTTTACATGTTTTGAACTTCTCTAAAGTTTTGAATAATACTAAGGTTAGTGTAAATTCTTTTATTGTGAATTATTCTTAAGATACACTTTGACAACCTCAACTGTGAAATTATAGAGAAACAAGTCCATCCCTACCTGCTAATTTAAGTTTTCTTTCCCATTCTAGTTTCCCTGGAAACCTTTAGGGAGTGTTAAAGATGTGCTTTCTGACACCTGGGACCTTTTCCTCTACCTGTTCTCAGAATGCAAAGTCTACCACATTAGTGAGATTTCTGACCCATTTCAGCCAATGTAGACTGTACTACCTTAATTTCCTACTGTCCAATTAGTAATAAAAATAGTCATGTTATAATTGTTCTCAGGACTTCTTGCCCTTCTCTTCCTTAGTCTCAGAACCTGAAGTCCTCTGTTAACATTATATTCACCAGTATCATCTAATTGTATCATTGTTTTTTCCTTCTTTATTTTTCTTCGTGGGCCAGTCAACATGTCCTAGCCACCAACATCAACGCATGCAATGTCCTCTAAAATTCCGTATAGCGCAAATGCTGCTTCCTCATCCTCTCAAACAAGGTCTTGACTGTGTTCTACAGGTAGACATAACTTCATCTTTCTGACGCTTTGCTATGTGGATAAAATTCCACTGACTGAAAAGACATCTTTCCTCTTTAGGATAGTCACAATCCTTCAGGTCTTTGGGTCATGGGTGGGTTTAAGTATGTTCTTCAAGGCTTCAAGAGTCACTGCATAGCCTAATTTATGGATTGCACTCTGTCTTGTCTGCTTGTGATTTGCTTCTCTCACCCAATTCCACCTATGTAAGTTTATCAAAAACTTAGTTTCTTTCCAAAGAGATACGTTCTTTCCAAGAAGTTTGTTTGTCCTGTATGAATTTTTGTGTATCAACTAATGTTTTCTGTTAGAGAAGAAACTGCCAGATATATTTGGATTCATATTCTATTATCTAGGATGGATTCCAATGATGGGTGAGGGGGAATGAGTTATGGTGGTAGACAGCAAGGAACATATAATCATATTCTATTTTTTCTCAGTTCTCAACTGGAGATAATTATACCTGTCATCCCTCTAATCCCCCGTCCATGGCAAGGGATATTCAACAACCTATGAATTTCTGAAGATATTTTTACATTCATGAGCTGAAGACAGCTGATACTGGCAGCTAGTGATAGGGTTTACTGACTACTAAACTTCTTAGGAAACACAAACAGCTCTCTAGGACAAAGAATTAACCAGTCCAAAATGCCAATAACACTGAGGTTGAACAAACCTATTCTAAATGAATTACACACTTTCTCAATTACACTTAGAGCTTTGTATTCTTCAAAAATATATTGAACATTAATGGCATGCTTGAAGTATGTATAGTTCCTCCTCTGGTGCTTGTTGTCTGGAATGAGAGAAATCCCTCAATAAATCAGGGTGATTTAGAATGATTGAAGTTACAATGTGGTTGCATACAATATGCACTGGAAAAGTAAAGGAGAAAATATTCAACAGTTACCAATAAGAGTTAAATAGTATTTTCCCCATTTCTTCTTCAGATCAGTATTTTATAGAAAAACCTCATTAAGGAAATGCTATTTTATTCTAAAAAGCATGATTCAAAGAAAATTGTACTCCTTAGCCAACTAAATGTAACATTCTTAGCTAATAAATGGATGTGATAATCCAAACCATCTCCCCACCCAATCCCTCCTTAAAGCTTGGAATGAGTTTTCAGTTTTAATGCGAAGAAAATAAACAAATGTTTGTTTTATACTGGAAAATATTTCCATAAATCTAAGCTATAAGATTTTTTCTGTTACTCATTTTTTGCCTTTATCTTCTGGGAAATTCTCTTTCTCTCCTCTCTCTGTCTCTCTCTCTCTTACAATGTCATTAACATCTGTTTACATCGACAATAAATAAAAGGCATCTGCAGGGATGAAGATGCACTGATATGTTTTCAAACTTTATGACTTTTCTCCTAGTATTTGATCTCCATAATGTTCACTTTCTGCTATGATCCAATTAATCTTAAACACAATACCAGGCATGTAGACTATTTGGTTTTAATTTAGTAGGTTATAACTAGTGGTATTTTCTCCTTGGGTATAGTTCTGCACCCATAAATTATTTGGTAGCAATTATCTCTTAAAATGCATCCAAATGCTTTTCACTTGCTTCTTGAATTCCAAGTAAGTTCTCAGTTAAGATATTCCTTAGAACTCAACCTAATACTCTTTTTGTTCCTTCCTCTAACATAGAGATATATGGGTGATTTTTTCAAACTTGCAATGCTCATTTCTTGAAGCATGCTAGAAGCTATCCTCACTAAAAAGTAACTCCATCTGTAGAGAATCCCATAAATACATTGTTCCCTTGAAAATTTAAAAAAATGCAAACTTTATCTTCAGAATTTTCTGATAGCATTTACTATATTAGGTAAGTTATTTAAATTAGAATTTAAATGAATCAAATTTAGGGGATATTGAAATCTGAATAGGTAGTCTGAGTCTTTGATGTGTGGACCATAGGCATATTGCTTGTATCAGTGGATAAACCTCTAAGAATCAATGGACTGAAATAGGAAAACAAAAGGGAGTTTTATTATCAGGTAAACTAGTCTTTGAATCCCCAAAGTATCTCAGAAATGTTCGTTATTGTAATCCCTCACTTCTCTGATCAGACGTTTCTTCCCCTGTAAGATAGATCATATAACCCACCTTGAAGGGTCATTGTTTGGAAGAAAGCAAAGTAATTGTAATAGTTACGCAATAATTTTTCTGAAATTTTTTTTTCTGTACTTTACCATTTAGTCTTTAAGAACTATTGATATATACAAGAAATGGAATTAGGGAGAAATTAAGTAATTTGCCTCTTGTCTTTCTAGTCATTAAGAGGTAGAGTTAGGTACATTTTCAAGCCATGTAGGTCAGACACTCATGTCTATAACTATTCAATATATAGTGGACACTAAATAGAAGCCATAATAATTAAAAGAATGTAGCATATATATTGGAATCATCTGTTCAAAAGGACATGGGCAGATTATACAATGTAACCTAACAGCTTGAAATATAGCAATCAACAGAATCTCTCTTCATTTTGCAAATTATGGCCAAATATACTAGAAAATTCTAGCCTAGGCTTCCCCATTCCCTGCAACTACCATTAACTAAATTACAGCTACATCTGTGCTAGAATGAATGACTTAAATGAGTCTTTTTACAGGCTTTCTCTATGCATTGGTTACTAAGTTTGCTTTTCTTAATTATATAAATGAATTGTTTGAATGGTGCCATATCTAAACAATAATGACACAAATTCACACTTGATTTTAATTAGCTAAGCATAACGTAACTGTGATGGCAATCAAACAGATGGGAAATTGATAGTATCGAACCCACACTGGCCCAAATGTCGAAGACCATTGCATAAAGAAGTCTGTTGATTTTTCCCTCTGCTCCTGAAAATAAAAATATTTCCTTAAAAGTGCCTAGTAGATCTTGTTACTCTACTCTTAATTTTAAAAAAATGCATTAATAATGATACTTCAGAAAGCTTTCAATAGAATATATAACACCTGTTCACAAGCTTGGGACTGTAACATGCATATCATCCTCAGTAATTTCTAAGCTGTTAGTCTTCAAATAGATAATAAACCTTGAAATATTTCTCTATATAGCATAATTGAAAAATGGTAAATAAAAATGATAAAAGATATCATTGGATGATGCAGAAAAATTCTAACAAATAATTGGTAAATCTAAGCAAGTTCTGACTCTTCTTTTTGCAATCTCAGTAATTTTTTATTTCAGCACTCAAGTGTGTGTCTCAGTTGATAATCAAGTTAACCTATATTATATGGACAATGTGGTTATTTATTAATATATAGTGAAAGGTCATTCTCATAAAAAGTTGACTTCTATAGTGCAAGTGTTGGTAAAATTTTCTGTGAAGACTCAGAGAGAAAGTATTTATTTTGAGCCTATTTATTTTGGCCACATAATCTCTATGTAGTTACTCAATTCTGCTTTTGTTGTAGGAAAAGAGCCATACATGCTACATGAATCAATTATCAAGTCTATTTTTCAGTAAGATTTTATGTATAGATATTGAGATTTGAATGTTATATAATTTCCATGTGCTACAAAACATAATTTTCATTTCTGCCTTCCAATCATTTTTAAATAGTAAAAATTGTTCTTAGTTATGGACCATACAAAACTGGAGGTAAGCTTTGCCCTAGTAAAAAGTTCAAACATGGTGGCATAAACATGGAATTTATTGTGCAAATCTAGATACTTTAGAATAAAAACATGTTTGAAAATAACTAAAATTATATACATTTGAAATATGTTTATTAATTGATAGTTTACAATAATGCTGTTTTTGTTGGAGTAGTACTGTTTATCTACTGTTATGTAATATTACATGTAGTTATTGCAATGCTAGTTTAATTGTAAAATAGTCTACAGAATAGTTCTACTAAACAAAAACTATCTCCCATTGCAAAACTGTTTCCAAAATAAATTAAAAGATAACAAAATGACAAACAGTATATTTTATTATATATATATATATATATGTATATATCGAAGAATAGGTCACAGAGTTTGCTCACTTAATCACCAAGTGAACAAGAACATTAACTTTCTAACTGAAGGAGCTTGTGACCCCTAACCACTGGCCCAGGATCCTTTCTTTCACCAGTAAGCACACTGCAGGCTGACCTTGAAAGGGCATTGCCAGTCACTTTGCATCTGGATAGGGTTGAGTAAAGGAGAGATGGGTGATTACAAATTCCCATCATTCATATTTATCTTCATGCCCTAATTAAAGAATTTTCTCCCTACTCTTGAGTCTCATACTTTCCTAGATGAGTCCGTGGGAAATGCTGAAAGCACAAAGTGAAGCTCAACCAAACTCATCCCTGCACATTTTAATGTCATCATTACTAGTCACACATCATTATAAAATGAAATATTTGAGACAAACATGAAATCAGGGAGGACGTTAAGACAACCTTTTCCTGGAACAGGACAAAGCTGCTCCTTTTGTCCTAACATGTCTTTTGATTTCATATTTTATAAACTAGTTTTTATTCAATACTTAAGCAACACCTTAAATATTAAGTCTTTTAAGCTTCCTCATGTAAAATTGCAACCTTGTCCTTTCCCATCATATATGCTTGAAAGTCTTCATCAATTTTCTTCCATTATAGCTTTGAAAAAAATAAGCATTCCCTTCTAGCATACTATATAATTTGCCTATTATTGTATTTTCCAAAACTGAATATGAGCTTCTGGAGATCAAATAATTTTGTGTATTTTGTTTCCTGATGTAGTCAAATCACCTAAACTTTGCCTGATAACTATTAAGTCTTAATCAATATTTTTTAACTTTTGATAATAATGATAATAAATTGTATTTTCTTGAAGAAAATATAATATCACTGTCACAAGTACTTTTATAGATTCATGTTTTAGTTCTTGCCATAAAGTTTAGAGGTGGGAGATATTATTATCTTTAATTTTCCAATTAGGAAATGAAGGTACAGAAAGGTTAA
Organism: Solenodon paradoxus; assembly: GCA_004363575.1. Classification (NCBI taxonomy): domain Eukaryota; kingdom Metazoa; phylum Chordata; class Mammalia; order Eulipotyphla; family Solenodontidae; genus Solenodon; species Solenodon paradoxus. Next base: position 430,955 of record RJWH01000275.1, on the reverse strand, counting down.
ATAATTTATCAAATAGCTAGACTTGTAGCAGAACATGATTTGGATACTGCAATCACTCCAGAGTTTGTTCTCAAACTTTATGAAACTATGCTTTTAATTTAAAAAGTAGCTAATAATTGTTTTTAACTAATAGAAGAGTTTAAGGTCATAAAAATATAGAAAGTAAAAAAAAATAAAGGGACCTAAAATATAAAACAAAACCTAGTGTTCAATAAGCAACAAGATTTCTGGAAAGAACATTAGTAAGAAAGGACACAAGAAATTTTAAAGGAATTAATTTCCAAGAGCGAGGATCTATACCTTCTGATGAAAGCATATATTTGAATTTCCAACAAAATTAATGAATAGATTTCACACCTAAGCATATCACTGGACTTTTCAGAACTGAAGAATCAAAGGAAAGAACTAAACAAGTGCTTAAGGAGAATTACATGTCCAAAGGCAGCTGAGGACTACTCTGCTGCATCAAACATCCAAAAATGTAGGAAAATATTTTCCACTCAGAATTTTGCATTGAGCAAAATTATGAATTCCAATGGAGACACAATAAAGATATCTTCAGATTCATAGGACTCAATTAATTTACTTCTCATATAAATTTTTAAAAGAAGTTACTTTATGATGTACTCTAGGGAGAATTAGCATTGCCTGAGATAAACAGAAATAGAAGTTAGGAAAACAGCAACAGTAATTCCAACCTGGGATAGAAATGAAGACTTCAAGTATCTCTTTTGCGACAATCATAAAGATACATGTATATATTGAGGAAAGGAGATAGAGGACTAATGCAGGGAGGTAACAGGTAGGGTTTCAAAACTAGTAGCCTGGATTAAAATCATTTGAGGAAAACAGAGAAAATAAAATCAATGATTCAGGAACACGCAAGTGGAGCAGTGGTTAGATCAATCGTCTCTGAAGGACGCAAGCCACTTACACCTGGGTTCAAGTTCTGGGTCTGTGAAAAGCAACTGGTGTAAACAACTAAAGTGGAAATAAAATAAAAAACTCTTCTTCCTTCTCTCTTTTTGAAAAAAAAAGATATAAAGATAGCTATTTAAAAATAAGAGAAAGATAATTATGATTTGAGGAGAATTGTAGAATAAATTTATAGATAAAAGAAAAGATAATTTTCAGGGAAGAATATTTACGAAGTAAGTCATTTATTGATTTCAAAATTAATTTTGTCACAGAAGTGCATGTAAAGCTATAAACTTTGAAAATGTAAAAATAAAAACACATAACGCAATTATGAATATGCAAATGCTAAGGGTAGGGAGAACTTGGAGAAAAGAATAACTCTAAATTTATCTCCTTGAGTTCCTTGAGCATACTGAACTTATCTGAGCTTCCTCTCTTTTAACACATTTCACCCTCAGCCTGGTGCTCTCAACCAGATACTGGCAGGACTTCACTCTTACTTTTTTAAACTCTGAGAGATCTTCCAATCACAGTGAGCTCTTTCCTAAGTTAAATCTATTCCTACCCTAAACTAACCATTCTTTTTTCCTGCTTTACTTTTCTCCACCATATTCATCATCCAGCATGATATCTACACTTACAGGCATTTTGTTTCACGTCTGAGGACCTTCATTTGAAGACGTTTCAAGAATGCAGGCAATGCTGTTTATTGCTCAACTGCTGTATCCCGAACTCATGAATGCTGAGTGGTACATAGATAATTTATAATAGATATTTGTTGAATGAATGATTTGTACATGCCCTTTCTAAGGGGACAGGACAACAGGTAGTCAATTGGCAAAGACTTCTTTGTTGGCCAATATTTGAAGAACAGTCAGTGTTTGCCATTATTTGTTTTCTTGGATAGCCAAGCTCAAACTTTTTCTTTATTGTTGACATCACTTACTAAGTATTTCTTGTAATTTTGTTTACATATTTTAATCAAATAATAACAGCAAACCTATAAAACAGGTATTACAATGCTCATTTTATAGAAGAAAAACTGAGACTATGAGACTGTAACTTACTTAGCTATTAAATGCCAGATGGTATGTTCAGTCAAGCCATATTCGAGCTTAACAGACCTAGGAGACATTTAAAATTCTTTAAATGACTGCATTGATAGTGTATCAATTAAATGTTTCTGCCTGCAAATTATTGTAACCAACTCCAACTGGCTAAATAATAAATGCTATTTATTGTCCCATGTAATTTGAAAGTATGGGCAAACTCCAGATTATTCCTGAGGTTTATGATGTTTTCAGGACAACTAAGTATCTCTGAAATTCCTTTAGCCCTTCTTAGTCTTTGTGTTTACTTTACTTTAGCTGGTCAAAAGATGAACACCACTGAATCTCCAACTTTTTATTTCTTCTTTAAAGATTTTTTTCTCTTTACTACTTAGTTAAATTTTAAATCCCCTCTCTGATTTAAGAAGAACATACTCAATTCACTTAAAAATTCAAGACATTGATCAACCTGAAGGTGAGACTATAATCTAAACTACAGGGATGTCATGTTGGATAAATAATTTTCAGGCAACACATGTCCATGAGAACCTTTATATAAGGATAGCATGAGAGGTATAAACTGGGAGAGACCCTTTTCATTGCTATGTTAATAGTTATGTATAAATTCTACTGACAGTCAAAGAAAAGGAAAGGAAGAAGACATGCAAGGATATAAAGGAGAAAGTCAATGAAGAAAGAAATGAATCAAGAAAGCAAAGAAGGGTCCCTAGCTTTTAAAAGAAGGGACGACAAAAGGGAGAAGTAATCTTTAGCAGAAGGTAAACAGGTATTCAAGGCAAATCTTATTTTGGTTACAGTTTTATTTAGATGTCTATCTTAGTGTACTGTGTCTTCATCCTTCAGATGGTAGGTGGTGAAACACACTGCAAAATCTTTAATATAAAGGACAGAAAACATTCTAGTCTTTGTTGAATGTAACCAAACTAAAAATCTCTAGCTATAGCAGTGACACTAAGTAGCCACAAACCAAATGTTGTCTGTTCAGCATACTGTTTCAGTTTAGTCAGACAAATAACGCATGCCTTGGAAACATTGTTTTTCAAATGATTTAATGGCACTGAGAAGTAACTGACACTCCCAGAGGTAGAATCCCTCCATTGGTTTACAGAAAAAGTATCTCATATACGTTATTGTGACTATAATATTATCTCAAGCAGAGGATGCAACAGTGAACTTAACAGTTTACAGTAAATGACAGAAAATACTTTCCTTATTCTGGCTGTTTATAATCCAGGAATACTTTGAGATATGTACATATACATTTTCATTTACAACCTGCCAAAATTACACAGTGAGTGAGGACACTCCGTGTGTGTGAGTGTGTAATGTGTGTAGTGCTTATTAATTTGGTAATTATAACATTCAGTAATTTGACTTGTCATTTTTAAACTATCACATATTTTCTTCAAAAAATACTCACCTGATTTTGCTTGAGAAAAATGAGAAAATCTGAGAAGAATGGACTAACATGAACACATGAAAAGAGGTATAAGCTGAGTTGTATCTCCCTCTTCAGATACATCTTCCATTTGCCATTTATACATTCTTTGGAACAGCATTTACCTTCTTTATAAACTTTGCTAATTCACTGGTCCCTATGTAGCCTAATTCAATAGCAAAAACGAGTTACACTCAATCATTGTTAAAGACAAGACAGATTTTATTCAGACTACTGCAATCGGGGTGAGAGAGGTCCAATATAGACTAAAGTGAGCTCCCACTCAGAGAGACGAGACAGGTTTCCAATGTGAGAAAAGAGATGGAAAATGGGGCTATGTGGAAATGAAAAAGATGGAACAAAAGGGATTAGGATGCTGTGAGGTATCCAAGAGGACTATGAGGAAATGAAAAAGGGAGGGTATTACTGAAAATGTTAGACAATGTGAGTTAGGACAAGATGTATTTGATGATTTGTCAGCATTGTGTTGTCTTTATCAAAACTCAGCACAGGGACTTTGGTTATCTTGGAATCCAAAAGTTTGGTCAAGACTTTTGGCACAGTGTTCCAGTGTGATGGTATCTGTCACCTTGACTGAACGAAGGGATGCTCCGATAACTTGAAAAATAATATTTCTGCTTGTTTCTGTGAAGGTGGTCCCAGAAGTGACGTATGTCAATTGATGGACTGAGTAAAGTAGATTGTCCTCGCCGACAAGAGTGGGCATCATTCAATCGGTTGAGGACCAGATATAACAAAAGACAGAGGGACAGATATCCATTTTCTATGTGATTAAACTGAAACATCCATCTTCTTCTGTCTTCAGAAACAGGTAATCCTAGTTCCTAGGTTTTCCCGCTCAAATAGAGACTTCCCCTATCAGCACCAAAGTTTTATATTTTTAGACTTGATCTGGAGCCACACCAGTAGCTTTCCTGATTCCCCAGTATACAGACAGCAGACCATGAGACTGCTTGGCTTCCATAAATGCCTGAGTTGATTCATATAATAAATCTCTTCGTTTGTGTGTGTGTGTGTATGTGTGTGAGTGTGTGTGTGTGTGTGTGTGTGTCCGTCCCATTGGTTCAATGTCATTAGAGAACCTGACTAATACGTTTAACAAGTCTTTTTGTCAAGTGGAAATGCACAATTCGCACCTATAACTCACCTTCAAAATTAAGACATAAAGCAGTTGAGCTGCATAGAGGCAAAGAGAGGAGGGGAAGTGGAGCAGAGGTAGCAATAATCCATGACTCAGGCTACAAACCTTCCATATGAAATTGCTTTTCAAAGTGATCGTTTTATCCACTGGAGGAGGAGAGGAGTTGCCAAGAGGTATTTGAAACCACAGGCTAAATGAGGCCCATTGCCCTGGAATAGTAATATTATTGAAAGAGCAAATCATTTTGAGTACATTTTTAAATACTGCTACTCTCTATGCTCCATGACAGCACAAGCTAAATTTATTGGTTGTGCTCAGTATTATTCTATAGTCTCCCATCCTATTACTTCATATAATTGTGCCTTCTCTACTGCCTTCATCTCTCCTCCTCTTCCTCTGCTTCTCTGTTCTTTAGTCTTTTGTTTTCTTCTTTTTTGACTCTTAAAGAAGTTTATATAAAAAGCTTAAGAAAGTTAAGAGTAAATATATCAGTGTTTATTTCTGGAATATTAAAAAGGTAACGTCTTTCAAGCTTTATTTGTATGTGTGTATGCACGTGTGTGTGTTTTGTGTGTGCACACAACTTGGTAGTTTGAGTGTGTGAAAAGGACACAGAGAGAGAAGTCAAAGAGAAAAGGAAAGCAACAGGTATCTTTTAGTCCAAATAGTTCAAAGATGATCGTTACTGCGTGTAAATTACCCATGTTGAGACTTCCTGTGTGGGCTCAATCATTTGGTCTATTACATTTCTTTTTTTTGAAAAAATATTTATGTTCTAACTTTAATGTAGAGAAATTCAGTAATTAAAAAGAACACTGATAAATGTTATTAACACACAAAAGTCAAGGTGTCAAGTAGTCACTGGAAACATGAAAAATGGATTTAGTTTAAATAACTTTCTAAGGTGGTTTGTGCAGGCTTTTTCATGGATTTTTCTGGCCTCCAAAATTTGGCTTGAAAACATGCTGAAAGGGATATAATTTTTCCCCATGACTTTCTGCTCTCATTTCGAATGCAAATTATTTCAGAGCAGCATCTTGCACAATGCTGTAACTCTTTCACTTCTGCCCGCCACACTGCAGAGAATAGGATTATATGGCAAGAAAATTTGTCAACTTGTTTCAATGTTTGAGATGAAGTGTATTTTAAGAGGACCAATGTGAAACAGAAAAACCACAGGAATGGTCCTCTAAATTTCAAGTTCTTGAGTTTGCTTACTGATCCCAGGATTTTATCACTCATTTATCTTCTTGATGGAGGGGCTGGATGATTGACAGTCCTGCATCAAATACATATCTCCTTACATACAAGCTTTCATTTCTTTATTCTAAGCAGCACCTTTTGTTAGGGATGATAAAACGAATCCCTCTGAGATTTTATTTTTTTTTAATTCAAGAGTGGAGGAGTGATGGGTTCCCATAGTTACAGCTATTGTTACCATTTTTTATGCCATTTTTGTATGATAGTGTTTATTTCCTAGGAGGATAGTTGAGAGGTCAGTATCACAATCTGTCAATAGGCAATAACCTCAGCTGTTCTTTATTAAAAATCAGAAATAGATCTTTCTTTCCTGTCCGTTGATTTGCTTCTTGTAAGCTCTGCATCATGTTCAGCTCTTCCTAGGAGAATAAACCTTTTATCCCAGCTACCCAGTACTTAGAAATTCTAAAAAAGAGACATACACACTGACAGAAGACGAGCATTTAAGACATATTTTTGATGAGATAATTAAAAAGATAATGATTACCCAAAGAGAAAAATTTACTTTTGCTTTGAATTTATAAAAAAGGAAGTTATAGCAAAGTTATGAATGAAAGAAGTTTGCTGAGTGTCACCTAGGTGCCCATTGCCATGTTAAGGTTTGAGGATGTAAATAATACAGTACATTTCTATCTTCAAGGTGTTAGGGTTTAGGTTAAATAAAAGACACAAACATGAAAACACAAACTCTAAATAACAAAAGTACATACAATAAAAAGTGTAAAGGTATTGATCAAGAGAAGACAGTAATGAGGAATCTAGTTCTTCCTGGGACTTGTGACTAGAGATTCACGGAGGGAAAAAAAAATCATCACTAAATGGATCAACGGGTATATACCCTTCAAGACTCAACCCATTTATTGATGATTTGTTGCTTAGAGTTTGTGTTTGGAAAGGGAAGGAGACGGTGACCATATGACAGCTAGTTCGCACGATGGAAGCACGGCCTGAGGATCAGGTAAATATAGTGTGGCCTAATCGTGGAAATGTCTATGTTCATTATACCAAACTACCTAAGAAATGTTGGCAAATGCGATTGAAAAGGACACGTTGACAAGGGGGCATTTCCTGAAAGGCAGAACAGAATATAAACTGATTCATAAAAATAGCAAGATAAAAGAAAAAAGAGGAGAGTTTTCTGTACTGTTCAAAGACACATTTTTTATACATTTTCAGATGAAAATAATAAAAAAAAGGACCCATCCAACTAGATTTGAACAGAGGCCTTAATGCAGTAGGGAAAGAAAAGATCAGAAAGTGTCAAATGCCATGATTAAGAGTATGAGCTTGATCTTTCAGGGAGCACAAGAGGGATCAGTTGCAGGCATTAAACAGGGAAAACAAATGTGTAACCCTCTTTTGGGAGATGAATCAGACAGTGAGATGGCTTAGAGGGTTAAGTAAGGGAAGTAGGCTTTTGGCTGGAAAGTTACCAGCTCAAAGCTCAAGTGGTAAGAGCTGCCATTGGATGGTGTCAGGGGAACTGGGATGACAGGATGGCCATGGCCGTAGAGAATACTCTTGTCTATACAGTGTTGCTGCCTAGTCTTCTACTCCTCTGCTAAATCAAGTTGTTGCCACACCAAGATGGATCTTGGACATGGTCAACATTGTTTTACATGCTGTTTGCAGTTATGTTTTCCAGTAAAGATGTCCACCAGATGTTTTGTTGGGAGCAATGAACAGATCAGGAAGAACAGCTTCTGCAATCTATCATGGTTGTGAAGGAGCCAGGGAACAGTTTCATGTTCATTTCCTTTGGTCATAGAACTCTCTTCCCTTCCATTACCTTTGAGTCAGGAGATGGCTGCTGAGTGGAGCTGAAGGCCTTACACATAGCCCTCTATTCCTGACACTGCCCCAGAAAGGCACAGTCTTTCTCCTGCAAAGCTGCAGCTTTATCTGCCCTGCTGGAATGCTGTACTAAGAAGGAGAAAAACACCAGGGGGTGAGGGGGGAAAAGCAGGGCTGATATTCTGAGCACCATAGGGGAGAAGACTGCTGAATAATTCACTGATAATGCAAACAGGCTCCAACTGGCAAACAATTCCCTTTCATCCAAATGATTTATCTGAAAATTAAAAAGTCTAACTGAAATCAAAATAGCCGTATTAATTTACAGAACTCAGAGTGTGAATTAGAGAAAACATTTAATATGTATACCAAGAGAGCATTATGGGAATGAAACTAAAATAGTATAATTTAAATTTTTCATTTTTTTTTTTGATTCTATGGACAACTGCCATTATCCTTCAGTTGGAGCTGAAATTAGATTGCCATGATAAATAGATGCTATTAAGGTGTAGCTAGTAGGGCTATATTTTGATCCCCAAGAGCTGATAACTGAATTGTTTCTATAATAATGGATAAATGTTGAATAGCTCTATGCAGAAAGAAAAGAAAAACAGATTTCCTGTGATCCATTTTCTACTCAACCAAAGGCAAAGCCACTAAAGGCATTCAGCATTTATTCAGTCTCTGCAAGTCCCCAACCTGAAGGCAAGATTTCAACCACTTTTCTAAATGATGATAAATACTTGAAGCCAAGATATCCAAAGGATGGAATTATTTTATCAAAGTTAATTCCTCTGCAGAATCACCACCTGAAAGTTTTCTGCCAAAGCGAGTGACCAAAGCAAAATTGAATTATGTTACCTAAACGAGAGAAGGAAAAGAGAAGATGTGGAAGATTGGATACTATCTCTAATAACCTTTTTCCTTTCCGACACAGTTGGTTTACCTGTTTTCCAGAAATCAGCAAAAAGGGTGTGTGTGAGAGAGAGAAAGAAAACTCACACACATATGCTGTATGCATAACATCATTAAAGATTTTCAAATTTGGATAATTAGTTTTCCATAAAGGCTAGTTGCCCTTCTGATTTAATATAGGGATGAGGGAAATAAGTAAATATGTATTATGAAAGGTAATGCAAATTTATACGATTTGTGTGTAGCAACGAAATAAATTCAAATGACTTCAAGGTTTCATTTGAGCGCCCATATGAAAATTCAATAGCTTTCCTGAAACCTTTCCATCCATTTTTGAATGCAAAATTGGCTCCAGAATTCTCATGCGAAGCACTCCCAAATGATATCCTTGGCACTTACATATTTAGCCTCTAATGGAATCCAAAAGTGAGACAGCATGTGGAAATAAAGTTTGGTAAGATAGGTTCAAATAATAAAATCCACATAACTGAAAATCACCCAGGCTGAACATTAGGCAGAGATTAAGGTTTAGGGGAAATACTTGTGTATTTTATCTGAAAGTTAGGATTTTTCCTAAAGAAAATCGTTCTCCTTTTTTCTTCTCTGTATCTTATCATCTGATTATTCCAACACATTAGCTTGTCCTGCTGTGGTTACCTATTGAGAATTAACTGCATAACTTTAATCCTTTTCTCCTTTACTTTCTGACTCAGTTGTCACCTTCACAGCCTGATGGACAATTTGTCACTCCCATCCTCTGGCTAGGACACTGGCTTTGTTGATTTTCCAATTATCATTAGTAATATTTATTTCTTTACTCTTATTTTATAATTATGCTCTGATTTTTCCAAATAGCTCTAGAAGGGATGGTGTTTAAAAATGTTGCTCGTACATAGGACTAAATAAACAGTTGTTATACTGTTTTTCTTAGGAAGAAACTGGCTCTAGGAAGCTTGTGTAATCTTTGCTAATTTTTGGCGACAATGTCATTTCTAGCTGGTAATGAATCTGAAAATTCAGAATGACGGAAGTCTGAGAGAGGGATAACACTGAATTTTCTAACATTTTGAATTTTCAAATTTTAAAGGAATAGAAACAAGAAAAGATGTATGATTTGAAACTGAAGGACTCTCCAGATTCCTTTATTGTCAGTTATCTTCATTTTAAAGGGGATTACTTTATAGATACAGTTCAAGGCCTGGCCTGCATAAGAAATTAATAGAAACAAGGAATGTGTACTGTCTGTAATGCTTTTTTTTTTTTTTTTTTTTTAAATTTGAGTCTGTGACTTAGGACAAATCAGGGTAATTTGGGAAGTAACCGTGTAGATGTATGAGTTCTATCTGTAGACCATAATTTGGCTGTCATGGACAATGAGTTTCTAACCAGGTAAAAGTTATGACACCATTTTGAAGTTGTTAATGGCCAGAGGCACAAGCATTAACATGGTAACATATAAGCATATTTTCTCTCTTACTCAAAATACACACATACACATATACAAATATTTAAAAAGCCATGACTAAAAAATCAGGATGATAAATATATGAGTAAAAAGTGAAGGATGAGATGTGAATTAAAATACCTTTAGCTGTTCTTAAACAATTTTATGATTATCAAGATACGGTAAGAAAGAGGTTTAGTTTTTGCTGCTGCATTTATTCAATGAGCATAAGCATTTATTTTGTTCACTGCAGGCCATGTGGTAAATGACGTAGATAAAGGTATTCAAGACAAACACAACCTCTGTCCTCATGAAAACTGCATTCATATGGGAAGAAACCAGAACAAATTGATTAAATTAGTGCTAGTGTATAAAATTATGGGAGGAATAATTTAACTTAATTGAGGAATATGATCTTTAGAAATGAAATATATTTCATGTGAAGTACTGATTTTATCAAAAGAAATAGCTGAGTAGAAGCACATCAGTAACTTTAAAGGGATTCTATAGAAAAGTTTAATGCATCAGGGATAGACAAATTAAGACACCTCCTAAAATACTTTCCAACTCATAAATTCTTTGATTCAGTATTCTAGGGGCTCAATATCAGTAGGAGGAAGATTCAGTTTATTAAGTAGATGAGGTAGCCGTGGGAGAAATTTACAGTCAATTTAATTACCTAACTAGCACCTAGAAATGCTGCAGTCCATCCTCGCTCCCATTATTATAACAAAATATATAATATAATCTGCAAATTGGCAAATCTGGTCATTGATTGGCTTTGCAACTGTTTAATCAGCACTTTACATCTCTTCATCACAATTGTGTTAATGGGATTGCAAATACCCACTTCTTTGTTGTTGAAAAATATCTAGCAAGAATGTTTGGTTTTTTTTTTTTTTTTTTCAAATATTAAAATTGAGTGGTTTGTGGAAATCATTCAGGGTGAGGACTTTGGAGGAAATTTCTTACCTAATTTTCATCCAATGGAAGTTTTTGCTGGAACCTCTTTGATTTTCTGCTTTACTCTGTGCTTGTTAATCCACTTAATTGAGGCCCCTGACAAATGAAACCCAGCTTTATTGATGACAATTGCCAGAGGGAGAGTCTGAATGATTCATTTTGATAACTCTTAATAAGTGATAAATGCGGCATCACGTTGCGTCACCACAGCACACCTGGTGCAAACCACCCACACAGCTGTTAACAGATGTGAACACTTGTTTACCCGTGTTCCTGGCATTTGTTCATTTCAGTCGGCTTCTTAGGTTTGCAACTACTGATAAATGAGTCAACTTGTCTTAATAGCTTTGTTGCCAGTATCAGCGTACTGTTTAATTCAGAAGAAATCAGCATGATCAAAAAGTAACTTTCTAGCGTTCCTCTCCAGATTTAGAAACTTGGTGTCTTGGACACATGTGTGTTTTCTTGGGATTCTAGCCAAAGAAGAGTCTGCCCTCCCAGAAAAGGGATGTTCAATGATCAGACCTTGCCAGAGGGTCCTATTCATGAACTAGAAACCTGCCTGAATGTCTCCGGGAGGAAAGTTCAGAGATGGAAAGTAAGGGGACTCCTCCCCGCGGAGCATCCGACAGCGTGTTTTGTGTTGGATATCTCTGGCAAAATTCAGAATCGATCTTTTCTCCTGGGTAGGTATTTTCTTTGCAACAACTCTCCCCCTACACCAAGGAGGATCAGAGTTTCACGTTAGTTATGAGTTAAACTTTACCTAAGCTTTTTTGGGGAAAACAGACTCAAAGGGATTATGATACTAATTCCAGAGGCTGTACTCTAAATGTTGTAGGCATTGAGTTGGTCTCATAGTATTTGGGTTCTCTTTGACAACCGACTCACAAAGACATGATTCCCTTCTGTTTTTGAGAAGGGTTTCTCACTCGAATGTGGGTTGAGCCTGAGAAGACTTCAGTGTACAAAGATTGAATGCTGAAGTGAAACCAATTTGTGCTCAGTTGGGAGAAGGATGTACATCAGTTTCAAACGGAATTCAGCTTGTGAACTGGTGAGGCATGAAGCACTGAAGAAGTAGAGGGCAATGTTCCCTTTAAGGCATAATTACAGAGCAAAGCGGAAGTACAGAGTGAGAGCAGGGTTCCTGGCAATGCCCTCAGCATGTGCGACTAGTGGGTAGTTTATGCTTAATCATGTAAGTTTCACTAAAAGCCAATGAACCATGTCCCCCACAGAGAAGAATTATAAAGCAATTCTATTTATATTAAGAACAATTGTTATGAATAATTACATCAGGCAGTGGTTTAGCAAACCACAGATACCTTCTTTTGCATAAAGCAAAAAAAAAAAGGTTAACTAAATGAGAAGGGAGACCCTGATGGGGAACTTGGTTTCTTAACCAAATGCAATTTTATTATCTTTGGGCCAATTCTTTCTTAGCAATGTTTACTAATCCTTTATGCAGTGTTATTTTCCAATGTTATTACAACCACCATAGATGATTAAGATCAAATGTTAGAATTGATTTTTAAAAGAACAGTCATTTGCTTTTGTTCTCAAGCCAAATTTAGCATCCTTTCATGTTCTTTATAATTAGTATCTTGGCTCAGATTATAGCTTTGCCTCCCCTGAATGTGACAGATTCTGGTGTCACTGTGAAAGAGACAGGCAGGCCTCAGCTTGAACAAACTCTGTTGGGAGGTGGCAGTGTTCTAGGAAAAAAGCAACACTGTGGGTTAACTGTGTTGATTGCAAATGCCTTACCATAGTTATTTCTCCTTTTACTTTCAGTTAATATGCTAGGGCATAAACAAAGCTCACCTACTACATTGTCAGAGTACCCTTTTCCCTTCTTGAAATGACTTCAGTCTCCTTGAGTAGTTGAGCAGTTACTGAAACCCAGCATGGTTTCTCCAGGTACTAATTAATCCCTGTTGGAAGGTAACAGTAGAGAGATCCCTAGTATTCAGATGGAGCTGAGCACCTATAACACAAGAGAACTTTTAGGCCTTTGAACACCTGCATATGGCATGGTATGTGCAGTTGTGTTAAGTTGCTGCAATACATCTTCCTGAGTCTGCCACTGAAATGCTTCTTTCCATGGTATGAAGGAAGAAAGAATAATGGTTGAACTTAAACGTATTTCTGTAACTTAGCCCAGAATTTGAGAGCCATAGTAGAGTATACCCGTGTATAAGGTGAAGCCTTTGTTGTTAAAGAATATATTCAGTGTATGTATTTATATTCACATAGAGCATGGAGCATATATATGAATATATGGGTGTAATAGATGTTATTTTCCCTCCCCAGTCTTATCAGAGAAAGATCTTTTGTAATAAAGTAAAATGCAGAATAAGATAAGGGTTTATCTACCAAGAGACTGAGAAAGGCATCGCCCTATGACACTGTGACATTCTCCTTCTATAAGAGTTCTCAGTTTAATTTCTATTACAACCACCATCTTCTTCTGTTTAAACACCAGACCTGACAACCTTGACTACATTTCTTTAAAATCATGTGAGAAGGGCTGTGATTTCAACGAAACTCTCAACTGGTTGTCGTTTAATGAGGTATCCCATCCTCTAATGTTTATCTATCTGTTTTCTTGATTCCTGGCACTAGATCAATGACCTTTCTGGTGCCGGCCACAGAGAGGGCAAAGGAACCCAGGCCAGGTTTGGGGTTTGTCTACATGAATAAATTATTTTGAAAATATATATTATTTTAATTACAAAAATAGCTATGATTTATTACGTGCTTACTACACATCAGTCAGAATTCTGATAATTTAGGTGTAGCATCCTAATACAATTTATGCAATCACCTTATAAGGTAGTTCTAATTATTATTCCCATTTTGCAGATCAAAAATCTTGTTTCCAAAATGTTAGGTAATATGTCCAGGATTAGAAAGCCGCTAGGAATATGTGCTTTTAAAATGAAATTAAGTCAAACTTCTGTACTGTCATCCAAAGTAAAAGAGATACCATAGTGAATTAGAGATATTTGCATCTCATGCATCCAACAGGGAGCTTAATATCCAAAAATACATAGAGAACTCATAAAAATAAACAACAAAAGATCAAAATCCCATTAAAAATTGGGCAGAAGATCTGAATAGACACTTCTTCAGAGAAGACATGCAGATGACAGGCACCTGAAAAGATGTTTGCTATCTCTTATTAAAGATATGCAAATCAAAACAAAAGTTAAATATCCCCTCACACCAGTAAGAATGGTTCTCATTCAAAACAGGAAATACAGCAAGGATATAGATAAAAGGGAACCCTTACGTCATTATTGGGGGAAATATAAATTGTTGCAGCCTTTATGGAAAGCAATATGAAGATTCTTCAAAAGTTAAAAATAGAATGTTCATATGATCCAGTTGTTTCCATTCTGGATATTTACCACCCAGAAAACTAATTTGAATATATGTGTGCACTCCCGTGATTATTGGAGCATTATTTTACAATAGCCAAGAGCTTGAAATGACATAATTGAATATTACTCAGCTAATTAAAGGAAAGAAATTTTGCTATTTCCAACAACATGGATAGACCTAGACAGCATCATGCTAAGTGAAATAAGTTACATGGAGAAAGACAAACACCGTGTGAATTTGTTTATATGTCCTATACAAAGAAACCAAAAAAAAAATGAACCAAATAAAACAAAAACAGATTTTTAGTCTATAAAATGAATTGGTGGTTACCTAAATGGAAAAGAGAAGTGGGGAGGGCATTGAATAAAAAGTGATGGAAAGAATTGAAGTTAGTGTAAATTTAATGTGTTATGTACAAATGATAGTTTATAATGATGCATACTTTAAACCTATATGACGGTATAATACAATGCTATATCAATAAAATAAAATTTAAGAGTGAAGGCACGTGTTTTTAACTACTTTGCTATACAGTTTAGAGAGGTTTCTAGTATTAAGGCTAGGAAATATTTGAGATATTAATTATCCACATTACACAAACTTAAACATGTTACACAAAACTGAGTTTGCCATGTTAATGATTTGCTTAAGGTCATATAAACAGGTATGTTTCCTGGCTCCTAGCCCAACGTAACAGCTTTAGCAACAGCATTTCAGTAATTTACCTACCTGCATGATTCAGTGTTGTGATATCCCATAGTTTTGATTATCCCTTATTGAGATACATGTTCTCTCTTTACTCCCAAAGTAAAATTTCTGATGGTATCTTACATGAACACTTAAAAAATTATATTACTAACAATATTTGTTTTTTCAGTTTGAACAAAGTAATCTCACTATGTGAGGGAGTCAGATTTTGCAGAAAATAACACTACTTGAGACTCTTATTCCTGTTTGACTTGAAATCTTTATCACAAGAGTAAGATCTTAACTTACCTGCTACATATTGGCTGTTGTTTCTCCTCACTTCACCTCTTCACGTCTTGATACTTGAAACTTTCTCTCCAAATTTGCAGTGGTCTCAGACAGCTTGACTTAGCAGTGGCTCGTTGTCACCTAAAGTGAATTTTGTTCACTGAAGAATTAAACAGGCTACAACATTATATTGACTTCGCCACCTGAAGTTAAAAGTCAAAAAATTTTCTCTCTTAGATTAAGGAAGAAAAATATACTTGAACAAAAACTCTTGGAAAGTTAATATTGGCAGTATTTTACTGAGTCCTCATATTTTTTCAACTTTATTCTTTTCTTCCACTAAACAATCTCAGAGGTTTCAAATAAATGCTCATGCAACACACATGATCTCATTTCTGACAATTATAGCACATATGTATTCTCTTAGGATATTAGTCATTTATTCATTTGGTAGCTAATTTATTTGTTTCCCTTTCTCACAAGCACTATATTATCAGGAAAGTTTAGATATTGTTGAGGAAATAAATTAACACTCACATCTCATTATATTCTTTACCCAAATTGAATCCATGGTTGAGAGTGAAGTGTGGTTCTGTTCCACACAGATACTCAGAAAGGTGGGCAATTAGAGCTTTCATCACCTTAGGGGGTCACCCACCGTGACCTCCAGAGTTGCTATAGCAGAGGAGCAAGTAAGAAAACTACACATCACCTGTAAATGATCACAGACTGAAAAATAATGTGCAGTACGGCTCACACCCCATTGGCTAGAATGGCCGCTATGATCCCTAGCTAACTATAAAGATGGAGAATAGATGGACGCACAAGACACACAGTACAGTCATTTCTATTGCAGGGTGAGTGGCAGTGAAAGTTTGGATGTTGGAGCTGACAAACGGAGTTAAGTTGATATCAGGGCTCTGCTATTTACCTAGCTGGGTGCATTTCACAATCTCTCTGTTTTGTGTTCTAAAAATGGAAATAATTTTACATGCTTCATAGATGCTTTGTGATCTTTAAAGAAAGGAAGCACAGAAAAGTGTTTAGCACAGGATCTGTTATATACTAAGAACTCAATAATATTAAATATCAAAGAAAACCCATCTGACAAATATACGTGACCACCTACTAGAAATCTAACAAGACAGGGAGGAAGACGAAAGAATTACATTATAATGTTTATGGTTATCTTGATGTATCAGAAAAGAAAGACATTCTAAAAATTTTAAACTGGCATTTGAAGTCTTATTTTACTTCAGTATCTTCTGAAATTTTCCTATCAAAAGAAGAAGAAAAGGTAGACAATAACAAAAGGAAACAAAACTTGATTTTCTTAGGAAAGCAACAGACTCTGAAACAAAGATTCTCACTGTCAGGAAAAATAAGTTAATAAAATTAGAGATAAGAATGTTTCCTCTCTTTTTATAAATGAGATAGGCTTATATGGGGAATGGGAGAGTTCGATAGCATTCATTAGTGTGCTTGAGTGAAAAAGAAAAAATACTTCATTTCTAAAAGAAGTTAGATATGTTTGTCATTTATAATACATTACAGAGGTACAACACAAAAATTAAGGAATTAATTACATAGATGTAAACAAAGTTTGATATTGTCAGAAATCTGCTTATAATGACAGATTTTTTTTTGTTTCAAATTATTAATCAAGGTTATGCTATTCACCGTGAATTAAACTCCCTCATTCTAAAAAGAACAAAAGCAAAGCAAAAACATAATCATAATGAGTGAAAATAGAGTGGAAGAAAGAGCAAGAGCTGTGAAACTGTTTTCTAAGACTATAGATTGAGTTATACAAACTTTATAATTAGCCTTTAGAAGAAAATCCAGGTCAAAATATAGTCCATTAACCTCTTGAGTGTCTCATGAATCATAACCTACTTAAAGTGCTTTTCTTATTCTAAGCACAATGCACTGTAAAATGTACTTTATTTATAAATCCCAACTGTTGAGTATAACATTGTCATCACTGTAGATGTTTATTTGTTTCTATGTGTTTGCTTGACTTGAGTTTTGTTGATCTCTTTGCTTTTTCTTTCAAAATGTTTATGAGGAAAGAATTAGCTGCCGGTTTCATGGTGTCTGCCTTCCTGTTTTCTAGTCCATTGCTTTAGGAAATAGATATACATATAAAAAGAGAAGTTAGTTTAAATTTAAAATGTGTGTGTCATGGTAGACAAGCAGCTCAGAGATTGTATCAATGCATTTACAGTCACTGACAGATTTGGAGAAAGAAAAAAAATCAGATCAGGACGGCTATCTCTCTTGCCTTCTATTCTCTCTGAACATATATTCAGTTAGAAATAACTGAAACCATAATTGGAGAACTTTCTCAATCTGTCCATCGCTTTACTCAGCAGTAGCCACAAGAATATATATCAAGATATCCATAAATGTTGCAATGTAATTCTTTCGTCTTCCTCCCTGTCTTGTTAGATTTCTAGTAGGTGGTCACGTATATTTGTCAGATGGGTTTTCTTTGATATTTAATATTATTGAGTTCTTAGTATGTAACAGATCCTGTGCTAAACACTTTTCTGTGCTTCCTTTCTTTAAAGATCACAAAGCATTTATGAAGCATGTAAAATTATTTCCATTTTTAGAACATAAAACAGAGAGATTGTGAAATGTACCCAGCTAGGTAAATAGCAGAGCCCTGACATCAATCTAACTCCATTTATCAGCTCCAACATCCAAACATTTTTATTACCACTCACCCTGCAATAGAAATGACTCAACTATAGGTCATGATGATTTTAAAAAAAAATGAGCAGCAGTGTATTGAGTATAGAGTATGAAAATTATCAAGATAGCAGGAATAATTAAATTATCACAAATCAGAATACTAAGTGACTTTCTTTGACCCCCTTTTTGTAGGGAGAGATGCAGATTCACTGCATCCATTGCTATAAGGACATGTCTTGTAATAAATTCAAATTTGATAAATGAGGAGATTAGGAAGCCTGAGTATTTATAATAGGAAAAAAAATGTTAACAAATAAGTTGAGCAAAAAAGATGCTAGATTCATGACATATGCTGTCTTTTTCTCTGTTATTTCAGTTGTTTTGAGAATTCATAGATGCTGTTAACTAAACCTAGCTGAGAATAGTATTAAAGTTAGCAAAGTTAGGTCAGAGGAATTGATACTGATTTTTCAGCAGAGGTGAAATTGTGCTATTATTTATACCTGTAATAAAAATAAGTGTGCAAATTTGATTTTTTTTTGGCATTTGCATTTTCACTCTAACTTGTCATCCTAACCTAGTAAAATGGATATTCAGAGTAGTTCAATGTATATGTTGAACTAATGGTAATTAAAAAGATCACTCATTATAGTATATTGAGTCAATTTCCTAATCTATACTCAATGTTAATATTTATGTACTATCAGTACCAACCTATTGCTACCCCAATTGCTTTTTTTCTCTAAAATTGATAGATATGCCAGTGAATTATTGGGCTTGGATAGATTAAAATGAAGTCTTAAATTTTATTTGACCTCATTTGCCCACTAAAACTTTGTAATTAGTCATCTGCTTACCTGGTTTACTGCAATGATTCCCTTTGTTTAAATTTATACCTAGAGATGGTGTGGCCTCACAAACACGGACATGCAGGGGTGTGTATCTGTACTCACTTGAATGGTTTTGGTGACCGGATGTCTTTTAACTTGGCAAAGCTTGTTTTTATTGCCAGGCGATCCTATCTGTACTGCAATCAGGAGATTAATTTGGCTTTTAATGTCAGCAATATGACTGTGAAATGACTGATGGGTTATAAATCAGTTTGTATTCAGAACCACCAATTAAAAGATCAGAGTCTTTGTGACAGTATTTTTCTGGACCTTGTTTATCTTGTCAAAATTAAGGAGGTAATGTATATTTATTCTCAGTACTGTCCACAGCTGTTCTGAAACAGAAAGAAACTGGGTTCTAAGGAGCTTTGATATATGTCAGAAAGTTTCTAAATGAGTCATTAAATCATATAGATCTAAGAAAATGTCGTTCTATATCTGGCACTTTTCAAATGAAGATGTAGGAAATAAGGCTTTGTAGTAGCTGGTGAATAAAGGTGATCTTCTTCTGTCACTCGTCCCGTTTGTGCTCTCCTGTATCTACCACTTTATTTTAGTTTCAAAAAACTCACTCCTCTCCAGATTCGATATTTATCTACTTAGAAATAAACCCTGATCTTCATAATCAGTGAATTCTAGTTTTACTGGGAACATCTTGACATGACATACAGATATCTTTAGAACTAGCCATTTCCAAGTTTTCTGAACAAAATTTCTTCCTAAATCTCTCCTACCTGAAGTATTCCTTCTACCATTACTAGGTCTTCAGTATTTTCCTAGTCACCATTTTCTTATGGGCACATCTTTCTTTTAGGTTAATTTGCGTTTTCTTCTCCAGTCTCAATCATATTCTTAGGTACCATTTCTTATTAAAATTTCATTTTATCTCTATCTTGTGTTCTTTTTAATTCATTATGTTATGCACACTTTGTCTGAATCACATTTTATCCTATTACATTATTTTTCACTGACTTGTGTTACAAATTTCCAACTATTAATTGAATCCAAACTGAGTTTATTAGTTTTGCCTGATTTGATTTTGAAATAAATATATTATTATTGGTGTAGTTTATTACATTATAATATAAAGAAAATGAACTATCTCATGTGTAAATTATTAACAACGATTAATTCTGTTTCTTTTTAAGGTCTTTACACACAACTAGCCCTGGATAATATTTTATAAAGATATTTTAATGAATTTATGTTATATACTTATTAATGCTGTTGGTATTGGTAACTTAAAATATTTATAAGTCCCTGAGGATAAGGACCATATTATTGTTTTTTAATGTCATCAGTGATGTCAATTACATTATCAAACAATTCTTATATTCTAAGTTTAACATATCCTTCAGAGTTGAATCAGTCTTCTTTGCTTACTTAGTTCATAATGACTTTACAAACTTAGACTTGATAAGCAACAGATCCCGCATAATCAGTTCCATTACTGAGCTTACTGCCAAGCTATTCCTAAAGATTTGCAGCAATTGGCTAGTATTTGCCACTTTCTAGTTCCTTTTTGCTTCTACAGTTCTCACCTAACCTTGGCATTTAGCTAAATTTTAGCAATATGCGCATTATTGAAAATTATATATATGTATGTATATACATATATATATATAATTTCCAAAGCCTGCCCTGTAAAGCATAAATAATTCTCTACATGCTCTCTCCTCTTTCTTATCATGAGATGCAGAGGATAACATGTGGATCTAGAAGACCTGAGGGATGGCAGAGCCACTAGATGGAAAGAACCTGAGCCCTTAATGACTGCATAGAAGAGATTCACCTATTTCCCAACCTTCTCTAGACTATAATTTAAATGAGGAATAAACCTGTGCTATTTGAAGCCACTGAAATGTCTTGGTGATTTCTAAGAATCTTTCATGTAGTCTAAACACCTCATTTCAACACAGTGATCATTTAATTCTCACAGCAAGATTTATGAGGGAGAATTAGATTTGGAGAAAACTGAGGAATTCCTGAATGGACTTCACTATACTAATTTATGTAGAAGCAAATGAAACATTTACATAGATAGACTAAGTTCTACTTCCAGTTTTCTGCATTACACCACTTATGGCATATCATCTGATTCACAGAAGGCACAGCAAGAGTAAGTTGTTAGTATATAAAGTAATTTTATGGAGGATAAAGAGAATCAGATTTGATATCAGACAGACCTCAGTTTAAACATCAGTGAGATTACTTCTTTGTCCTGTTATTTTTTAAGTGATTTAATCTCAGAATTATTTCCTGCATTTGTGAAAGTATAACAGTTTCATCTTATAAAGACTATTGTGTTAAGATAGTTATGTAAAAATGTCTAAAAATGCCTGTCAAGTGGAAATATCTAACAAATGATCATAGCTCTTCAAGGAAGCCCTTATTCTTCTGAACCTTTAGCCTTCATCAAAGAAATGATCTGCCAATCTCTGGGAAATGACTGTTTTCTTTATCCATAATGGATCTTTTGTCCCTAATCCCTAAAAGAATGCAATTTGGAAATATCTTATCCAAAAATTAGCTTGTCTATAAATAATTCTCTGTAAGAAACTTATGTCTTAGGGGCTGGTGACTCCTATTTGCTGCCCCCACACTCCAGGTCATCTTTACATGCCACAGTTCAGTATATAAATATTGGGTCTGCCCCAGAATTTACCAACATGTAAATTCTCCACATATGTGTTGTTAAATTTGGGCTTTTCTCCTACTGATTGTATCTAATATTAATTTGTTAGTCCAGTCTATGAAGAACTTCAGAGAAATGGGGAAAGATTTTCTTTGATCCTCATACTCTAAAGTGATGATTGTTTAGATAATTTCAGGTGAGGACACTCATAGTGGTCTGGAGATCAAGTCATGAACTTTTTTTTAATAGACTTGTCCACTATGGTCAAATTGCATCCACCCCAATTCATATGTTGAAATGTAACCCCCATTACCTCTAACTGGTCTTATTTAGAGATAACATTTACAGAGGCAATCTTGTTAAATGGTATCATTAGCACAGACTTTAATCCAATATTATTGATGTCTTCATAAAAGAACAAATTTGGAGATAGATACATAAAAAGTTAGCACTAAGTGAACCTAAATTTTGTGTCTTTGAGTTATTTGAGAGGTCTGAAACAGATATTTCCCTCACAGCTCTCAGGAGTCATTTCTGCTAACACCTTGATTTCAAAATTTTAGACTCCAGTATGGTAGAAAACCTTACCCTGACCCCACTGCAAAAGTTAGTTTGCCAGGAATTTTCCAGTGTACTGCAGAGACTGTAGCTACATCCTGTTATCATGACCAAGGAGGAGCAAGCATAGCCTCCCTACCCTGCACCTGTACGTAACTGATAGAGTTGCCAGTAGAAACCACACATAGCCAAGGAGAAGGACCTTTACCTCAGAGTATGAAAGGAGCTCCCCTAAAACCCCTGTTGCTCAGCTTTGGTAGCAATACCTCTGAGCCAGCACCTGTGCTTTCAATGAAGTGCTGTTTTCTCCATATTGGAGAGCCCAGTTGTCAGTGTTCTCACCATCTAGAAGCTTTACCATAACACCAGAACTGCAGTACAATAAATGTGAGTTGTGTATACCATCCAGTTTATGGTACTTTTTGTAGCAGCTTTATAAACAAAAACCAAAAAAAAAACCACTTTCACGATTTTAAGACTGGAAGTAACCGTAGAGTAGAAAACTTCTAACGGCAATTAGAAAGCAGTAGTTATTGACAGAACGGTACACTTATGCCTTTGCCAGCACCAGTGAGAAACTGAGCCCTCTGAAAAGCATCACAGGTGGGAACAGGGGACTACAGCGTTAAGTAAATCCTCTTATATCCATGCTGAAGTGTTTACAAGATTGGGCTGATGAACCGAACTACTATGTCCTTGTGAGAATAGCAATGTTTACAGTGCTATAGTAAAAACTTTTATTGAAATGTGATAGCACAGGGACAAGGAGGGGACCCTGAGAACAAAGAAGCAGGATAGCACATGTGCAAGTCCACAGGAGGTAAGGTAATTGCCAAAGCCATAGGCATGCTAAAGATAAACCAGCAGAACCCAAATTAGCTAGCACCATCAAGGTAGGCTAGCATCACCCAAGCCCCAGTCACGCTGGAGATGGCTAGCAGAGAAGAAATTTCCTTAGTATCCCCTAGCAACTCCCATAAAGGTTACTTGAACCAATAATTGGAAAACTCCATTCCCCAAGTATATAAGACCTTCCCTTAGGTTAGCAAAATCCCAAATCACAGACATTCTGGAAAAATCAAATGTACATTTGCTTGAGGAAACATTATTTCCTCAAAGTTTTTGTTTTATGGGATAAGGGATAGAATTTTGAAGAGGAAGCACTTAACATAGTTACAAAGTTAAACTATTTTCAGAGGGTTGTTGGCAGTGTTTAATATTTTTTTGGTTACTTTTTCAAATTTAAATGTATGTGGCATTAACACTGAGGAAGTCCTTGGTTACTACAATTTTTGCCATCATTGACAAAAAATAATAGCTTTCTTTCAGTGGCTATTGTGTGTCCTTGTCAGCCCTGAAGAGAATATGTATGATATGACTTAGAGTAGTGTGGGGGTCAAAGGAAAAGTTCTCCCATTTCTCTAACAGGTTAAACTAACAACAATGAAATGACATTAAGAGCAATCAGTAAGAGAAAGACTCATACTTAATAACATACATGTGAAGACTTTGCCTGGTGGTAGATTCTGTGGAAATGGGCAGATTAAAGACTCGTATCCTGTGCTGAGAGGTAGGGGAAAGGGGCCCAGGATCTCTGGAAGAGAGAAGGGCATGCCCATGGGCTCAAGAGGATAGGTTTCTTAGAGAGGACTATTTAGAGTTAAAATAACTTTTGAATTAAGATCTTCCCAAACTACATTCTTCTAAGGGATAAGAGACAAAAAAACACTTCTGGATTAAGGGAAGGCCAGAGGCCCAGGGAGTGGCAGATGGCTTTTTTGATTAAGGAAGTAGCAAAAAAGTGAGCACTTCATTGCCTGTGGGGTTGCCCTCCAGCCCTCATTATCATTGGCTTCTTTTCAGAATGGGGCATCCACAAGAGACTAACTAAATTTGTGTTCTCTTTTTCATTTCTATTCCGAAAAGTCCTCTCTTTTGACTTGCCATGAAGTTCAGTTCTAGCTTCCATTCTTGTTGCCAAGTCCCTCTCTCTGAAATTTGCTAAGTGTCTCAGTGTCCTCCTGAGGATTAAGCATTTGGTAGATGTTCATCCCTGAAAATGATGTAATTTTCTTCAATTTACCTCAGTGGCAGTGTCTATCAACTTAATGTGAGGCATGTCGTACAAAAGCTTAATGCTTGTTTATAAATATTGCTAATGCTTTCTCTACATAAAAGTATTCCATTTTTTTATAAATCATTGTAAATGTTTATCTAAATTTCCACAGTGAGCATCTATACAGAAAACAATGGAAAGGGTCCAGGGCCATCAGTCCACCTGCCCCACATTGCACATCTTGCCAATAAAAGTCTTATTTTTAGTTTTTATCTATCTAGTCAAATGTGCTGTCTCTTTAATTCCTACCTCGTTTAATTCTTACTATCTTAATTGTTTTTTTATCTCATTCTTATTTCCTTTGGCATTCCTATGCCTTTGTGTTCCTTATCCTTGGATGTCCATGCCTTATATAAGTGCATGATTTTAAATCCTCTTGAGGAAGTTCTTTTTGCCACCACTGTGGGAGAGCCTAGCAGACCTTTCCATGTGGATCTGAACAGGACTTCATAATCCTTCTCAAAACCATCAGAGTGTGTGTATATTATATTTGAAGATAAGAACATTGAATATCACAATCAACCTAACTTATGAACAGTGACTTCCATGCTTAATAGTAAAAGTACAGATATTAAACTATTCCTCATGATCTGGCTTTAAGGATGTTCTACTTTCACTTATTTATGCATTGATTCTCACCGTGAAAGCTTTAAAACTTCCGACTCTTAAAAAGTTTCCACTATTAGTCAATATACAAACAAATACATGTATGCATAAAAACTTACATTCTGCATGTAATAATTTGAAGACCCAAGATGTCTATCCCTCTGAAAATTCAGGAAAGGATAGTCTAGCCATATGCTGGAAACACAAAGTTACAGGTTACAGTAATACGTGCCAGAGGACAGAGGTGAACCTGTAGCTGGAGGAGGCAGCATGCTGGGATCTCTACCTTTACACCCAGTCTAGGCAACACCTGGCCCTGGTTAATCTTGAGGAGCATCTCGACCTTGTCACTCAAATAAGATGAAAGATAGGAAGACATCTTGGCTCTTCTATTTGCTGGATGATGATTATGACGCAGGCTTATTCGGTGCCTGAGAACTGGGTGAACTGTAGTGGGATTTTGCAGTCCCAAGAGATAATGATTAGCCAGGTTGGACTAATGTTCAGGGCCTGGCTTTCTGCAGAGGTCAAGGAAGGGACACTCTGGGGCTTGAGTTCTGGAGGGCTTCCATTCAACAAACACAGCCTGAGGAAGACCTGATAAGAAGCTTAAACACTAAAAATTATTTTTCGAAACTTAAAAATAGAAAGCAAATATTACTCAAGTGAGCTTGCACAAAAGAATACATTTTGATTTTTTTCAATGAGAGAATTGTCCATCTCTACCATCACATAATTATTTGAAGAACTGGTCAAGGGCAATGCTTCTAAGAGTGCTGAGGAAAAATAGTCAGCAAAGTAGTCTTTAAAACATAATAATAATGATCATAATAATAATAATAGTACTCTTTACATTTTAAGTATATATGCTATATGATTCTGTTATTTGTCATGTTTTTTATGTGTAGTTCCTCTTTTTTCCAAATAAGCATTTACTTAAACTATGACTTTATAGCAATACTTTTGTATTATTTTCGAGGGTTCCATAACATCTACGTTTACACCAGTACCTTGTTTTCACCTTATTCCTGTTGTCCATCAATCTCTAACCTGGATCAAATCAGGAGCCTCAGTCTCCCTATTTTGTCCGTGGCCCCTCTCCAGCCCATTTCTAAGAGAGCAGTCAGAGTGATCATTTTAAACTGCAGTCTAGGCCATGCTCCTCTTCTGCTTGAAAGTTGGCCAATCACTCCCTGTCCCACTTAGAGTCAAAGTCCTTACACCGGTCAAGTTCATGCTCACTTTTGCTCTTTGACCTTGTCTTTCTTCTGTCTCCTTTTGCCCTCTCAGCTTCAGTCAGGCTGGTCTTTACTGCTTTGGGGATAGGACAGGCAGGCTCTTCCCTAGAACTTCTTGCACTGAGTCCCTCTTCTACAAGATAAGATATTCATTGAATCTTATTCTTGACCTTATGCTGCCTGCTAACAGCAGTGTCTCAGTGAGAATTCCCTGATCAACTTATTTAGAACTGATTTCTCAACCCCAAAAGAGACATCTTTTCCATTTCTGCATTATTTTTCTGCTTATCATTATCATCTTCTAATCACTAGAAAGTCAACTTCTTTATTTGTTCAATGCATTTCTTCCCTCAATGCTCCATGAAGGCAGGGGCTTAATCCAGTATGTTCACTTACTGTTGTCTCTTCCAGTATCTAAACTATGCCTGGCATATAGTTGGCTCTCAATAAATGTTGTATGTATGCATTTCTGAATGAATAAATAAATGAATAACTTATGACTCTTCTATTTTTATAGTTAAGAGTTTAGAGACAAAAGTATCAATCTTAAATTATTACTTTATTCCAGAGTGTAATAGAAATTCATTAAATTTTTGTAATGGTTGAGTAACTTCATCAGTTGTTTATGGAAGATGGTTAGGGAACCATTGTTTGGGGTAAGACTAGATACAAGAAAGCCAGTTATTTAGGAGTAATTTTTATAATGTCTATAGTATGACAAAAGAAATAGATGATACAGCGCTTAACACGATGATACAGATGTTTCATATATAATTTTTTTAGGATTTTTATTGATATTTTAATCCAAATACTTGTCTGTATGGAGGGAAAACCTGAAATTAAAATTAACTAACCAAAGATTATCCAGTGATGGCCAAAGGATTCAAATATAATATTAGTGGATTGCCTTCAGGAAATCTTCCAGAAGTGAAATGTTAAATGAATACATCCATCCATGCATGCATACATGCATACATACATACATAGATATGTACATACATGCCTATTTTACCCCCTTTTAACCTCTCAGGAATACTTGTGGGAATGCTATCTTAGCAGTCACTATAAAGTCTCATCCATCCATTTCATCTACTTATAAAACAGGAAAGCATCTTATTATAAAGGATAAAAAAAAGTGGCAGTGGGAACAGTAGGTATTTCTTTATGCAAGATTTCCAAAGTCTGTGGGCATTCCCTTTTCTCAAACTGAAGATGGCAAAATTTTCCTCTCAGGTCAAAATATACACTAGAGGTTGGAGAAATGGGAAAACAAAAGAAAGGGAGAAGGCGAGGGTGGAAAGAAGTGGAAGGAAAATATGTTGACACCTGTTTTCCAGAACAATGATCATTAAAGCTATCACGTTATGCCAGCAGCTTTATTTTAAATACTTGTCTGCTGCTTTCTGTGTTAATTAAATCATTTTGAATATGCATCTCATTCTAATTGTTTCCCATCACGGTCAGTGACTACGGTTAAAGTTCCTGAGCACTTTTGCATCCTTCCAGACATGCTCTCCCATCCTGTTCATTCAGGAACATCTTTTGTTTCTAGATATAAAATAGTTACATTGGTACCTCAATAAATGCTCTCTTCTGGACAAACTATCAGTATTCAAAAAAATGTATTAGAGTAGAAAGTGATAAAAGGTTAGGAAAGGACATGACTCAATAGAAGACTCAACAGGCCCCAAGAGAACATCTCACTTCTGTGCTAGGGGTCAGTCTTCGAAAGATAATTTCTGAATATCTAAGTCATATTTACATTAGTTTAGTTTCTTATAAACATAAAATTCAGTGTGCTGTAGTGATTCAACTTCTCGTTAGAATAATTCTCAGTGCTGATAATAACAAGGTCCATATGAGAAGGTCAGGCAAGAATGAAGGAAGCAGGCAGGCTGGCAGGGAGAAGAGGAAAAAATATTGCTTTATTTTATTTAGTTATTCATCTTAGTTGTTCCCTCTCTAGGGGTCTCAAACCTGGGTCCTTGGGACGTATGTGGACTACTTCTATGGACTTATCTGCTGGGGTGTGCTAAAAGAGAATTTTTTTGATAGTCTTTATTGATTAGTAAGTGTTCCTATGGTTCACTGTTATTGCCATAGATGTTATATGAATGTTAATAGTTGTTGCTGAGCACAACACTTGAATTCTATTTTCTCTTGATATTTATGTTGGTTGCAATTAACATATTAATGATCTGGAAATGGTTTTAAGTTTTTGTTGTGCTAACATTTGTGATTCTAAACTGATGTGATACAATGAGTAACTATAGAATTTGTTATATGGTTTAGTGTTATTGTTCATTTTCAGAATTTGATAAACATACGTTTAATTTAAAATGTAAATTTTCAAGTGAAAATGAACAATGCTGTAAGACTATATTACCATGATATTAAGAAATGGAAGCAGCTCCATTGCTGTTTCTAGTTAACTCCACGTGGCTAATTGATTTGATGTCAGTGCCCTCACATGCAAAATGGGAGATGTTTTGGGAATGACAGAATTAGATATTATCCAACCATACTCCCTAAAAATTTTGGACACAATATTTAATACAGTTTTGAGTGTTCAAAAGATTTTTTAAGACATTGGACAATGATAAGCAGCAGGCAAATCTAGGGAAGAGTACACCCACTGGGAGAAAGGGATTTGCATACACAGAATTCCCAGTATTGTGATGTGAGCCTTGGGGTAAGAATAATTAGATGGTGCAAGCAGAATGAGAACTACTGTTGGTAGAAAAGCTATAGTATTTTGACCTGGCAACTGGAAAAAGAAATTAGGTCAGGGAAGTTATGGCTATTGAAGACAGTGGAGTCTTCCTAGAAGGGAAAGTCTCAGATTGATAGACATTCTATCGCTGATCCCTGAACTCTGCATAGAAGGCACTGACTCAAAGCAGCTGAGTGAAAGGCTGAAGATTGGGTCTGAGATGGACTTTTGCTCAAGAAGGTTCAGATTTCATGTAAGATAATTGCCTGTTAACCGGGGAAGCAACACTAATCAGAGAAAATAGAAGATTCTGCACAGAATGCAATTTATAATTTCCCAATATATAAGAAAAGTAAGAGAAAGAAAATAGGATTTAAAAAGGCAAGAAACAGACTTGGAAATGAACTAGAGGTTAGAATTTGCAGATAAGAGTTTTAAAATGCTACATAATCTCCTCAAAGAAATAAAGCAAAATAAGTTCATGTGAATTAAAATATAGGAAGTCTTAAAAGAGAACTACACATCTTCCTAGACTTATGGTGGAATTACCTTTCATAAGCTCATGATAAGTTGAAAATCTCTTCCAACACTGAAAATGTATTTAATACTCCAACCTACCCAACATTAGAGCTTAGCCTGATCTGCTTTAAATGTGTTCAGAACACTTAGATTAGCCTATAGGTGGAATAAACATCTAATATATAATTGCTTTCATGGTAACTATTGAATATCTCATAAAATTTATTGGATACTGTCCCCAAAGTAAAAATTAATCTGTAGGTTATCAGTTATTTATACTTGTGAACCATGACTGACTGAATACAGCTCTCATCATGAGAGAGTTATCATATTAAAATAGCTGCTCTAGGTCAAAATCAAAATTTGAAGTATAGTTTCTCCTAGATACATATAGTTTTCACACCAATGTAGTGTTAAAAAATCATTAAATTGAGCTGTTTTAAGTCAGGAATTTTCTGTATATGTAACATTATAAAAACAACTTAAAAGGAAGTTCTAGAAAAATCAAAGACATATGTGAAATAAAATAAAATATTAGACGAACTTCAAACCAGCTGAATGAAAATGATTAATGAAAATATTAAGTCAATTTGAAGATAAAATAATTTATCTATGTGAAGAACACCAAAAAACAGATTGCACACAAATTAACTGTGTCTCAGAGGACTTTCAGATAATATCAAATAATCTAACATACATGTTATTAGAGTCCTGAATAAAAAAGAGATAGACTGAACCAAAACAAAAGGGAAGAGAGCATACTTGAAGACTTACTAAATTTGATTAGTTAGAAATGCCCACATGTAATATGCTTAAAACATGCTAAGGAGAAAAACATAAAAGTGTGCCTCAGCACATCACAAAATGTCAAAACACCACTCATCAAAACAAAAAGAAAACAAGATCAAATCTTGAAATTAAGAAAGGAAAGACATTACATAAAGTACATTAATGGGATCTATGATTTGATTACTAACTGATTTCTCATCAGAAATGAATTTAACTACAACAGCATAAATAATATAGAATTTGTGTGTATTCCATTGCAAGTTTGCATAGTTCACTTGACATCATTCAGCATGCATTGTAATTCATAGTGCAAAAAGGAACACTGATAAAAGAAGCAGTTTAAAAGTTGAGAGGAAAATTAAAACGAAAAATATCAGATAAATTTTTAAAAGTACACAAAAAAAGTAAGAGAGGAATAAAAAGTGGAAGAGATAAAAACAAATAATAAAAGAGTAGAACTGAACCCAATGAATTATATTAAATGGTTATAAGGAAAAAAATCTAGTTAATATGTAGTTTATCAGAATGTATTGAGAAACATAACCAAGACCTGAATATTTGCTGTCTATAAGAAAAAACCTTTCAATATTAAGACACCAAAGCAGATTTCGTTCAATGGGTAGATAATAATTATACTATGCAAGCAGTCACCATAACAAAACATGAGTCACTCTACTCATACTGAATAGAATATATTTTAAGGCAAAATGTGTTATTGAAGGTAGAAAACTATTTCTTAAGGAAAATTAAAGGACAAATTGCCCAGGAAAATATAATAAGCATAAACATACAAATGCCTAGTAACAGAGTTTCAAAACAAGAAGCAAAAATTAAAAAATTCAAAGTGTGAAATAGTTAATTTCACAGTCATACATGGATATTTTGACATCCTTTTCTCAACATTTATTCGAAAATAAATCAACAGAATTAGAAGAGCTGACAAATACTACCACGCAACTTGATTTAGATAGTTTAAGTTAAATGATACCCATAACCCAAAATGCAACACACATGCTTTCACGAGTGCATGTGATATCTTTAAGAATTGAACATATGCTCTATAACAAATTCTCTATATTAAAAACAATTGAAATGATAAAAAATGCTTTTTGCCAAGATTACTTTAATTAGAAATATTTAATGAAAAACATAGGAAAAATAAATATTTCAAAAATAAACAACACACTTCTAAATATTCCAAAAATCAAAGAAGAAATTACTAACTAACTTTGATTCCATGGTAATGAAAAATTCAACAGACACAAATTATTATAGTGCAGCTAGTGGATACTGAAATAATAATTTATCACTTAAATTCACATATTTTAACAAGGGAAGTTCAAAAATAAATGATGTGAGATCATTTTTGGAATTTATAAAGAGACAAGAAAATTGTACCCAAAATAAGTAGGGGATAATATAGATAGGAGCAGAAAATTAAAATCTAAAATTATGAAAGTTGACAACCAAAACTTGGATAAATTTATAAACCTTTGGACAGACTGATCAGTAATAAGGAAAAAAACGAAACAAATCCCAAACATCCAAAGAAAAGGACATCACACATACTCTTGTGGCTCAGGTGACTGAGAGGCTGGTAATGCAGATCACTTATAGCCCAAGGACCTAGGTTCAAGACTTGGGGATCGGTTGAAAAACCAAAATATGAACAAAGAATTAAATAAAGATATTTCTTTCTTCTCTTTCTTCTGTCTTTCCTTAAATGTTTCTTTCTCCTGTTCCAGTCTTCTCTTTAAAAAAGAAAAAAACAAAAATGAGAGGAAATCAGAATGGATTCTAAAAGCTTTATATACAAATAAATTCACGATGACATTCATGACAGCCTAGATAGTGTGAACAAAATACATCCAAGGCAAATTGTACAAAAATAAATCCCAGAGTTAATAGAAGCTGAAATATGTGTGTATCAATTTATAAACCCGAATTCTTGAATAGAAACTTTCCCATGGCACTAAGACCAGAACTGGTGTCTATATTAGTAGATTATATCAAATATTTGTGAAACTACAAGTAGCACAAAACATCTTTCAAAAATATAAGAAACAGCTCTCATCTTATTTTACAAAACTAATATTATCCTGATTTAAAAAAAAAAAGAGACATTAGAAAGTTGTAAAACTATAGACAAAGATTATTTGTGAATACAGGCATCAAGAAGTTTACCAAATGTTAACAGATGGGGTCCAACAATATATGAGATAAATTTACTCATGAAGTGAATTTTATCAAGAAAACACAAGTGTACTATCATATCTAAAACAGCAAGCAATGTAATTGAGAAAAGAAAGAAAAATAAAAGCAGAATTTGATGAAATTCAACACCCATTCATATTTTAAAATTTTAGCAAATTGCAAATGAGAGAACATTTTATAAATCTGATAAATGAATTTATGAACAACTCAATAGAAAAAATAACTAATTTCCTATTAGCACTCTTTATTTGAAGGAAAAAAATAAAAATGCTGAGTTGTATATTCCCACCATTTATATTGAACATGATAATTAAAAAGCAGGGAAAAATATATAAATTGGAAAACAGGAAGTACAAATGTTTTATTTATATACAAAAGATCTGTTTCAAAGTTATTTTATTTGTATTCAGTTATTATTTTATTTATAAAAGATGAGAGACAGCTATCCTTAAAAAGTTAGTTTGGTGGTAGTTGTGGTGTTTTATCATTATTTAATGAATTGTGAACCTGCATATCCAAAGAATCTAAATATATTATTTTGTAAATCAAAGTTGTCTAAATAAATAAATGATTAAAAAGTAAAGTTTAAAAAAAAAAACATCAAATATCTGAGGGCTTTGTGAACTTTTGTCATTCAAACTGAGTGTGTAAGTTTCTATATATTTTTAAAGACCCTAGTGTTATTAGATTTAAATGAACTCTATAGCTTATTATTAAATAAAAGATAAAACCCCATAGTTTATGACTCATAGTTCCCAAGGACCAAATAGGATACCATTGAGGTTGGTGACAGGCAAAAAGAGAGGAAACCTAAAGATGAAGCTTTTATTGTGGTTTCCTAGGAAGGAATGGGCGCTGTAAGGAGGCTTTGCAAATTTAGAATTGACAAATTTGAATAATTTCAGCAGAGCCAAGGGAATAGGGGTTGTCCCTAGTTGTTTCTTATCAAACTGGATAATTAGGTCAGGATAAGAGTGGCCTGTGAAAATGCCAAACAATGGAGGTTTTGCCGCTCCACCTCACCACTCACTGCCCGCCCCGGCCCAAAAGGATTGGTTAATTTGCATATGACTACATGTTCACTGGAATTGCCTCTGCAGCTCTAGTATATACTTGCCCAGGCAGAGGCGGTCTCTTCCCCATCATTGGGGTCCTAGCAGTTACAACATCAAATATAGAAACCTGAAAGCATGGTTAATACATCATGTTTACAGAAATATTAAAAAAACTTAAAAAGAATTATACTAGAATCAATATATGAATTTTGGAAGATTCTAGGGCACAAATGCAATAACTGAAAAGCAATTGGTGTGCTGTGTGTATGTGAAGAATTAAAACATGAAATAAAGCAGTAATTGCATTATACATAAAAAATATGTAAGCGATATTGCAATAATTTATCTATTAGTTTGTAAAATCAATATATTACAAAGAGAAATTAAAGAAAGCTTAAATGAATGAATATTCAATGTTTAGGAATCAGTAAAGTCCACATTA
Source organism: Solenodon paradoxus (assembly GCA_004363575.1). Taxonomy (NCBI): domain Eukaryota; kingdom Metazoa; phylum Chordata; class Mammalia; order Eulipotyphla; family Solenodontidae; genus Solenodon; species Solenodon paradoxus. The sequence goes on along the minus strand of RJWH01000275.1, from coordinate 397,151 downwards.
TGAGTAAGCTAATTATCCTCAACATTGTCTATAGATTCAATGATATAAATTGGAATCACCAAAGCCATTGCTTTTTCAAGAAATTTTCAGCTAGATTATGACATTTCTCTATAAGAAAGTCCTGAAAAGCTGAAACACGTTTGTTTTTAACTGACTTTTATTCTAATTAATCATAAAAATGAATCTTCACTACTGTTTCCTATTTGTTCTTTCAATTTTTCATGTTTATGGGCCAATGGTATTTTTTAAAATAAGTTTTTATTAAAATAGCATTGCATTATAACATGAGGGTTTTAGGTATGCATAATTATGAGTCAACATCTATATATATTGCGTTAAGTTCAGCATTGAAAGTTGTGGGGGTTTTGGGGTCGCTCAAAGAACCCAAGGCAGTTAGGCCAGTGAGCAAGCAGGGGTTTAATCAGAGGGTAAAGGGATGGAGCTGACCATGGGAGGTCCGGACTCCACGGGTTCAGGGTCAGATAGGCAGTAAGACAGTTGGGGGTCCATTAGTGGGGAGCAGAGATAGTGAGGATGGAGCCAGCCAAGGAGGCTGACCCATTAGTAGGGAACAGAGGGAGAGAGGATGGAGCTAGCCAAGGGAGGCTAAGATCAGAGGCCTTGCCCGCAGCCTGAGTTTTTAAGGGAAAATCCCACATGGTGAGGAAGTGGGATGGAGAGAGGAGTCTGCAGACCAGGTTCCAGTTACTGATTGGACAAGGTGACATTGTCCTTTGAAGTTAATGGTGGTCTTCTTCATTCCATTGTTTCTTGGTGAAGGATCTCTCCTGGTCACATACTACACGGCTCACTTGTCAGAGCTCATCCATCAGCTTTCCTTATGGATCTGGATGCATCCACGACTGGGTGCTGGAGCCAGAGGCAACTCACTGTCCTGACAGTTAAACTTTAATCCCTGGCCTAAGGCTTGCTCTTGTGGAGATGCTGACAAAAGTCTAAGACTATCCTTTATCACTCTTAATTCATCTTGTTATTTTTTTATTTTTTTTTTTAACAATTTGCCCATTTCTTTCCTCCTTCCTTTTAGTAACTGCTTGTTTGGTCTCATAAAATGAAAAAAAAAAAGTTGATTTCTATTTTTTTAGATAATCCATTTATTCTCTATATACCACTTGACTAAAATCATTTGGTGTTTGTCTTTCCCCTTCTGATTTATTTTAGCATAATGTCCTCTAGGTTCAGCCATGTTGTTGCAAATGACAGGCTTTATCTTTTATATCTTCACAGTATTCAGCTGTGTATATGTAGCATGTCTTCTTTAACTTCTCATCTGTTAGGTATTTAGTGTGTTTCTATCTCTTTGTTAATGAAAACAGTGCTGTGATAAACAAAGAGTGCAAATAGTTCTTCAAATTAATATTTCATATTTTTTTTGGTAAATACCAGAAAGGGATATTTGGACCATATGGGATTTCTATATTTAATATTTGGAGGAATCTCCATACATTTTCAATAATGGCTGCACTAATTTTTATTCCCCAAAAGTATACCAGGATAACCTTCTCACCATATCCTTTCCAGTACTTATTTTGTGTCTTTTGGATACCAATCAGTTTCATAAGTGTGATTTCAGTGTTTTCTTCATGTGCTCATTGGTCATCTTTATACCTTCTTTGAAGAAGCAAAGCAATTAAAAAAACGGTAAAGATTAGAAAGACGATTACATGATTTCAAGGTTTAATATGCAGCTTCAGTAATTAAGAGAGTGTATTAACATAAAGATAGACATATAGCTCATTGAAACAGAATGGGAGTAGACTTACTTATATAAAAGCAATTGATTTTCAACTAAACGCCAAGGCAATTCAATGAGAAGACAAAGTCTTTTCAACAAATGGTTTTAGAACCATTGAAAATCTATAAGGATAATAATAAAGAACAAGACAAAGAAGTTCTCTCTTTAATGCAATATATAATTAGAAACTGTACAAGTATAATTACTCGTATATAAAGATTATAAGTATGTCAGAGGTTGCCTGGGAGTCAGAGATGAAAGACTGCAAAGGGATTCAAGGAAAATGTTTAGCATGATGGAAATATTTAATATTTTTCTGATGGTGGTAATACTTAACTGCATAAGTTTATCACATTTCAACGTAGTCCACACTTATAAAAGGGTTGATATTATTCTATGTAAATTATATATATCTCAGTAAAGATGAATACAAATATGTTTTAAAATACTTTTGAAGTTTGCCAATTAAATAATATATATAAAAGTGCTTACATTATTTTATAAGTTCAAGGTGATATTGTTGCCATAATCAATCAATTAGGATTAATGTATTGTACAAAAAATTGAATAGACCCTGAGTCATCTAATCTTTATGCATCATATATATTTCAAATGTACAATTATTATTGCAGCATTTTTTAGTAAATAAATTTGCAGAGTTAATGGTAATGGATAAATCAAATGAATCCTAAACTGCAGAACTAAAATAGAAACCTAAGCATTTTCACTATGTATTTTGTCACTGTGCCTTTTGTATTGAGAGACTTGTGGTAATGCCTGACTTTTAGATATCTACATGTGTTCAAATATTTCATCAAGAGTTTTTGTTTATGGTTAAATGTATGCTATGATAAAGATAATGTGATTATAAGTGGTTTCTATATTTCTGCAAGTTTCTGAGGTTTATAGCACAGTTTATTCAATAATACTTATATGATGCAAAACAAATGCCTCCTTGAATTTAATATAGAAATACACTTGATGATGTGGAAAAAATATGTGTATTTAATTTCAATCTTGGAATTAAATAATGCTTGTGGGGTATATTCTTCCATTTAAAAACATGTATGTCTATACATGACTTTAATATATTTTAGATGTTATTATCATTTTACTCTGTGTGGTGGTGTTTTTTCTTTAACTTAGCTGCCAGGAAATTTAAAATAAATATAAATATTTAATTTGAATAAGAATTTAGTCATATTTAATGCCACGTAATTCTTCCACATTGCCTAATTTATAGGCATTTTTATTTATCTTATATGTAATTTAAATTTTATGCCAATGCCAAGCTTTTTGAGGTAGGTAAGCTACCATCAATAATAAGTAAAAAAAAGAAAAGAGTGAAAATTATTTTCTGAGAGAAAGTGTGTTTGTTTGAATTATTAATTTTGTTCTTAAAATCAGTTTCTTAGGTAAATATCCTAAATCAGTCATCTAACATCACTCATGTTCGTAAATTTATTATAAATTATAATGATTATTAAGAATAATATTACATATGGACAAACTGTTTAGATAATATATACCAAAATTATATGGATGTACACACAAATACATATGCACAGCATTCCCTATACACAAACACACCCACAAACACCAAGTGAATCTTTGAAAGCGAATGATATACTTTAAATACTTTTAAATTAAGATAGCATATGTAATTCTTATAAGTACTTATTTCAATTACTTATATAGCTATTATACAGCTAGCATATAAATCAAATATCTTCCATAAATTATGAAGGAAACCAATTGCTTACTAAGGCCATGTTTTAGTGACATTCATTTCTGACTAAAATATTCAGATACATAAGATACTTTTTTTTCTGATAAAGTCAAAATAAAGGTATAAGTTTCAAGTATTGTGATACAGAATAATTTCCTTGAGCAGAGCATTGATACACATATATCTGTGTATGTGTGTGTGTTTGATGATAAGCATGAAGGTTATTTAAAATCTAATTGATGTACTTGATCAAATTTTTTTTTTTCTTCTAAAGAATTAGCCAGTACATACTCATTTCTAAGTTACTGGCACATCATAGAGTAGATACATTCATTGATTAATCAAAACACATATGCACACACAGTTGGTTTGGATTACGTATTTACTCACAATTAAGGTACAAGCTATATACATTGCTTAGGTATTTAGTTGAATATTCTCATATACACATGGGAGTAACTAACATTATCATCATTATTTTTCAAATTATGAAGCAAATACTTGAAAAACTAATAAAGTGTATATTTTTTACTAAACTTGCTCTGAACAGAATTTGATATTATACTGGTCATACAGTTACATTCATGAGGCATGGATCACCATTAACAATTTGTTGTTTCATTGATGAGCACCAAAGTGGTGAAAAAGGCTCAGACAGGTCAATTTTTACCTTTAATCTAGTAGAAAGGCATTTACCAGTACAAACCATAGTTTAAATATTCTCTAGGTCAAACTCATGGATTTCTTAGTTGACCCATATTGTGAAATTGTACCGGGCACTCTCTTTCATGTTTAGGTACCTCTCTGGAGAATGCAGGATGCTGAGGTATTTTATCTCCTCTTTTGAGGATTTTCATAGCGTGTTCCTTACCTGTTTAGGGAAATTTATTCTCACTGAAGAAGCGAATAATTCATTCCATCACATCTATTTAGAAAATGTTACTTGATGTGTTATTGCTTGAGAGTGTTTCCAAGTTGGCCATTTACTTCGTAAATCTTTCCTGTCTGAGTTCTCATAAGAGATACAGTTTTGAACTGAGAATGTTGTTCCTATATTCTGAATGTTTCCCTCCAAGACTTATATATTGAATCCTAACCTCCAAAAGGGGATGCTCTTAAGAGGCAGAACCTTTGAGAGAAACTTAATTCAGGAGGATGTAACACTCAGAAATGTTATTTTAAAAAAGGCCCCAGAGAAATCCCTATCTCTTCCATCGTGTGAAGGTGCAATGAGAAATCTGAAGCTTAGAAGAGGGTCCTGACCCGACAGGTTTGATGCTCTTGTCTCAGACTTCTATCTCTAGACTGTGAAACATCAATGTCTGTTGTTTGTAACCTACCCAATTTCAGGTATACTTGAATAACTGCCCAAATAATTTAAGAAAACTGGTATCTTAGCCAATTTGAATTGATGGTTATTGAGAGTTGAAATTAGCTATATGTGTTGGATCATTAACTATTTTTGAATATTTAAAGAATGACCTTGCTTGCTCTAGGGCCTGAGTCTCATGGACAACAGACAAAAATATTTTATCTTCTCTGAACTTAAGAACAAATTAACCTCTTTTCAAAATCCGAAGGTGTAAGACTGAAAAAGACCAGGTCTCTTGGACAAATATCCTAATCTTACCCCTGAGCTGGAGTCATTACAAGAGATCTGTTGTTAGGGTTCAAATGAGGCTGGGAAAGAGAGCTGTTGCCAGGCACTCTCTAGGAAGCCCAACTAAGACGATGGGAAAACAAAACCATTTCCAAAGATCACAGGCTTTGAATTAAGGGAACCCAAAGGAAAACATAGAGTGGTGTGAAAGTTATGAACTGAGATGACTCCATTGGTTTCATCTGGGAAGTGTGAGCCTGACTGAATGGCACATTCCACACACACAGGCCAAACACCTTTGTCCCCACTAACAACTATGGTCATTTGGGTTCCTAACACAGTCTGCTTTTTTCAGGTCTGTGTTAACCACTCTTTATCTAGTAAAGTAAGAGGGCAGAGGATAACTTGGAGGGGGAGAAATTCTCAGATGTTAACTTTTAAAATGCAAATCATGACACTCGTTTTGAGTCAAACTGGTTTTTAAATATTGATATTGTGATGATCTTGACCCTACAGATTTTAGTCATTCTGTAAACACATTCCTCAAGATTTGGTCTAAGCATCCCTGCTGGCGAGAAACTGCTAGATGGAATTTCTAATTAAAAAAAAAAAAATAGAAAGGGCTCCTAGCAAGTTGACTCCAAGTTCCCTCATCAAACATTTACCCTCACACTCCCTCTTCTAAGGGCCCCTATAGTCTCTTTTTCATATTGACAGCTTGCACTTGACAGCACCTATGAAAGAACTGACAGCTTTCTTCCAAAAGCAAAAGTGGCTTCAACACCTTGAAATTTACCTTTCAGACTGAAAGGTTTCATACATAGCGATTAATACAATTCACAAAGGATCTATTTATAAAAAGGATTCCTTGTGCACTTGTGTGATAGTTGCTAAAGTAATTTTCTTTTGCTTTGGGTCAAGGTTGAAGAGAATTTTGACTTCATAGAACCCTCACGTATTTACACAGGTGTGGAGCCTGTATATATTTTATACACATTTCTTTGCCTCTGTGTGGTTTTTCTTTGTCTTCTTCTTCCTGTCTATCTCTGTCTGCTTCCTTCTTCTACTCTAGCTCTCTCTTTGTTAAGAAAAAATAGTCTTAATGCTAGTGAAGTTCTTGGAAATACATACAGGAAACTATCATAACCTTCAGTGCATTTTCTAACAATAGATCCTTCTTGCCAATGTGACAGACATTAAAATGACTCCATGATGTCTGTTGACAAATTGGTTCACCCAGGCTTCTTCTGACTTGCCTAAGAGGCTCCACAAATACCTAATAAAAAGAAGGTAAAAATGATATATTTAAGGGTACGTTTGCAGTTTGGCTTTGCTTCCTTGCATGGAGTCAGAGGAATATTGGTACCCAAATTACAACTTTCTGTTTTGTGAGATTCTTTTTCTTTTCTCCTTCTGGCAATAATTACATTCAGTACACACTTAAGAGAATGTAAACAGGACATTTGGACAGCTGCTTAATAAGTGTAACTTTATTATTTATATTTACTTTTAATTTACTCTAGGAAATTATGTCACTGATTTTGTTGTAGACGATTTAATGTATTTTTGCTAACTTAGAAAATAAAACTTGCTCCGAGTAATCACAACTCAAAAATAACAACTTTGTTCTCAACTAAGGTATTTCCTCAAATTCAAGACCAAAGAAAGTAACTTTTTTAGTGGTGTGATTGTCAGTGGATGCAATAGAGATAGGAGTTCAGAAAATATGTGGAGTCTTAATGGGTTATACTTTTGAAATAAGTCACAAGTGCTCTAGTCATTCCTGAGGGGTAGTGAAACTTTAAGAAGAGATTATTTAGTCATAAAATGAGGAAAGGTCTAATTTTATACTAACAGCTTCCTCTTTAGATGGGTCTGATGTTTCCTTAGTTTCTTTCTACTGCTGTTAAAATAATTCCTATGCCACCTGTTCTTTCTGCTGTAGGCCTTTTAAACACTGAACCTATAAAGAAACTGTGCCAATTAAGGCTATTGTGTGCAGCCTATTTTATTAAAAGAGAATCCCAATTAACATACGCATCTTTCACTCTTATTTTATTAATGCAGATCACATTAATCAGGATTGACTCTAAATTTCAGGTATGTACTGAGTATTGATTTTCCTCAATATGTTTATAAATTGTGTTTTTTAACTCAAGCTAGATTTTTAAATCATAGTCAAAATTCAAGAATGTATGCTTTCATAAGACAATAATCACGGGTGAATGGGTTTTCCAATAGTAGGCTGTAAAATATGTTCCTTTCATTTTCTTTGGATATAGATTAGATATTTGGAGTTATTTATTACCAATGATAATATGTCCTAGATTAAAAAAAAAAAAAAAAGCAATTGAATGGACCCTGATTGTTTAACACACATAGCAATGGAGAAATGTTTAATTTCTTCAGTGAATATAGACTAATAGAATTACCACAGTTTTAAGAGACAGCTGACTTATAAATTAACCCAACTGCATATATTCTAGATATAGAACTCTCATGACCTTTTGTGTTTGGCATTTGATGTATTTCTGGATTAATTTAAACAGTTTTAGCTCTATACTTCTCCCACATGAATCTTCCTTCCCAGAATACTTGAAACAGGAAAAGTTCTCTTGACACTTTAGGGGATTCTGACTTTTTTTCGGTGAAAATTTACCTATACTAGCAGAGAGATGGAAAATAATGGACCATTGTTGAATTTTAATCATTGTTTGAATATTTAGAAGGACAACAGACAAACAGAAAACTGTTTACAGGGAGAGACTTTTTTTCTATTGACATGTAGAAGTGCATTTCAGTATAATCTGTCTCTACATTCTGATTCCATTATTAGACAAAGGGAGGGACTTTTACTTCATTCCTTTTATTTTTGTATTATTTAGTTTGAGTAATATTTAGTTCCTGAGTATTGTTACCCAGGTAAAATGCTAAAAGACATTTTAAAATGACATTTTTAAAAATATATTGTCATCATAATCGATAGTAAACATTACGATATACATTAGAAAACCATGTATTTTCTAACTTATCTGCATCCAAGAGGTACATACAGGTAGATCAAACAGTTTGTGAAACACCAACCTGTTTGTCCCTGAAACCAATTTTATTTAAGGATAATCAGCACAGCCTGATAGAATTAATATAGTCTTTACCTAGAAAGTCCCCAAATTCAAGCAAGAGGTCTCTTGAAAGTTATAAACCCACTAGACTAATGTGTAATCAAACCATTTCCAACTATTAAATGGAAAGTTGTAAATTGACTTTTAATAAGCAGCCGTGTGTTTGGAGTTTCTCCTTTCCTCTTAATCTTTTTAAGCCACATTGTCTTCTTACATAAAATGAGGATGATTATAGTCAGCCTATAAATTTGAAGTAGGATACAAAACATAAAATGTTTTGAAAGTGTTTTCAAAATGTTAGGTAATTGGTAATGTTCACATATGCTCACAATGCCCACATGCTGTTTCTCCTTAAACATGTTTTGAGAAATGTCTATGTACAGATAACTATATGTATATTTCTCAGAAAGATATAAAAATTATATAAGCTCAAGAAATAAAAAATAAAAATATAAAAAATAATGTGGTTTGTGTCCAGGGAGTGAGGACTTTTCTATTGGGATGGTAGAAAGTGTGAATACATGGAAATAATAGAGCAAAGGTCAGGGTTGGTATCCCAGGGACAGTCATAAACGTCAGATTGAGGAAATTCAATCATATTTTTAGGTGATACAGTCAGTAAATGCTTCTGAGCAAAGGGAAAGGACAGTAAAAACTTATTTCAACAGACCGAATGGTGTACTCAAGTAGAGAATAACAGAAGAGATAAGAAGTCTGAATTAAGGAGTTAGGGGAAAAATGAAAACATGAGAAACATTTCATAGTTAGAATCAACAAAGTTTACAGAGTAATTTCATGGGAAATGATGAGAACATTTACAATTACTCTGAAAGTATTAAGTACATGCTGGTAGGAGATAAATTGGCTTTGCAGGGAGATTATAAATCCTGGTTCTGACATAATGAATGCCTGGGCCCTTAATATTGAAATGGAAGTATTCGGTATCCAATGGGAAAAGCAACACTGGAGCTAGAAAATAAGATTGAAAATAAAAATAGAAGATCGAGTGCCATCAAAATATGCAGTACATTTTATTATATGATTATTGAGAGGATTTCTACTGAAAATAGTCACCACCACTTAAATTACTTTAGTAACTATGAGGGAATAGGATTAACGAGTCATAGTTTTGACTGTGCTTGGAGAGCTAGAGAGACATTTTCTGCTTGGTTATAGCTTACTTATCTATTTTCTTCTCTACATCAACTATCAATATTTATTTCCCTGCTAGATGCCTGACTTGTAGAGTGTGAATTATTACTTGGAAGAGAGCTCAATTTCGCTCTTCCCATCCCACCTTCGTTCCTCCAACCACTTACGACTTTTGCAACTTTTGTTGACTGGGCAGTTTTGTAAAGGAAATACAATTTGTTCTTATAGACCACTACAACCTGGGTTGATTTATTTCTATAGCATAGCTGGTCATCTTTAGACAGGTACAACTGAAAGGGACATCAAGAAACTTTTGGGAATAAGGTAGGATAGATTTTAAAAAAAATACATTTTCTCATGATATTTTATCACCATAACAGATCTCAGAGAAAACTTAATGTAACCCCTTTGATTATAGATGAGGAAATTAAAAAACATAAATTAAAGATTTTGCCAGGAGAAACGTTGCTGAGACCAGAGAGGCTCTAAAATCCAGGGCAATTCAGGTATAAATTCAGTTAATTATTCATTGAATTACGCAGGTCATCATTGATTGCAAATTTCACAAAGACATAGAATATTGACACGAGGAATAATATAAATATGCACATATTATATATATGCATAGTATAGGTGGTCAAGATTCCGAATAATTACCCAGCAGGTAAAATAAAATCTATCTACATATTAATATATTTCATCTGTTGGCTTATGTAAGAGCTCTGTAACCTACATCTGATACTTTATCTTATGCAGCAGGAAGTTGAAGGCAGGGATTTCAAGGATTTGTAAGTGTCAGAGGAAAAGCAAAGAATATCTAGATGATCTGTTTCCAGACATAGGCTTTGTCAATGTTCAAGTAACACAGACACACTAGACAAAGAGATGATTATACTATTTCCCCATCCTTAAAAAAGGAGTCTGTGTTGGGGAATAAGTGACATGAATGAAGAAGAGAACAGGAGGAAAATGAAATATTAAAATGCAAAGGTAGAATCTGTCCTTTAATGGTCATGGTGGAGAAACTATACAATCATCAATTATTCATCCACTACTCTGTTGCGGGTGCTGTTCACCATCTGGTCTGACATGGAGATGCTGATTCCCATTTCAGACATCTGAAATGCGAAGCTTTAAACACAACTCAGTATCTTACTTCACTATGAGGTCTTGGGCTTCTTGCCAAATGAGGCACGAATTAAGAATTGGTTGAACTTCAAAAGACAAGTATAGAGAAAGGCAACCTGGATTTCAGGTGGAAGGTATGTTGGATACAACAAAGACAGGAACGGTAAGTGGACTCCTTGTGATGAAAAGCTTCCAGTGGTAGGTTATAGGGTTTAATCTTAATTCAGAAGGCAGAGATTAAGCCTGGAAGATTTAACTCTATCAGAACTAAGCATAAAGAAGTTTAATCTGTCAGTGGTGGGCATAAGATGTATTCAATCAAGGAGGAATTGGATGTGGAGATGAATTAGATGGTTATAACATTATACTAAATAATTATAATAATAGTAGTAGTAATAATAATAATAGCAATAATAATAATAACTAAACTGAAGCACCAGTCATGAAAATAGGAGGTGGATATATGCACTAAGACATAATTTGAAGCACCACGTAGCTAAATCTGTACTAGAAGTATGTGCATTTTAGTGTTTTCCTGAATATAGTCTCTCTGAAAATAGTATGGGAAGTATTCATTTGTTTCCTGCAATCACATAACTGCAACATGTAGTGGTGTGCCAAATACACGGGCAATTAAGTTATTCTTTGCCAGAACCTGCCAAGCACGTGAGAGAAGCTGCAAAAAACATGTCACGTGGATGCTTTTTGGATCTCTGTGTACATTTTTTTTTTTTTTTTAACAAAGGCAATAACTGCTGTGACATATAAGTCAAACCAATGAGTGCTTTAAAGTTTGGTCGCCAGATCTCAGATCCCTTTTAACATAACATGCTTTTTAATGAAGAGAGTGAACCTTGCCTAAATGTTCTTTTTCAATATGGCAATTAATATCTTTCACTGACCTGCCTTCTCATGCACTGGTGATAACTATGTTATTTGTGCTTAAGGATATTTTGGGGGGAAGAAAGAGAGAGAAAATATTTGTGAGTTTCTGAAGTTGTCCGAAATGAATTTTCTACAGTTCTGAACTTTCCTTTTCTCTCCTAACATGTCACTGTTTCTTCAATAGAGATTCAATACATGAATATCTTTCCTTTATCTCCTTGCATTTAACTAAGTGACTTAACATTTGCTTCTTTTATCTGCTTTGGAACTACCAGTTTGCAGGAATGCTCTGGGTCACATCTGAACTGACTGCTCCACACTCATATAATGAAGATACCCTTCTGTATTGTCATTTCACAACCCCTTTTAATCATTGAATTGAACATTAAGCAATAATGGTTGGGATTTTATTATGCCAATTCTGAGATGATTTAGTAGCAATCCATGTGGAAAACAGGGAGTGCAGAAAGGAGGTATATGGAGAGAGAAGCATAGGTATTTCTTGACTTCAAAGAAAAGGCGAAGGGTAATGAAGCCAATCTGTAGCCATCAACTACATATATTTAGTGCCTTTTAAAAATGACCAGAGGTACTGAAATATAAACGGAAGGGACAATTTGGATGTCTGACATGTTTCCTCCCTCTCTGAACTATGGAAATTGTGCCTGTTTGAGAACACAGAGTGCACTTTTCATTTAATCTTTTTGTTTTGGTTAACGTAAATAAGAAAAATATGCCTCTTTTAGCAAACGCTGTGTAAGTGAATGTAATAAAGAGTGTAGGTCTTTCTCTGTCTTCTTTGCCTTTAATAGTCCTATGTTTATTATCCTCTGAGGTTTTCTGTGCATATAATATTATGTGTTCTAATATGTTCAATTACAATTTTGTTTAGGATTCTAAACAAATTGGAATCAGATTCTTCATGTTATTCTGTAGCTTGTTATTATATTTTTAACAATATGCGGTGGATATTTTTCTAGGTCAGAATCAAATTGAATTATTTTAATGGCTGTACTTTTCCATGTATTGATACTGTATAATATTCATTCTCTCTCTCTCTCCTCTTCTAGTACTAGTGATCTTGCTGTGAGCTAGTTTCTACCTATATTTGTATATATGTGTTGAAGTATTTTGTAGATTTACATGCACAAACATATTTTATTCATGCCTCCATCATCTCTATAAGTCAAATGAGATACTTTAGGGAAATATATATGAATTTCACGACCAGAGTGTTAAACATCAAGTGTGATTCTCACTAATAAAACATTTCTCTAGCTTATCTTAGCCCCATCCTCTTAGTTTCAAGTATGCATTAAAATATTCAAATGTTCTCTTCCAAAGTTCCCATGTGCATCCATAAACATTTTTGCTCCGTGGTCCGGCACCTCTTCCTCCTTGACATTCATCAACATGCTGGGGATGCTATTTTATTTTTCTCTTTTCTTACAGCAATTTTTAGTATCAGCCTCTCTCTGCAGTAAAGAACAAAGTTACAGTGGAAATGACAGCTTCCCTAGAAGTCATCTAAGTGCCTTCCTACGCTCTGGTTTTGTTTGTTCTTTTTAAAAGATCAGAGAACACAAAACATGGACTACATCTGACAAGATGCTGAGTTGAACTCATTTTTAGCAGATGCCATGCTGTGCCTGGCGGTTTGCAGCTAGCAGAAGAGTGATTTGGGACAATGGAGGAGTGAATTGATGATACTACAGCATTTAATATATTCTTTACAATAATTTTGATATTTTAAGGATATATTTGGTGACATCACAGAAATGATGATCATTTTTGGTGAAAAATTCATAGAGTCGAGGTTACATTAATTCTATGAAAAAATAACCAATTAGTCTCATAGTGAAAGAAAATGTTATTTGTGTCTGCAATTATGAAAAAGAAACTTAGAAATGGATATAAATGGAGCAAAATAAAGAAACTGAAATTTTACAGAGTTATTGTCAAGAGCATTCTAGAGTCAGTGCAGAAAGAATCTATGTGGAACTGAACTGGCAGGAGAATTAGGGAAATCAAGATGTATAAATTCACTTTTTAAAGAGAAATGTATGTTTCTAAATAAAAGAATGCTTTGATAGGTATTCTCCATTTACTTTCAGGACTATTTAAATAGAAGTCTCCTGCTTCTAGACATATGACAGCTAAGAAAATATAACTGGTAATGTGTAGGTGTTGGTGACTGCTGTTTTTGCATCAACAAACAGAAGTGATAAAAATCTATTTATAATGGATAGCAGTCACATGAGAGAACAATCAGTTATTGACTCAAATAATTGTCTTGCTATGTAAGAAATAAGCTATCCAAAACTGAAAACTGCATTTATTTTGGTTGATTGGCACCAGTTGAAAATCAATTTGATGGCATCAGCTGGTACCCCATGCTGTTCTGCATTATCTGTGTTAGTTCATTTATTCTACTTATCTCCCACAATGGCAGACCAATCAGAGGTAGGAAGGCATTATTTATAGAGCCTGCCTAAATGCCTTTGAGGCAATAATTATTCTAAACTGCTAAGCTTTATTAATATGGGAATTCTTAAATTCTGGAGTGACATGGTACATTGTATATAATTTGATGCTTAATAGTAGCAAAGAGGGGCATGAAAAGGGCAAGATATTATTTTCCCTTGTATTTCTGTAATTTCTTTATATCCCCCAAAGTTCTGAAGAAAGATTGTGCTAGCCTCTGATGCATAGAGATCAAAAACCAGATGACTAAGAGCATGTGCCTCAGTATTGAAATTATGCCAGTTTAAATACAATGCTGTCTTATACATTTCAACCACCAGAATTGTTCCAGGAAAGGGGCAATTTATCTAAAACACCTGAGCATCTGGAAGAATGTCTTGTATTTAGAATTTGCCTACCAGACAAGTGATTTAGAATTTCCAGAAAAAACATGCTATCTTTGTTTTTAAGATAGAAAGTTTAGACTAAACTATAATTTAAAAAAAAAGCAAAAAACAAACTTGGCTAGTGTGATTTCATCCAATTAAATCCATGCTGTAAATATATTGAAAATTTATTTAGAAGGCCTAATAGCTTTGGGAATGTTGCCAACAAAACTGAGATGGAAGGAAATTTTGCTTGGTTAAGTGATTACTTCTTCCTACAGACTTTAGATATCATGGCTCTGGAATCTCACTTCGCTCTAGATCCAGCGTTAATGGTACTTAAGTGATGTCCTCTTTCAATTGTTGGTTACTTTTCAAGGCAAAGACATTTATTTCACTTAAGATAGCTGCTGTAGGTTCACTTAAAAATATAGGTCTTCAAGAGGGAAAAGGGCCTATTAGATTTGCTTGGTCAGACCTGACTATGAAGACAGGGTCAGAACTGGGTCTGCTGGTTTGCACTATGCCTTGTCATGCTAAGAAAGTCAGGGCTTAATAGAAACATAGACGATCACTGTATATACGTATCTACATATGCATATGCATGTGCACACATGTATACATATGTGTGTGTCTTTAACAAAATACAAGCATCAATTTCAGTTTAGATTTTTTTCAGAGTCACTAGTCCCTCAGTTGACACTTTTGCGTGAATTAGAGAAAGTTGCATCTTAGAGTGGACACAGTCTATGTCAGCCCTTCCTAGTCACTTTGTTCCTTCCTCTGGATACTATCTAGTAGATACAAACTGCCTAACTGTACATAAAAACCTTGTCTCTTTAAAATACAGTTATACCATTTTCTATTTTTGAAACTTTTCTACTGACTTCAGGCCTTCAGCTATATCCAGATCATTGATCCTTGGTCAAAGATTTTGCTTCATGTTTTAATGAAATTAATTATTTAGATGTATCTGATTTCTGTTTTTTTACCCTTTATTTATTTCAACTGAATTCGTATCCATCCTCTTCTTGTCTCAAAAAAAGAAATATCCCTTCTCCCATCTGGGATTCTTTCTTCATTGTTCTCCTATCTGCACCAGTGAGTGGGTTTGCCAGTCTTTGCATCTGTGTTTTGTGTGTTCAAAACAGCACTGAACACTTAAATTTGGTGTTCGTATGTGCTCAGATCTCTACTCTGTAAAATGTATGCCTTTACTTTTCCAAGTTCTTCCACTAGGAAATATCTTCAACGTTTGTATATGTTCCTGAGCCTTCCTTCTTTCAAATACCAGCAATAATGCCACCTTCTCTGAAGAACGTTGCCCAGAAAAAAGCGTAAGTACATTGTCTTTTGAAAGCTCATAAAACTTCATCTCAATATTCTTTATGTCGTCATCATTACATTGCCTAGGGAAATTGTCATTTGTGTGTATGTTTCATCTTGCCAAAGAACACATGAACATCTTAAAGATCAAACATGTGCTTTAACTTTGAGTTCCTAACACAAAAAGGCAAAATGCCATGGATGTACTTGGTAGTCAACAAGCTTCAAAAGAATTGGTAGCAAATAAATTTGTTTATTTGTGTAATACTTCTCTCTTGAGTGTTTTAATGCCTTTAATAATTTTTAATTGTCACTCTTTTAGAGAACTTTTGGGTTCATAGCACAATTTAGCAGGAGGTGCAAAGATGTAGCATATGCTGTCTGTCCCTACATGGGCACAGTGTCACCCATTATCACCATGTCTACCGGAGTGGTACTTTGATTATAACTCGTGAACCTTTATGACAACATCATAATTATCCAAATTTCATAGTTTGCATTCGGGCTTAGTGTTTTTCTTTTTACGTGTACATGTATTTGTTGTAACAGGCAGTATCATTTCAATGTCCTAAAATTAATGTTCTCATCCCATTCCCCTTCCAAATCCCTGGGAACCATGGATCCTCATTATTACCATAAATCTTCCTTTTCTATTTAAAATTTCACCTTTCATATTAACTTATTTCACTTAGAAATATTCATTTAAGGTTTTCAGGGTAAGCCCTGTGGCTTAGGCAACTGAAATGCTAGTGTGCAGACCACATAAAGACGAAGAGCCTGGATAAAACTTGAAGCTAGGGTGAAAAAACAAAAAGAAAAGCTAACTAACTAAAATATGATATTGCCTCACCTTTCCTTCTTCCTTCTTCCCTCACTCTCTCCCCTCCCTCGCTCTCTCCCTCTCTCCCTCCCTCCCTCCCTCTCTTCTTCTTTTCCTTCTTAAAAAAAAAAAGCTTCATTGTTCTCCAACTTAATTCTTTCTTTAAAAAAAATCTTCCATGTCTTTTCATGTTTGATAGCTTATTTTGTTTTAGTTCTGAATAACTTTCCAATATCTGGATGTATCACAGCTTATCTATTCACCTACTGAGGGAGATATTAATGCTTTTTCCAACTTTTTGGCAATAATAAAGTTGCTATAAACTTTCATGTATATGTTTTTGTGAACAAGATTTCAACTCATTTGTGCAATATCAAGGAACATAACTGATGGATCATAAGGTATGAGTATGTTTAATTTTGTTAGAATTGATATACCATCACCTATGTCAAGCTACTGTCTCACCAGTAATGAATGAGAGTTCTGTTACTCTATCCACACTGGTGTTCCAGTTTCAGTCACTCCAATTAGCATATAGTGATTTTTCATTGTTGTTATAATTTTTAATTCCCTACTGAGATTCCACGTTGAACATTTTCATATGCCTGTATGCCACCTGTACATATCTTCTTTGGTGAAATATCTGTTCAGGCCCATTTTTGAACCAGGGTGTTAGTGTTATTATTGTTGAATTTTAAGTGTTCTTTGTATATCGTGGGTAACAGTCCTTTATGAAATGTATATTCCAGTCTGCTACTTGTCTTCCCATTCTCTTGAAATTATTTGTTACACAGAAGAAGTTCTTAAATGTAATAAATTTCAGATTATCAATTACTTCTTTCATAAATAATACTTTGTGTATTGTACCTTGAAAGTCATTGCCAAACCCAAGGTCATCTAGAAATTTTCCTATGTCTTCTTCTCAGAGATATGTAATTTTTCAATTAGCTACAAATTTTAAATTTATTTAAATTTCATTTAAACAACTTTTCATATATATACACATATATGTATATAAATACATAAGTACATACATATGTATTTTGTATGGTTAAATGGTTGATGTTTTATCACATATATCCTAACTTTGTTTCTTTTTGAAAGGTCACTTTGCTGGTAATAGAATTTTTAAAAGACTATGTTATTTTGAATATGCCATCTCACTTACTCTTGCTTTTTAATTTTACAAACTTTCATCAATTTGCATGAGTATTTATCAATTCATGGGTGGTTATTCTTTAGGATCAATGAAAGAAGCTTTCATTTTTTGTGTTTATTTTAATAATTTTACATTTACTCATGGGTGGGTCAGCAAAACCCCTCATGCTATCGTGTTAATCAGTCTCCTTCTATGATTATCTTCCTTACATATAGGAAGATTTTTTGGCAAGTGTTTTCAAGTAAAAGTGTTGCTCTTAGAATTTTTAGCCTTTGATACAGTAACCACTTAGAAATTCCAGTGGGATTCACACTAGACATTGGGAAATAAAAATATACCTAGTTGAGAGTACAAAAGTTTGTTTCATATTTCCTTCTACTTTAAATCTCTTCAAAAGGCATATATATAATAAAATAATATGATACATTTATATACAATAATAATTTATATATAGAGAGTAATCAGAAAAAAGAATAGAATATACTATTTTTCTTAAGATTTCTATCAAATTTAGGCTGTATTTTTATTATGCTGGGTATTTGGACATTTGAATGAGAAAATAATATTTTCAAAAGAAAGTGGATTTGCAATTACTTATCTTGGTAAGATTGAAATGATGATAAATTGGGAATAAGGATATATTTGATTTATTGCTAGCTCTGCTACTATTTGGCTCTGTTAATTTGGACAGGTCTCTTAACATTTATCTGCTTCCTTATGTGTAAAATTACATAATTAAATCTGAATTGCATACCATGTGAAAACATTATAGGACTAAAAGCAATAATGCAAACATGCTTTATAAATGTAAACTGTCACACATACCTTTTGCTTAAGTATATTTCACAAAGAGAAAATGAATCTTGATGGAATCTACATATAGTTATTGAGTACCCAGATTTTGTCAGTGAAAAAACAAAATCTTGTGGAGTTTGTCTTCTGTTTTAGATACAGCAAAGAAAGAAAGGCATAAATAAAATTCAATTAAGTTTTCACACAATAACATATCCATGTTAATTCCACCCCATATTTTATTTTTAACTGAAATGAGGGCAAATATTCAAATCCACACTATGCTATAGTAATGATGTCTTCATCTTGAAAGGGGTATTTTCTCAGGAGTACTCATCTGAATGTTGCACTATTTAGGAGGTTCATAGTTTAATGGAACAAATTTTATCTGTGTTGTTGCAATGGAATAATATGTTTTTTATACATAGTTCTAGCCTACCTATAATTCCCAAATATTTATTAGAGTCCAACAATGCTAAGACCCTGCTTGGCACTTGTTGAATGATCTTGGAACCTACCTGGAAGTATTCCACACTGAAAGGTCAAACACTTCTCTTAGTTAAGACTTCGCTAGAATTACATAATTTAAATGATAAATGGCAGCCACTTTCTTCAGAAAAGGCTTTGACAAAAAAAGATGGAGTGGAGTTTAAACGTCATGCATAGCTAATGGTCAGAGGCATAGAATGATAAAACAAAGGTGCAAGACAGTACTGGTAATTTCTATGGATGCTTACACACATTGTATCATGGAAATATATATATATGTATATATATATATACATATATATATGTATATATATATATTCAATAGTTATCTAGTGCTTCCCATGTATCCATCATTCTATGTGGGTTGTTGATTTATGACTAGGGGATGGGTTGGGTTGTACCACCAAGTTGTGTAGTCACGTAGGGTGAGATAACCCAGGAAACACATAGGTAGGTATTTCATATTGTTTTACTGATCAATATTGTAGCAGTCTAGTGTTTTGACAGCTAGAAATGGTAAAGAAGAAGTGACCAATTTCTTTCAGGTGGATAAGAAAGACTACAAAAAGTAAGCGATATTGACACGATTTTTGAAAGAAAAGATGTTAACTTGAGAGATATGATGGGTTGTGGATGGTGAGGGTCGCAGGGGATGTGTAGAATGCTTTCCAGGCAGCAAGATTTCATAGTTTGAGACCCCGCACACACATACTTGCAGGAAGATAGAGTCTAGGAAACACTTTGACTTTTAAAGTTGCAAAACTCCACAAGTTATGCTGCTCTGTAAAATAATGCAATTATGATTCTGTGATATCTGATTGCTTTATACTTCTTAAGCCAAATCCACAGATAAGGATGAGACTTTCATATACAACTCTGTCAAGTAAGTTTTGCTGAAGATCTTTCAAAAATGCTTTAAAAGTACAGTGAAAATTTACACAGTAAAGCATACTAAAAGGTACACATAGCACTGTTAATGTTGTCTAAAGAATGATAAAAAAAAAAGCTCATCCTCATTAGCCAAAATATTGGAAATTATTTGATATTGCAGTTTCCCTAATCACAAGATATTTTGCATTATGCAACATTAAAGCATCATTGAAAGCTCTCATAGATTAATATTGGCGAAAGAAGTCACAGAATACAAATGCTAACACTACGATTTGTTTTATGTACTGCAACATAAAAAAGAACACCAAATAAGATATAAAAAATGATAAAGCATCTTGAAGATATTTTATGGCAAATCTTTTGACCATTACCATGCAAACGTCAACATATACTCCAGAAAAGATCTTGTCTATATGCTTTGGAAACACATAGCAACCTTTACAGAATTTGATTTTTACTATTAAAAGTGAACAGACTACCTGTGCCTACTTGACATCACATTACTGGTTTAAAATCAGCTGGTTCAGAAAACACTGAAGAGTCCTTATCATATCATGGATCTTTCTCTTGGTAAATAGACAGATGTTTAGTCCTAAATGAGCTGAGTACAACTTGGCAAGCTTGTAAAATGTCCGATTATGAAGTACAAGAGAATGGTTGTAAGACTATAGGCTATTTCTTTCCCTAATTTTTCTGCAAGTAATCTTCCATATGTAAGAATCTGGACCTGAATTAAAATTTATTCTCCATTCACAATTTGCTCACTTACTAGAAAGCCATGCCTTTGTCCATTAAAAATAAATAAGCCACACAAATGAAGTGCAGTCCATTTCCAGTTCCAAAGGTCTAGAGCAGAATTGAGCAGGGAAGAAAAGAACCATAGAAAATCAAAGGGACTCTGGAGGCTTATGCCCAAAGAAGTTTTCAATCACACTTTAAAATTAAGTGTCTCAAATCAGGATTTAATTTACAGTTTAAGATTTAATAACACAGTCAATGCATGTTAATTAAACAGCAATGGATCATTTACCAACCTGTTTAATGAGGTGTAACAACTATTGCATATAAAACATACCGACATTATTATTACATTGCCATTAAATGTCAATAAATCTGTTTGAATAATTATTGGTATTTAAGTACTATAAAATCACTAACATAACTAAGCATACCTATTTATATACAATAAAACAGGAATTTTATCGTAGGAATGATTAAATTCGCAGGACCACGTTCCCATTTTTGTAGAAAGAAAAATTCCTATTGGCAACAGTGAGAGCCATAGTTCTAGCAAATGAAGAATTTCAAAGAAGAATTCAGCCCACACTGAAGAAACTCTCCTCCTCATTAGTTTTAAAATTCAACCTTTCTTTAAGGGCAAAGCTCACCTTTAATTTAATTAATAAATGTAATTGGAAGAACAGTCCTTCCATTATTCTTTCGACTAGAGGATCATAAATTCTTCTACTACCTCCCTTTTGCTCACAGGAGATAGATTGGCGAGGTCCTGCCTAAGAATGTGACCTGACCGAAGGTGCAGAAAAGCAGTAATTTTTATGTTGGGAGGATTTGGTGAGCTAGTAGGGAGTAGAGGGCACTGCTGACTGAAATAAACACTCCTAACAGACCTGGCTTGATGTGTCACGGCACTGATCCCAAAATATGTGACATCGTCAAGAATGAGTCTACTGAATAATAAGTAAAATGTTCTGCCTGGACTTAACACAATTTTTGGTAAGAGATAAATTTAGAATTATATGTCAATAGATTGATTACAAAAGCAAAAAGAATAAGTGATATATCCTTTAGGGCAAAATATCTGAAGAGAAAATTTCCAGTAATAGTAGAAACTGGGACTAACTGGAGTATCACAGACAAGTGCCATTATTGTGTGTTGATAGAAACATTAAATGATGAGAAATTCAGAACACCGTGATCTTTAAAATAGAAATGGATCTTAATCACATTAAATATGCTAGTGGATGACCACCAAATTTGATATTAATCTGCATGAGAAAAACTTAAATTTTAGAAAGGACAGATAAACTCTTGCCAAACTATCTTTGAGATGACACAGAATTTCAAATTAGGTGGGGCATTGAGGACAGTATTGGTACTCCAGGGCAATCCTGGTCAAACAGGGACCTATGGTAACCTAGTTCTCATGGCTGGGGCATGCTCAAATGGCCTGTGGTAGAGATTGCAAAAGAGGGATTTAGCAAGACTGTGGGAATATGGAACTCCATATGGGATACTATTCGGTCTTGAAATTTTTTACTACTAATTTCTAATTTGGGGGTAATTAATATATAAATGTAATATCCTCATTTATCCAGAGTTTTGCATAAAGCTCAATATTTGCATTAAGCCTATTTATAGCAGACAACTGAAATAATATGTTGGGAGTTTGGGAGTAAAGAAAACACAGAAGCATCTAATATAATGGAGAAGAAAACAGAAAAATTGTAACAATGGAGTTTATTATAGGAGAGAATTCTGGAAAAATGAAGATTCAGATTGCATAGAGTGGGCTCCTATTCTGTTTTGAAGAGATACTATTATCATCTAAGGAGAATAGGATGCATAAAACCCATAAAAATCCCAAGTCCTAGAATGATTGTTTGAGGAGCTGTGCCATTTACTAGAGAAAAGTCTGTCAAACACATTCTTAGATAATATGGAGGATTGGGATGAAAACAATGCCAGTATACACACACACACACACACACACACACACATACATACACATAAATATACATATATATATATATAATTTGTTTATTAATATTTCTTTAAGCACAGGGACAGAGGAGGAGGGAGAGAAGAGAGAAAAGAGAAACAGTGAGGGATGGAAAACCAAGGCATGCTAATTAGACCAATAAGCCTTCTATCATGTGTCAGGTAAGAAATGTGTATTTTCTTTGGAAGAAAATAAATACTGCATAGAGGTGTTTGCCTTGTTAAGTTAGGAAGAACGACCCTTGGGTGGATAAAATCAACTAGATTTTGATCTGTCATTCCCTATTTCACAGGGCCAGAGTCTAAACTTTTCCCAAGCAAAACCAGTAGTCTCTTTGGGTTAGGGGGATAAAAAAAAAACCCTATTAACATCCGGCTAAAGCAAAGACAGCTAAATCTACAAACTTCAAAAAGTACAAGATTGGCAAAACTCATTTCTCAAGTGGGGTGAATTGATGTTTTGCCATGGAGAAGGATGAAGACATCATATCAGAGAGAGGGTGGGAACAATGGTTTCAAGAGGAATTATGAGAGAATTCAAATGTCATTCTTTATGACAGAGCAAGCATATGCTTTGAGGAGCTGCTTTGCTCTGAACACATTTGAATGGCATGTTGCATTTACAAAGAGAAAGCCGAACAACTAAAGCCAGGCTCAGAAAGATTTCCAAGGACACGAAATCCAAAGAGATGAATGGAGTTGTGGGAGTGGTACTGAATCTCGCCCTTGAGGGACAAAAGGAATCAACATTGCTAAAAAGAGGCAGAAATTAGGTTCAGTTAAGCTATACAGGAAATTTGTCAGGAAAAAAATAGTTGTAAATTTGTTTAGGATGGGGAAGGATGGTAGTATCTTCTACAAGTGGAAAAAAAAAATGCTTTTCTCTGAGCTACAAGGCTTGAGGTATATGTTCTGTATGCAAAATGCACAATTGTTTTGTGTTCACTGAGGCCCTGTCCTGGGGCAGGGAGGGAACAATAGGACCTGTGTTGGGATTCAGGTTTATGTGGAAACACAAGCTTTATGAGTAGGAGGACAAAGGCTCTCTAGTTATTTAGGAACTGAACAAAGCTGCCTGTTGCTTCTGGCCTGGTATTTCAATAATTCTAATATCAGTACGGGGGCAGAAACCATCACCTGTTATTGTAAAATTCAGCTCCATACAGAAGATCGAGGGGTAAGTTTCAACAACCACAAAATCACTAAAAGAAGACCAGTAAACCAGAGGGTGAAAGATAATCAAAGGTGAAAGTAGTAAGCCTCTTCTGAAAAGGAGTATTGTGTATCCGTAAACTTAATATATTATACTATACATTTATATATATGTATATATATATATATATAATAAATGCAATACATATATAAGTAAAAAAGGAAACTAAACACAATGATTTGAAATTTACAAGAAAGGTAAATTTGAGTATCAGGTCAGAAATATTTGGAGTGATCAGTAGCTAATTAATGCATGACAAGTTCTTTCTAAGATGAAACCTTTTAAGTACAATCTATTGGAAAAGTTAGTGTCATTCCTCAACCAGCAGAGGAAATGCAAAGGGGAGGAAGGTGAAAAATGTGTTTATTTAAGAACTGACCATGTGAAGATTGGAGAGTCTGGGAAGGTAGAGAATCTTAAATATTATTTCAGTCAGATTACAAAAAGTTACGCTTTGTTAAAAATAGAACCCTAAATCGCAGTATCGCATATTACTAAAGATGTGCTGCGCTCCCACTCACAACTACTGTGGGCTGACTAATGGAGAACTAGCTTTTATCTGGGAATCTTGTCTTGTGACAGGGAAGGAAGAGATGAAGGCACAGACTGGCTCATGATGCTTCTCCTTAGAGATGAAAGGTGCTAATTTCATTCAAAATTTATTGGGAAAATCAAATTAGGTGGCAGGAGTGACTTTGGTGGAACTGGAAAACATAAACCTGCAGGGAAGTTACCATGTTGAGGGGCATTGCAATAAGAGGCAATTAAATAATTATACACTGATCAGTAGATGACATCATATGATACAATGCATCAAAAGATATCAATACAAACAGTAAACATAAATGAAAACAAACTATTCAAAGAGAGGGTACAAAATTTTGTTAAAAATAGTGAAACTAGTGGGAAAAATCCTAAGACAAAGCAGAGAAGTCTACAAATAGGTTAACTGAAAAACATATGCCAAGAAATTATCAAGTGAAAATTACTAGAGTGGAAGCAATAACAGATAAAATACAATTCAAATCAATACATTTAATAATAATAATAAAACTACTAAAAACATAGTTGCCAAGGTAATCAACACTTTAGATCTGAAAACAAAGCTTTAAAACCATAGATTAAAAAGGTCAAAGACACAAGTAGAAATAATATCTGCGAATGCAGGAGAGTTCAATGTATTTCTTTCAAAAGCAGATTACAGTACAATTTGGTAAGAATATAGGAAATTAAAGAAATAAAAATGAAAATAATTTATCTAGATATAGAAGGATGCATGATAAAGAGATAGAAATGTGAGAGAGGGAGTATCTAACGTAACTAGATTATACATTCGATTTGAGGCTACATTGAAATATACAAGCCTTAGTCTCCAACCGAATTCGAGAGTAAATTCAAACAAATTTCAAAGAGTATTATAACACTATTTTATAATTGCTTACCTTAAATTAATGCAATTCAGAAAATTGTTTATAGTGATTCATCGATTAATATATAGAGTAAATATATTTAAAATTATGTGCAAATAAAGTGATTAACTAACCAAAAAAGAAGTAAAGTGATCCTTGGTGCAAAATATATGAAGAAAAATTTATAGAAAAGGACCAAATTTTTAAAAATGAGGCTTCCTTTAACCTATGTAAGTATATCCTAAAATCCTGTAGTGACAAAAGTTCAACAGCTTTGGGTCACGGGGAGTTTTCATGCATGGATAATGGGACTGTAATGTAGCATCACTGCTCTGGAGAACAAATATAACCCATACCTGGCAAAGCTGAATTTTTGCCTGCTCATAATTCCGGTCCTTAGAATTTCTTACTTGAGTGCCCTGGGAGAGAGCTGAACGAATGTTCATTTTAGTAACATTAAAAATAACACAAGTCACAAAAATATCTACCCATGAAGAAATTCATAAATATTGTGAAATGCTCATGAACTACAATTCTAATCAGCTATTGAAATTAGTGAACCAGAATTGCCAAATCAAATGTATAAAATTATGGAAGTGTGCAGTGAAAATAAGCAAATTGCAGAATGACAACCACTAAAAAAATGGGAAAATATAAAAAAATTTAAAACAGGCAAGCAATATTATTGATTGTACATTTGCAATCATGTATGACAACACAACACATTAGGAACAGGAGTTACATTTTTTAAAACTAGGCTAGGGAGTGTATCTTAGGAATTAAACTCAGAGATGGTAGCTGAATTTATATGGTTTTCTTTCTTAAAAAATGACATAAAATAAATATTTGAAGCAATATGGCAAACTATTAGGATTTATTTGTCTGGAAGTGGAAGGGGGCCGCTAGTGATTTGTTGATTTGTCATCTTAGTCTCTTGAATTTTCTATAGAGTGAGATATTTCATTAATAATATAAAGAGAAGTGACTAATGACTTTGGGAGATGGTTAAGATGACTGAATATTAGGCTGTGGCTCCTTCTATGATTTGACCAAGTGTTCACAACTGCTAGTTCTTTATCCTCGGCTGAACCAAATTTTAGTTATGCCCTCTGAGTCTTCAGCTTTTCCTGTAGTGTGAGTAAACATTAAAATGCAAAATGTTCTCCTTAACTGCTCATCTTGAGACTCATCTGACCAAATTGGCACATTTCTTATATACCTGTCTGCTCATCTCTTCATTTGCCCAGTTTCCCCTTAAAATTTCTTAATGGCCCTGCTTACCCCTCCACATAAAAGACAATTTTGTTTCTCTTTGATGATGTTGAGATAATTGCAAATCCTGATAGGCACACTCTTGCTATTGCAAATGATCTTCGAGTAAAGTTATTACCAAATTCAAGGGTCTAGTAGACTCATCAGGGTCCTTGGATCCCTGAGCACATAAAATTGAACTAAATATGAAAAATTCCTCAACAAGACTTTATTGAAGAGATAAAATCTGAGAGAGAGAGAGACAGTCAGAGGGAGGAATGGAGGGAGGAACGAGGAGGGAGGGAGGGAGAGGGAGAGCACACACTTATGTGCATAAGGGCTTCAGCATGGAGGATATGTCCTTGCTCCCTTGCTCTGCTGTAAACTCTGCATCTGGCCTCAGGGATTTTTTAATTAGTAGAGAAGATTAGATCAGCAGTTTCAATGATCTGAGGTCAGCAGTTGTGGAGGAAGTGTACTCTGTCTCCTTCTTAGTGGGTCCAGAAAATACGTAGGGAACTCAAAATACGGGTATCACACACAGTTCTTTCTCTTCTGTTTTCTATCAGAAGGGCTTGCATAACTTAGTTGGTTATAAGCCTTTAGAGTACTGGGTTGTGCAGTAATTCCTTGAACCTAATACACTAAAGATCTAGGGTATGAAGTTTAATTAGAGTAAGATTATTAGTACTTGAAATGAGGGTGTGGGTTGTCAGAGCTGAATGGGTATTGAGGGCAAGGAAGTCCAGCCCATCTTATTTTGCCTGGTCTCAAAGTCACTGTTTATCTATGGATTTGTTTTCACTTGACGATTTTAAAGGAATTAATATATTTGTTATGGTCACAAGTTCTGATACATGTTCTTGACCCAGACCATTCTGGTAAGAATGGAACAATTTATACTAAAATAGTTGGCAGCCATTTTAGATGAGTACCAGTTACCCACTTATTCTTACTTGAAAGGGGTCTTAGTTTAGATAACAAATTATGTACTCAACTTCAAGACAGATTTTGAGATAGCATATTCTACAATCTATAGGATAATTTTAAATGTAAACAAATCAGGACAACATACGCTGCTCCAACTAGGCTAAAATTCTCCATGAGGAGAGCTGGGGGTTTGCTCTCTCACTTCCTCTCTTTAATTTCTGCTGCTTTAGAGTGGAAGAGGAGCTAGATCACTGTCCTAGGTCACATGTTAATCTGAAAGCTATTGTTCTGTATCTTACATATAACCTTTGCTTGGACAGGTCAGTGCCTTGCTATGACACATTTCTCTTAAGTGGAAAATCAGTTATGACTGGACATCTTTCAGTGACGATTAGCAGGAGAAGTAACCATCTAATCAACTGAATAAAGCCTGAAATGTTTTTTCAGGACACTGAATTCTTATCAGACTCTATAGATTGGAAGATAGTGAAACTTCACTGCCTTCATCTTTCATTTCAGGTATTCAAGAAGGACGTGTTTACCTGAGCTTTCTCTTAGCAGCCACGATAGATGTCAGAAACAGATAAAGAAGCTTATTCATGATCTCCTGCCATATCATTCAGTCATAATGGTTTTAAAGGTTGTCTGGCACTTCCTCTGTAGACCATGAGGTGGTAGAATTTACCAATCAACCTATGAGTTAGTAAACATGAGATATGACTACTCCCTGCCATCCTGTGGAATAATAGGCCCTCTCTTAGGAGAGTAAGAAGGCACCTGTGCAGAGATGCTTATTGAGTTAGATCAGAAGGAGGAACACAAACATCATGTGTGAGGTATATAGAGAAACCCTACAAACAAATGAACCAAATCAAATAGGAATGTACTGTTAGTCACTAAGTCTGAATTTGTTTTTTTGTTTTTTGATTTGTTGCTAGAAGAGAAGTATAGTGGTTGGGCAAAATAGGTTAAAAAAAAAAAAAAGGGTCAATTTTATGAGGAAGGATAGAATTGGACTGATTGTGGTAAACTGAATTTATGTTGCTTTCTCTGCTTCCTTCCTCTCTCAAGAATAAAATAAAAAACAAACAAATTAAAAATTATATAGATGTTAATTAAAAATATGTTTTAGCATGTTTGTTTTTTGTATTTATGACTTCATGACTTACCATTAGCATAATAGGTGAAGTTGACTATATCTTCAACTTTGTCAGAACAGGACATCTTCAGTATAAACAATAGTTATATAATTAGATATTTGGATAGGAAAGTCCCACTCATTTCATTGGGGAAATGACATAGCAGAGCATCTACACAATCTTTAAGCATCCTTTCAGCTAACAAGAAACAAACAGTCGTAAACAACTGGTAATCTCTGCTGTGTTTGGAATTAGCTTTGGAGAAAATATCTTAGAAAAAGGCAATATTCTCAGTGACTCTTCTTGGTAGATTCTGATTATGAAGACCTTGATAAGCTTCACTAGTGGAGAATGGTATCTTATTGATAGTATACCTTTGTTTCTAAAGATAAAGAACAAGATAATGCCATAGAAAGTATAGTTTTAGTAGCATTGAATATGCACAAAGTTTGTCCAGATTAATATTCAGTAAACAAGTAGAGATTATAACTGCTATAATTTGATTCTCTTCTTTCAACAAAATTAATTTTATTGAAGAAATATTACATACAGCATTATGTAGGTTTAAGGTATGAATCGTTATGAATGACTGTCTATATAAAATGCACTAAGCTTTCCACCAATAGTCCAATTCTTATTTATTGGCTTTAAAGTAGAGTAGTATCTGTTGACTAGCATGGTTTTGATAAACATCTTAATAAAAGCATATAAATTAATTATATGACGATTTCTAATTTTAATTTACTACAGCATATATGTATATGCTTATATTTCATGTTTTATATACATATAGTTTTGAGAAGATTGTCAAAATGCATACAATATGTATTAGTTTAAGCATGAGGTAAAGTTATAATATATCATGCTTTTTGCTAAAATTATTAAATTTTGCAGCTAATTTGAATATTCATTATAAAAAATAATGATGTAATGAGATTCCTAACCTGAATAAGAGGAGTATTTTAATACACATAGTTCTTACTAGCAAAAGAGTTTTGAAATATACACACAGATACACACACACACACACATATGCTTTAGTTTACATTACGGTCTCCAGCAGCAAACTAAGTTTAATTTATAGATATCTATAATAAAAGTAATAGTTAAGTGAAGCAAAAGAAATATTAAGCATATATACTGCCTGTCATGCATAAATATACTCATTATTACTATATAAAGAAATAAAGTAGCTCGAGTGGATAAAAATATTTTTGAGAAAATCTTAAGATATGCTCATTGACTATAAATAAAGAACATTGTTTTAAAAACATTATACTTTGTGGACATTCAGAAAAATGATTTCCCACAATGTACAACAAGTTACTGAGGACAATAAAAATAATGGGTAATAGATGCAACAAGTCTGTGTGAAAATGTGTTGGAGGGTAAATGCTTTCGGTCTTCCCATTTGTGATAAGTAGGTATTTGAAATGTCTTTCTGGAAAGTGCTTCAGAGTGCTATAAACTAAGGGCAGATGGAAGTAAATGGCTGGAATTCTTCAATTTCCTCAACTGTAGGAATATGAGCATTTCTGCATTTTCTTCAGACTCTGCTGTTACACAGGTGGAAGGTTAATATTCAGCACCTGCTCTGCTGCTGCTGGAAGCATGCACTGCCTGGGTTTATCATCATTTATTAATTACTTAATCGATAAGCTCTGTAAATGGTGGCCATAATTATCCCAGAAGGTCACAAAATAAAGGAGATAAGGTCCCAGGGCGATGAAGCTCAGGTTCACATCCATTTATCTAAACCTACATGACAAGATGCTATTTTTTATTTCTGCCTTGAATTTCAAATTAATAGCTCACTGAAAAGATTCTGTAGAAGAATGAATCCATAATAAGGACATTTACTTCTTTTCCCTTGGAGTTGTTTCTTTGCTGCCATCAATATTGATTAATGGTATATGTATACCTTAAGGGAACACTGCTCTCTTTGACTATCTTCCCTCTAGAGTATGTTAGGATCATGCTAATGTCTTGCATTTATCAACACTCAAGAGTCAGTCAGGCATTTGAGAAACTGTTAGGCTTATATAAAGTTAAGAACAGAGAGGAAAAAAAAGAATGTATACTGAGTATTTCCGGTTGTGAAAAAGAACTTTGCATACTTTTTTTTAACTCTGCTGTCTAACTTTCTGTAGATGAAACACAGTGTGTAAAGCACTTGATTCATTTTTGAATTTAAAAAAATACAAGATAGATGATTGGCAGACAGATGATAGAGATCGATATCTGAAAATTTTGCTTATATTCTGAAAGCAAAAAAAAGTTTAGTCACAGCATACTTGTTTATGCTGATTCATCTTGCTTGTTTTTAATTAGCTTTGACTGCTGATTGTCTCACAATAAAACGTGTAAATTTCCATTCATGATTCTATCAATTTTGTCTAATCTGAGTGTGGGATCAAATTACCAAATTTAAGATATCGGACCACTTGAGTCAATGCAATAATAACCAGATATCCTGGTATTTGAGTATTTTAAATGCAGTTACAACAGTGTGGAGAACACTTGGGATATGTTGGGTTAAAAAGTATGCTACAATATAATTGTGCTTTGTAATGATCTTTTTAAAATATGACTGCTAGAGTACCTTTAATTTAAAATATTGAAGGAGCATTGCATGGCAACACGTAGGCTTAATTTGTGCATCATAATAACTCAAGAGAGGTATATTATACATTAAGTTTAAATTACACTGTGATCTGCTTTTTATTATCATAATCGAACATATATTTAGAGCACTGTCAGCATAAAAAGTCTCCTCATGCCCTTTTTTATTGACACAGCCTATTCCATCTACAATCTCTGAAACAAAAATCTACTTTTTGCCTCTTAGCTCTTATTTTTCTATAATTTCATGTAGTACTCATATGGCATGTAGTCTGTGTATGACTCCTTTTGCTTTCCATACTTTTTTAAATATTAGGTCTATATTGCTACATCAGTAGTTCATTCTTGTTTCATGCTAAGTAGTGCTTCGGAATAATTTTCCTTTTTACTGATAAATAATACTCAGTGTGGATAAAATCCATGTGCTTACGCACTCATAAGTTAATGATCCTTTGGGTATGGGGCTTATGTGAAAAAGGTGTGGACATTCGAGTAAAAATCTTTTAGTGGACAAATCTTTTCATTTAACTTTGACAAGTACTTAGAAATAAAATAGTTTGTTCATATGGGAAGCATACAAGCAGTAAAAATTTTTTTCCAAAGTTTCAATAACGTTTTACATTTCACCAACAATATACGAGAATTCTAGTTGCATCCTTTCATCGCCTGCATTGCTGTTGTCAGTCTTTTTTATTTTGTAAATTCTAGTGAATGTATAGTATCCTAGTGTGTGGAATTGATTTTCGTTTCCGAAATAACTAATTAGTATATTCTTATGTTATTATAAGAAATGAATTTTGTTTTCTGAAGTGTATGTTTTGTCTGTTATAACTAGAAAACAACTCATCAGAAATATTTGTCAAATAATTTCTGTCACTCATTGCATGTCAATGAACATTTTCTTTTAACGGGTTGATGTTAAGATTTTCATCAATTTCAATCTATAGATTTTTACATTTACATTTCACACTTTTTCTTTAAAATGCATATTTTCTTCTAGAATTTTTAAACCCTGGTGTTCTTACAGTTAATATTTGAAATATTAAAAAAAAGATTATGTATAAGTGGATTATTTTCTGGATTCTCTTGATTACTGTAGTTTTCTGTTAATGTCTTAAAACAGGTATCATAATTATTGTCACTTTATTCTTATTTTCAAGATTATGATTTACTAATTTGTTCATGTACACTTTCATATAATTTTAGAACAAGCAGGTATGCTTTTATTAAGACCTACTGAGAGCTTGAGTAGTATTGCTTTGAATCAGCAAGAGAAAATGGACATATTTACAATATTCAGTATTCTAAATAATTGATCAAATTCATATCTCTATTTATTTTGGCTTACTTTGTCTGAGCAATCTTTTTTCTAATTGAAATAAAACTTGTAGACCATAAATTCATATTTTCAAGTACAAAATGTATTGAATTTTGATATTCTCATAAAGTCACATATCCATTATAACTGACTCAGAATATTTCATCCTCCTCAAAGAAAACTTGAACACAAGAATAATCATGTACTCAACCCCTTCCGTTAACCCCTAACTACCATTTATGTAATTCCTACATATTTTCATAGTCTAAGCATTTTTATATAAATGTAGTCTTCTGTAACTCATCACAATATTTAAAAAATTTTTCATGTGATAGCATACACAAATCATACATTGTTATGACTAAATAATAGTCCATTGCATGAATATATCACATTTCTTTATACATTCATCAGTTGTTGGATATTTGAATGCTTTTACATTTTTACTATCAAGTTTAAGTCTGACATGAGCATTTATATTCATTTTTTTACGTGGACATGTTTTAAATTACTTTGAGTATGTTCTCATTAGTAGAATTGCTGAGTCACAGAGTAACTCAATCTTTAACAACTTTGTCAAAAATCTTTTCCAAAGCAGGAAAGAGTTATATCCTCTCTCAGCTGTAATGTATATTTTTAATTTTTCTATAACTTCATCAGCATTTGTTGTTGTTTGTCCTTTATTATGATTATTCTACTGAGTATGAAATAACAACTTGTTATGATTTTGATTTCTCTGATGACCAATATTAAGCATCTTTAATGTATTCGTAGGCCATTTATTTTTAAATATTGTTCCTGAAATTTAAATATTGCTAGTGATATTGAATATTATTTTATGGAGAAGCAGCTTTTAGAAGTACTTCACTCCACCAATACTTCTGAGCTCTCCTCAGCAATGCATTCTACTTATTAATGCTGATGTCTTCTGCATGCTTTTTAAATTATTCCTAATAATGTATTTGTGATGTTATTATGTTTGACGCTGTAATAAATTTTTATTTCAGTTTTCAGTTTTGCTTTCCATGAAAGTGAATTTAGCTTTTGTGTATTAATGTTTTATCCTGTGACCTTACTAAATTTAATAACTAATTCCAGAGACATTTTTATAGCTAGTTTTTCAAATGAGATAATCATCTTTGATTTTACTTTTAATTATCTTTTCTAAGTGTGTTGATTCAGATTTATTTTATAGTTTTCTACTGAAACTTCAATACCATAATAAATTTGTTGCAATATTTACTCCTCCAAACCTCAAACTGCCATCAAATTATGTCTTACTTTCAAGAAATATGTGTCATATCTTTCATAGATAGAATAGAGGTAAAGGAGAAAATAGCATATTGGCAATGAGGTTTAGTTTAGCAAAAGAAAAAAATGGTGCTAAATATCTTCAAAGCTTTGAAGACTTTGTTGAAGACATGAAGTAAAAATAGAAGTCTGACTGATCATTTAGGAGAACAAATGAATAAGGCTAAATGAGACTACTTAAGCAAAAGTTCAGGAGAGATAACAGGGATAAATAACATAGTCAAAGAAAGATGTTTATAGTGATTGTATATATGTGACATGTATTTATATATTTCAGTAGTTAAAACTTTTGAGACATATCAATTTACAAGTATAAAATGACATGTAACTCTACAAAATGCAAATGAATCTTTAATATACACCTATCAGTACAAATTGGAAAGTAGTGTCACTGTAAATATTCAAATTGTATCTGTATTCCAAAGCTGAATGAAAAATTTACATTTGAAAATTACAAACATTTCTTGCTTAGAAAATGTATGCTGAAAATTAAAAGGCACATTTTAGAAAGAAAGTCTAGTCCATTTTGCTGCAATCTGCTACTGTCCTATAATGTGTTTTACATCGTCATTTCTAAAGGACACTGGCACTCTCTACAGGTAAAGAATATTTTATTCCTTATCTCTTCCCATAATGCACTTCATCTCCAGAATTTTACTATGTTTTAATTAATTACTGGAAACGATTCAATTCCATACAATGCTGATTTCATAGTCTTAGGAAAATAAGTACTATAGAGAGTTATTCTGCACACCAAAACAATTTGAGGTTCTTAAATTTAAGTTTCTCCTCAAATTACACCATTTAATATAAAAAATGCATCTTAGGTACAAGACATAATGCTTTTCATTCAGGAGGTTCTTAGAAAATACTTGATTAGCTGAACATTCAACTAGAAGTAATAATCATTTATAGTCAAATAGGTTTAGGATTAGGAGAGAGTTAGATTCCAGCAGTAATTCTAAGTAAATAGAAAACTTGAAAATGTGAATGTATGTACCATAGTTTTCTTGACTCTAACATAAAAACCTGGCCTAAATTTCTCAGATTTAAAAAATCATTTTAGATTTCCAAAAATTCTGCATCATTTATATGTACACATTTTTATGTGCTTGGAGGCGTCTCTTTAAACAGGTAGTACAGTCTATTGCCTGAACCATGCCTATAATAATTGTACCCTTAGAAATCCTTTAGAGCTTTTGAAGTTATTTCTTAGGAATCCAGTGTTCCCCCTTGCCTGGTCTGACTGTCTGAATGACATATATCTATGATGTATTATCAGTGCCACTGCCTTCCTGACTGTAAGATTCCTGCCAATATTGCTGATAGTGGATTCAGTTACCCTGAGTTGACTTAGTTTTCTGTTACAATGAGTCATGCAATTTTAGGCAAGCATTTATTTCAGTACTCCTTACTTTTGTTAATTCCATTTAATATTTCTGAGATAAGATGTTCCTATCTATGGGAATCAATGAACCTTTGCTATGCTGATCGAAGGTAAATAGAATGGCAAAACCATCTTCAGAATCATCTTCTGTAATCCATAAGAATCCTTAGACTCATACTAATGACAAATAGTCTGTACTACTAATTTCCAAGAAAACAAAGCATTCATAGAGCAGATCCGGCCTTTTCTTTGGTGAAATGTAGTAATTTTTAAAGTGTGTGTAGATTTGACAAGACAGCTGATAACTTAATTAGCAAAAGGAACTATTTTCATTCTCTGAGTAACATCAGGTATGACCTTTCAGTTTACAGCTTTCCACTGGCCTTTTCAACTGCAGAAGCTTATATATAATGTGATCTTTAGCAGCTGCAAAGACAGGCTCTCTCAAAGGAATGGAAAAAGGTAGTAGCAAGTGCTTTGTCATTCATTTGTAGCCTTGCTACAAATCACAAGTAACTGCCATGGCATGAAAATCTGAATGACCAAAACCTGTCCCTTTCTTGATAACCTATGCAAATCCACATTATAAGCTCTAAGGTCATATAAAAATATTGTGTTATAGTAGTAATAATTTTTTTCTATTCCTGAAATAAAAGACCCTAATCAAAAGTGTCAGGTGTACAATGAACACTCAGCAGGAGTTACCTTATTTTAATTAAGGTATAAGAGTTTTCTTGTGTTTTTACTGAGGGTGCATGATGAATATGTCTGTGAGTATTCTGAATTGAGATATTTGCCATTTCATCATATTAATTCTTCATTTATTAATACATGGATCAATTTGATATATTTACTATATTCTTTTAAGTATATGGCCTGTGAAATTTTCACATTCATGTTTTAGACCTAGCGAGAAAGAATAAACTACCCTTACCTTTACCTTTTAGAAAACTATTTAATATTAAAGAATATAATTATTCTGCTTTATGTTGTGAGGAAATATATTGAAAACAAGGAAAAAACAAAGATATGGAGGTTTTAGTTTATAAATTTAACCTTGTAACACTATTAAAGACATTAAATTACTGGTAGGGTAAACTTAAATTATTATATTCTAGCTTTTTATCAAATGTATACAAAATAAATTAAAAAAGAATTTTATTGGTAATTAATTTATGACTAACCTAATTGTGTATAAATAATATAAAAACCACATTCCTTTGTACAAAGTTTATTTTTTCACAAAACCAGAAAGATTATCTTATGTTGTAACAATAAACTTCTGGATATCAAACAGTAGAGTTACTTTGCAAATCCTTTGCAAAATATGAACATGACAATAGTCTCTTATTGGTACTCAGTATGCAAAAGACAAATTTTGAGTGCTATATGGAAAGAAAACATGTTCAAATGACTTTGCCTTATGATTTTTAGATATGTTTTAAATAAATATTCTATAATGAAAGAAGTGATGACACAAATATATTTTGTTAAATGAATCATTGCCGAAAAAGAAAATTTCAGTATTAGTTGTGTATATACAGTATAAAAATTATATATGTACTGGAAAAATAGTTCATGATATGTGATAAAATAATTCATACTGTGGTTTAGGATGAATGGATATAAATTATCCATTTGCCTGACAGCATTGATTAAATTACCTTAAAATTGAAAAATAAAAAGGAGATAATTTGTTAAGTATTTCATATTTTCAAAAGTTCTTAGTCTAAAGTTTAAATAAGGAGAATGGTGATATTGTCAAATCTAATTCTAAATGAATTAAAAATGGGCAAATCTGCAGAATTGGGTTTTAGCATTACCTGTATTCTTGAAAAAAAATACTTTAGTTCTTTTCAAATTCAAAACATATTTATCCCCTGAGTACTTCTTTCAATTTCTAAAAGCATATTTTTGAAGGAAATCGAATCATCTAATTTCTCATTTATTTACATTCAAATAAATATAAGTTTATAAAATCTGTTTGAAATTAAAAAATCCATTTGTGGTTACCAGATTGAGATTCTATGCAAAAATCTCTTTTTTCTAAGCCACATTTCTGAGAGCAAGACTCCAGTATCAAGCACAAGTGACAGTGAAAATACAAATATTATACATTTAGGTGGAAGAATTCAACTACAAATAATCTTCAAGCCATTTTAAAATTTGATAAAAATACTCTCCAACCTAAAAATATCAATGTGTAAGGTGAGGAAACATGCAAGAATTTTCAAGCAGATAAAGTAATCTAATACTGCAGAGTTACTAGTCAGCAATGCTGGTAGTTGTTACAAAGAACTAAGGCAATATTCCATGCTTGGTTATAAGAAGCATTGTTTTAATTTGTCATCTCACATTTTAACAAGCTATTATTTAATCTATATAATTTATGTGATTATCTTGTGTTAATTATCTTCAAGGCCTATCCACTGTATAACATTTAAAATATAATCTTTCTTGTCTTACTCAACATTCTCATCAATAAAATCCTCTCATAATTAAACAAAATTCAATTCAACAATTAAATTTGTTTTTCTCGCTCTCTTATGGTATTACTTTTGTCTACCCCCGAAATAGTGTCAGTTCTTAAAGGAAAGGAATTTTTATATTTGTGTTCAATAACAATGTTGCTTTTACTTTTCATATGGTGAATTAGACCTTGATGGAAAGTGCTACTGATTAATATATAGGCATAATACAGCTATAAGACTTTAAAGTCTTGGTGACATAAGAAGGGTAAAATTTTTCACTTGGTGCTTATGAAGTCATTAAATAATTATGCTGAATAAATAGCTTTCACAAAGCTATTGAGGTCAAAATTGGACATATGTCCCTGATTGTTTCCTTAGAAGGCAAACACTCTAGTCCTGATTCAGACACATATGACCTTAACTAAGTCATTATCTTTATTGAATCTCAACTTATTTTTTTGCTATGGAAAGATAAAATTGCCCTAGATTCATGTTTTTCCAACTTCCTTGCTAAGCACCCTGAAAAAGGGATTCTGACTACCATGGAAATGGGAGAAGAAACTGAATGTAGAATTTCCTCCACTTCCATTTCCATAAGAACAATTCCATCTTTCACTTGAAGCATTGTATTTTCTCATACAGATTTATTTAGAAGGAAAATATACTGCAAAGCTAAAAGCAAGTTAACAAATGACTGAATTGCTATCTGTACAGATACTTCCTATTTCAAGATTAGTGAATCTAGGTTTTCGTCTCTAATCTTAGGGAACTTCTAGAAATGGCCCTGTGGTTTTAGTCTCTGCTGTCTTGAAGGCTTCCTTGATTCTCTGACTTTGTATAATAGAACCATGGGGAAAAACATTCACTTAAACTCCACAAAGAAATGTACCTTTTTATTCTATTTTAAATGAAAATAGAATAAATGAATTGCTTTTCCTTAACATTTTTTCAACTCTGTTTTTAAACTTTTTATTGCTTTACTGACAAACGTCTTTAATTAGGGCTATTTATACTCACTAGGGAATTTATCATTCTTTCTTTACTACATTGAAACATTTTGCTTCCCATTAGGGTACTTAGGGAGCAAGCAATAAATTTCCAATGAAAGATGGATCAGTTTTTCATAGCTATTTTTTTATTCTGAACTTCCATTGCCTTTAATGGCATGGGTTTACATCTGAGACACAAAAGAACATTTGTGCTTCTCACTCTTTAAGTGAACTTTAAATTTTTAACAAAAACCTAAGAAAGTACTAAAGTAGTGCATACTTTGTAAACTTGCACTCCACAGCCAAAAGAAAGAAGAGTGAATCCTTTGGGCTTTTGGTAAACATCCATTTTGCTACTCATAGATGCCTTCTTGTACAGAAAAATGCCTATAACATTTTCCAGGTCTGCCACTGAATATTATGTCAGCGATGTATTCACTGATGAAGACCAATGCTTCAGAGGTAATTGAGAGATCCTTCTATGTATCTTATCTTCTTTCCCTCAGATTCTGCCACACGTGGCTATATATTGATGTAGAAGATAATACTTTACACATACATATACACATACCCACACCCATTCACTCCAGCTACACATACACAAATATCTGTCAGCATTATTCTATGCATTGCAAGCTAAGTGTGTAGCAATAAAATCAGTGACATTAAGTATGAATTAATGGCACTGACAATTATATCACAATAAATTAATTTTATAGCCTGGAACATAACTTTTTTATTAAACTTGATGAACATCAGTGTGACTGTTTGAAAGGATCCATAAATCTAGTCAAGTGTGTTAGTCTGGAAAGAGGATAAAATAAGAGAATCTGACTAAAATTATTTTGATCTAAAAGATGTGCAAGATTATACATGAGGTAGATTTTGGGCCTTTAATGAAGTAATATCCAGAGATTTTGACAATCCATGAGTAATATAAAATACTTCTCTTCCTGAATCTGTTAAATGTAGAACAGAAACAGAGTAGAAGTGACTCACTAAGAAGTTTGATTTGCAGCTACATCCTTGTCAATGGCCGTATCATGAAATAGGTATATTCTAGATTGATTTTGAGGAGAATGCTTTTTGGTGCAATCATTCTTACTTATTACTTCCCTAAATGTAGAAAAGCCTCGAGGAGTTCTTTTGAATAAAAGGAATTAAATTTGGCTCTAGAATGTAATAAAAGTCAGCAAGAAGACATTTAAGGAACGCTAAAAGTATATTCAGTATAGTTTAAGGGTGTTCGTTTTAATGGAATTATAAAAAAAATTTGCGTTACATAGTTAGCTCTTGAGGTTCCCCAGAAAGAAACAAGCAAACAAATGACCTTTTACTGGAGATTTTGTAGCGTATGAGAAATTCGTGCAGAAATTGTTTTACCTGTAGGGTTCTTTTAGAAATGGAGTCAATCCAAATCCTTAATTTCATTTCTCTGAGCTTCAGTATCTTGATTCGTAAAAACTGAATTAGATCTTCTCTGGAGCTTTAAGACACTTCTATCTCCAAACTTTATGAGTGTGATACAAATTATCATTTCTTATCAAGTCCAAGGCCTTCATTTCAACAAATAAACTAACAGTGGTTGTCTAATCAATGTGCAATTGGTAGTACTATGGGTTCAAATTGTTTTAGAAAGTATTGAAATGTAACATATAGAATGGATTTTGCTTTTCAAATAAGGTATCTGCAGTCAAAGTTTCTTGATATTAAAGATGGATGAGCTAGACTAACTCTACCTAGAAATAACTTGAACCCATAAAATCCCTCTGAAAACATGTACATACACACAACTCACAACATAAAGTCATGCATCTAGTTGAGATGTAAATAACAAAAGGAACTCTCTAACATATCTTGTTATGTAGGACAAATTGATAGTTAAGGCTGAAGGAAAAGATTCCCCAATGATAACAATTGTTATTATGAGTAGAAGTATCACAGATATTAATCAGTATTATTATTTTAATTAAAATATTGTTTAGGGAAAGATGCAGGTGGGACTGAAGGTGAACAAAGGCAGACAGACTGAAAGAGAGAAGGAAGCAGCACTTTATTCTCCTGATCCCAGGACTTGAACCAGGATCCTTGGGATAGTTGTAGGCTATTTTTGGCTGGAGGCCACTGACAAACTTTTATTCTACCAGGGTGCACCTAGTATTATTTCAATCAGAAAAAATTTTTCACATCACATTTGCTATGTGCTGGGAAATGTCCTATACACTTTACAGGTGTTAACTCATTTTGATGTTCAGAAAAATTTTACATTATAGGCACTATTGTGATTTATATTCTTTGTAAAAAGAATGCCACATATATAGAGTGTATCATTTAATACAGTTTACAATATGACAAATGTTTTAAACAACCCATATTCTATTCAGTCTCTACAATAACCCAGCCAGGTATATGATGTCTATTTTTGCTTTATGTGTAAGAAAACTGAGGCTCAAATAATTTAAATAGCTTAGTGGCTAAATAATTAAAACAAGAGGGTATTTGTACAGGTGTATTTGCTGCTTAATCAGAGTTCTTAATCACTAGATTTGAGACTTCTCCGGTTATTCTTTTTCCAAATGTATAGTAATTCAACATCTGGCAAAATGAAAAGATAAAATTAAGTGGCTAGGAAGAATATTCTATAGTGTTATTTATATCTCAAATATCTTTAGACGTCAATAAGATCACTGCACTTTCTCAGGGAAGATTTACATTTGATCCAAGACTGCGGCCTCTGGTAAGCTGAGGTATTAGGTTGAACCACATGAAATTGCTGATACATGACTATAGTTGACCCATAAATTTCAAATTTAACTTAATACATGAACCTGCTAGCAAATTTTGAGTAATAATTTGCAATCTCAATTAAATATTAGATTTTGATTGATTGACAAAGAGGAAGACTCCTTGCAGCAAATTTGTAATATATACTTTGATTGCATTAGAATTTAGATCTCCTTGGCATTATTACATTTAATAATTCATGATTTTAAAGTCAGACTTTGCCTAGTCATTTACCGTTCTTTACATAAATGGTTCCAAACTACCAAATGCCAGAGGGCTTTGAAATTTAATAATTTTGCTTCCTTTCTTGTGTTACCTGACCCCACAGACTCAATATTCCTGTTTTCACTCAGATGAGAATGTAAGTCCCATATATCAATAAGCAGAAGTGGGCCAATCATCTAGTGCGTATGAGTCAGTTGCTTTATTACAAGTTCTGATGAGTTAAATCCTCATTAAGCAATGATTCAGTCCCCTTTGCTGTTTTTAAATTGATGTTGCTCAGCTAAAAACCCTTTTAGCTTTTGCCTATCATGACCCAATTGGTTAAACCAATTTGCTCTATGGAATTCTGCCTGTTGAAATAAACAGTGTGGTTGTAATTTTTCTGCCTGATACATCCCAGTGTTCTAGCTGATGTTAACAAGATGTTCCTTTAGCATAGAGTTGTTTGTCCAAATACTAAAATGAAATGTGAGAAGGATACCTAGCTTTAAACACAGGTTACTAGACAGAAATCTAGCTGAGAAAAACATTGGTTATCATTTGAAAATTCCAATATTCAGTACCAATTTGAATCATAAATTAGAAAACAAAAAACACAAAAGAATTTTGATTAAAGATAGTAATTGACAACATACTCCATAATCAGTTGTGAAAGTTAATTTCTTTCATGTAGGAAGAACTTCAAGGCTAATTTAACAGACTACCTGACTACAGCAAGCATATTTGTTTGTGTAAAGGTGTGTGTTCTAGATACCCAAATTTGCCTCTGGTTGGTTCAGTTACTTTTCAATTTTAAGGAGTCACCATAGCAAAACCTCTTGACTAGTGAACCTGGTTCACATTTTCAATTGTTCATTAAAGTCCAGATTCATTTTAAAGCTTCCAGAAATCAAAGTTCTCTTTGAGGCAGTGCCTTACTTTTTCATTTATCTTTCTTGTAACTGGTCACACAAAGGGGAGGAACTTTGATTCCCAAATCCTGAGTTTGCTTTTCGTGTTACAATGACAGTCTAACAGGTCCCATGACTATTGTGCTGAAATAATTGCATTGCTCCTCACTCACCTAAAATCTTTCTCACTAGATCCTTCATCCTAAACTGGTATCAGAAGCAGCTGTTTCAGTTCAGGAACAGGCATTCTCCATGACCAGAATGTTTCCTTTTCGCGCACTCACCCTTTTAGTCACATCACTTCAAACGCTCAAACTTTCGTCTGCTCCTCTCGGACACTGAGACTGAAATACTTTGTTTAGAGACTATTTATTATAAGGGTAAATTTTTTTTGAGTTCCTATGTGAATTTATTGTTGGTATTCCCTTATCTACCTGTGTTGCATGAATCCCTGTAGATAAGTAGTCAAAATGCAAGAAAGAAATCCTTTTATGAGATTATCATCTCTATTTCTTTCCTTTAGTTTTCTCAGTTCTCACCTCATAATCTCCTGTCAGAATGAATTACTAGCAATTCCTAGAAGAGTCCTTGTTTTCCTAGATCTCTGTTTCGTTGAAAATGTTTCTTCTTCTTCCAGGAATATTACCACCACTTCTCTCTTCTTTCCACCAACCACACTCCAACCACTCTGCCTTTAATGGAGAATCAGTTCAACTCAGTGCTCTTGCAGTAAACATGTTATGATTCCTTTGGGTCCTTCCTTGAAGCTGTTACCACAGCACTTTGAGTTTTAGTTTAATCTCTTGCAAATAATTTTCTGACATTCTTCAATTTAACAACTGAGACTTAGCAAAGAGTTGATGCTATATACATATGCATATGCAGATATCATGAATAAACATTATTTAAAGGAGAACCTATAAGCCAAACCAAGAACTTGGTGTTTATCAAAACTTGATTTAATTATATTTTTATCTATCACTTTTCAAAGATATTTTAATCACATATGCATGTATTCTAAACATGTATTTAATCTTCCTTGACAATGGCATAATAAACATCCGCATACATACATAGCATGTGCATACCTATATTATCTGTATATATGGCATGTACTCTTTTTCCGAAATTTTCTTTTCTTTTCTTTTTTTTTTTAATGGAGGCAAGTAGGCAGGCAAGTAGCAAGAGAGAGGAGGAGCA
The DNA here is from genome assembly GCA_004363575.1 of Solenodon paradoxus. NCBI lineage: Eukaryota > Metazoa > Chordata > Mammalia > Eulipotyphla > Solenodontidae > Solenodon > Solenodon paradoxus. The sequence goes on along the minus strand of RJWH01000275.1, from coordinate 353,575 downwards.
AGCACTTTATCTATTTTTTTATTTAGTTGTTCACATTGGTTATTCCCTTTCACATGGATCTTGAACCCTCAATCTTGGAATGTCTGCAAGACTACTTCCAGGGTGTGCTGGACTGGTAGGCTACTAGGACACTCACTGCTTTTCTTTATTTCAAGATTATGGAGATTTGCCTATCTTTTTACAAATAGTTCTTGAGCATTATCTTCCACTAGTTAATATGATTCCATTGTATAGTTATACCAACATTTGTATAGTGAAACTTTGCTATGAACATTTGACTGTTTATATTTAAATATGCATTGTAATATTTATTTAGAAATTATCTCAGTAAAGTACATCAAATTCCTTTATTTTTTTTCTCCAAATGATTGAACATTTAAATTACATTATTAAACCCTTTGATTATCTGAAATTGATTCCTGTTTATGGTGTGAGAAAGTGATTCATTTATGTTTACATGAAATATGTCCCAGTACAATTTTATTGGTCACATATTTCCTCAGGGATTTGTAATATCCCTTCAGGATTTTAAAAATGTTTCTTTATCAGATATATTTATTCTATTATTGTGCAAATACATTTTTTTTTTTTTTTTGTCTTTGCCATCAGTTTGACTATGAATTACTCTGGGCAGGAGTTCATTTGACTTTATACTGCTTGACTTCCTGAATCTATGGATTCATGAATTTTATCAAGCTTTGAATATCCTCAATCATGATTTCTTCTAATACTGCTCCCCTACCATTTTACCAGGATTTTCATGTCCCTTCATAAATTATAAGAAGTTCCATAGCTTCTTAGAATACACTTAGGTAACAAATGCAAAATGTCCTCCATCTTTCAAAATTATTTATCAGCTTACCAGTTAAGAATCATATAACATCTAGTTAAATGTAATCATTGAAACTCAGAATTCTTATCCAGGTTAATGATTTGTCCCAAGGACAAAATCTAAGCCTGAAAACTTACCATGTAATAAGGTCTATGAGTTTTTTTGTTTACTAGCTGATACCCTTTCTGATCCCTCAGCAATAAATATGATTACGGAAATGATACATAAGTTTACATAGAAAGGACAGTATCATCTGGCGCCAGGGTCCTATGAAAGGACAGTATAAAAGTGTTGACTTTCTCTGGATATATGATGGTGATCATTGACTTCTACTCCAAGAAGTCAACTACATTTCTGTTCTTGCAGGCCATGGGTGATTTGCTCAGTCATGGATTTCTGGCTACTTATGAATTATGAAAACAGCTCCTTGGGCTTTCATTATACCCCTCTTATGGCTACATTTGGTACATGAATAAAATCTCTCATATTTGCCTCATTATCAGTGAAAATGACATTTACTTTCCATTTTATCTATTGCCCTGTTTTCCCGTTAGTTATAGTTGAAATATGCTACTAACAATCTTCTTAAAAATTTATTCAGTGAATAAAGGTTAAGATTTTATAATATATATGTAAATGTTTTATTTTCTGAATTTGTAGCAGTTCACAGAAGAGACAGAATCTCTACCTCTACAGTTCTCATGTAGAGGAAGCAATTAACAAATGCAGTGATTATTACATTTATAAAATGTAAGAAAATGACAAGTACTATAGAGAAATGTAAAATGGTCAACAGTAAGAAGAAAGCCCAGAGGTGGATATACTGTTTGCATTTCTAAATGTTGCACTCAGTGCAAGTCTCAATACATTGACATTTAAGCAAAGATTTAGATGTCCTCCCAATATTTTCCAAACTCCGGAAAGTATTTGTTATCCTTTGTACTCCTAAACACATGGCTTAAGATAAGGGAAAAACACTTCGTTTCATGGGAGGTGAAGAAGACTCAATTCCCTACCTTTTTTGAGGTTATCAAACTAATTTATAAATCTTAGTACATTAAATTTTCTAGGCAATTTTTTGTTAAAGAAACAAATAATCAGAAGATACAGATACTGAATAATTTATATATAAACAAGTTGAGTCCTAATTTTAAGGAAATATGCCCTATACCCTTGTATGTCAGAAGAAACTGGGACTACTATTTTGTGTATTTTTTTTTCAATCATAAACCAACTTTATACCATGCACTGTACTGAAATGAACAAAATAGTCATATTTCCTATGTTTTAGAATTATAGTCTGGTGAGGATAAACTGACATTAAACAAATAATTACAACAGTAATGGCCATCGCAAAGGAAACATCTAAATGCTGGGGGAGTAGGTAATATGAAGTTGACGTATTTGAAAAACCAGACAAAGCTTTCATGAGGAAATGACATTGAAACTGTGTGTTAAAGGTCAAGAAGGAATCAGGCAATGTTAGTGGACTCTGGGAATGCTACTTCTAAAATAAAGACAACCAGAAAAGTGCAGAGATAGGAATCGATAGGGTGCTTTCTAAATAACAGAATATCAGCCTAAAAAGCTTGAAAATTAATGACAGAAATAATGGAAATGTTTAAGGTAATCTGAGCCATTGCTAAGAATCAGGTTGTTTGAATCAGACCAACATAATTCAAAGTTAACTCAATATCTAGTTTCATTAATGAATTCAAGCATGCAAACATCAAGGAAATACTTCATAAGACATGTATCAGGTAGACAAGATGGTGCCAGAGAGAGGAAAACATATATTGTAAGTCCTAAATCAAGCAGGTGAGCTCTGGAATAGCATGTGTAGCTCCCCAGGCTCTTCCTTCCTGTATTGGGTATACCCTGTCTGGTCTACAGCAAGAGATAAAGTTCTTAAGTAAATTTTGTGGGTCACTTCACACAGCAGGGAGAAGATAAGTTACAAAACGACTATTATTTATTCAAGAAAGTTGTATATCTTCAATTACTTTATCCAAGGATTGGATCTAATAAAATCATAGATTATATGTTGTTTAACAATTCTAAACTTGAGCCATTTTATGAAGAACATCTTATAGATAATTTCCTCTTCAAAAATATCATTAGTCAGTATTTCTAGGATTCTGCTTACATTCACAAGTAGATGAACCTAGGTTACCTGCTTACTTTTTATCCTGGAAAAATTCCCTTGAAATGAAAGAGGCTTAGATTTTAGTTTATTTGCTTTAACTCTGTCATATCCACATGCATAAAGACTTTCTCATCTTTATTATTGTTATTAGAATGACATTTTCTGTATTCTAGTCTTTTGATAAATAAATGAACCACCCCCTTCTCTCAGACTGAAGTGCAGATCTTAAGTGAGCAATGGTACTGTTTTAAACTTATCTATATTTAAAAGCAAAGCTTTTGTGGAATGTTTTGATGGTAGTGGGTATAAAAACTTCAAGACATTCAGGTAGATAGTCAAAATATATCATTTGATTTAATTAAAAGTAAATTTGATTCTCAGTCCCCACTCTGACTGGATACCAATATTTGTAAAGCTTACTACATATTAAGTTTTCCTTCATCCTCTAGACTCTTAAACTATCATAAGTATTTGATCCTTAGGGAGCTATTCAGGGGAAATTCTCTGATCTTCAGTCATGTAGCTCCTATTAAGACTCCCATTATCTAATCCTGCATGAACCCTAGAAGTTTATGCAGACACTAAAAAATCTATTGACCTTGCCATTATGTAATGAATATCTGTAATAGAAATAGTAATGTTCAGCAAAGAGTCCACTTCATCTATGAGTTCACTTTCTATCTTGAAGTTACATGTGGACATACCACAGATATTGGCCAATGGATTGAGCAAAACGGATGCATGCCTTTTGTGGCTAAAGTAGAAGAGAGAAAGTGTTGGTCCTCTTTCCGTTTATGTGCCTCAATAAACATGAAGCAGCATTTTGAGAAAGAGGATCCTTCAGTGATTCAAGTTTCTGAGTATCTGTGTAAAATAGGGATACATGATATTGTAAAATGAATTAGTCATGAACATTTGGATAACTGGCAATTGAAACTGATGGAATGTGTGTTACTGCCATTTATCGCAGATCAGCATACATACTATATTATGCCTTTTTCTATCTGTGAGCTTTTTGCTCTAAGGTTCAATGATCCTATGATACCATTTAGGCATTGTCTTTTAAATTGGTATCCTCTCCTTGGCCTCCAATAATGACCCATCATGGAACTCTACTACTTGTGGAGCTCATAGTCTTTGAAACAACACTCAGATTAAAATATGTTTAACTCTTAGTTTCCATTCGGCAGTCACATCTCTTTCTTCCCTTAAAATGTTTGCAAATTCGATCTTCATTTGTTTTCATCTTTCAAAAGCTACAGTAGAATAAAATACTTTCTCACAATTTTTCTTAAGGAACTCACTCTTTACTGAATCATGGAAAAGTTGGTAAAAATGGTTTGATTGTTTTGAATAGAAAAATGAAAACATTTCTCCCCCCAAACTTATGGATAGCATTAAGGTGTCATTCTTTATAATTCTTTTTAGCAGTGAAAGTGAAATATGATTTTTATTTATCTCAGTCAATTGCACTGCCACACAACTGGAGTTCATCATGATCTGACCCTGAATCTTGACATCTCACGGATTGTACTTGACTTATAAGTGGTAAACTTGAATAAATAAAATGTCAGTGAACAGCCTTAAAATGGATTATCTTACTATATTAAACATTCTGTATGACTCTTACATCAAATTTTTGAAAATCAGACATTCCTGAGTAGAGTGTAAAATATTTCTGTCACCCTAGTTCCAAACCAACAATTTTCATTGTCATATTTTCTTTCTTCATTCCTATTCAACTTCTTTTCTTCACAGGAATATTCTTCCTTTCCTCTATTTTCAACCTTATGTTTTTCTTTGTGTCTCTGTTTCTGTGAATGACAAATACATTCATTGAATAAAACTAGTTTCTAAAACATATAACCATTTTGTCCAGGAAAAGTTGACTACCACATTTCTTTAAGAGCAATTTTAATGTCCAGAAACTTTCAAAAGGACTTCCTTTTCCTCTTTATAATTTGGGAAATGTAAGATTTTTATTTTGGGATCATTGTCACTGTACCTGTTCAAAAGTGAGTAATGAACTTGCTGTCAGTTTTCTGATATACATAGTACAGAGAAGTAAATTGTTTTCATTCTTTGAATATGTTAAAAGACTCCTCTTGACCCTACACCCCCAAAAAGAAAACTTATTCCTGCTTTAAGATAGACATTTTTGACTATGATATTGTTGCCTGAAAATATTTAATATATTTAGAATCAGGCCAAAGTCAACTTTATATTATTTATTCAGATTTCCATTATTAAATCTCCTCCCCTACATACATATTCGAGTCCTATTTAATATTCACTAGTATGTATTTTTAGTAAACAATTAATTCTACAAAAATGCATAAATTAGGATTAATTTTTTATTCATTTTGTTTAAATTTTTACAATTTACAAGACAATTTCTATGAAGAAATAACAGTCATTAACAACAATGCTTTTTTCCTATTATTTCTATGGGAAAAAATTTACAATATTTTGGTGTTCTTCAACTGGAATCATATGTGGGACACTTCTGCTGGACTGAAAATGATTCCTAGGTATGAGAGGATTCTTAGCCATAGGGTTTCTATCAATGAATATTGGGGTCTGTAACATCCTAATGTAATTAGATGATGAATATAATAAAATACAATTCATATAGATATCCAAAAAATTATTCACATTCCATATTCATGTTTCATTTTTTTAAATTGGTTTTGATTGGGGCATGTATACAATTTGCACTAAACAGTTTTCTGTTCAGGAGTGATTTACTGTATTGAATTTCTGCTGACTCAATAGCTGTTGCTTTTTTTCTACTGACACAATCAATCACTTAAATGTTTGTAAATGAGTATCATTTTCTGATGCTAATGTTTGAATGGAAAAATACTCAAAGGATTATTTTTCCTCACCTTCTCTTTTCTATTCTTCTATTCTTATATTTCCTTATTTCTTCTGATGTTGTCAAAATCTACCTGCAATATATTATCTACCTTTTCTTCTATATCTGCGATTTCTTCATATGCATATATTATTCATGTGATACAGATTCTGTCTTTATAACTTACTTGTCTGTGGTTGGGAAGCAATATTTTAGCATTTCTAGTCTAAATCCCTGAGACTGCGATTGTTATGTTCACTGTGTATCCGTAGAGTTTGAAATAATTTCTGGAAAAAAATAAGATTGCAAAACATGTTTTTGTCTGACAAGTTCCCGTTTTACCAGTTTTAGGTCACTTTAATACTCTTTTCCATTCATCTACCTAAATATGTAATTGTATTCTTAAAGCAAATGAAGAGCACTCTTGATTCACATTAGTTTCATATACTGACTTCACCCATTACAGATTTCACTTCTGAAAGTTTCAGCACTGTTACAATTTTCAGTAGGCGGGTTAAATAATTGATGTTGTGGTTATTCTTCATACTGTTAGCTCAATATTCTCTGCTGTCTTACTTGTGGTATCATGGAGTCTGATAGCCCTGAATCTTACTTTGGAGACCACCTCTTTCTGAATTTTAAGATCGTTATGTTCAGAGTCCTCTGTGATCTTTTTAAGTCATAGGAGAGTTCTGACAGGTCCACTTTAAGCAGGTCTTTGAGTCGCTTTAGATTTTTTCAATCAACAAATTAGACAATGGAAGATAGGCATTGTCCTGCTTTTCACTGAGAGCATATATACCAGATTTCCAAAATGTATATTTAATGAGAAGAAGATGGGAAATGAGGAGAAAGGCTTTGACTCACATCACGTACATTTGTGGTCAGAATTTCTTGAAAAAGTTTCATGAGTTTGTATTTCTTGTCTCTTTTAAACTATGATTATAAATTATTGGAATACATTGAAAATTCTTCTTCTAATGCTTTGTTGTCCTCCTATTATATCTAATAGTAAGGCTGCCAAATAAAATACAGGACACGCAATTAAATTTCAATATTTTAAGTGCAATGAATATGCTTAGTCAAAGTATATTGCATGAAATATTTAAGGACTCATACTAAAAAATACTTCACTGTTTATCTGTATTTCAGATAAATCCAGTAACCCTCTATATTAGATACTCAAAATGGAGTTAATTTTTTCAAAACCTAGCTCTTCTAGTCCTTAAAAAGAAGATCCAAATGGAACTGGAGTCAGACCCTTTCATTCTCTACTTAAGAGATCCACATAAAAAAATATGTCTATCATGACATAAAAAGTGGTTCAAATCATAAACCCTGAGAAAAACTTTCTGATTCAGCTACTGTATCCACAACTTACTCCTATTGGATTTGAGGTAATTTACTTATCTTTTCTGTTCATCAGCGTTATCACCAATACAATGGGAATTAAAATAACATTCTAAAGATTTGCAAGGCATAGTATATAAGATAGCAATAAATATTTCACAAAAATAGAAAATTTTAAACAAGTTCTTATTTTCTTATGTTTAAGTACTTTCTTATTTATGTTTGTGTTCCAATTCCCTTCTGATGGTCTGATGAAATATAAAGAAAATGGTGCATTTACAAATCATTTCCTTAATTTGAGAAGGTCATAGACTCTGAAGCCCATGTTCCAGGAAGACAGAACGAATCTAGCAGCGCTTTTATATACATTTAGATCTCTCTGCATTAAAATAAAAATTTTGTTAAATGAAGTAGTCTCATAAAACCAACAGATCTTCTCTTTTTGCTAAAGCAGAGCTATCATTTCTTAACCTTGGGATCCCCAATAATTCTTCTTATAAAGGGCTGAGGCAGTAAACTTGAGTTGATGGCATATTGCTGACTGATGTGCTCTCTAGATGGCTTCAAATTCACTTACAGCATTTTGCTAGTTGGGCACATATTTAATTTTCTTGGCACTGTATGCAATGATCTGCAGCCTTGAACTTAAATAGTGAATTTTTCAGGGGGTACTTCATCTTGTGCTTTACACAGCAGAACACAAACTATAAAAGAAAAACTCTTTAAAAAGTGCTCTGAGAGTTTAATTATATCACCCAGTATGCTTGCATGAATAATTATCCAAATAAACTTTGTCTTATCAAATAGTTACCATTGTCTAAATTAAAAATGATCCATATTATTTTATCATTCTTTTTATCCATAACTGCAGATGAAAGAAAATGAGGGATATTGGAGCACATATAAATTGTATATTTATTTTCCATCAATGCTGCATGCATGAATGTCATACTAAATTGCACAAATTAAAATATAAGTCTTTGTTCTTAAGATGACCATAGTCATTAACTAACAGCCAGATCTAATAAAGTCAGCCAAGTTTCACAATATTCTAAGTGATAGAGGGTATTGTAGATGGATATGCTATGTGAGAGGAATATTTCTTAATTAGCAATAAAAGAACAAGGGACCATAACTGCTTTATCCAGCATAAGTTTTACCTAAATCATAGGAGAGGACATTCATTCTTAGATATTTTTACAAGATAACATTATTGAGCTTGGTAAGGTTAACCCATTTGTCCAAGGTCACAAACACTTAAGTTGCACAGCAGAAGTGGAACATAGGCTCTAAACTGCATAGTACAGTATTATGGCTAAGAGCTGCCATTGACTGAATACATATGCAAAATGAATTGTAGATTTCACCATCAACTTTTTGTTCCTTTTATCTTTATTGAGGTATGGTTTATAAATAAAATTTTCAGATATTTAAAGTGTACAGTGTGATGGTAAAATATACATATACGTTGTAAAAGAATTCCCGTCATAGGATTACTAGCAATTCCTCCTGATTTATCTTTTCTTTTTGGTGAGAACATTTTAATTGCACTATCTTAGCACACAAATGCAGGATTTCTTATTTTCCCTTTTTCCTTTAAGGCTGAATAGCATTTCATTACATGGAAAATATGTTTTTAATCCATTCATCACCTATCAATGGGCTTTCAGGTTGTTTTAGGTTGTTTGAATACTTCAACTGTTATAACTAAAACTGCAATGAACATAAGGGTACAGAAACCATTTTGAAAAATTTACTTCCCTTCCTTTCAATATATACCCAGAAAGGAGATTGCTGAATCTCATGGTAGTCTTGTTTTAATTTCTTGTGAAACCTCTTTACTATTTTCTGTATAGCTATTTCAGTTTGTATTTCTACCAGCAATGCAGTGTTCTCTGTCTTCCACATCCTCATCACTACTTATCTCGTTCATTTGTTTTCTTTTTTTCATTTATTTCTTTTTTATAGTGATATTTATTATTTCTTTAGTTCATTATGCTAAATTACAGTTAGGATATTGAAATCACATCTCAGTCTAATTTCACAACACTGCCACTTTTTCCCCTCACTGCCGCTCCCCTCCATAACCAGTCTTGAGTCCTATTATTTTTGTTGGAATTTGTGTGTTCATTCGTTTCATTTCATTGTATTTCATCTTATATTTTTTTAAGGAAGCTGGCAGGCAGGAAGAAAGAGCAGGGAGAGCATTTATTTATCCATGTTTTTGCTTATGTTGGCTGTTCCTCCTGGCCTGGGTCACAAACCTGAATCCTTGGGTCCCACAGGAACCACATTTGAGCCAGATAACTAACACCCAAGTTATGAGGGTGTTCCAATAGCTTAATTTTTTTGACAATAGACAGTGGTACATGTGCAAATTATATATTTCTGTGACTTTGATTTGTGTTCTCTGATGATTACTGTTGTTGAATATATTTTCCTGTACCTGTTGGTCATTTGTATATTTTCTTTAGAAAAATGTGTGTTGAGGTCATTTTCCCAATTTTTAAAATAGGAAAACTGTTTTTCTGTGGTTCTGAGTTCTTGGCGTATTTTGAATTTTAACCCCTAATTATACATGTAGATTACAAAATTCTCTACAGTTTCATAGATGACCCTTTCACTTTGTTGCTAGTTTCCTTTGTTGTGCAAAATTATTTAGTTTGAAGTAGTTTCAATGATTTATTTTTGTTTTTTTGTCTTTGCTTTTGATGTCAAATCCAAAAAGCCATTGTCAAGGTTAATGTCAAGGGTAGTTCCCCCTTTGTTTGATTCCAGGAATTTTACAGTTTCAAGTCCTATATTTAAGAGTTTGATTTATTTTGAGTTGATTTTATTATGATGTAATATAGGGAACCAGTATCATTCTTTTGTATTTGACTATCCACTTTTCCCAGTAACATTTTTTGAAGAGACTCTTTCCGCCCCATTGAATATATTTGACTCCTGTGTCAACAATGAATGGAATATATGTATATATAGATATATATATAGATATATTCCATTTCTGACTTCCCTTTTCTAAGTTCCATGAATCTGTGTATCTGTCTTTATGCCAATACCATACGACTTTGATTCGTAAAGTTGTTCAATGTATTTTAAAAACCAGGAAATGTGATTCCTCCAGTATTTATCCTCCTCATTATTATTTGGTTAATCATGGTCTTTGGTGGTTCCATATAAAACAGGATTTTTTTTTCTGAAATAAAGCCATTAGAATTTTTATAGCAATTATCATTAATCTGTAGATTGGGTGGTATGGTCATTTAATTATAATGCATCTTCCAATGCATGAACACAGAATACATTTCCATTTATTTGTGCCTTCTTCAATTATCTTTATTAATGTCTTAGAAATTTCAATGCATGATTCTTTTATTTCTTTAAATTTGCTCGAAGTACTTTAATTTTGAAGCTATTACAAATGGAATTGCTCTCTTAATATTTCTTTTAGTAATTTTTGATAGTGTTGAGAAATGCATCTGATATGTGTAAATTGATTTTGTTGTATGAAACTTTACTGAATTTATCTGTTCTAGGTTTTTAGTGGAGTCTTCATACACCCACACGCACACACACTTATATAACTATAAATATATATTATGTATAATCATTTTCTTTAAAAACAGACAACTTCAATGGAAGTCCTACAAGAGAAAAAAGAGAATGAGAAAAGAAAGAACTAAAAATCACCCAACTTGGAAAGCAAGAATTAAAATTTTGTCTGTTTTTAAAGTGATTGACCCACAACAATTACAAAATTATTCTGAATTTAGCTAAATGTTCATCTTTAACATTAATTTTAAACATTCATATATTTTCATGTTAGTAATTACAGCTTTTCATTTCAGTTGGAATTTTAATATTTTTGACAATGTTGGTGTTCAAATGAAAATCTGTTATCCTGTTTGGCAAACTTTTCCCATTCTAAATAGTTCTCTCTCCTTTAATTCTATGGACAACTTGCAAGGTAGCATAATCTTGCCTGACAACTGCTTATTTTTGTGTTTGTTTGTTTTTTAGTACTTTGAATATCTCATCTCAATCTAGAAGTAGTTCTAGATTGCCAAATTTTGTTGAAAAAAATCTTTTTTAGTCCTTTTTGGATTTATTGGTATGAAAATAGTTATATTATCTTGATAATTTTAATATCCTTTCTTCATCCTCAACTTTTGGTCATTTAATTATGATATATCTTGATGAAGACCTCTTTGAATTCATCTTTATTTTAAATCTTAAGATATTCTGTATCAGAAAGCCTGTTTCACACTATTTAGAAAATGTCCAGTTGTAACTTACTTGGTTAAGCTTTCTCCCCCTTTATATTTTCCTTTTATACATCTGTACTGTTTATGTTGGTTCTCTTGCTGATATCTCATTAGTTACCTAAACTAAACCTATCTTTATTTTATTCATTTTCTTTCTGTTACTCTGGATGAACTTGACTGCCCTACTTTTTGAGATTGCAATCCTCTCTTCTACTTAATGTAACTATTATATTGAATCCTTCTATTCGCATTTTTTAGTTCAGTTACCGTATTGTTCCATTCATTTTGTTTACTATTCTCTTTGTCCAGTATTTTTTAGTTTTCTTCTTTATCGAAATTCTCCCTTTGTTCATGCTTTGTTCTCCTGACTGGTGAGCATTTTATGACCACCATTTTAACTCTCTTGGATTAATAATATCTCTGTTTCATTAAGATTTGTTACTGGAGATTTATTTATCGTTTCATGTGTATGAGACATATTCCCTTATTTCTTCATTTTTTTTTTTTTTTTTTTACTTTTTATGTTCATTCCTACACATTATACAAAATAGCCATCTCTTTCATTCTTGAAGGACTTGTCTCATGCAGGAGATAAACCTCATTAATCAGTCTGAGCCAAGCTCCTGATTGCCTCTTAAACTTTTGTGATTATCCAGATTGCCATCTTTATTCTTAGTAGCTCCCAGGAATTGAGTATGTGCCAAGACCAATCAGTACTCCAACAGGAAGGACTGCAGTCAGCAAATAGATGCAGGTTGATTAGAAGCTGGACACTCAGGCAGTAGCTGAGAATGCATGCAGTCTAATCCCTCCACGAAGAAACTGAGAAAGGCGTTTTTGTCTTTTCCCACTGTACCGGTCCTAGGTAGATAACCGTGGGTGGGATGTTCTGTACTTGTTTAAAAACTTTTTTTTTTTGTTTGCTGTACTCCTGTGGGATCCATGAATTTAAGCTCAATTGGTTATAAGAATGAGATGATTCGGGAGCCTGTCACTAAAATGGTAGTAGAAGTAGGGCACCAGATGTGTTTATAAGTTCCTATCAGGGAGATGCTGGTAGTTTGGTTTTATTGCTGGAGTGAGCCAGAGGGAGAAGTTGGAGAAACTGACCACCGGCTCCCTAAGTATCATGGAGAATAGTCAACACTTAGACACATGATAACTAGAAGTTGGACATTCATACAGAAGCTTTTACAATATTCAGTCAGATTCCTTTCAGAGAACAACTGGAAGATGAGTGTTTTTACCTACTCCCTGAGGAGACACCTACAGGCATGACTTTGTGTACTTGCTAAGAAGCATAGATCTATAAGATTCATGCACGCAAATCTCACTGACTTTCAGAGTTAGGTGTTTTGGTGACCCAGCCTTTGGAAGGGAGCCATAAGCGTTGGTATGTTGTATTCTTCCTCAGTGACAGGTCTTTGAGGACCTGAATGTTTCACTTGATTACATAATACTGTGCTGGGAATGAAATCTATGGCAAGACTGTGTCTCAGTTTTTATTGCCCATTTCAATGTGGGTATTTTCTCAGTCACCCAATATATGAAAATCACTCTGCTAGTTTGTTTTAATTTCTCAAAGAAGGAAATGTTCCTTATGTAGCTGTAGATTTAGTGCAACTGTGTGAAGGGGAGATTCAGGAGCATCCTAACTCACCATGTAAGTAAAACAAACAAACAAAACAATAAAAACCACCGACACCCCAGATTTTGACATCTATATCTTAAAGATGAATTTAACCCAGATTCACAACAACATAATAGTGACTCTCCTTGTTATGACCATTTAAAGAATGAGACATCTAAAACATCGAAGTACTAAAGTAGTTTTCTCAACAAGGGATGACTCCCTGATTTGTAGTATCACGTTGCACCAATTCTAAAGTTAACTTGTTTTTCTTTGAATATTTTCCTCTTAGAAACCAGGATTCATTTTATAATCTGTTAGTCAGAGAACAAGGGAGATATACTTGTCATTGCCTACTGGTGATTAAACTTGATTATAGTCATTCTCAATGTCGTCCCTTCGATTGAGTTATATACATTGTTAAAACTACAGATGTTGAGTATAATTGCCATCTTAAATGTCTTCAAAGACATTACATTATTCTATAGCTCAATACTGAAACTAAAAGTTACAATTCAGACATTTTCCCCTTCAATGTGGTACATAAAGTAATGATTGATTTTACAATAAAGACATCTGTATTTGACAGAATTGAATAGGTAGGTTTGTACTCAAACCTCCAAAATAAGCATAATAATGTGATGCTATGATAATTTTCCAACAATCTATACTATATATAATCATTTAAAAGTCATAGAAGTGTGCAAGTTATATTACTTTTAAAAAGATGCATAATTAAGCACCAAAATATTACACACATTGTTTTCTGTTATAGAATATGGAGAACTTGATATATGTTTTCCATTATGATAGTTTTCTCTCCCTTTTTTTTTTTTTTTTTGGCATGTTTTAAATATACTGAAACCAATTCAGTCTATGAATGGATTTTATCATATGCAAAGACCATATTATAATACACTTCATTTCTGTGTGTGAACATAACTTTCATTAAAAAAAAATGTGTACTAAAAAGAATGTGTTCTTATTTTCATGGACGAAGTTACCCAGACACATGTACAGCACTTAAGGACAATAACTTGACCTTAGAAGTTAAATAAGCAGTTAAAGTCCCTGTCTGGTATTACTTGAGGAAGAGTCTCAGCAATAAAAAATACATAGACCTTATAAAAATGTTAGATATAGCAAATATTGAAAATTAGATGATGTTTTCCTCTGGCCTCTCTGCCTAGAAAATTTCATTTACAACCTCTTTCATTTTTACATTGCTCTAATGATATCTGTTCACTATTGATAATTAATCTAGATAATGACATTCCTGAATATGATGCCACATCTCTGGACGATGAAGTGTGTCCAACATGCCATTAAAATTCCATTAAAGCTTTATTTACCAGCCTCAAATTAAAAATAAACATTGGTCATACATAAAAGAGAATAATGATCATATTGACCTTGGAATGTTCCTTCTACAAAACCTAAAGACTGAGGTAATGGTGAGCAAAGAGTGCAGCCTTTGGTGAAGGAACTCTAACTGGAAGTGTGCTCCATCATTTCCAGATAGCAAATCTAACAGCAAGACATCCTAAGGAATATGTAGTTATTAATATAGTAGTTAATAATAAAATTTGTCAATAGAATAGCAGTACAATAAGATTTCAAATTATATGAAGTCAAAAGTGGAGAATTTTAGCACAGAATATGCACTTTGAAACTACTTAATAGAAATTCTGAACTCCAAGTCTCAACATTCTGACATCAGTCTCCTGCACATCAACTATGTGTCAGATAAAGCTCTTAAATAAAAGGCACACAAGACACACCCTTGATCATCCCAAAACCATGTTATATTTAGAGGTGCCACTGATATTAATGTGATTTTTTTTCTTCCATTCTTCATTTATCAGTTTCTTTTGTGTTAAGTGAATGAAGCTTTGATTTGTATCTTGTGTTTCTTACTTCTCTTGTATTTATTTACCTTCTTTTAATGACTTCTTATATTTCTTTGACTACTTTTGCCAAATCCTCTTGTAATTCATTAAATTGTTTTTCTGAGATTTTATTTCAATCGCTGAATTTCTTTATGGTTGCTGCTTTGATTTCTTTATACAATAAGAAGATATAATTAATCCTCCATGTCTTCAAATTTGGTTTCTGGTGAGGTATCATTTTATCTTTATGATGTTACAATACCTCAAAGTCTCAGAGTATTTTATGCTCACTTCTTTCCCAGGACAGCTTTGAAACTTAACTATTTTTCTTTGATTCTAATACACACACACACACACACACACACACATACACACACACATTGTTTCTGAAGACGAGCCCACATCCTGAAGTCATCTAACTCATCCCGTACCCCCACCAACAGCTGTTTCATTAGCATGCAAAGAATAGTAAAATCAAGGGTTTAGTAGTTCTGTATAAGGGAAAGAAAAAACCCAAATATTAATTTTGCATCATATCACAGAGAAAATGGTTACTTTCCCGCTAGAGGAAATTATATTATGGACAAGATCACATAATTATCTCAGAGAAGGCAATAAGGAGCTATCCACAAGGACCTGATATATAATAATCTTAGACTCTAAAATGTGTCCAAATTTATTTGTAACTTTCATTGTATTTATTTGATTATGGTTAAAACAAAAAGCATTCTTAGTAAAAATGCATCATTCTGGACAAAGAAATACGAAAAGACAGTTATCTTCCCCAAGTTTGGACTAGTGGTTCAAAAAAACTAAACAAAACACAAAGAATTGAGCCAATGGCTACCAGTTCAAAAGAAGAGTTCAGGCTGAGATCTGGAAGTGCAGCAAGAAAATAAATGACTTTATCTTAGGTCCCAAATATAAATGTTGCCGAGAAAAATCATCTTTCCAAAGAAAAATATATTTATACTTTTCTTATAATTTTCTGCTCAATTCTGGTCTTGTGTGGTCATAGTAGGAGGATTTAAACATAAAAACTAATTTTGGACCCATTTCTCATGGAATCTAACTAGACTTAGATTTTCATGTTTTAACAAAAATGTAAAACCCTCTTCTTCTGGTATTTTATGACCATCAAATACTTCAGACAAGCCAAGCATAGAGAAAAACGCCAGATTATAGAATACAGAGAGAATGACTAAAGAAACAAATCTATGGCAATTATAGGTGATTCCAACAATAGAGGTACTTAAATACTGCATGAAATATTTTCTGCATGACTCCTAAGAAATTAAGTTTAAATAGCGAATACACATTTTCAGTTCTTTTCAAATTATTTCTTAACAGATCATGTTTACACTTATGTGGTACATTTTCAGAATGATTTCATGGAAATAGCTGGACATTTAAAAATGACCATTTGCAATGTTTCTACGTAAGTTTAAGACTGGAAATAATAGTTCAAAATTTTTTTAAAAAACCTAATTTACAAGTAAGTGCAAAATAGCCTGAAATAGAACTTTATACCAAACAGCAAAAGTAATCAGGAAAATATTAGGTCTCTTAAAGTTATTTAAGAAATAAGAATAATAAAATATGAAACATATTTTAATTAGACTTTAAAGGTATTTGAAAAATAGATATTTTTGATTTAAATATATATTTATAATTTCTTTGTCAAGATATACCAGGACTCATTTCTCCAAAACTTTTATTTTGGTAAAGGAAGACAATATACAGTGTAAATATTTCAGCATATTCTTATAAAATGTTCCCTGCATAATTCATTTTCATTCTCAGAATCAGTTGGGTGATTTAAATTGCCAGAAGAATTTCTTAATGCTTCAGTGATTCCCAGTTGTATAATTAAATTACAGACAAAAGGATAAAATCATTGAAAAAAAACCCCTAAATGTAGGAAAGTTAACTTTAAAAATACCCCAAAATATTTTTCCCGGAGGAACTCCAAGTTGGATGAAAAGGTTTTTGTTTGACAATTAACTTATAAGAGCTCACACAATAATTTGTCTGTTCTTGAAGTGCTTCAGAGCCTATTTGGTTTTCTTTTTCTTTTTTTTCTTTTTTTTTTTTTGATAGTTAAAAATTACAGAGAACTCGAGATTGACTTCCAGATGGTGACTCAATAGGATGCACTTTCAGGTCGTTCCCCACAGACACCGATAGAAAAACAAAAGCACATCTAT
Organism: Solenodon paradoxus; assembly: GCA_004363575.1. NCBI lineage: Eukaryota > Metazoa > Chordata > Mammalia > Eulipotyphla > Solenodontidae > Solenodon > Solenodon paradoxus. The sequence continues at coordinate 336,396 of RJWH01000275.1, read as the reverse complement.
TTTCCTGAGACAAACACCAAGAAACAACTGGAACTTCAGTTGGAGACAGAACAGCTGAAGACTAACGGTTGTTGAGGTAATCTGGTGTGTTTCTCAGCTAAACTGTGGATTTGGATTTGGTTTGGAGCTCAGGTATCTCTGGATGCGTGGTGGAGCAGAAGCTAGGGATTTTGCCACCAGCTACAGAGGTAGCAAGAGGCAGTCCCAGTGGGGCTGAGACATGGATCCATGGAGGGCTGACTTGGGAGGGGAGTGAAAGGAGAGCCAGTGCACCAGGAGCTGAGCTGGAGCCTGTGCAGTGAAATTGTGCTGGGCACAGCCAGAACTGGAAATCGGCCAAATCAAACCTTCCCACAACCATTTCACACCAGAGCCTGGGGTCCACTGAATGGAAATCCTGCCCACTGCATATCCAACCACTGGAAATCCCGCCCATCAGATGCCCCACCCCCTGGACTACAGTGAGAAGGCAGTCCCAAACCTCAATACTACCCATTAGTGCCACCTTGTGCGTAAAGGCAAAACTGCAGCCTGATTGCTAATCCTGGGCAAGTCAAACCTGTACAATGCCAGGGAAACCATATCTTCAGAAATATTAACAGACTGTTGAATAGAACAAAGTCACAGAGAAATATTTGTAAAATAATGGATTCAATCAAGAATCCAGGGGGAAGATCGGAATACGACAGATGTATGTAAATTACCTGAAGAGGAATTTAGGGTAACAGAGATTAATATGGGAATCCAGAAATCAGTAGAGGCAGTAAATGAGAATGTCAGGAAGCAAAGAGAATTAAAACAAGACATCAAACAGGTAAGAGACACAATGGCTGAATTAAAGAACACAATAGAGGGGCTTCACTATAGGATGGATGATGCTTCCAATAGAATCTGTGATCTGGAAGACAGGACAGAGAAACTCAATCAAGCAAACCAGTAAAGAAATTTAAAAAATTCAAAGAATCAAAGACATCCTTCGAGACATCTGGGAAAACACCAAAAGGAACAATATTCGTATCAGTGGAAGAGAGAGAAAAGGGGGCAGAAACCATATTTGAAGAAATAATAGATGAGAACTTCCCCAATTTGAAGAATGAAGTAAGTCTCCAGATCCAGGAAGCTCATTTAGTTGCTAATAGAAGAAACCCAAACAGAAATATACTTACATATATTGTCATAAAAATGTCAAAAATACAAGATAAAGAAGATTTAAAAAGCAGTCAGAGAAAAACGGGTCACATACAGAGGAGCCCCTATGAGATTGTCAGTGGACTTCTCAAATGGAACTCTACAGTGTATAAGGGAATGGAAAGAAAAAAGGATATTCAACCTAGGAAACTATATCTGGCAAGATTATCATTCAGAACTGAAGGAACAATAAAAACCTTTTCTGGCAAGCAAAAGTTAAAGAAGTTTATCACCATAATACCAGCTTTGCAAAAAATATTAAAGGATGCTCTATAAAGCACAAAGAAATCACACAGAAAAACAGTAAGCCAGCAAAAATTAAAAGTTAAGATGAAGAAAAGAAAACAAAAATGTGGATAGTTAGAATGAGTGAAAGACATATGCTTTCAAATATAATTAGGTAGTAAACATACAATTGTGAATGCTAATCAAGGTAACCTCAAAATACAACCTCAGGGAGAAAGTGAAGAAGAAAACAAAAGGCAAAATCAATCAAAACACAACTGCACCATCCAACCTAAAAAGAGAATGAGAACAAAGTCATCACCTGGAACAACACACAAAAGACAAATTACAAGATGATACTAAGCAGCTATATATCAATAATCACCCTAAACATGAATGGACTGAACTCACAAGTCAAACCATGGAGAGTGGCTGAATGGATTTAAAAACATAACCCAACCTTTTGCTACGCAGCCCTTAGAAGAGATGAAACCCTGTCATCACCTGAATCAACATGGATGGAACTAGAGGGGATGATGCTAAGTGAAATAAGTCAAAAGAAGAAAGGTAGATACTAGATGACCTCACTTATAGGTGGAATGTGAACAGACAAAACAAAGGAACAGATAAAACGTAACCAACCCTGAAACATTTGCAACAGAACTGAGGTAACCAAAAGGGAATGGGGTGGGCGTGGGGCACATGGTGGCGGAGCCCACTCTACAATGGAGAGGAGCATTTCATGATTTGGTGGAGGGCATAGTGTGTTGAAATATATCTAAGAAATGGGGAACCTATACATAAGATATTATTTTAATGTGTAGTATAATTATTACAATAAAAATAAATTTAAAAACAAAAAAATTCAGAGTATTGGTCTATTATTTATTTATGCATTTATGTTTTCTTTATATTAATTATATATTTATGCTTGTAACATGAACAAAGAAGTGCAAGAATAAGTTTTGAACATATATTTGTCATATTTTGTATTCACTGTAGTTTTTGTTTTTTTTATTTTAATTTTTACTTTATTGGGAGGTCATAGTTGATATACAAATGCAACCTTTCCTGGTACAAACTCTTCTCTCTCTGAATGTCACTATAATATTATATGGTTGTTCCTCTCAAAAATCACCTAGCTCAGTAAGGCTGAAGACATTCATAATCCAAGGAAAATAAGTGTATAATTAGGTTATCAGCTTCTCAGATCTAAACAGACAGAAGTAGGCTGAGCAGTCAGAATGAGTTGGTGAAGATAGGGCTTCTGCCTTCGTATCTTCTCTCTTTACCATAGGCTTGGAAAATAGTATTTAAAACAAAAATATGAGAATCCGGGTCAGGACAGTGCTATCAGTAATGATCAAGTCGGATGAAGCAATTTAGAAAATGTGAGCTGCATGAAGATGCTTCAATATAGCTTTGCTGCAAAATTCTCAGCTTTGCAGGAGTTTAGGGGATAAAGAGAATAAGAATAGTAAAAATAAAGAATGAAAAATGCACCATATAACAACAGGAAATAAAATTATTTGCAATGTATTTTGATACACTTTATAATAAAGGAAAGCATACATTGAATTCAAAGTGCCAAGACTGAGCTGAGTCATAGAGCTTAAAAAGCTACTGCATTTTTCTTTACTTTTATTATCAACTAAACTATCAATATTAAACATTATATGCATATATACATATTTTATATATATAAACACAGTTCTCAAAGTGTTGCACAATGATTATTTTTATCACCACAAATACACTCTAGACTTGTGGGACCTTTAATGATTGCAATTTTACAGTTAAGAATGGCATTCAAGTACATTTGTGAAGCTCTTTTGAAATTACCTGATGACCTGTGACAGATTTAGACCCCAACTATATTGATTTTTTGAGTCTCAGGCCCAGATGCCTCCTGTTGTCGCATAGTAGATATAATACGTTGTACATTATTTTTATTCAAAATCAGAGAAAGGTAAAATATTTTTACAAGATCCTTGAAGAACATTCTCTTCAATATGTTTCATGATACAAATTTATAGGTCTATAAACTTGCCCGAGACCCTCAGTAGCTTTGAATAACCCATCAGGGGTCACTTTTGAAAATGTTTCCGCGTTCCAGATTGTGGAGATTTTTCTTTCATCTCTTGGGATAGTATAGAGATAGACAGATTTTTGTAAAAATGAAATGAGATCATGTATATATGTGTATAGAAATGACCTCATGTATGCATGATGCATATGAGGAAGCTATTATTTGAAAGTAATTATGATTGCAATTATTTTCAATTGCACAAAAATAGGGGTGCACTCTACTTTTTCATAATCTGTTTGTTAGGGTCAAATGTAAACTTTTGAATATCTGACACGCTGTCTCCTCTGAGACAACTAATTTTCCTATTGGAATACTAAGGTGAATCCAACATTTCTCTATCATGTTATCATTCAAGGAACAGTGACACATAAAGGAACACAGATGCACCACTCCATTAGCACAGAGAAGCATGCAATTGGGGGAAAAAGTGACAAGTTATGGGGTATTCATGGCTCCAAAGAGAGCATGCTTAGTCTTGACATAACTAGACAGAAGGCAGCCTGGAAACCCGTCCATAGAGAGATTTCCAGTGTCCACAACTCTTAACTGCTTCTATTGGGAGATAGGGGATAGCTGGATACTACACAGCAATGGCACTTCCTGGTCGAGAAAGGGTCAGGTTAGAAAGGAAGTAACCAGAGTCCAGCTTGCCTGTTCCTCATTGAGTTAACTCAGCTCTGCTGAGCCTGTTCTTCACTCACAAAGAAATGTCCCTCTGAGGACACATCTGTCTCCGAACTAATGGCTCATTTGCAGGACAGTTTTTTTGTGTTGTTGTGTGGGATGTGTGCTACAAGCAACAGAGAACAGAGCTCATGACTAAAACCAGTCCAACGTATTTGGAGTGAAACACAGTGGCTTCCTGCTACGAAATTTTGCTGAGGATTGTTTGACGAGTTGGTTTGGAGTGTTTGACAATTACTGTGGTTTAACCCATCTGCTATTGCTGATTTTAAGATACCAGCATGATGCCACTGAATAAAGAACTAGAAAAAATTGCACTTAATAAGCTCGTGTCTACTGGTAACAGCTTTACCACACCACTGGGTGAACACATACTATGTCACCCAGATTGGGACACTTTTGATAGTTAAAGGGACACTGTGCATACTTACACTGAAACTGGGAAAATAGATGAAAAATGGGACAGACTCAGATGTGCCCTGGTAGAGCAGCAGTTAGGTCAATCGCCTCCAAAGGAGCAAGTCACATACCCCTGGTTTGTCCCAGGTCCAGGGGGAAGGAGTGGGGCAAACAATGAGTGTGAACAATTAAATTAAAAATATAGTAAGGATGTTTCTTTCTCTTTCCTCTTCCTGTTGCCTGCCTACTCACCTTCATTCTTGACTTCACCTTTTTTTTTTTTTTTAAAAGAAAAGAGACAAACCCAAAGAAATACTGTAATTCTAATAGAATGAAAACTTTTAGAAGATATTCAAGGAAACATTGTTCTGATATAATCTACATCCTTAGGATTCCTTTGGTTTGTTTGGTGTGGGATGTATAGAATCTGTTGAAAAATGGTAAATCATTTTTCTTCCTATATTTTGACTCTTGAATGGAGCTTTACAGGATAAACAAAAATCGACTTGCTTTTTTTTAATCTCCAACTTCTCTTCAATAGTCCTTTAATTTTGACATTAGATTCTTCAGAACGGCTTATAGTTCAGTAATTCTGGCAATCTCCAGTTTTTCCATTTCATTTTGTTTCAAGCTTTGAAGTGCCTTGCAACTTTCCAGTGCTCATAGACAATTCTTTTGTTTTTCTTTTCTTCCATTACTTGCAGTCCTCTTCTCTAGTCAGTTATTGCAAGCAAAGCCATGTTGTGGGATGAAATAAAATGGAAGAAGTCCAACTCTGTCTTCTGCTATAGTCTGATGTACTTTCAGCAGGAAATGCTATCTCAAACAATCCTGCCAAAATTCTAAGTAATTATGGGAGTTAGGTTGTGGTAGGAAATATTTCAGAAAAATTTAGTTTATTTGTGTGACCTGTCATAAGGAGGCAAACCAATACATGTTCTTTCTGGGAATAATTCTACAGATCAGGGTTATGAAACAAATATATAGATATCTTTAAAGTTACAAAACTGGATGATTAGAGTGATAAGATATAAACCCAGTCTCTATTCTGTGCTCTTTCTTCTGCAATCTCCTATGTATACCCAGTCACACTTCATAAAGGTGTCTAAATTGGGATTCTAGGTGATAATATCAAGTTAATTTGTGCAGCACATGTATTTCAAGAGGTCAGAAATTATAACTAATTATTCAGAGTCTGTTTTCTACTCTTGAAAAATCCACTTTTCCAAGAAGTCACTAATGAATACTCTGACTTTTTATCTCAGTGGTATTCAACATATAATTTAATACACGTATATTCAAGAAAAGAGATAAGCTTTCTTAGACATTCGTTCATTTATCCAACATAAATTTATTACTTAATGTAAATCTTTTTGGTAGACATTATCTTAAGAATGTGGCTAAATTTATCAACAAATCTTAGGACTATACTGTAGCAGGAAATGTTTAACTTTCCCCAGTGGTACAAAAAAGTGATCAATAGTTCATTTTGAAATTTCTTCTTAAAATTTCTGGGGATATCCTTAAATGAAGCAAAGGAGAACAAGACATCTGTCATAGACAAACATAACTCCTTCCTAAAATCTCTTTCTATATTTAGGTGGTGTGAATAAGTAGAGGAGAAAACATATTCCATTGTCCTGTACTGTTTATGAGAGAGGATTTTTCCTTCATACTTCTGGTGCCTTTCCTGTGTCAAGGAGGAGAGGCTTATAATTATGGGTAGCAACTACTGATCAACATTCCTGGAGTGGCTTGACTTAATCTAATAAAGGCTGTGTGTATATGAAACTGAGTATTTCTCTTTTAACTCTCTCTGCCTGCACAAGTGAGAGACAATTGTTCAGTAGCTGTGAACTGGATTTGCTCTACAAAATCAAGCTTCCTCAAAAATGCATTTTTACCAGGCCTAGAAAGGGGATCTGGGGAACTTGGAAATCCATTTTTGCTCTCTGTCGCCTACCAGCTTTCCAAAGTACAGGTGTTGCTTTCTCTAACTACTGATATCTTTTTCATATTTCTCAGATTCAGAATTCAATTAGGGAATGTGATTAATTTTCCTTCATGCTTAGAAAGTTCATTTTTCAATTATGATAAAGTTGTTGAACAGAGTTAAAAGTATGCAACACATGGTGCTGGGTTTGAAAGGAGCTAGCATTTCTGTATTTGATTACCATAGGAGCTATGCTGAAACTGTAGACTTTACTTTTGTGTGCTTGTGTTGCTGTATTTGGAAAAAAATGAAAGGCTAACTTCTAACAACATTCTGCTGATCTTTTCAGACACACAAATCAAAGTGAAAAATAGACTGGCATCAGGCATTACACCAAAGAAGCAGAAAGTAGACACTCAGCAATATTATCCTATAAAGAGAATGCATCGAAAGCAAATTAGTTGGATTCCTTATATTATTTTTAAAACATTTCCTCTATATTAAAGTTGAAATTGTCAATGAAGTCTTAGAATCACTGATAAAAATGAGGGTGATAATAATTGAAAAAAACAAAAGAAATTGATGACTTCTGTTACTCAAGTCCATACAAATCAAAAATAATCCATAGCAATTTGCTGGTTAGTTGTTTCCTATGTGATTATTAGTTTCTAGAGATTGCAAGTACAAAGCCCACGTCCAGATGTAAGAAGCATTTAAATATGGAACTAGAGTTCAAAATGAAATCTAAAAATAGATGTGGTCTGATCTCAAATTCATGATTTTTTTTTCTCTTAAGGATCATACACTAACAGTTTTCTCTGCAGTTCTCCAAGTAATAGGATTGAAAGTTCTAACAACTATATATTTTTGTCAAGGTACTTTGGCATATTTAAAGGAAATATCTTATTTTTTCTATCATCTATAGCTATGTATCTTTAAATTCTTCATAGGAATGTTAAAAGTACAAGAGTGTATAAAATTATAATAATTATTGTACTCAGCTTTTTACTCGTGTGATCTCAGTTTCTACACATAATCAAGATTGCCGATGTTGACATAATTATCCCGAGTTTGCTAGCAAAATCCTGAGCTTCATGGAAGTTAAATAACTTTCATAATTTCACACAGCTTGAAGTGGTCACAGCAAAGCATCAAATTGATCGTATTTTCGTAATTCTAATAGAATTGCTGTTCTTGTCCTAATATATGCCCATCTATGTGTCTGTGTGCATATTCTAAACTGAAATAAAACATACAAATGTATATAGTATCCTTTTCATTTTTACCATATAGTACTAATATCTGTACATAAGCATTCTTAGTGAAACTTTTATTGAAAGCAAACTGAAATTTCTTCATTAGTTTGAATCATCATTTATATGTCCTAATCTCTATTATTGGTTGTTTTCATACTGTTTCTCTTATATATAGCACTATGGTTAATATCTTTGTAGTTTAAGTCTTATTCAATTATATGAATTAAAGTAGATGACCTGAGGCCACAGAGTGATATCTTTATGCCCCAACCTTCCAGAGAAGCCACACAAGTCTTACCTCTTACTTTGGAGAGGAGAGTGTCTGATGAGTCTTTCTAACTATAAACTGATCTCATAAGTGTTTTGAAGTCAGAATTCATATTACTTGCATGACTCCAATATCTGAAATTTAAAATTAGTTTAGCATTGCCTATGTCCCCAAGGACTATGGCAGAGCCAAAGCACAAACTCTCTTTGCTGGAAGTACCTCAAGGCCAGACTCAAGGGAAGAATTAAAGAAACATGATTATAGATCACGAAGTCAAAATTAGCTAATAACATATCAGAGAATAAAAGACACTACAGAGAAGCAAGAGCAATAAATAATTACATCAGTGTCAAGTTTGATAAATTGGAATAATCAAATACAGAGTATAAAATAATTATACTTATTATGCTTTAAAAAAGGAATGCAAATATGACTGAGGAATAAAATACTGCAAAAGATGGTCAGGCAACTTAGAAACAATATTCACTTTGGAAGTGGTTCTAAAGTAGAACTTCTAGAAGTGAAAAATTGTAGTAATTAAAATTAAGAATTCAATGGAGAAGTTAGACAACTAATCTGAAAAAGCTGAAGAGAGAATGAGTAAATTAGAAATAAATATAATAAAATATTTCTCAAAATCAGTATGCAGAGGGAGAAGGGAAATTTGATTGAGATTTCAAATCATCTAATGTAGAGCGAAAGCTAACATTTCAATACCAGAAAAAGATAATACAGACCTAGAGTAATAAGACACTGGTAATTAATTTCAGGAATGGTTCTTAACCAAAGTGAAACTCAAGTGGCTCCTCCTCCCATAATGGGAAATGGAAATAGGAAATTTCAGGGTTGATCTCTCTTATTTCCTAGAATACTGAAAGTGGTAATAGGCATTTCCTACCTTGTACACTAAATAAGTTGTTGTCTGAGTATATTACTAACTAAAATTAAATTTACTCAAAAATAAATTTAGGGTAACATTAACCTCATAACACCAGAGAAATTTAACAGCATAGTGCGTGTAAGTTATCTGTTACAGTAAATGATACATTGCAAGTGATCAATATCAATCAGATACTTTTGAGACTACAGTTTAATTGTCATTCTTTATTAAACCTTTCAAGTTAAAGAGAATAACGGAAAATACCAAGGCAGCAAGGAACAGAAGGGTTTTCTTGAGTTCTTAGAGTAATTTGAAAATTTGAATTCTGAGGATAATGATACCTTTTTTATCTTATTTCATTTAAAAAATGTGATCAAGTGAACTTTTTGTAAATCTGTCACAGACATGCCTCAGATAATACTATTACAGACTCATATTAGAATGGCCATAATTTAAATCTTCCCAAGGCACATGTAATGCTAGGCAAAGAATTCAAAATATCTAAATAAAAATGTTGGGTTCTCCATAAAAGAAGCTTAATCTCTATGATTCACCCTAACCAGGAGTAGTTTTATAATTGGTTAGGTCCAGGAACTGACTCATAGTGACAACACCCCAGCACCCCACACCATACCGTCATCTAAGCACCTTCACAGTTGGAATGCAGTTCATCAGTTGGGTGTCTAGACTGGCAAAAGGATGCACCAACCACACTCTTACTGTCCTTCTTTCCTTATTCCAATTCCAGCTTGCTAGGAAGAGCCATAAATTCAATATAGAACTCAACACTTTCTACACTAATGAAGATTAATCAGATAATAAACATGATATTGACATTGCAATTGACATACTCTCTATTCCTATTTCCCATTAGAAGAGGACAGACAGTAGTTACTTCAGTGAAACAAGACTGTCTCAGTGGAGATTATAAACATTGCAAAACCAAACTCACTTCACATTAAAGGTATGTTTCATACGTTCACGGTGGCAGGCATTGAAGCTTACCTTTATTGACACATAAAAAAGTTATTGTAGACTGTTATGACACATTATTTCTTTTTGCTTTTTTTTTCTTAATGACTTTCCTAAGACAATGTGATATATATTGCTACTAGCACAAAACATATTTTCAGCAAGAGATAAAAGCAGATTCTTGGCTGCAAGAAGCAGATATTTCAGCACCTGCTTGAGGCAGAATACATTGAATTTTATACCCTCCACTGTGATTTGAGTAATGCTATCCCTATTGCTTCTCTTTGGAGAACGGAAACACTGATATCTTAATTTTTCAGACATCGATATTAGTTTAATGAGTAAGACATAATTGCAAAACTTACTAACAAGGTCTAAACTGAAAAGGTCTTTTAAAATATAGCAAAATCAGCAAGCATCTCAAAGCTTAAAGGAATTCTCAAACTTTACCATAACATAAATCAACAACTCTCTTTAGAATCAAAGTCAATAATAAAAGGGAGATCTTTTTTGTTTGTTTTCACATTTGTTGATTTGCAATTGACTTAAGGCCCAAAACTTTTGCATAGAACAATGCCATAAAATAAAATTCTATTTTATAAAGGGCTATGCTTGATCAATAAATTAGGTAACACAAAGTGCTAGCTAATTTCTAATTTCAGAACTATAGAGAAATACTTTTATATTATAGACTGCAAAAGCAGTCTTTTTTTTTAACACTGTGATTCCACTTTGGAAAATAAAATAAGTTTTTAATTTTTGAAGGAACATTGTATTATACCATTATATGGCATTAAGATATGCATTATTGCAAATCAGCATCTGTATCTCACACATTAAGTTTACACATTTGACTAGATTTCCCTACCCCTCCCTCACTGCCATTGTGGTAGTCTTTACTGGAATCAGATTACTAACCCAAGGTAATAAGTTTCACAGGTGAGGTGGGAGTACTTAGGATGGTATTGAGAATGGAGTGGAATAGGGTTAGATAAAATATCTCAGGAAAATCGATGTCTAAGTTGATTGAGTAGAAAATATTATTCTTGCATCATACAGAATAATAACTACCAAGGATTAAGGCTGACAGAGAAGCTGGTGGATTCTGGGAGACTTAAAAACTTCCACCTGGTTTGACTGAGGATGTGAGTGAGAGAAGGTAGGTGAGACACTGTCATGAAACACACCGTACACTCTATAAAATGATCAGATTTATCCTAAATAGCTGGTAGGTAACAAAGAGAAGTCTTAAAGAAGGAAAACAATATGTTCTGTTTTGTGACCCACCAGTAATTATATTACTAGTGACTAGTAGATTAGGGATGTGGTGAAGGGTGACAGTTGTTAGATTCATTCTGGCAACAAACGATCAGTATCTTAATTGAAGTAAATGAAAAATATCAGTAGTGCTAGAATTTTCCTTCTAGTATAATTCAACCTCTCAACCATTCTTACTAAATTTAATGCAGTGAATAATTTATACTCAACAATGAATGTCAAGTAAATATAGTGAAAGATACAGATCAATAATAGATACATTTAAAAAGTATGTAATTTCAATCCAAAGGTAGGAATCATTTTTACCTCTTACTATGAAACAGCAAAGCTGACATTCATTGGTCCACAACTCCCAATCATCTGTATTATTCAGTCTATAGATTTCACCTTCTTTAATTTTGACTGCAAAACTTATGAGATGGGAGATGGGGAAACTTCTTCCATTAATGATGATGAAGAAACTGAAATATATAGAGGAGTGTGATTTTCTGTCTTCATAGCTTATTCTGGAATGAAAACAAACTGTTTGATTGTAGGAATTCTGGTCTTAATCAGCATGAACTCTTGCCCTTCCCTAAATTCATGTATTTTGAATTCTCTGCACAGTGTAACAGTGAATTCCACACTAAAACTGAGATCACTAATAACAGGCAAGACTCCAATCAATCAGGGGATTTGATCCTTGCTTGTGTAAAAGTTTTAGTTAACAGATACAGACTTCACTGCAGGTGTCATGCCTGCACATTTGTAGCTTAATGACCAAGGAGGACTGATGAGCAGTCGTGGTGGCAATGATTGCTCTAAGGGAAGGGGACAGGAACCAGGGCAGACTGCTGTGAGGGGAGATCAGAGACTGGAAACACTAATACCATAAATATTAATGCCACTTACAATGTGAGCTCAGTGCCAGGGAGGCTGGTGAAGTAGGCACCCAGAGAGGCTAATAACCACATCTGATCATCAAAGGGAAGATGCTAAATGTGATTCAGATAAAAAGTGAACGGAAGTGCTGACAAGGGCAGAACTCAAGCAATAGGCAGACACACATGGTGAAAATTGTCAGACACCACTGTCATCTTAGAGAAAAGAACTGTGCTGGGGAGGGGAGCTTGTTTATTCCTTAAAATCTAACTGGTTAGTTTGTAGAGCTAGGCTAATGAAACAAAGTACCAAATACATAAACTTATTCATCTCAATAATTCAACAAAACAATCAAAGTAAGTACTTTCTTCCAAAGGCGATCTTATGGCATTAGGATAGGTGCACATTTCTCCAAAAAGATCTCTACTAAGTGAAAAATAAAGTGGACACACATGACTAAATCCCATCTGGTGTTGTTTCTTTTGTTTGTATCCATGTATCTATTTATATGGAGTGCTTGTTCTCATCTTTTTTGAGCATTTATGTTTGTCACTAAGGAATGTTGATGAAGCTAGTGGGAACATCTCACAGGTTGTTATTGAATTAGGAATCTATGAATTACAGAAATTTTCCTGCACTACTTCAGTCAGTTTACCTATCAAGATCAAAGATTTCTATTTCAAATGGAAATCATTATCAACTCCAGTGGAATAAAGAATCTTCTACACTACTCAATGTCACTACTCAGTTATGTTGCTGTAATGAAGACAAATGATAGTCCCTGGCGAAGAAATGTCTTCAGATATCTGATGTATACCTGAAGCAAGTTGTTTTAGGAGTAAAAGTGAAATTGAAGAGGAAATAAACCACAGGGAATAAGCCTTTGGGACTAAGCCACAGGATTAGGAGGGAATAAACCTCAGAAAATAAGCCTCCACTGTACTTACTATTTTACCAGCCCAAACCACAAGCTGTAAATAACTTCTGCTTATCTCAACCAGCAAAAGACCTGTCCTGATCCCGCTGAGCAGAAACCAGTAATGAAAAATTCCGGAAACCCACTTCCATCTTACTCTAGCCCACCTAGAAACCACTAACTGTAAAATCTGTGACTTACACCTGTTCAGTGTGCCATTCTTTTGAGACCACTCCACTGGTGGCCGCCAATTCTTTTGAGACCACTCCACTGGTGGCCGCCAACGTTAAATAAAATCCTTTCGACTTTTCCCGAGTGCATGAAACTTGTTGCTTTCCACTAGCCGAACTCTTTTGCTGCAACAAAATGACTAAGTCAGCTATGCACAATCTAACAACAACAAACTAAATAGCTTTCCATATTGGGGAGAATTAACTGAGACTGGAAATGCGAAGTAATGAGAGTGGGTAGATATAGGTCACACTCACTTACATAAGAAGAAAGGTGATGTGTAAGGCAGAAAACTAAAGAAACAGACAACTGTAGGAGGTAAATATAAGATAAAGAAAGGATAATAAATAGACTCAGACAAGAAAAGCACTATATAATAGAAGATAGGAAAAGAGATATGAAAAAATGTAAAACAATCTAAACTCAAATTTAAAAAAGCTAAATATGAAAATAGAAACTACTGAAAATTGAAAAACATGATATCACAATATGTTCATATTATTTATACATAATAAAGTTAATGATAGTATATATGCTAATATAATATTATGTTAGTTCTTCTGTGAAATAAGATAAATGCAAGGAGGTATTAAGATAGGGATTGCATAATTTCCTTTAAGGCTGTAGTGATCTTTTTTTTGTCTCATCTGTCTAATAATTTGACAAAATAGATAAATGTAAAACCATTAAAAAACACTTCTTTAAACTATATTGCTATTATAATAGGATATTCCTTAAGTACAGACACTCATTTCATCAAGCTAACTTCTTCATAAAATGATATACGATCAATCTCTAAATGAGTTTTATTGAGTACCAAATGAGTACAAAAATAATGATAATGGGCTTTTGATGACAAAAACAAAAAATGAGGGCAAAGTTAACAGTAGAGACACAAGCATATATACAAAAAAAAACAAAGAAGTCTTGAATGGTAACTAAACATCCAAGGAAGCTGTTGGTGGGAGGAGTTAATCAGCAACTCACTATAGACCTGAATGGTAGTGAGTGAGGGCTTTTGAAAGAAGGTGTGGTTAAAAAGCAGAGTAGTTAATGAAAAACAAAAGTAGAAAAATCAGAACAGAGAAGAAAAGGAGACAGAGGAAGAGAAGAAGGAAGAGGAGGAGATAATTCTAGGATTGGGGTCAGGAGTAAAAAGGAAGAGAGGTGATGAGAGGAGGGGATGGGAATAGAGTGGGGAGGATGGCTGGGGTGCAGTGAAGGGGGAAGAGAAAAGAAAAGCATCTTCCTCTATATGTAACCTCTATAGAGTTAACTATAAAAAACAAAAAAGAGGAAAACAAAACAAAAACATACCCTTTACTTAACCTAGGAAGATGTTTGGGAATTATTTAGGAAAAAGGGTAAATATATAGGACAGCAACAAAGCATTTGTCCTCCCTTTCTTATACAAACTGTACCTTAGTATCAGCAAATAATTGATGGGAAGTTCTTTTTTTATATAATCATTATAACCAAATAATTAAGAAGACATAACTAGAATATTATAGGGGTTAAAAATGTTTTAAATGATACATTAAGAATTCAATCATTATAATCCAGAATGTAATAACTATAGGATAGGGACAAACGAAACAACTTTCTCAGCAGCTAAGTTGATAGACAAAAAAGAAAATGGAATATATTGAAACATGTAAGATTCTTAATAATATACCAAGTTAGACAATTTTATATCATAATTCACATACACAAAATCTGGAAAACAATTTTGATTGTCTAAAGACTTACTGTAAATGTCAGATGTTGTCTTAGAGGTCCCCACTATCACTCCCAGATGTAATGGTTTGTTAGAAATAATCACAAGACTCAGAAAAGGTATTTGTTCTAAATTATGGTTGATTACAATGAAAAGATATAGACTAAAATCAGCAAGGGAAATATACTGACAGGAAAAAATCCTGGAAAATCAAGACGCACACTTTCCTTTCCCAGTGGAACAGTAACACAGTTAATCCTTCAGCAATGATTTGTGACAGCACATGTGAAATGTTGTTAGCAAGTACACCACATCTTGCTATACAGAATCCTTGCTATACAAAATTTTATTAGAGGTCAGCTTTGTAGACCTGTAGTATTTATTTTACTGACCTCATTTAGTTAGATTCCACCCTCTTAGTACATAAAAACGGGTCACTTTTTTAGCATAAACTATCTGATAAAATGGCTATGTATGAACCAAAGTCTCAGACATACAAAAACATTTTTAGTAAAAAGAATATTCTTTAACTTCCTCAGGGTTCATATCCCAGAAGTTGCACAAGGGTCCATTTTGAAACCAATATTTTCTTGAGAATATGTAGGGTATGAGTAATGTAGTCTTGATGAGTCAGCCCACATATGTAAAAATGATATTGTTGCTATGTTAACAAAGATCTTGCTCATTTAGAGTTTATATCAAAATACTGAATATTGTGATGCCTGAGATTTGTTTATATAATCTGATGGAGGAAGAACATGTATTGTATTACTGTTGAAATAAGATGGTTCATGAGTTGATAATTGATGAAGTCATATGTTGAGGGATCATTATATTTTTCTGTCTACTCTAGATTTGCAACTCTCCATAATATTTTAAAATTCACCTAGTTGTAGCTGAGTGTCTCTCCTCTTTTTAAATGAAAGACTGGAATTTTAATCTCTGATAGACAGGGAAACAGCATACAGGGATGAATGTCATATTAAGACAAAAAGTTTTCAGGAAAGTTAAAGCGTAACATCAAAATTCAATACCTGATTATTTAATTCATTGAAATAGTGCAAGATTGGTTTATAACATTATGCAGTTTTCAAGTAAACAGAATTCTACATCTATGCATAATATACATGATCTCCACCATAAATCTAATTTCCCACCACTACTGGCAATTATGAAATGATTGAGTAGATAAACAAGGAAGGAAATTATGAAAGACACAATTTAAGAAAAATTTCAAAATTTGAACAATGTGTAGCATATGCTGCCTCCAAAACCCCAGAAGGATCGTCAAAGATGAAATTCATTTTTAGTGGTTGAATGTGTAAGCTACATAAACTTGTTTTTCACCATGGATGAAAAAAGTCAACATGTGAACGTGTTCTAGACAATGGGACTCCATGAAATTACATCAAGATGAAGATTTTTGTTGAAATATTTTGATATTATGTACATAATGGTTCCTTTTTAATATTTATTTCATCAGATTTAGTATTCATTGATGATTATTGCCTGGATAAATTATAGCTATGACACTTGATAAACAATGATATTCTTCCTTCATGCCTTCTATATTTAGTAGTCAGCAGTCTAATAAAGGCAGAAATTTCCTCTATCCGTTATATATGTATTTTTTTAATATAAGTATAAACTGCATCAGTTTTCTATTACCATCATATACTATCGTGAGGTTTAAATTGATCCAAAGTGTGGGAGTTCCTCATCATACCTTCTTTATTGTTTTGAGATCTCATCATTCTTTAAGCTCTAACACGAGTTTCTACATTCATATAAACTGTCTCTTCTTCAACCTTTTATTCAGACTTTTTTAAAAAGTAGTTTTAATTTCTTTTAACAAAAATCATATTTGGAAGCTAAGTTCTACATTATTTTTTTTAGATTGTTGTAGTAGTCAAATATTTTACACAAACATACACATGTTTTTGTCTACTTATCCTCTATCTTCTATTTACATCCATGAGTTAACATCAGAATTGCCCAATCTCATCTAATACTGTTGGATTTCTATATGCCTATATTTATCCATCATTTCTCCAATAATGAAAGTGTTGCTCATATTTTCTTCCATATATTCCTGTGTTTTTTCAAGTCCTCCTGTATATATCTCCTGACAAGATAGACTGCTTTGTGGGAGCTACACCCACAGTTCCTGTCCATACTGGTTCTTTCCTGGCTCTAAGGACACTGAACATGGTTGCTGAGTCCTCTGAATTCCACATTGACACTCTGATGCCAGCAATCCAGTGGCCACATGGATATAGAACCAATAAGACATCCGCCCAAGGAAAGGGTTGCAAATTAGTTTATTGGACTCCTATGCTTAACATCAATCATGTGTAAAGATCAAAACTGAAATAGTTTGATCCACAATTTTGATTATATCCAAATGTTCTCTATGTTATTCAAAACATAAATGTTAAAAAATGCTTGAATGAAATATCAGATTTCAGGATCTGATTCTCCAATACCTTATTCAGGAAGAAGAAGGAAGAAGAAGAGAAGAGGAAATCACTATTTTTCTATTTCCTAAAAATACTTAAATAATATATAGCTTGAATTTCACAAGTTCATCCAGTGTTTGTGCCAAGGGCAAGGTCAAGAACAGAAATGTAACCTGGCTCGTGTTACTGAAAGTAAAGATGTCTGTGCTTTTTTTTGCTTTAACTGTTCATCTCATGGTTTTATGTTTTCACATTTGGTTCTTTGAGATAACACTATCTTTTTCCCCCCAAATTATAGTAACTTCAGGATAATAGCTTTTACCACTACTATCAAGCTTTGTTTTGATGCACTTAGAGTAAGGCCTTTTATTTGAGTATTTCAAAGTCTTTTATGGGACAAGTCACCTTTGCTCATCCCACTGTCACCTTTATTCAAGCTTCATTTTACTCGTCCCCTCACCAAGCTCATAAAATGTCATTTTGTCAATAGCTGTGCACTTCAATTTCTGAAGACTTTAAATGTAAGCTTTACTTAGTTACCAATTCAGTGTTGATCTTTTAACTTTAAACAGAACAAAGAGAACATTCTAATTCTATATAAATGAGTAGTTTAAAATATCTCGAACCAATATTCTCAAATATAGACTTTCATCTCTGCCTGAAACTTCATTCACTTTCTCTACTTCTTTGGCCTCCTTGATAAAATATATACTTAACTTGAAAAGCTCATATAAAATAAATATCTTTGGCTTTAAAGGCATCAGAGCATGTTATCATTGTCAAAAGGCTCTGTCTAGGCTTAAAGACACCATGGGAAACAGATTATTTTTATATGTAATATTTGAACCAAGTTCACAATACTGGATTTTCTAACTTTTATACTTTTTCTAATACCTTATGTGTCATCTACATGCTAGTACAAAATACAAAAATATTCAAGATTAAATTATTTAGTATTTGATAATTATGCCAAAATGAAGCGGTTACTAACCACCTCCCCAACCCTCCACAGAAAATTGAAGAATAAAATTTATTGCTAAAACTGACTATTTAAAGGAACTGAAAAGTGTCCAAAAGATGACAGAAGCCAGAGGAGAAAAGTTGCACTAAGAACTATGAAGATCAGAATACTAGAACAATATATTTAATCATAAAAAAAAAAAAAAGTCAAAGAAAAACTTGTTAACGAAGAATTCTTTATTTGGAAAATTTCAGATATACAAAATCTGAGAAAATATGGAAGCAATAGATAGTTGTTATAGGAAATACTAAAAGCACAACTTAACACTAGAAGGCAGCTTAGATTTCAGAAAGCAAGGAGGAACACTGAAAATGGCAAGTGCGTAGATAAACATATTATCTTGTTACTCAAATGCTTATCATTACTTTTCTTAATTGACTTTAAAGAGCATTATTTACTGAATGCAAAATTAGAATATACTCTTAAATAATTAATAATGTAGATATGGCAGTCATGACACAAAATACTATGTAGAGTGATGAAGAGAAATGTGTTGCTTTAAAGTCTCTATATTTCACTACAAGTGACTTTATATTAACTTTAAGTAGATTGAGAAACGCTAAAGATATATATATATATATATATATACACATATATACATACATATATATGCACTACAGTTTATACAGCTGTATGTATACATATATATGTATCAATTGCCAACCCCTTAAAATATGCATTTTAATTCCATTCTGTGAAAATAATGCAAATAAATATAGCTAAAATGCAAAAATTGGAGATTTACTGGAACACTAAATAAATATTCAGTTAAAAGAAGATACATCAGGAGAGAAGGAACAGAGAAATAAAAATAGAAACAAAAATGGAAAACAAAGGGCAAATGTCATGTCAAACAATATTCTATTCAATATAGACTGAATATCTATTATGAGTTTGTTAAATGAACATTTGTTGAGTCAAACCCTAGGTGGTGAGTTGTACTTCAAAACAGAACACATGAGAAATTGAAATAGAGGAGCTGATTAGAGGAAGGTCTTAGAGGAAGCACATGAGACACTTAAAGGGGTTTATGGGGAGGTCAAGGAAGAGTGGAGACAGATGAAAATGAAAGACATAGGGGCACATGACTTTTATTCGAGTTCAAGAGTGGAGTGCTTTGGGTTTCCTAAACTAGGGCCAAAGTGGCCTATTCAAGCCAAAAGAATAGATTTTGGTGAATTACCATGGGGTCTTTTCTAAAAATAAATAGGCACACAGGTGTTGGAGGACAGGAGAGATTATTTTTCATGTGGGTCATTGGAGAATTCCTACCAGGGACTCTGTGGCTGCTATTTGACATGCACTTGCATGGGGGAGCTAGTGACAAACCAAGACCTTGGACAAACAAAATGGACACTGGAGCAACAATATCATGGGGTAGGTTACTAAACTCTCCACAACATGCAGTACAAAAGCAATGATTCTTAGACCATTTACAAATGCAAGTGCCAAAACTATGTTTTCTAAACTAGTCAAGCCCGTTCTGTGTGTTGTCAGGCAGGAAAAATGGGTAAGGGATGATCATTTATTAAGTGACCAGGATGGGAGAAGAAACTTGCCAACATACTCAGTTCTCACAAAGCTGTTCTAACATGGATGCTCTCCCCAATTTAAAGATGAGAAAATTGTTCAGTAATACTTATTATACTATCTCTCAAAATAGTAAATACTTAGGCCACTCAATTTTTTTGAAGAAAATATTCTTTGTTACTCCTTACATCTCTCTACTGCCTGCTCCTTAGCAGAATAATTTGTGAAAGTATTAATGAAAATGACTTTCAAGAGCTCATTTATTTTTATTAGTCCAAGGCCTAGTGTAACACAAATGATGATGGATAACATTGATTTTAAAAAGCAAAAAGCAAACACAGCTCATTACTTATTTATTTTAATTCAACATTAAATTCTTCTGTCGTGGTTGCTAACAGTATGGTGTTGGCCAATACTCAGCAAACAGTTTGATATAAAGGAAAAAAAAAACAGTTGAATTTGTAGCATTTGATGATTTCCATGATGTGAATATTCCTAAGATGGACAATTTAAAGCTATAATACAAAACCAAATTGGGAAGGAATGTATACAATCATTTCTCCCCAGTCAGGGCCAGCTAACTCCAATACACTGCTGGTTTTAGACTATTTATTAAACAGGATGAATTAAGATTTTTTTCAGTGTATTTTCATTCACAGCTTTTTCTGTTAATAGCAGATTTCTTTGGCAGGTGTTAAAGTAAGTTTAATTTCATGACACTCATTAATAGAATTCGAACTCATTAGCAGGTTTGTGTTACTTACAAGGGAGAGATTTCCTGATAGCAAGTTGAGTTTAGTGCATCAACAATGCAAGTGACATCAACACTCAAAAGGCATCCCTTTATGTAATGGTACAACTATAAAAGGACTTCAGGCCTTCCTTAGTTCTTTAATTATTTTTAGAGCTCCATTTCAGTCCTTCAGGAATGGTAATGGTTTTCACTTTGAACACAACTCACCATTTCTCCAACACCTTCTGTGTCACCTTGGTACAAATTATCTCTGGAAGCATGGCAACAGTCTCCTAACTTTTCTTTTTCCTTCCACCCTTGCCCTATTATTGTCTCTTGTGCATAATGTCAGCAATATTGTTCTAACATGGAAATTTGATCTTGGCACTGCTTGGCTCAAATCCCTTTGCTGGTTCTGTATAACCTTGATGACTTAAGGTAAAGTCCTTACTGCGCCTTATGACAATGACCTACATGATCAGCACAGAGCTACCCAGCTGACTTCATCTTCTGTTACTCATCTCCTTCATCCACTTCTCCTAACATATTTTAATGCCCAAAACTCTCTGACTTACACTATTCCTTCTGCCTGCTTGCAAGTATCTACTCACAGATTTCCATGTTTTTCACCCTTTATTTCCTTTAGGTCTTTGCTCAGTGAAAATTTTCCTTTTACTCTCTTTAATATTATACCATATCCTTAGATTCCTACTCTGGCTTTGTCCGCTGCACTTTCTACACTTTGTATTGTTTTATTTTTCTTCACAATGTTTATGGTCTTTTAATAACTATAAAACTTATTCTTGTTAAGTGAGTGCTCTTTCTTACTGCAGTATTAAATCAGTAAAGTCTGGGACATTCCTTTGTGGAGAATACTAGAACAATAGCTTGTGTATCACAGATGCTCAAAACTATTTCTTAAATGAATGAATGGATTGGAATGGTAGTATCAAATTCCACTTGCATTTAGGGAAATATATGACGATAATTCCTGTCTTATTTTAAATAATGGATTGCTTTTGTGCCTAAGACATTTTTTTCTGCAGGGAAACATTTAATAACAATAATTTGACCAGGAGAGAATGATTTGCCTCTGCTGCTGGAAATGGAACAGAAAAGGAATTATAGAAATCTGAGTTATTATTGTAGGATTATGCGTGTATCACAAAGCATTATTAAGACCATTCTGTATGCTCAGATACACTCTGATATATTTAAAGGGATTATTTTACATATTCTATATTATCAGTTTGTTGATGTCATCTAATAGTCTGGTACAAATATCATATCATTAAATATTTCTTTATAAACAATACAAGGGGGTTGTGATCTTGACACCTGGGACATGATAGGATATAACCCAAAATTCATAAGCATGAGGAACATTAGATAAAACATAAAAATAATAAGAAAACCAATAATGTACAATATCATCTTAGTGCTAAAGTTGGGAATACGGAGTGGAATATTGAAAGGAACTTTGGAATATGGAAAGTCTCAGGAAGAGAGTATAAAGGGTGCTCATGATAATCTGTGGTCCTTGGGGAAAGCGCCACAGAGCTGGTGGAGGTGACCCTGAGCCTTTAGTGATTTCTGGCACAACTAGAGGAAGTAAGCCTTGATGAAATACTACACTTTTACATTTAAGCCTTCTCTGAAAATAACTCAATTAATTTAGTAATAAGGTGTCTCAATATACATTATTATTTTTCTTAAAACTAGCACTTTACTTGTAGCACCATTAAGACAAGAAGATGATTAGTCGAGAATGACAGTATTTCCTTTACCAAGTAAAGAATATTTTCTATTTTATTTTCTGTAGAAAATCATATAAAACAAACTTCAAAGAGGACTAAGCAATTCTATATATTTGCACAATTCTAGGTGCCTTCATTCCTATAACATTCCAGGAAGATGCTGTCCCTGAGAGAGAAACTGTATATGCAGAATGAATGGAGCCCTTAAGTTCCCTGTTACTGAGAAGGGTCCTGAGGGAAACATTTCTTTGGAATAAGGTACAACTCTTTGTAAGAAGGGCTGATTGAATAGTCTTACAGGATTGCATTCATCAGGGTTCATCCAGAGAATCAGTAGGAGACACGTATTAACAGGTATATTGTGAATTATTTATATGATGGTAGCACCTGGTAAGGCAAGTCTGAAATCTGTAGGGCAGGGGGATTAGAAAGGCAGGTTGAAGTTGTAGGACACAGATGGAAACCCTTCCGGCAAAACTTCCGTTCAATTCATAACACCTTTCAACTGACCTAATCACATCAGCCCAGATTATCTAGCACATTTTACTTGAAGTCAACTGATTATGAACATTAATTACATCTATAAAATACCTTTGTTATCAGACCTATGTTAGTGTTTGGTTAACTGGACACTACAGCTTGACAAAGTAAAATGTTCGTTGACTGATATTTCCGTTTCTCTCTCCCCACCTGTTTTCTCTTTTCTGAGGTGTTAGATTCTAGCGACATATTTTTGTAACTTCAGCAGGTCTGTGAATAGTGCCATTTCATTCAAGGTTATTTTATTATAACATTGACGAAGTGAAAAAAAAAAATCAATTGCCATCCAAAGTTACTCTATATGAAGTTCACTCATTCTTCCCATATCTGCATGGATCTTTTCCAGCGAATGTAGCCTCCTCACACTTCCCAAAGACGTGTATGTTAGGTACACTAGTGTGTCTAAATTGTCCCAGGATAAGTGAGTGTGGGTGTGTTCAATGTAGCCTGTGATGAAGGACATCCCACGCAGGGTAGCTTCCCGCCGGAAACTTGAGCTGCTGGGAGAGACTCCTGACACCCAGGACAATGGAACAAAAGGGTCAGAAATGAATAATGTCTGAAAGTATATTATTACCTAATAATTTGAATACTATTTAATATAGTTTTCTGTCTTTCTTTAGAAGTTCGGTAAGGTTTTCTGACCAGAAAAATGTTGTAAGAACTTAATTCTCTTTGTGTCAAGTAGCTGACAATGAAATTGGTTTTGTTATACATGGTTTCCCTTAAATTCTCAGTGCTCAACAACCTATCAAGTATGTTAAATGGGGACTTACTTTGTATCTTGCTTTTACTGAGTAAATTATTCTCGACTTTCTTCTACACCTCTTAAAAACTCACAATAATACAGAATCTTGTAAAAATTTTGTAAAGTCATGGCAATTGTACTTTCAACACCAATTGTACTCTCTCTCACCTTCTAATCCAGTGGTTGTCACCCAGGGATGTGCTTCAAAATCATTCACGAAAGTGTAAGAAACGATGTTTCAGGTCTTCACCTCAAA
Organism: Solenodon paradoxus; assembly: GCA_004363575.1. Taxonomy (NCBI): domain Eukaryota; kingdom Metazoa; phylum Chordata; class Mammalia; order Eulipotyphla; family Solenodontidae; genus Solenodon; species Solenodon paradoxus. The sequence goes on along the minus strand of RJWH01000275.1, from coordinate 312,455 downwards.
CTGCTACAACTGAAATTCAGCACAGGTACCTAGGAATGCATAGTTTTATAAAATGCTCCCAGATGATTCTAATATACACTCAATGCTGAAATCTGGTTTATATGCCCATGGTAGCTCATCTTCGTTCTTTCTTAAATGCAGCAAAACAAATACTTTTACCAACCCCCCTCCCCACTTCTTACTTTCTTTTCCTTTTTATTTTGGTAAGATGAGAATTGAGTGCTTAATAGAATAATCTCTTTCTTGAAATGCAGTGTGAAAACAGACAGACACATTGTTTGACAAATGTCAGCATGAAACTGTCTTTGAAACAGCAAGCAGCAAGGAACATGGCCTCCTATAACACACAAGTTTTCTATTTGTTCCTTGATATTATCAATATGGTATTGCAATTACATTCCCTCCAAACTTGCCTATCAATATTAATTTTTTTTTTCCAGGAGAAACAATATCCAAAGGAGGAAAGTTTCAAGTTTATTAAACAGTGAGAACTATATATTCACAGTTAAAGTGGTGTTGTGGTATATTTGGTTTTCTCAAATTGTTATATTAGTCATGGTTCTTCAGAGAAATAGAAGCAATATGATAGATGTAGATGTGGTTGTAGATATGGTAAGGGTATGAATTGGATATGGATAGATATAAGAGGCGATTGTTATAATAATTTGGTTCACGTGACTAGGAAGCTGGGAGGACAGAGAACCAGAGAGCCTCTGGTGCAACTCCCAGTACAAGGCAAAGGCCTGAGGACTAGATTGCTACTGGTGTAAGTCCCAGAGTCTAAAGGCAAAATAACCCCTAAGAATTCTGATGTCTGGGACAAAAAAATGATGGACGAGCAAGCTCAAGAAGAGAGAGAAAAACTTAACCCTTCCTTTTTGTTTTGAGGCTTTCAACAGATAGGGTAAAACCCACCTACATTGTTGAGGGCTACTTCTTTACTCATCCTATAGAATAAGAAATCAAATACTAATCTTTTCCCAAAACTCCCTCATAGACACACTTAGAAATAATGTTTTACCGGCAATCTGAGCATTCCTTAGCTCAGGAGGCTGCCATACAAAATTAACCATCACAATTGTCAATCCCTGCCTAAGTTTCCAGCAATGTGTAAATGAGTCCCACGCAGAAGCAAGATGTGACCTTTTCATAAAAACAGCACAGATCAGAGCAGGAAAGGTTGCTGGGGCATGGTAGCTTCATGATATGCATCAGCAAAGCATCTGATCAATACCAGGGTTTTTCCTTTGTACTGATTTTGGAAATCTATGTTTGCTTCCATTTATACTTGTGGTAAAAGTGTCCATGGTTTTGCCATAAATTTTCTTGATTGTTATGTAAAGAAATAAACAATGTTTTCAAGTAGTGTTTGTTGTAAAGCAAGTGACATTTATACACAAAACAAATCAGGAAAGGGAGCATGACACTGTGATGGTGAAATTTAATGAAGTTAGTGCTTATTAGTTAATAGTCACAGGGATCCACAAGTTTACAAAAGTTAAGTTAGCTAATTTCAGACATGATTGTTATTATAAGCTACTTTCTCTGTTCAGAAGGTACCATTGTTTACTATTGTACAGAATATAATAAATGCATAGTTGATTTGGTAAATCTTTTACTAATTTAAGATAATGATATATATATATATATATATATATACTAATTTGTTAAAGATTTAGTTGCTAGTTTTCCAAGAGTAGACTTCAGTGACTGAAAGCTTTTCTGTACATTCGTTGAGAAACAATTATTTAATTGACTGCTAAAGAATGCTACAATGTGGAAATTCTTATCCCTGTGTAAAGGATAATGATGATGATAATGCTGATGATCATTATGAGGATTACGCTTTTTATACAGTAGTAGGAAACCTCCTCAAAAGGAACCCACCATTGTGACATTATCTTCCAAATAAACGAGTGACTTTGCTGGGATTAATATGTTAGTAGCCTGTTAACAATTTAAATATTCAGGTAAGCAGCTCATGTTGACCAAGTTCATCATTCAATAGAACTATAGGATTGTACTTTGTGTGGTCTAACATGTAGACTTTTCCAAGGAAAGTTGAAAAGAATTGGAAAAAAAGTGAAATAATAAAATGTATTTTTTTTTTTTTCCACTCATCAGGTACACCAGTGCTGGGTTAAAAATTGATTTGTTTTGACTAATTTTGCTCCTTAAATGAACTTACTATACTACTAATAATGTTAAGCCATTCTTATATATGATCCTGTCATGGATAGGTTCAAGAAAAGTCTGTGTTGGAGACATTTTCTGTTTATCTAAAGTATTTTTTGTGTGTGTGTGCGTGTGTGTGTGTGTGTTTGTGTGTGTGTGAGAGAGAGACAGAGAGAATGAGAAAGAGACTGCATTAAGGATCAAAGAAAGGCGTAGAAATTTGAATAAGAAACAAATTTATAAGCATCTGTGAAGCCGGAGTCCAATGTAAAGGTCTGACTATGAAACTCAGAAGAAAAGCATTCTTGAGAGGTAGTCTTTGCAAAATATCTGTGCTGTCAAAGCCATGATAGTATTTTTTTTAAATTTCAAAGTTGAATTGTTATATGGAAACTGCTTAGATATAGTTGGGGATATCTAACATTGATAGCATATTGCTCTATGTAGTGAGGTCATTGTTCCTGAAAATTAGAAGCTCTAAATGAAAATAAATAAAACACACCTTTTACCTCTAACATGTTTGCTTAGATACTGTCATCATTTTCTGATCTCTAATGTCTCAAAGAGTCATTCTTTATACTAAGCAAGCACTTTTTATATAAGTAGAATGTAGGTATACATGCTCTATTTCTAAATTTCGTTGTCATTTTCTGTTCTTACTCTTTCAAATTAAATTAACCTAATTTCATCCTTACAGTCACTCTGGAATTAAACAAAGCTGACCATCTGTAGGAATAAAATTCTACTTTTGAGGGTAGATTCCAAAATATTTTCATCTTCTAAGTTTTCCAATCCTTCTTGGTGAACTCCTAAGTATTCTATTTCTTTCATTAATTGGAATTTTCTTGAAACGCTGTGTTAGAATCTATACTTGAGATATTATATTAAGACAAACATAACATGCAAATATAGAAATAATTATTGAAACGCTGTGTTAGAATCTATACTTGAGATATTATATTAAGACAAACATAACATGCAAATATAGAAATAATTAAAACTAAAAGTTCAAAATTAGCTTTGAGTTTAAGTATTTGAAATGCATTGCATACAAGTTATTTCTTTCAATAAAATTTTCATAGAAAGCATTTGTCTTTTCAGATAGATAGTGGGCTAGGTGAAACTGTGGCTTGTAAAACAATGGAAAAATGTGTATTTACACAGTGTTTTTTGTTTTACAGCAGGTACTAAAATAACTACATCAGTTTCAAGCTAGAGGATTCACTGTGCCTTGCAGCAGTTTTCCTAATAAGATAAAAATCTGGTAGATGATTAATTACACTTGAAAAAAGATGAGATATGACAAAATATATGTGATGACTGGGCATTATAGGTGAAAGCTATGATCCTTGCTGTGATCTTAGATTCAGTATGAATCTCAGTGACATGTTTTAGTGTTTTGCATTACACAGTACATGAAAAATGAGTATTGATACTGAGAAGAGGAAGTAAAACTGCAAACCCATCCTTCTATTAAAATTGAGATTAATACAAACAAGTAAAGAACATTCAGATGCTTGGAACTTTTAATTTTCATGGGATACTAATTTTCATAGCACAATGCGGGGACCTTTTAAAAAGTAAATTAGATTTTATTCAACCTAGACATTTGCATTTAAATACATTTCTATCTGACATAAAAGTTGTCAAGGTGGTTAGTCCTCTCAGAAATATTTGCATTATATTCTGAAAAATAAAAATAAAATTCTAGCCTTAGATTTTTACTGGTAACATTTCATTCATCTGAATATGTAAAATTTGAATAAGACTTCTTTATGAGTCAACAAATTAGGGAACATACATGGATAATACTTCAGGGAGTATATAACTTTGGAAGATATTATAAAGATGAATAACTATACATACACTTAAATATAAGGTATTTTATAAGTATTAAAAAAGGTATAAAATATAACATGCTATAATAAAGTTCAAAGAGAATTTGAAATTTGAAAAAATCTTGTGTTTGGCATCAAGTATAAAATTGCACCTGACTCAGTTTAATCGGTCTGATGCCTGTTTAATTTGTAAAGTCTTTTCAAATTAAGTTTGAATTGGAAAGACACAATTCCTCCTCTCCCAGAGTCTTGGATGAAGCTATGGAAGTTAGGGGTCCTCAAACTTAATTCTCAGTATAACTCTACTTCTGCTGCACAGCAGTGGCAATGATTCTATTAACTATTTTGATTTATAAGTTACATTGGATAGACAGTAGGAGAAGCCTTGAGAAGATATTCTTCTCTGTTTTCTACTTTAGTTGAATACATACTGACTTCAAATTTGGTGACCAATAAATGTGTATAACATTAGATGAAAAGCCAAATAGAGGGTTTGAACTCTTTTAACAAAGTAGGTTGAAACAACCAAATGTAATTCATGGCAAGTAATGCTTATTAGACAGATGTAAACAATTTAGCACTGGATTAATTTTGAATGGTATTGAGATCATATACCACTTGAGGGAGAATAAGAGTCTTGAACAGTATGTTGACATGGTAATGGAAAGGGGTATAGGAATCAAATATTAAATTGAAAGCCCTGACTAAACTAAACAAATCATTAGATTATTATGCGGCATTGTAAATATCTACCTATCTACTTACCTACCTTTCCATCATCTGTTTAATAAACCTGAGTACCAACAAAAGGTAGGTAGAAAGAGAAAACCTGTTCCTCATATTGACTTAGAATCATAGTGTTATATCTTATTGAAGACAACTATTGAGATTTTGAGATTTTTAGAAATGGAGTATCAAAAGGAAAGTGGGATGAAGATCTCCCTTTAACATCCATTGTGTGATGTAGTGTTACGATGCAGTTTTCCTTCAATACCATAGAAAAAAAGCTAAAAAACATTATTGTCATATAGGTCATATTTCCAAGACTAATACTACTATCAGATGTGGGATACCAGCAGTGCTGATGAAACCTTAGTGCTAGTCTTTATATAGGGTGATGTGATCCTTTTCCATCCTTCCTTGTAACACTGTCATTATTCTCCCTTATGTGGTAAGTTCTTTTCAGTAGTCTTTTGATTAATGTCGAGTAGTGTTATGGTGTTACCTTGGTATCATAGGTACCACGTTACATAGTCATAACAATGTGCTTCTAAATTTTAATGGATATGTTATTCTGGGATTCTACTGATAATTTATGCGTTTATTCATTCAATAAGAACTTAATGATAACTTTATGCCAGCAACTTCCTAGAAGAGGATTGATAAAATTTCATCTGACCTTGAGAAACATCAATCTTAATGGTAATTCAAACAAGAAGTGGACTATTCATAATGGAATGTCACAAGTGTTGAAGCAATGAGGTAATAATTTATTAGATATACTTCTATCTGGGCATATACTTATAGAAATGCAATAGGGTAAATGTGAAGAGGACTATAATAATGAGTTACATATTGGTTAACATTTCTCTAAAATATTACAAAAAACAAATTCCTTCACTACTGCCTCTAGAAATGTCACATGTGTCTGTTCTCCCTCACAGCAAAATTCTTTCAAAATCAAAATATTGTCCATATTTTCTGTAACCATTCTCCCCTATCTCAATTTTGACTTACTCCAGCTTGTATTTTTTTCCCAATGAACTCCACTGAAAGAGTTCAAGTGGTTTATTTTGCCAGGTTCCATGGGTGACTTTCCCCATATTCTGAAAGAATTTGGAGACATTAAGTATCACTCTATTTTTGAATACTTTTTTAGGACTTCACTCTCTTGATTCATCAATACCACATTCTCAAGATGTTTCTTCTTATTCTGCAGCTTCTCTTTTCTAATCTTGACTGGCTTTTGTTCTTTGCCCAAATGTATACATTATAGAACTCTATATCCTGAGTCTTTTCTCTAATTAGAATCTTTCTTTGGATGATCTAATCCAGTTTTTAATCTTTAAATGCTCTCTTCGTACACAGTATTCCCTTCTATTCATTTCTGTGCTAAACATTCTCCTTAACTTCAGACTGACTCATTAATCCAAGTGCCTATTCACCAGCATACTCGAATGACTAATAGGCATATCAAAATTAACTTCTTTTTCTTCCTTTAACTGTCTTTGCTCATCTTCTCATCTCAGTAAATGGCAACGTTTATCTTTTTACTCAGATTGGAAAGGCTGGATTTTGTGTGTGTGTGTGTGTGTGTGTTTCCTTTTCCCATTAAAACTCACATACAACTTATGAGAAAGTTGTGCTCTTTTTACTTCCAGTATAAATTTCAAATCAGAGAGCTTCTCATTGTCTTAGAGAATGACACAATTCTAGACTATACCGTACCATCTCTTGATTATTTCATAACCACTCAAAGAACATCTTTGTTTCATTTCTACCTCTTTGGCCGCCTGTATTATATGTATTCTCCAAACAACATGAAGTGTGTTTATTGATCAAAGTCCAGTCAAATCATATCTACTCATTTGCTTGAAACTTTCTTCTGGTTTCCCATTACCCTTTGGGCAAAACCCCAAATACTTGCAATGACCCACAAAGACTGTATGATCTGGTCCTTTCACCTTATCTCTCTGACTTGAAACCTCTGTATCAATTAAGTCTCAGTCTAAATTTGATTCCCATAGGGAATTTTTCTGTAACCTCACTAAGTCAAACTTCACACATGTACCCATCAGTCAATGATTATTCCAATGTTGTGTTTTATTTATTCATAGTTGGAACTATCACTAAATACTATTTTTTTGTGTGTGTATATTGTCTAACTTTTTTCACTAGAAAATAGAATCTACAATGGCAAACATGGTCTTCTTTATTTTATTTTATTTTTTACTGTGTCTACTGTTCATAGACAAGTGCCAACACATGACAGATACTCAGTGATTGCTTGTTAAATAAAGTATTAGTTTAATGAGATAAATCAGTTTATTCAAAGTACCAGAAGCTATATAAAGTACCAATTGGGTCATGTCCATCGTCAGTCTATATCAGATTTCAATGGTTCTCTTGTTTCTGCAAGGCTTATCTGTATTTTTAACATTATGCATATTGACTGACCTCTATAAGTTCACATTCTAAGTTACTCTAATTTCTCTTAAGGAATGTGTCATACGTTTGTAATGCATTATAGAGGAATGTCAAATTTTTTTCTCCTTTACTTGGAATGAACAGTTCATTAAGAAAAAGGAAAGAGAAGTCACTAGGGTTTTGAAGATCAAAAATATAATATTCTGCATTTCACGTTCTAACCTCTTCTGGGTGCATTAACTTTGTCAGGGATGATCTCAGGCAAAATATATTTTGCTACATGATTTGAACTGAGCTTTTCAAAAAATATTTAATACATTCCAAAACTGGTATTTGTTCAGCAGGACCAAAAGGAAATATTTGCCTAAGGTCAATCCCTTACCAAACCACTTGGATTTCAGTTAAAAAGGCTAGAATGAATCATGGCAATAAAACTTTCAGGATAGATTCCCTTGTTCTATTGCAATTCTAGTCACTACTGAATGGCTGACTATGCAGCTGGGTAGCATGTAACTAGGGGAGGTTGTGGTCCCTCAACTCACAACTCCATTTTGTTTGTCTACATTTTCTATATGTTGCAATGGTCCACAAATTTTCTTTTCCTTATTTTCATGTTCAACTTAACAAACCACTCACCCACAGAAGAATTCTGCTGAAGATGTCAAAGTGCTTGTTTCTTTAAAAGAACTGTTTATAGATTGCCTGCAGCAGACTGCTGATGTTCTCTGCCTATGTTTCTCTCATTGCTCTTTATGTATTTATATCATAGAGTCTGATATGATTAATCTCAATGGGAAAATGTGTATAATTACCAGTCAAAAATTATAAAAGCAAAATACAATTTAGGACCAAGGTAATAGTCCAAGGAATTTCATAGCTAGTGTTGAAATAAACATATTTTAGCTAAATATTAAAAACAGTGCTGCCACATTTTCTAATTACACTTATATTAAAATATTAAGCATGCATTGCATAATACAATAAAAATAATATATTTGATTGAAAGAGTCATGGCAGCAAAAACAAAATGAAAACTTGTTTTCTAGCTCTTTTAAAATAACAATGTGGATATGTAATGCTGCTGTTTTGAAAACACATTCTTTCTCTTCCTTCCCTCACTGCCTCCACTCCCCTCTTCTCCCTCTGTCCCTCTGTCCCTCTCTCTCCCTTTCTCTCCATGTGTATCTGTCTCTCAATTTTAATGTATATAAACTGTGGCTCATGGTTCTTTAAAATAACTTTTGAAATTATCCGATAGAAATAGAAAATTATCATTTTTATTAGGAGTGTAAAAGGTAGCCCTTTCCGGGAATAGATGTTTTAATAATAGGTCTCTACAAATAAACACATCAGTTTGCCAGTTTCCAAGTTCATGGTCATGTTTTGAAAATCTCTACGTTTTAGAAAAAATATAAACTAGGAAACATAAATATATACCATTTCTGTATCTCTACTGTGTTTTTCTATATGACTTTTAATATTTTTCATCATATATTCCCTTACTGGGCATAAATTCCTTAAGTGGGCAACTTTTAATTTGATTTCAGGGTTTCATTTGCTCAAATTAAGCTCTATTGCTTGTTACTTTCTTATTATTATCTTAATCTATAATGAATTTATCCAGGTTGTGAAAATCTGGTATATTTTAGGGAGAGCATTGCAGCTATAAATGATGATATTATTATAATGAAGTACATGTTTTTATTAATAAATTAAAGATAAACTAAAACTACTAAATAGCATTGTAGAAATCAACAATGGAGGAATATCTTCAGATGATAAAAATGAAGGAGAATGTTTTTATTCTAGATTTCTTTAAAAAAAGCAGTAATTATTTTTTCAAGTGGTTAGGAAAACACCATATACTCAACAGTCAAGACCCATAAAATGCCCCTGATTTTCTGTGCAATTTGAAAATCTATACTAGAATAAAATGAGTAGAAAGTCAAAATTTTTCTTAAAGGGATTCAGGAAGGGCAAGTTTTTAAGAAAGACTACATTTTTCTGAAATTCTTTGGGCAAGTATCTGTTTTTGGAATAATAAATAGAAAACCAGGCTCTCTACAAGAATAGTTTTGAAGATGGTAAAAATACCAGCTGGATGTGAGTGAATTATAGGCCAAAAAAATTTGACAAGGCTTAGTACAATGCACTGCATCTCAACTCAGAAACTACACCTTGATAACTCTTGAAACGTGTGTTTCGGTGTCTCTGCGTGTGCCCTGATGAAATACATGGAGATACTGGAATTAGAATTTGAAAGAAGCAACCCAACTGTAGAAAGACTGAAGAGATACTCGAGCGCTTGAGTGCTTCTAAAATATTTAAATACACAAGATTCTGTTTATTTATGAAAAGAAATTGAGAATGAAGAGAATTTCCTACCTATGAAGTTGGGTGAAGCAAAATAACTTTGTTATGATACTAAATTAGTAGCATCTGTTATAGACAACCTTATTTCAGAGTAGTAGTTCAGTTTCCAAAACTCTTTGAAAATTTAATTATCTTAACATTTTATTAAATTGGCAATGCCCTAAATATTTTGGTATTAAAGTTTTAATTAATCTTTTGGACTATGTTCCTTTATTTTTTCCCTGATGTTTGTGCCATATACATGGATGAGTAGATGAGTATCTGTATATATACATATATTTATTTCTATATACATATATTTGAGTTATTAGAAGAAATAAGTTTTCTGAATAAGGTTTTATTTCACCATTTATGACACAAAGAAGTAAAAGATTCATACTTGGAATCTCTTAGCAGGGGAAACTGAAATTTTTTTTTTTCTCAAATCAGGTCTCCAATAGCCTGAGAATGGAGTTCCTTCCATAAAATTTAGTAGCTAACAAGTTAAAGTGAGAGCCAAGACTGTGAACTATACCATCTATTTCTTTTTCTAGACTATAAAATGATTTTTTTGACATTAGCATCCTAATGAGTTGGGGTGTTGGATTCCCTTTGGATGCACTGGAAGAAACAGAAAACTCTATTTCCTTTTCACATGCCTTTTCTAAAACTCCAAGGAGAGAACCTCTGCGGAGATTCAATCAGAGCCAGTCAATTGCCTTAGTTGTGGACTTCTTTTCAGATCCATTCATATTTTAGAGGGTTTTCTCAGAGAACTTCTGGTCGTGTGTGCCTTAAAGGGCACATTCAGCTACTGTTCTGCTTTACTATCTTTAATAACTAGAGTGGAGAGTATTACAGCAAATGTTCATGCTGCTTCTTCTCCTAATCAGATAGGTGGGTTCCATTTTACAGCTCTTCCTACTTTCTCATTCTCTCCCTTTCTATCAGCTTTGAAGACTTTATTCCAACTGACAATGGTAACTGATCACCTTGCTTTCTGTTTTGAAGTTTGAAAAGCTATTCTTATGGCTAATATATTTTTTTTTAATGAATAAATATATGTACGACAAATGTTATGCCCAAGGACATATATGTCCTTTCTATTTCATCATTATGAAACAGTTAAGGAGATACTATTCAGAGATAGGAAACTGAATCTCAGAATGTGACGTGAAGATTTGAACATACGATGCTTGACTCCTGAGTTGACTCCCATTTCCACCAGTTCATTAGGAAACAAATGTGGAGTATTTTAGTTACCTGCTTTAGATTCCAGGCAAAGGGAACTGTTAAAACTGAAATACCTCTGACTCAGCTGAGGAGACTGGGTTGTATAAGAAGCTATAAAGTTAGGATGATGTGCATAAGTTAATGCAGGTCTGGTGTGAATCTGTGGTCTTATGCATTTACATTATGATTCAACATACCACAGACGCTGTAAAATAAATTCCCGTTACTCAGCATGTTTCTCTCTTTGTGTTTATCTAATATTATCAAATTTGCAAGTATTCCTGATTGTCATCTGTTTTCAAGCAATGCTTGCTTTGATGAACCCTGAATAAAATCCCCAAATGACAATACCACTTCTATTATTCAATGATGAGTAACTATACATTACCAATGGGCACATATATCTAAACCTGCTTTTCTTTCCGTTTGATTTATTTTATGAACATATAGTATGAAAGACCTTGTGCTAAAGTTCTTTTCTTCATTAAACTGAGTTGCATATGTTCGTAAGAAGATACCTAAGGTGATGGGAATGGTGATTGGAATGTCCTTACTCATTATTTGAAGAAATGAAGTCTATAGTAATGGTGATCATATTTCCTACTTGCTCATGTTGGCTAAGAAGAATAGCTAAAATGGCCATAAGCATCTATGTTTTGGGCATTAAAAAATGAACGTCTTTGAAAACATGTCTATCTGAATAAAAACTCATTCAATTGCCAAGAGGTGACTTTGAAGTTTTGATTCTGAAACACTACTACTCCCAACCCCATACCCAAAGCACACACACACACACACACACACACACAATTAAAAAAATATGTGTGTATGTATCTGTTGCTTTTATCTTACTCTGCCACATGCTATACCTACAATGCTACACTAGAGGGCAGTGCCGCTATGATCATTCCCCCATGCCAGCTTTTGATCAAATTTCCTGATGCTATACAGAATACAGAAAGCATACATTAATTTAAAATAAAATGCACGTGTTTGCTTTAAAAGCACTTAGCTTGTACCTGATGGTTAATAGATGTGAATTGCTTGGAGCCCTGATGCACACAGAGTAGTGAGCATAATGAATTTGGCAGATTTTGTTTTTTAAAAAAGGGAAGGTAGACAAATATAAACTAAATTTCATTTGCCTTGATACCTTAAGGGGAAAAAATCCGAAATAATGAAGAATCATTATGAACAAGCTGGTAGGTATAAGTATTAGTTTACATTTAAATGAAAATAGCTCAAAAGAGAAGAAGAAAGGATTTGTTCAAATAGTTTCCAGCATCTGGTTTGAAATGCAAAAGCGTCGTTTGTGATTATATTAATTCAGGTAGATGCCGCTAGTTTGCCTGGTCCTTCTTTGAGACTTGTTTCTATCTACCTTGACAGTGGGCATTTTGGAACCTAAGATGGAGCTAGATAGATTTCTTGGTAGGAGGTCTGGATGGTTTGATAGCAAAGAGCCTGGTGACTTGAACCCCCTTTAGGAAGAAGGGGACAGAGTGGAATCAAGCAATGATGAGGACATTATTCCCTTTCAATGGCAAAACTTAAAAGCATAAATTTATAAACATAAGGCACCAGAAATAAAAACATCCCTTCGTTCTATTTCCTGCAGTGACAATAGATATGCATTCTAGATTGTAGACAGAGCTGCCTTGGAGATAAATTGTCTGATTTCAGGATCTCAGCAGTGGATAATAGATTCCCCTCAGAACCACATAATTAAAAAATGACATTTCTGCTACTTTGTGCCAACTCAGTACCGTTGCTGCCCAGGCTTCTGTGCCGGAGAGCCCGCAGGGTCCAGACAAACAGATTTTACATTATTCAGTGGGACAATGTAAGGTCGTGTTAACAAAAAAGTTCCTTCTGGGGGGACTAGAGGACTTTCTTATGTTCCTCTCTATAAATTGTTCTTTCTACTCTTATTCTCTTTTTTAATCCTGCTGACAAGAAAAGGATATGAACCATGAGATTTAGGAGGTCCACTTGTTATGCTATTGAGATGAAAGAGAGCATATGTGACAAAAAGAATAAATTAAGAGCTTAATTTTAGCACTATCTTTTTGCTAAGAGCAGAAATTCAGAATGACCCAAAGAGAAGGCCGGATGCAAGGAGAAAACTTATGCAAAGCAATGTGCTTTTTCTAGGTCTATATCCTGTTAAATTTTGGATAAAAATGTTAATTCTTATATGGCTTTCTAGCTCCCTGGAAGTTACCCTAGAGAGAACTGACGAGAGTCTGAACAACTGCTCCTTAAGATCTCTCACTTGACTGTATATCTTTAAAAATTGTGTGTGCTAGACCAGACTCCAATAAACAGTTACTAAAGTGTAAATGGATTTCCAAATGTCACATAACTGGTAATGAGTGAAACCAGGACTTGCAATGAATCTCTTGATTCCTATTTGAGGTGTTTAAATAACAGTCAATATTCTGTAGGTGTCTCTATTTTAGACAGTAAAAACCCATAAAAATATGCTGGTTTTTTTTTTAGCAAAGATAACATAAGACTATTTGAAGTCCTATTATAAGATTTGTAATGCAATGAATCTAGATTCTGGAATATTAAGCGTCAACCCAGGGTTTCAATCCTAAGATATAACTTGTTGTTCTATAAATAGGAAAATTTTGATTTATCTTTTCAAGATTCAATATACTCACGAGCCAAAGGAGGTTCAGTTACTTGGATTCAACCAACTTTCTCGTGGACTTATAAAAACAATTTAAAATGTTGTGTGCCTAAACCGTTTAGCTTCTACTGATGACTCAGAAAATGTAAAGGAAGATTAGTATAAATTTTAATCAATGTGTAATGATTTTGGAATCTCTACATCAGTCTAGGAGTCAAGAATAGTTTGAGAAAGATGGTGGCCCTGGAACTGCAATTCATGCATATGAGTTAAGCAATGTGGACAGTGATGACATATGTATGCCAGTCCCATGAAGATGTGAGGATTGTATGGGTAGATATGTCTGATTAGCCCCAGAGACTGATATGTAATAAACTTTTAGGAAATATGCAGACAGACAAAATGCTTGTTCCAGTCACTTAAAATTCATCACTGCATATATATTTTGCAATATATATTATAATTCAGAAAACAGACCTAGAAGTTAATTTCAATTCCACTTACTTGCAGTGTGACTTCCATGTTTGATTAAATTCTGTACCAATGTGTGCATTTTTTAACTTGTAAATGAGAATAACAATAGTACCTACCTCATAAGGCTATTAACAGATTAAATGAATTAATATGTGCATTATAATGCATTGCATTGTATGCAAATATTCAAGACAAATTAATATTTATAAGAGATCTAGAAGTAATAGTAGTCATATCTTATTACTACCTTTAAGAAGATAATTTCATCAAATGCATACAAATTTATTTAGCTGTATAGATAATACAAAAATGAAGGAATATGCCATTCTATTTCCATATAGAATGGAAAACCGATAATGTGCATATATTTATATTTGATGACACTTCCACATGCCCACAAGAAGACAATCTTCTTGAATTACTCTCTTCTTGAACTGACAAGCATAATACTAGTATGATAAAGGATTATGCTATGGTTGGAATATTTGTGTCTCATCCAAATTCACATGTTGAAATCCCAGTGCCTAATGTGAAAATATAAGGGTCAAGTCTTTGGAAGTTGCTTAAATCAAGAGGGTAGAACCCTCATGAATAAGATTAGTGCCTTTATAAAGGGAACTCCACTTCATCCACCATGTGAGGACACGGGGCGTCTACAACCCAGCAAAAGCCCTTCCTGGACTATACTGCACCCTGATCTCAAACTTTCTGTCTCTAGACCTATGAGGTAAATTTGGTTTTCATAAGCCAGTAATTATGGTATTTTGTTATCTGAGACTGAACAGATTCACATAATTAGTGTATTGAATGTAACTGAGAACTATGTATTTTGATGTTGGTTTTAAATCAGATTCTTATATTTCTTAGAGACTATTTTGTATTATTGCTAAAAATAAATAATGAACAATTACACTTAATCACAGTGATGAGTCAAATTTACAATAATTTAGTTTTGACTCAGATAAATTGATTCAATTGTCTTTTATTTACTATAATAGGGAAATACATATGCATGAGTTTATTCATTTCAGCATTATTAGTAACTGTAAAATACTAGGTATGACTTAGAAGAATAAGAAATGAAATATATGACTGAGTACAGTAAACTGTAAAAAATGGAAATAGACTTCTATGAACAAATACAATTTCAAGAATGTTTTTAAACAAAAATTCATTGCAGTAGAGTGTAATGTGATTCGTGTGAGAATAATAGAAGTATAATAAATTACACAAATATATTTTTATCATGAATTTGCATATAAGCAGGGGTAAACATGTTGGGAAATACGTAAGAAGAGAAATGGAGGACTAAGATGAGGAGGAGATGCAACTTTCTGGAATATACTTTCAGTATATCTCTGAAACAGAAGCTCATAGTAATATTTTACATGCATAAAACACAGATTAAAAAATTTAAATCCACCAAAATATGAGGTAAATATAAAATAAAATATAAGACCTTGATGATGGATATTGCTGTATTCAGATGGCTAACAAGACCATATTTAAGAAGGTGCAGAAGTAAAGAATTGTATTATGTAACTTCAGGAAGCAATGTTTTGACAGTATACTTTTGAAAGGCTAATATAGAAAAAGAAGAAACAAAAATATTTTATTAGAGTTAGTAATTCAGTTTTTCACGGTGGAATGGGTAATCAAATATGAAACTACCTTCTGTACATACTAGCATTAAAATAGAAGCAAATATATGTGGATAATGTGATCCAGTTGTCTCTGTCATTTGAAGAAGGAAAGAAGAAATACTACAATGAACTCTATGTTACTGACTTGGAACTAATGTCATTTCATGAGTTTTAATACATATTCATATAAATGATAGATAAATATAGATTGCAATTAACATATTTTGCATGAGATCCTCAGACCTTATTTATGCTATGGTTGAAATATGGATCCTTTACCATCATTTACCAACCTTTACACATTTTTCCCAACCCTGATCTGTTTCCAGTTCCCAACTCTTTCCAGTTTTCTACTCTGTTTCTATGAGTCCTTTTTCTTTAAATTCCATATAAGTGATACGGCAGAAAATTTATCTATGTCTGGCTTGTTTCCCCTAGCATAGTATCTTCAAACTCCATCCATACTGATATTATCAAAAACAGAAACAATTTCTTCTTTGTATAGCTGAATAGTGTTCTAGTGTGTGTGTGTGTGTGTGTGTGTGTGTGTGTGTGTATTTGGTATATCCATTGATTCCTTGAAGGATACTTAATTTGTTTCACTATCTAAACCCTTGTGAAAACACTGCAGTGAACCAAGGAATACAGATATTAAAAACAAGATAAACGTGTGAGATTAATATACTGATTAGCTGGATGGTAAGAATCCTTTCACAATGTGTATGTATATCAAATCAGCATCATTTATACTTTAAATGGATTACATTTTATTTGTCAAATATATCTCATAATCTAAAAAAAGTAAAAAGAAAAATAAATGTAGGTATACACATGCTTAGTTAGATTCATGCGTCAATTGAAATGCATATACTTTGGACAATTTACCAATCATCTTTTTATCTTGACTTTGATCATTGAAAGAATCTAATAATAGTGGTAACCTGCTAGCAATGAGCACATCTATTAACGAGATCTTTTTTCTAATTATTATTCTTTCTTTGCAGATAGGAATTGAGGAGGAAAATAAAAGTCAAACCTGGAATACTCAGTAGTTGAGAGTAAATAAGCTTTCAAATGATGTGGGCATGTAAGAAGAACCTAGGAACCAACTTAAGTTCTCAATATCCTAGGCTAAAAGAATTTAAGTAACCAATATATAATTACAACATTGTACTAGAACCTATAAAGTAAATATTTAAGAGTTTATATTGATACGAACAAATAATTAGAAAGAAGCAATAATTCATTTCTACAGAAGAATTATAATTAAGTAATGTCAAAAAACAAGGGACAGATACCACAGCATAATGTCTCTAGCAAAGTATCATTAATGGTAACTAAAATTGGTGTACAAAGTTAGGATGAACAGGATACCTACAGAGTTGCAATGACTTCTGTATGATGCCTATTAGTTACAAAGGGAAATTCAGTAACTTACTAGTGGAGATACAGACATTAACTAAATGACCCAAGTAGACATCAGTATATGTATACATTTGCATTAGCTTTCTCCTGAAATAATGTCATAAGAAGGGAAAAACAACTATCAGTAGAGTTTGTTCCAAATATTGAAAATTTTAATTTAAGTTTAATCATTAGAAAACATCATACAAAATCACAATGAGTGGTATTATGCAAAGTACCAGACTAGTCCTTTTTAAAAGTACAAAGGTTATAAAAGACGAAGTCTAAGAGCATCTTAAAGATTGGAGGAAACTCAGAGGAAAAGAAAATTAAATGTAATTTACAAGCTTAGTAGAGAAAAAGAATATTAGTATTATAACTCAAGATTTTTAAATCAAGTCTGTATATTAGTTGTTGGATATTTATTGATACAAAAGTTGTTTTTTATAATATATTCTAGTGGTTCTGGAAGATGATAACTTAAAGAAGTTGAACAAATAATCTACTAAAATGCTATTATTTGTAACATTTAATAGTCTAAAATCACTTCAAAATAAAAAGCTAAAAGCAAAAATAATAAAATTCAAAGATATTGGCACTACAGCAAATTGTACTTAATTTAAAAATCAAAAAATGGAATAAAAAAGAAAAATTCTTAAGGCTAAAATTAATAGATCTTTAACATGTTTGAAAAAGAAATATAATTTCTAGAAATGATAATGATTATCTAATTGCTTCATTAAGATTGGTTTAGTGGGATAATATATTACCTCAACTTTTTAACTAAGTTATATTTGACTAATTTTAAAGAATAATCAAGTAGTAATTAGAGGGTTAAATCTTTGCCATAACACAGAGCTCAAATTTGTTCTCCATTTTAAAAGCGTATTTATTGATGACCTAATAAGAATTTCATTTTGCATATATTGTCTGTCTCGCAATTCCACTGCAAAAATGATGAAAATTCTTATTTAGTCATTAGAAAACTACAATTTAAGAGATCGCATATTACTAACAGGTAATGTAAATTACCATACTTATGGTTCTACTTCTGTTCAATATAATCTTCACTACTAACTTCACCTGAGGCCACACAGCTGATTTAAAAATCCATATTCTCCCTTTACATATTGCATTGAATCTATGTCTAAATGGAGCTAATATATGTTTTGGTTTACCGTGTCATCTTTGTTAGAATTAGACCATAACCAACAGATTTTTTATATAGCTAGAAAAAAACTGTATGTCCATATACATTTAATTCCATAGACAGAATAATTATTTCCATTTAGAGTGAGGAAACACACACACACGACACTCACAACTGATCTAAGATAACTAAACAAATATAGAGACCCTAAGCTATTTTTCTTTATTTACCTGTAAATATCTTGCCATGTGTTATTTGGTGTATATTCTAGTGACAAACAATGGACTGGTCAATTGTTAATTTGTGTAGTAGTACTCAATTTGAGTCTTGAGTTCTGTTTGGGGAGTCAGTTTTTTCTGGTCATTTTTGGTGCACAGGTATGTCTATGGCTAAGAATATGTGTATGAAGAACCAAGGATATAGCTCTCTGAAGGACTTAGAGCAGACCAAGAAGCTTAGACAAGTATCAGAGTCTCCACATCAGTGTGAAAGGGATTTGGAGTAGTGTGTTGTATTTAATTTTCCCTGAAGTAATTGGTGGATCACATTTAAGACCAGGTATGGTAAAATTAAGGGGATGAAACAATGTTAAAAGATTAATGAATTGTTTTCCCTCCAAAGTCTAAAGCAACAGAGAGGGGAGTGAGTCTCCTCTTAACATCCACCATACACAGAATGTACCTGTTCCTCAGAGGCTCAGAGCATGCTGTGAATGTGATATATTTGTCTCTGGAGTTTGGGAAGCATGTGGATATTGATATGGATATTCAATGCAAATGCCAGAGATTGCTTCCTAGAATTCTTCACAGAGTTAGGGACAGTGGAGCGCTCTCCAAGAAATACTGCCTTAGGTTATGGAGGAAGAGAAGAAAGGGGAGTCAGTATGTGATAGAGGTCATGTAAACTTCTCATGTGTGGGTGACACAAAATCTAGAGAATCTCTAGTAAAAAAAGAGAGAAACTGGCTAAAATATTTTCTATGAAAATCTTTTACCTTACTTTTGCGGTAAAATCCAGCAGAGTAAGTCATCATTATACTTAAGTGTATTTATGTTTATTGATATAGTCTTTGAAACATGAGATACCAAAATTTAGTCATTACTCTTTATTTAAAAAGAAAAATTTCTTTAAGTGTTTCTTAAAGAAAATAAACATAATTCCATTTTTTATGAACTAGGTCCACAATGACTTTAAAAGTTGACTCCTAAAATACCTGCTGGATTGGCCAAAAATATGTTCTAAGAGGAATTCAAAGTGGGTCATATTTTGACTAATCTGTTCTCTTCCTTTGAATGACTTCGGGCTCAGATCTGATCAAGGCTCTGCCATCTTCTATATGCAGCTTTAAAAATTGACCTGTAGACTGTGCCTTTCCTATTAGTCAGAGTGAAAAATGAAAATCGGGTTGCATATGTGAGGATTTTGTAGGTCAAGATTATGTCTGGTACATGTCCATTCAACTCACATTCCACTAGTCAGAAAAGACTACGGGACCACATGCTTAATTGCTGGAGAGCTGGTGACATGTATACATCTAAGAAAAGAATTGAGATTTGACAAATAGTCACTAGCCTCTACACTCCACACAGGCATTCTTTGAGTTAGTTTTTAATATACTCTGAAAATCATATGAGGAGCAAACCCTTAATACAGGGTGTGCAAATGATAATTATGTAATGAATCCTTGCTGAATCGATAAAAGAATCACATCCTCCAAAATAAATTTAATTTGAAGTCACTAGTAAAATATTTAAATAAAGTAAATAATTATATTTTATTATGCAGAGAAATTAGTTAATTAAAACTTACTTCATTCGACCATTCACTAAATTTGTTCAGTGAATTTTTTTATGGAAAAAATCTTTGCTTTGCCTCTGTTTTAGGCATAGGGACTAGAACAGAAAAGATCATCAAAGTCACTACTCATACAAAGAATACATTCTAGTTGGTGAGGACAGCAGATGAATAAAGGAATGGTGACATATCCATTCATTCAGTATATTATGATTTGTGTAGAGATTATAGCAAAAGTGCAATGATTAATTAATCTGTGGTAATTGAGATACTTTTATGGTTGTGATAATCTTATTTATATATAGTGGCTGACACATTGTTGTTGTCCTGTAAATAATAATTTAATCAATTGATATTGGAAGATTATACAGGATGAAAATACACTGAAGAGAAGCATCATCAATTCAAAAGGAGAATACTCTGCTCAGGAAGTGAAATGATGGGCTAGATAAGTCGATGAGTGAGTAAAGAGCACACATAGAAAAAAGACTAATAGACAGATTGTAACTTCAAAGACTGGGATATTGGAAAAATTCCAAAATGGAGCTAAAAACCTAGAAACAAAATGAGTAAAGATCTAAGCAACAAAATGAAAAGAGCATTGTACAAGAAATGGCCATAAATCTCAGGAATGTTTCTGGTTCAGAGAGAGCGAGAGATCAGCAAAGAGGAAGATAGGTAGTGAGGAATGACAAAGATTGTTCTTTGATAGCAGCAGCTGAGCTGTCATAAAATCAAAAATAATACTTTCTCTTCAGGGTAATAAAAGAGAGTGATGGAGAAGAGACACAGGAAGCACAGATACAACTCCAGAAGAAATATTAGGAGTTGATTTTGTAAACCATCAATCTCAGGTTCCAATAACTGATTAAAAATTAGACATGGCATGACCTTGACTGAACTCTCAGAAAATTTCAGAATTCATAGGAAAGAAGTTAAAATGTGAGCATGTCCTTGTGGCTCAGGAGACAACATAAGCAAACAATGTAAAGCCCAACGATCCAAAATAAACAACTAACTAAATGAAGATGCTTCCTTTTCTCCTTCCTTCCTTCCTTTTTTCCTTTCCTCCTTTCTTCCTTCCTTCAATTCTTCTTACTCCTCTCCCTTCCTTTCTGTCTTAAAACAAGAAGTAAAAATATTATAGTTTATAGGAGACTTTAGGAGTCAATATGACTCCTGAAGAGAGTGTCCTTTAAAAATATCCAGTAATAAGGTATCCTTTAATTCTTGGAGAAATGCTTGGAGACATAATTATATTAATATATAAATATGTGTTCTGTATGTATATATGCAAACATATATAATGTAAGAACAGTGTAAGAAAATAAATTAAAACACTATTTCTAAAATAATCGCAATAGATTCATGTACACATATTAACGAAAAAGTAAATATTTAATTATACATTTTATAGTTATATTATAAATTATTTACCTATAATTATCAATGATTATGTGTATGGTGTTATAATAAGATTTAAGATTTAGCAATTATAAATTCTATTATATGGATTGTATGTAGTTCAATGGTAAGTGTGTTTGGCTCTGGCTGAAGTTCTGGAAGCTTGGACTAATATCTACAATAAGTAAGGACAGACTCTCAAATGACAAAGTACAAAGGAGAAGTTTGTTGGAAAAACAATATCATGACGTGTAACTTAAATGCCAAATGTGGTTCCAGAATCCAGGATCTTAGTATAGGGTGAAATCCAGGTGAAATGATGTACACTGGGAATAATATGAGAATAAAGAAAGTGAAATCAAGAAAGTAGGGCTAAA
The DNA here is from genome assembly GCA_004363575.1 of Solenodon paradoxus. NCBI lineage: Eukaryota > Metazoa > Chordata > Mammalia > Eulipotyphla > Solenodontidae > Solenodon > Solenodon paradoxus. The sequence goes on along the minus strand of RJWH01000275.1, from coordinate 290,826 downwards.
AACATTTCCTCTGTCACCAAATAATTAAATTGTGTACTATCCTAGGTTTCAGATCAGGAGGGAATGATTGAGAGTGACAAGGTGGTTGAGAAAGTAGCTATGAAGACTTGGCCTTAACTTCAGTTTCCAAGGTTGGTTTGATCTATGTTGTGAATTTGCATCCTCCCAAAATACCTAGGTGGAAATCTCAGCCCCAAAATAATGGCATTTGAAGATGGAGCATTTGGGAAGTCATTGGGTCATGAAGGTCAAGTCTTCATGATGAGTTGAGTGCCCTTACAAGAAGAGGTAAGAGAGACCATTTTTCCTCTTCTTTTTCCCCATCATGTGAAAATAAATTGAGAAGACAGACATCTAGACTGCAAGAAGAGGGTCCCCACCAGGAACCAAACTCATCAGAAACTTGAACTTGGACTTTCCAGTATCCAGAACTACAAGAATTTCTGTTGTTTAAACCATCTCATCCATGGTATCTTGTTAGATAAACATCAGCTGATAAGGAGAGTCTACTAACCTAATTAAAAATATTGATTTTAAACCTGTTATTTTAGATTGGTGTGATCTGAGGATACTTACTCTCAAGTAACAACAGTTCTTTCAGACTTCTAACATCAGATCCTTAAATTTCTGACTTTGTGAACATCAAAGAATAATTTTCAATATATGCCTCCTTTGAAAACTGTTACAGCACAGCTCCCCTTATTCTAAAATAATAATCTATTAATAATGGCACAGCATGATATATAATAGAATGCTGAGACATCTGTAATGAAAATTTTCTTATTCATTGTGAGGTTGACATATATTTCTCACACTGTTTCTTACAATAATAATGTACCAGACTGGAACTGGCAAACTATGACCCATGGGCCAAATCTGGTTGACCAGCTGTTTTATAAATAAAGTTTTATTGAAATGTGGTCACATATTTTTCCCCCTTATTATTGTCTTTGGCTGCTTTTGAGATGTTGTTTTATTATCATCAGAGTTCCAAGAAAAACTTTCCACCATCATCCAGTTTTCTATAGTTCCACTTCTGATGGAGAAGTCATGAATCTCTGAAGAAACTTCTGTTAAATTTCCTTTCAAAACTTCAGGATGTTTCTACCTCTTCCTGTATAATTAAAAAAAATCTAAGTGTATATGGAAAGCTTTAAAGGTATTTGAAGAATAACCATCACAAAAACATGAGGTAAGATTAATAATTTTGCCTCCTAGTGTTATTTCCCTCAGTACAATTAGATCTGTATCAGAAATCTTCTAGAGGCAGAATTTATCTTCTCACTCAGAGACACAAAGCTCGCTTTAGTTCATCATCCAATTTTCATCTAAAATGTAGAAACAACTTTTAGTTTCTCCATCACTAGGTGTCCTCCAAATCTAATTTCTATCTTTTTTTTTTAGCTACTTACATCTACTTTTGGGTGATTCCTTATTTCCTTCAGGAAAAAAATTTAAGAACTTGATGCAGTATATATAGATACTCATTTGCAATGATTCATACCTTAATCTGTATGAAGATATAAGGCCATTTATCACAATATTTTTTAATACAAGCTGTTTAATGAGAATTAAGGACTTTGCATAGTGCGGACCCAATTCACCAATCCTGGTTCATTCCCTACCACATTTCTCCTCACATTTTGCTTTTGCTGCACATCACAGAAGCTTTCTTCTCTGCCTCCAAGATTTTGCACCTTCATATTTCTGTGCTTCAAGAAACGTGTGCCTTTCCACATACAAAGCACCTATTCATCATTAATTTCTTGACTCCCTCTCATTCATCAAATATTTATTGAGCACCTGCCCTGGTTCTGGTTCTGTACCCAGCATGGGGGACGATGAATAAATACACATTGCCTCAAGGAACTAATAATCTGGAAGGAATTTCAGTCTCATAAACATTAAAGTGCAAGGCAGCATCATACTTAATTTCAGAGAAAGAAATTTGCTTGAAAGCAAAAGACATATATGGACTACAATTACTTGTAAGAAATGCCGTTGAATAGGATCCAAGTAGGGCTGAATCTCACGGAAAGTGGCACTCAAATAGTTGATATGACATTCGACTTATCTGCACCTCTTAATCTGATTTTCTTTGAATTCCTACTATCATTTCCTTCCTCTCATTTGTAACTAAATAATAGATATACATGCCTGGATATAAGTTAGTATCCCCCCAAATTAACAATTCCATCTAAACTAATTACCATATGCTCTGTACATGGTCTTTTGAGGTGAATTATTTTGCTTTCTGAATTCCTTCTCTGTAACATCATAATATCTTATGATTCATGTACACACACATATGCACATACAAGTTAAATTTGACACTGGCTAGTCTGTTTGTTATACCCACTCATAGATTCCTCTCCTTTCCACAATAGTGATAACAATTTAATTAGGCATAACATTAAGAACTGGATAATCTAAATTTAATCTTCTTCACCCCGCCAGATTCTACTTGCTGACTGCTGCTTGTAGCTAAATAAAGATTAAGCCTTTATATTCCTAATACAAGTCCATTTTCTGGCACAGAGTAGTTTTCAATAAATCTTTCTCGAATAGATAAAAAATGTTAGTTGCTATGTCTGACTGTTTTCTTAGATCTGTTGAAATTACTTTCATAAAAAAAAAAAAACAAAAAACTTGAGCTGTAACTTTTTACCCTAATCTATTTTTTTTAAAGGAAAGGTGCATGTAGGAATGAATGCCAGTAGTCAGGCCAGCAGGAATTATGAAGAGGAGTAGTATTTCTTTATTTTATTTAGGTGTTTATTCTGCTTATTCCCCCTGACCCCAGGTTTCAAATATGAATCCTTGGGGTGTATGTGAACTATGTCTAGTAGCCTTATCTTTGCCTTAGTTTACATAAATTTACATTAATAATCCTTCTAAACTATTTGATATAGATAAGTCAAATTACATCACTTGAAACACCGTTAAAATTTACCTTACTAAACTATGTCCAATAATTCCTTATTAACAAAATTAGTTTTTAACCATTTTAAGCTGTAATGCAAAGCCATAAAATATTTTTAATGGACTCTATACTGCATTTTCCAACTAAACTTAAATTTAGATTCATAAATGAAACCGAGTATTAATAAACGAAAACCGAGCCATATTGATGTGCCACTTCCAGGACAAGACTAGGACAAATTCCAACACATAATTTTCCAAGCTCTCCTCCTGCCTATTGGCCAATGTCAAACCCAGGACAATTTTGAGTGCCTCCTGTTAAGGGTAGCATAGCTTCTATCAGACTGTATGGTTGAAAATGTGTACCAGATAAACAGATATGCCTGTAACACATCTGCTGATTGAACTTTATGTGAGTTGGAAATATATTTTTAATTGATCACTGAGATGTTAAGGTTTACTGGTTATATAATCTAACGTAGTTTAAGTAATGTACTCATATCAATATTCTCCTTTAAAGCATTTGTATCTAGTCAAAATAAATTTATATTATTTTCTTTTACATGTGTGAAAGACATAACCATTGCTATGTATAGTGCACATCTCACAGATTAGCAATTTTTAGATCTCTATACCATGTTATCCCTTCCTGAAGTTACAGATTATTGAACAAATCATGGTCAAAAACTGAGTCAATTCTATTCTCTTTCTTACATGGGACTGAGACTAGTTGGTTACCAACAAGCGTTCCAGCTGAAGGGTGAGTGGGCACATCATTTTGAGACAGTCATAATGGACTAAGTAAAAAAAGAGCTGAGAAAACTGATATGTATTTCCAGGAAAGAAAATTATAGCACAAAGTGAATTAGAAATGATCACTTGTTTTCCTTTAGACAGAAGCAGAAGAAAGAGCAATTGCTTATTTTATCAGTGATGGTCATGTTTCTGTTTCAGCTTCTTTTGAGGCCCAGATGCACTGCTAGCTGTGGTAATGGCTTTAATATGATACAATATGCATTTTTCTGATACTTTTATTTTTTAGTATTAGGTACTTTGAGTTGACCTCTGTTGGATTCAGTCAGATGTCTTTTTACTAAAACAATACTCGAAGGTGTTGGTCTATGCACCTTTGCTGCCATAGACTCCCCTGCCCCCAAATACAGACACACACACACACACACACACACACACACAAACACACATTAACTTTTATACTTGACAATTTTGCTTATTTTTTATTGTCTCTCTGATTCTTTAGGAAATTTAAAACTTAGAAGAAAGTTACATTTTCTATTCTCCAAATTCTCCAGTATAAATTTCTATCAAAAAAGTAAAACTCATAAATTATTTAAATAATCAATATCAGATTGAGAAGATATGAGTAATAATTCCTTAAAATTGTTGAGAAAGAAAACATTTGGTAGTCTAGAGAAATGATTGCATAAAATTATGAGCATATTTTGACATACTAAAGTATAGACAATTTATAGAGCAAATAAAATATTTTCTTAAATATATTGGCACACTTTACCAAAATATATAATGATAATTAAAATGTGTCAAGTACAAGTTATAGGGTGACTATTTGTACAGCTTCATGTTAGTACATGGAAGTTTCTTTTCTCATAATTACCTCCTTTCAAAAATTTTTATAAAAATTCCCTAAAACAAATTTCCTGATTATAAATTTCACTACTCTTATTTTCTAGTATTTTTTGTGTATTTTATAATTTTTCTGCATCATATTCTGGGTCTTCTTATATCTGTTAAGAAACAGTCTGATGTTGAGAGATCTTTACATTTATTTGAGTATAGAATGTCTATGGTAATGGTTCTTATGATTTTCTGCCTCCCTCTTATTTTCATCATTAATAGTAAGTGCATGAATCAAGTTAGCACCCCACGCAGTTCATTAACTGATGTTTCCCCCAATATCAGTCATCTTCACCACCAGAGAATGAGGCAAGTATTTTACTGAGGAGGAAATTAAGTCTTGGAGACTTTCACTTATCTAACCCTTGGCCATAGCTGTAATGATTTTTCAACCTAGTTCAGTACAGAATTCTTTGTCAACCTCTATCCTTTCAATGAAGAGGACAGAGATGGAAATCAATGCGAGGAGCATTGATGAGGAGGTGCAGTCAGTTGTCTTAGAGACTGATTGGGATTCTGGTTTGGGAATATGGTGACAGAAATGATGTCAGAAAAGAAAAACAATGTTCCTCCAGCATTTTTGGTTCTTAGCTGACACTACTGTAATAAGATTTACACAATTAAAAAGAGAAATGCAAAAAGAAATATAGTAACTCAGACATCTCACACAAAGACTACGTCCAGGAAAAATGAGTAACTCATTGAATTGGCTTAAAATTTATGATTAAATAGTTAGCATCTTAATGAGGAAGAGTTGGGTCAGTTAAGTGAGAACAGAAATTTTAGGACAAATGAATGGGCTTTTAGAGGAAAAGATGGGTGTATGATTATTTGTCATAATGTTTATCAGGGTGTGGTGTGAGTTCTGGTCTCCTCTCCTGTAATAAGTCAATCCTCTCAGGTTAATGAGACTCCCTGTGAGAGGATTTCTGATTATGGAACTCCTTTTGGAGGATCTGTCTTTCGGTAGTTAAGGGGAGTTCAGAGAAAACCTCCGCATTTTCTTGGTGTTTAAGTGCCTACAGTTCAAATATCAAGCTATCAAAGAGGCATATTTGGAGGCAACATGTTCCTCTATCATTCAGGGGCCGTTCAGATGAGAGGAAAGTGTAGCCTATGGAAATCCCACTGATTTAAAGTAGTGTTTAGTGTGATTCGCCTGCAAGGCTACCTCCTCAAAAAATGAAAGTGACAGAAGAATTTGAGTGGAGAAATTTAAGTTCTTCTCTTCCTAGACAGGATTGTGAGGCAGAATTGGAAGTTGTGATGAATTTACTATCTCACCATCAAGTCCTGCATATGAACAGAAACTATTTGGAGTTTTAAACTTCATTACATATGATAGTTACGAAAATGTGTTTCTACCTTCCAGGTGACTATATAATGCCTTCTCTGGAAATCCCATGTTTAATCCTTTGAGTGATGCTTCTATCAGGGAGAGGAATCGAGCAATTACAAACATGTTTTTTTCCTATTCAGAAGTAGTTCAACATTACCATCTGGAATTCCACTCTTTTTCTTTTGTTCTATTTCTGCTATACTATGTCTGGGCTTGAAGTAGCCTTAAATTTCCACAACAAATTCAAGCCAAATCCAGCATCAACATAGGAATGGAGTGTGCTTTTACTTGAGTTCCCTGTTGGTGCTCTTTCCATTAAGGAATTCCTCCACTATTTGTTGTTGTTTTCAATCAAAGGAAAAATAAATTTCTGAAATCATGAATCTAATGGCTAAGTCAAAAGTAACCGAAGTTTGCTTTTCTCTCCACGGCAAGAGACTGGTCAACTATATGATGTGAAGAGACAGGAGAGGGCTTGGACAGTGACGAGGCTGATGACCACTGAGTCCAAAATGCCGGAACCCAGTCACTGGCATACAACCTCTTCACCAGGCAAATCTGAGCTTTTCTGCTGAGATGTTATTCCTGCAAACCAAGTGGTTTCCTATTCCCTAGAAAGTGATAGAGTCATTGAGAAGCTAGAAAAATAAAAACTTTTAATGGAGAAAGAGTTACAAATACTGTATGGCATATGGAACAAATTGTGAAGAAGTAATCATGAGACTGGAAGCCATAGATTTAATAAGACTCCATTTGCACCACACAAACAGAATTAGGAGTAAACCTTATATGATGGCTTGGGGAAAATAGTAGAAGAAAATTACCTAATTTGACTTCTGTTTATTTATCTGGTTTTACAAAAAGATGAAAAAATGATATTCTGTGCACTTATATGGTCTCTTACAAACAAATCCATGTCATACAGAAAGACAATGTTTGGGTAATAATTTTTTAAGATTTTTTTTCCTTTCCCCTAGTTTAAAGAGTTCATCGGCCATATATTATATTTAGAAATATTGCTTTAACATCAAGAAAACGAATTCCTTCATAGCTCAGAGTAATTTTTTAATCTCTCTTTGTTGCAGCGTTGAAGCTGAGGACACCTAGCAATATTTGAAAGTTAGAATCTTTCTCTGTGAAATTAATTTAATTTTATGTTTCACTCAGCATGATGCATATAGAGAGTGATTCATTTAACTTTCAGCTTCTCTAACACTTCTTTTCCATATATGGGTAATGACTTAAGTCTAATATTACTTGAACTTCTTTTCAATGCAGAAAAGTGATGGTGGGTGTGTTCCTTATTAACCGTCAAATTATAAACAAAAGACCGGTTTTAAATCTGAATTTAGTGACGTGTTCGAATTTCCATTTACACAAAATGAAATGAAATTTAATATAAAACTGATTGCTTAAAGAATACCTTTTAAAACTTCATAGTCTGTGCTCTAAACAGTAAAAGCTAATGCCGTTTGAAATTAAATTATTTTACTCTCCATTGGTGGCAATTACATTACAGACTGAAACAAATAGTTTTTGGTGCTATTAGTGTGTGTGGTTTGCCCAGTTTCTTTTTGCTACTCTAGCTTATATTATTTCAGATTATGGGTCACATTTTTTAAAATTAACAAAATGTATTTCCTAATTTTCCATTCTTGACCATTAATGAACACCTTAAGCTACACATATGCTTTCTAATCACATGACCCTGATTCTTTTCCTGGCTAACGGTTATCCAGAATATTATGTTTATAGTTTTCTTTCTTTTTTATAAATGATAATTTTCCTGCACACGTACTGCATGTGCATGAATAATTAAATGCCCATAAAATACTGTCATTGTAGATAATCTTCTGTAATTGGTTTGATTTTGACCAAAATAGTTACTATGCTATGGTGCATAGCTATAGATTACTTACTTTCACTACTGCATAATATTGTTTTAGGTGGCTGTCCTTTTATTTATTAAACTGTCCTCCTGATGATTAATATGTGTGTTGTTTGCAGCTTTTGATTTGCACTATTTTGGTTATGACAAAAAAGACAACTATAAATTGTATTTTACAGGTCTCTTGGTTCATAAAACAACCCGTGACAGGTCTCTTGGTTCATAAAACAATTTGTGAGACTCTTTGCTCGTGACTCACAACTAAAAACATGGCACATTGTGGTCAAGAGTAGATGGTGAAGAACTGTGCACAGCGTGGGATATTGCCCTATTTGCATGCTAAGATGGTAACCGGTTAATATTTCATGGATGTCGGCAGAAGACACAAAACTCTCAAGTCTAAAAGAAAGGATTATTACTCAGCACAAAAGTAGTACTCAGAGTTTCATTTTTTCTGGCATCATTTCCCCTCCCCAAGCCCCATAGGTGTGAGTTGACCTCCTGCACATGCAGTGGGTTGTGTTACAGGAGAGACACACTAAATTTGTGTGGCCTCCTGCACTCTTTTAGGGGGAGACTTACATCATGCTTCAAGCCTGTTCACTGCAAGTCCAACCCTGAGAATTGTCTGGGCAAAGAGCAGTCAGAGTTTTTAATTCATGGCACACCCAGCAAGAAGATGCAGGACCATTGTGGCCCACAGCATACTGCCTCTAATAACAAATATGTGTGTGACTGAAGCCCTTCCCCTTTGCATGTTAGATGAATATTGATTTTTCTATTCTCTAGGTTATTACGTATGACTCTTAAACATGTTTATGCAACATACATGTCACAGTCTTCATTTTTTAAAACACACAAGCAAAAATTATTATGTAAGTCATAGATTTGAGTGTAATTGCTGGATGGCATTTGGCCTTAAGAAAGGTGAATTTTTAATAGTTATTTGTTAATGTTAACTTTTTTCACTGGTATTTCACTCTTATGTATCTTTACTACCACTTATTGGTTTGTTTTAAAGGAAAGATATAGGTAGGAATGAAGGTGGGTAGGAAAACAAGAAAAAAGGAAGAAAGAAGGGAAGAAAGAGTTTTATTTAATTTTTTTCATTTAGTTGTTCCCATTGTTTGTTACCCCGACCCTGGGTCTTGAACCCTGGACCTGGGATGTATGTGGAACTGCTCCCAGAGTGTACTAGACTGATAGCCCTAGTAGCGAGTGCCCTACTGTCACTTGGTTTTGAGAAACATTTTAGTTTTTGATAAATAAGCGGTGCAGAATTATATCTGAATTGGGTATAATTTGCATTTCAAATGTCATTCATGATTAATAATTAGTATTAATGTTAATCAGCATGGTCATATGTGTGTAGGTCCTTTGTATTTCCTTTTCTGCTAAATGCTTGTTCATGACTTCAGTCCGTTTTTAAATTGAAATACTTCTTTCAATTTAATTCCTTACATCAATATCATCAATATCTTCAACTCTTTGCAGCTGAGTTTTTTCTCAGTATCTTGCTTGCTTTCTTTATAAATACCAATTTTTCAATGTTTTTTAGTTTTAATTTAGTTTGTAATTTTTGTGATGTGTAAGAAATCATGCTAGATCATGAAGCATAGAGATATTCTAATGTCCCTTCAAAACTTTAAGTGCAATGACTGATACATAAATTTGAAATGCATCTAAAATGATCAAATTAACCAACTACCTAGGAAAAAATGTAGCAAAAGAATGATAAATCTATAAAGAGTTAGATTATTAAGGGAGAATCAATGTGACCTAAATACATATATAAATACCACGGAATGGAAGACTTAGTATAGAAAGAGGATAATTGTCTCTAGGTTCATCTACAAATTTTCTAAAGTGCCAGGAAAGTTCTCAGAAGGAGCTTTTGGTAAAACTCACAAACTGAGAAAATTTATATAAACATTCAAACCAAGAATAGCCAAGACAATTTTGAAGAATGAGGCTAAAATAAGAGAACAAAGGCCCACATTCAAGATTCATTTGAACTCTACAGCAATTAAGATAGTGTGCTATTGGAGCAAGAATAGACAAATGGGGTATACAAAGATCAAACAGTACACAAAATTTTCTAATTATTAAAAAAAAGATGAACATGCTGCAATTTTGTTTATCAATATGCAATGCAATTTCAAGGGAAGTGAAAAGGCCAACCATAAAATGAGATGCTATACTGCATATGACTGACAAAAGATGTTTCCACAATGTTTACTTTTTATAGAAAAGTAAAGAAAATAATAAAGAAAAATAATACAGGAACTTCACAAAAGATGATATTCAAATATACATAAAAATGTGAAAATAGATTCCACTTCATTTATTCAGGAATTTCAAATGAGCACTGTAATAGCACGAGTATAGAGGCTAAAACACTGTTCCTTAGCTTATAGACTATATATGCAGCTCCTGGTTATCCATGTATGTAGTTTTTTCCTGTCATTCTCCTTCTATAGTCTTCATTGTTTGCAATGTTCACATTACAAGTAGAATCATCTATAGTTAAAGGTTAATTCATGAATGAGTTCAACCAATATATCACAACTCTCACATTTAAATTTGAAATTTGTTCTTTGAATTCAAATGACCTCTCCAGAAATTCAATTCTCTAATAGTTGATTGTTTGTCCTATATTTATCACTCCTTTTTACATCATATTTTTAAAAACTGTGCCAGTTTATTTCTCCTACATAGATTCTTTGGACATGGCTTATTTATTTAAACAGATTCAACAAAAGTTGGCAATTTGAGCGGTTCAGTAAAGCCCACAAGTAAATTATATTTTTAGTTGTCATTTTTTAATATTTCTCATATTACTCTGTACCTCAGTATCTATACAAGTTTGGAAGAAAGAATAGAAGAGGGAAATCATGTTTGGGAGAGGGAAAGGGTCTCCTCCTTGGTGGGAAATTCTTTGCAGAATGTACTCAAGATAGTATTATGAAGCCAATGATTATAAAATTCATGAAAGTTATTCTGACAACAGTGTGAACCATGAACTTTGAGCTAAAAATGAACTAAAACTTCAGTAGGATTTGAATAGTAAGAAAAGTGATACAGCTGCAAAATTCAAGATTTTTTTTCTTTTCCCTCTTAAACTGGACCCATTTTGTTAATCTGTATAACTTACCTGGCCTCATGTAGGTATCTAAATGTTACACCTCTGTCTCAAACCATTTTTAGGCAGTTTTTCTTTTCATTAGTGATGGGCTTTTAGTTAATTCTTGCAATATTTTCAATTCTAATTTATTTTCTAATACCATCATCAAATCTCCCTCATTCTTCAATTTTTGGGGGATGATTTTTTCATCGCTATGTCTGTTACAATTGTCAAAGCCAGATTTACATTCTGGCATCTTAATGACTCCTCCTCAAATTACTTCTATTCATAAAATCCTGTCATTTCCTTGTATTCTTTTAGTTCCTAGGTCATATTTATCCTGGTATAGCTCCTGGTTACAATGTAATATTATCATCTCTTATTTTTTGTTGTGTGTATAAATCTTATCAAATCAATGTATTTGTGATTTTATTATTTTTTATCTCTTACATCATTTATAGAAACTTGTGTAAACCTGAACCTAATACATATGTTAAACACAATCTCAAAATGATGTCACTGAAACCAATTTCTAACAATTAATTTTTTTCTTTCGTGATTGTTCCAGAATTCTAAAATTATTTGGCTCTTCAGTGGAGTTAGAAATTAATCTGAAGCTCTGTGCTACCTGTACTGAGAAAGTGTTCTTGTGGGTTATTTAGAAATTGTTCTTTGCTTTGGAGACGTTACTTATCTCAGAGCTTCCTCTTACCTCCTTCAGAGTTGAGGATTTGATATTAGTGGAGTTGTAGAAGTGAAATTATTAGGATGTCCGTAAAGTCCTTTTCCATAAATGAATGATTTATTGAGGCAATGAAAGAAAGGAATAAGTTTGCCTGCTCAATATAGCCCGTCATTTTTGATGAATGTGACTCACCTTTCTGCAAGAAGTCCAATTTAGCACTGGTACCGTTTCTTGTATTTTATAGAGGAGACTGTAAAATATTTTAGAAATGTGGCATGGAAGGAACTAACTGAGGTTCAAAATCAGAACTTCATTGGATGCAACACAGTCAATACTGTCCAATGTCAAGATGTTCACAAGAGAATATTTGACTTTATTCTTTTTGGCGCAGAATTTGTTTGGTGTTGAAGCTCAGAAATAGGAAATAATTTCATCAAGATCACTGAAAGGTTGGTAGCATTTAGACTAAAAGTGTTTGAAGTATGACTTTGGGGGTACAAACCTCATCTAGGCAAGGCTGGCATGCAAAAGCTTGTGAGTGCATCAGGCATGTGTTTTCCTGACTTACTGACTCCATTCTGAATAATGAACTCAGCTTGCAGTAGGCCAGAGTGAGAGTATCTACACCATGAAAAGGAATACACACTGTATGTGAAGGTTCCTATCCTTTCAGAGATTCTGGTGTTAGTCATTTAACAGCACACTTCATTGCTACCTGTGTCCCAAAAGTGAACTATAACAACCTCTTAAGTTTTCACCAAAGTATTCATGACATTTTTGGCATTTCAAGACTGTGTTCATCTAATACACAATCCTTGAGCACTTACAGATTTCATTTTCTGTTACCAATTAATGACTTAGTAAAATAAAATATGACAAGACTATAAACACATGTTCTCAGGTAGTATAGCATATATTTACGTACAATTCACCTTTTACAAATCAATTATCATAACAGAAAGAATGAAAAATGGAGACCTGAAGTTGCTTTTAATTTCATTTATTATGATTATAATAAAAATGAACTTGAAGGAATTATTTGATTTCTTGACCTTCAGACAACTCATTAGTTAATATGAAACTGATGATATCCACTTTTCAGGAATATTGTGGCACTATGATGTCTAAAATATAGGAAACATACACACATGCACACATGTATCAAAGAGCATACCTAAATCTATTGAGAACAAAGTTAACACAGGACTCAACTTTTAGCAATAGTACAATTTTATGGTGAGGGTTCCATAAATCTAGTCTTTGTTCAACCTATGGGCACTATTGAAGCTTTTCCCTTTTTCTGGAATCTCAGCTATGTGACTAAGTATTTAATTGCATGAGTCTGACTACAATACTTGAAATAAATTTTAATCATCTCACTTGTACAATAACAATGAAACTATATATATATATATAATAAAATGTTTTAAAGTAATCATCCCTGAAATGTCATCTAGTAGCTATTACCTATAATAATGCATTGTTTATAAAAACTATTATTAATTTACATGTTGCAGATAGATAATACTTTTCTCAAAAATATGAATAAAAAGTAATAGAATGATTCATCTCCCTTTCATAAGAGTTATTTAGTCAACGAATACAGGCTGCCTTTAAGAATTGGTTAACTTGACATTGAGGCTGACTAGAATCTCTATCATGTGGTTGAGTAATACTGGAACACCCAGTTCTTCAAACTTCACTTTGCATTAAAAAATAAACTGCAGGAAACAATTGATTAGCTTTCTTCCTTCGCTGGGTACAAAGACATGAATATTATGAAAGAACAATTTTGTCTGACTTGCTTGAGGCTGTGGTCTGACTGGTACTTTAGCTGTCTTTATGGGTTTCTTGTTTATCCTCCACCACGGGCTTTTCCTGAGGGTCTGAAGAATAAGAGTAATAATGAAGGCTAGTTTGTGGTTTAAATAATTTGATAATGGGGATTTTTGTGGGTAAGTAGAAAGGGTCAAAGCCTCTTTCCCCACCCATCAAGTTACTCTCATCCTTTATTAATCTCACTCTTAAAACCGCTGCCATATTTTCTTCTCTTAGAGACCAATACAACTTCTTTACTCCATACCTCTCCTCTTTTCCACAGCCCTTAAACTTGTAGGCAATTCCCAAAATTTCAGCTTTCTATCAAGAGTTCTGAATTTTCTACCAACAGATACCAATATCATACAAGATGTATCTCCTATACTTTATCGTCCAGTAGTCTTGTATCAGAGGGATTATATGCTCCATTTTTTAAATAAGGGTAGATATGACTGACCCATCATCACTAATGTTTTTGTGGTGTTGGAGAGTATTTTATAAAGATTGTTTTGTGAAAATACCTTTTCCATACAGCTCACTCGCCCCAAGTGCAAGTCTGGATAAAATGAGAAAATTCAGGCAACGCAGTTGACTCTCTAAATGGTGCTAACTAAAGTTTCTTTATTATGAAAACTTTGTGAAGTAAAGAAAAAAAAAAACTTACCTTGAACACCTGGAGCTTATAAAGGTTTCCTGAGAGAGAAAATTCCAGACAAAAGAGACACTTGGGGGAAGACAGAACCTGCAGAAGTAGGATAGAATATGAGGGAAAATAATATTGCTCCTAAAGAGAAAGGAAGAAATGTAATTGGGAGATTTGGAAGAATGTTTTCTCTGATAGTTGAAGAAACTTTATTCTCATCCACCAGGCAATGATCATTTCTTTGTATAGAGAATTTTTGTGTTCTAATTTCCCATATCTTTCTAAAGTTAGTGTGCTGACTGATTCCAAAATTAAAATTATATAACTGAGGAGAGGAAGAGATGCCAGTATGCAATATCATCTATAAAATGGTCTAAGAAATAAAAAAAAAAAATAGTTGAGACTCCTTTTTACGAATCGTGTTTTGTGAACCCTAATAGTTTTTGGAAGTAATGTTAGCTGCACTCTCTGGGTGGGGTGCTTTGTAAAGAAAGGAAACAGTTTGCCTTACTGGTTTTGAAGTTTTTGTTTGTTTGTTTAAGACTGATGAATGTGCCATGCATTTGGTCCTCTTCATTTTCTTTATTCCTCCTCTTTACTGAAGCATTCAATTTAGCTTTACCCACCAAAGAAAAACTGCAATACAGTTAAAAAATTCATCAATATATTTGGAACACGTGAATGTGGACCTAGCTATCCTCTTCCTGATTTGCCCCGATTTCATCAGCAGAACAGAGATCCAAGAAGTGAGCCCATCTAAGAAACTTTTGCATGGAAGAAAGCAGCAACTTGTTTTCCACACACATTGTTCTTGGCTCCCTCTGTGATTTTCCATATTGATTTCTGACCTACAGGGATTAGAATTGATTTTCTTATTATATCTAGTACAAGATGAATTTCATAAAATAATAGATTTTCACTGGAACTCTCTGGGGTTCCAATGATCAGACTCATGACTGTGTTTCTAAAGAGAAAGACTATATAGAAAACCAGCCCATACACTTGACAGTCAGATCTGTCACATAAATGTGACTTTGGACAAGCCACATACCCTTTTTAAACCAGAGTCTTCTCATATGGAAAATGGTGATAATATTAGTCCTCTTACTAATTCTGAATGTAAGTGAATGAAACTATGAACTGTGATATGATTATACACATCTCAGTACATGGAACTGAATGAAATGACTTGTACAAAGGCTTGAATACACATTTTTTTTTTGGGGGGTGTCTTTGTCTCATTAATCCCCTATTCTATTTTCATCTCTTTTTTCACTTTCGTTTTTCTTTTTTTCCTCTTTAATAAACCCCATATGCATTACCTCAAAAAATATATATATGTTTGGTTGTTGATTTTCTTTATTCCACCTGCTTACTGAAGCATTCAATCTAGATTTACTCATTAAAGAAAAAGGAAAGGTGCAGGCAGCAATGAATATGAGAAGACAAGGAGATTGACTAGGGTAGAAGCATTTTATGTATTTTATTTAGTCATTTATCTTGGTTGTTTACTTTGGGGACTGGGTCGCAAACCCAGGTTTTTGTGGAATGTGTCCAGTGGACTTAATCATTAAGCCACCAGGACCCAACAGCACACTTAAAAAAATATTTTAATCTGATTTTGAGGTTGTTGTTCATAGAATATTAGTCATCAATCTACTGTGCCATTATCAGAAGCCAAATGGTAGGTCTCATTGTGTTTATTTCTATAATTTGGATTTTAAATTGGTAAATATAGGTCTACTTGAGAAATAATCATATTTCAGTGAAAAGGAGTTTTGACTGCTGATGGTTTCAGGTTTGTAAGAGATGATCTTTGACCTTTCTTGCTGTTTGTGATCCATTATTTTTTATTTGTTCCAAGTCCAAATGTGTTAGAAATTGTACTACTTACCATGGTCTAAGCTAATCTTTATATTGTGACACAGAATAAAGGCTTGCTTACTTATCTTTGTGCTCCAATAGACTACCGAGGTTAAAGATTTGTTATTCATATTTTTGGTATTTCAAAGGGAAAGTAAAAGGTTAACTATATCTGATATTTTTTGAGAAACTAGCAAACTCGCAATAAATTTTTATCTTAAAAGAAAATGAAGATGATAAAAAGAAGACAGAGGAGGTATAACAGCACATCAGTGATTTTCAACAGTCTGTCATAGGCACTGAATTCTTGCAACTAATGTCTGTAAGTGTAAATAATCCAAAAACAGCAAAATTATAATCACCGGATCAATAAAATGGTATTATAAAATTTCATCATATATATAAGAGCAGTTTATTGGAAGCTTCCCATTCAAATCTGGTAAGAGGCTCAGAGCCATGACCTTGACTTACAACATGGCCTATAAAGTGAAATGAAGATGCTGTTTAAACTTTACAGTGATTATTTATTAGATGAGCATTTCCACACAGCAGGAGATTAAAGTAATTAACTCATACTATTTTGCAAAGTTGACTTAAGTTTCTCTTATGATATTTAGAAACATTTACAAGAATAATCTGTTAAATTTTGCTTGACAAGCAAAATGAAATAAACTAGATTTAACTTTGTTTATATGACTTAACAAGTTTTGTCTGCCCAGGGAATTTTCAAGTCCATTCTCTACTTTGTATTTACTTTTAACACAGGGATTATAATGCAGTATTAAATTAAGCTAGCCATAGTTTAACCACTGGTGATTCTGTTGAGTTAGATAGATAAACTATTTATCAGATATGATAGAATATATTTTCATGAGATTTTGTTGTGTAGTTATGACAAATGAACCATATGGTCCAATGAGGAAAGCCAGCCAGATGCCCCTTCAAGTAATCCGATTATTCTGAAAAAACAAAACAAAACAAAACGATAAAGTACTTTTTACAAACTTGCGAAAATGATAATAGTGGTTAAGTATTTTCAGTAGAACTCTTGAAAATAGTGAATGACAGACACAGATATTTATTAGAGCTAATTATTGTAGGTTTGACTTTGGGATTTTAATATTTTAATTATTAATGGAAATGTATTTTATAAATATATCTTTATTTAAAAAGTTTGTCAGATTAAAAAAAAGCTTTGACTTTATCTCAGAATAGAATAATGAATGCAAGCAAGTTATTAGATATCCTTATAGACCAAATGCTTATGTCCCACCAGAATTCTTATGTTGAAATCCCAAACCCCATGATCTGATGGTATTTGGTGGTGGAATCCTTGGAAGGTGATTGTGTTATGAGGATAGAATACTCATGAATGAGATTAACATCAGTATAAAAGAGATCCTGCAGAATCTGTTTGTCCACTTTAACTAAATAGGATCACCCTGAGAAGACAGGTCCCTTTGAAACATGAGGTTGGGACACTGAATCTTATAACACCTTGATCTTGGACTTCCCAGTGTCCAGAAATGTGAAAAGTAGTTCTGCTGTTTAAAGCTATTTAGTCTGTGGTTGTACTCGCCCAAATGCAAGAAGACAGACAGGAAAAGTATTTCAGAAAATGATCACTTCTTTCTAGGTAAAAGATTATATTAATTTAATTTATAGAATTATAACATGGAAAGCCATTACTCCATGCTTTAAAAAATAAAACATTTTTTGCTCTAACTCATATTCAGAGTTGTGTCAATAACCATATCCATACAATTTGAAGTTAGTCATCTTTCTTATTGTGTGCTCTGGTGTGAATCAACAAGCTGTATGAGTGTTTGATCAGGCTGTCGTTCTTTATGATAATGAGCATTCTGTCAAACATTGATGTGTTAGGGTTTTTTGGTTTTTTTTTTTTTTAGAATCTGACTGAGTGTTTTTGAGGTAAGACTGGACAGGGATGCAAATGAAGAACTAGGCAGAAGAAGGAAGGTGATTGAAAAAGACAGCTGGGATCCCCAGAAGTGGATTTGAAAACATAATCCTATTTTTGTTCCGTTTTCTATTTCCTACCAAGAGATTGATCTGTGATAGTTATGGGAATATGTTATTCTGTATGTCTTTTGACAAGGCACTCTAAACTCCCTATGAGGATTACTATGGAAGGTATTTCCAATAAAATAGCTGCTACTGATGGAATTATTAAGTGTAGCTAGAAGGAAACAAGGATAACAAATAGATTAGCATATATTTGGTTTACCTTTATTTCTCCTGCTCTTCTAACTTTTACAACTCTTACCTGAAGGCTCACGAAAAATAAATAGCAGTAAAGCTAGAGAGAGACTGTAGCCTAAGGAAACCAACCAGCAAATAACTTCTCCATCCAAATTATAGTGCAGAACTAGTTACATTCTCTTTAGAGGGTCATACAAATGATGTGATGATGAAAACAAAAATTGCAAAAAAGCACAAAATTCCATGACGAAGGTGTCAAAATAGGGAAAAAATAGTCAAGGAATCATATTTTCCTTCTCCTCCCTTGGGTCATTGGAATGAATATATGGGAGTCTGAACATCTCAAGGATGCTTTATTATTTTTATATAATAGCTCCAAGTTCAAATATGTACCTTACAATTGATAGCTAGCACAAATACTGTGATGAGATGATAGTACCTATACGCTATGTTAGTTAGTAAAAGGAAATGTTATATAATGCAATATTTTATGGTGTCTATTCCCTGGACCACATACAAATATCTAAAAAAAAAAATCACAAATTTAAACACAAATCTAGTAAAATAGAATTTTAGATTGGGATTAGAGATGATTCCTGACAACGGAATGGTTTGTAGCTTGTACAAGTTACTATTAGGGCCACTAAAGATTAACTATCATTTGGAAACTTAACATTTCAGCTGATTTTGTACATACATATGTGCATGTATACATTCATATATATATGCACACATATATGTATTTATGTGTATTTATATATATGTATGTATACATATATATGTATATATATAAAACCCAGTAGGTTCAAAGAGACAATATAATATTATGAAGTTTGCAAAGTACTGGTTACCCTGGTGGTTTAGCAGTTTAAGCCAAGAGCAGTCAACCTACATCCCAAAGTCCTCAAGTCAAGACCCGGGGACAGGGAAGAAGCCAATGATTAACAAATGAATATAACAAATAAAGTGCATTTACCTCCTCTCTTTTCCTGCCTGTCTGTCTACTCATTTTAATTCCTGCCTGTACCTTTCCTTTAAAAAAAGCTTGCAAAGTGTAAAGGAATCCCTCATATGTTTAAGAAGTTATAAGTAGAAAATAAAAAATATAAATATAATTAAACATAAAGTCTATAAAACTATATAGGATAAATAGCATAATCAATGTAACTCTTTGAATTAGATGCAATATGCTTTATAATGAAATGTAGTATCTTCTAGATTTCCTTGGTCAAGGAAGTCCAGAAAGCAATAACATTTGAATGGAGCTTTTGAATTCATTTCTTAAAGCAGTGCTATACTAAAGGTAACAATTAATATTTTTAATACTAATTTTCCCATTCTGCTTTTGAATACTCCATTTGCCTTAAATTTCTCTAGGCTTTTTCTTAATATATGTATATGGCAGTAAAGAATGAATGCCCTTAGTACTTCTTACCCAATATGTACTTTAATATTAATAAGTGGTGAATCTTCTAAATTTACTAACTCATTTGCTTCAATAGGCAACTATGACAATTTGGGAGAACTCATTTGCCTAACAGATTTCTTCGAGAGATTGCTTTGGTTGGCGACACATGCATTTGAAAGTGAGAACATTATTCAACTCTAAGTCAACACAAGGAGGGGAAATGGAGAGAAATTTTCTGCTCTCCAAGAAGTCAAAATTAATTTCAGCATATATTTTAATTTAGATTAACTTCATAATCATTTGCAGTACCGTTATTCCTCATCTTTTTTCATTTGCTCAAGTGATTGCTTTTCTTTTTGCATAAACTTTGCATTACATTTAATTCTGTTGTATCTGTAGAAGCAACATATCATTTCATTATGCGCCTCTCCCTACTCCCCAAAAACTCTCCACAGAGATCAAGTGATATCATCATAACAAAAACTAATCAGTCTCCACTTGTGAGAAAGAAAGCATGTCAGGAAAAGTAAATAGGAGCAGTAAATCAGGACACAAATGAGAAGGAAGCTGAGCACTGAGGTTACTACATAATCCAGAATGAGGTTGGGAGATGCTTCGCTCTCGGAAATAACCTTTGCCATTGTCTATGATCATATTCTTTTTTGCCTTAATGTTTAGAATACATTCTGCCTTCTAATTAGAGTGGGCAGAGTAAATGTTTCTTCCTTTTCTCTAAACAAAATTTCAAGTAAAATTAATCATTTTTAGTCTGTGTTCTCATTTTGTTCTTAGCTATAAATATAGGGGGAGAGAGAGGAGGGAGCTTTTACTTTTTCATTTCCTTTCCAATTTTAACTTTTAAAAAACTGTCTTTTATTAATGAGGAGATTATTATAGCAACTTAGCATATTCAGGAGTTTTTGTATTAAATCTTGTTAAAGTAATTTAAGACCATTATTTTAATAATAATTTGAGAAGGTAGGGTACTAATTGTTGCTATTAATAGTCATAATTAAATGTATGCTTTAAAGCCTACTGACATTTTATTTAGATCATGTTAACATATAGGTTTATTTTAATTATCTGATTTTCAATTGCATTATGAAAATGAGAAGTTGCAATTGTTCATTTATTCCTTAAGGAACTTAAACTTTTTATCAAATGAGAATATTTGTGTTTATATGATCCCAGATTACATTGTTCTTCACACTTTTCTTTTTCCTCCTAAATTTAAATAATAAAGCCAAATTACAGATCAGCATAGTAAAAAAAAATACAAATTCAGTTTGCTCTTTGAGAGTAACTGACTATGGGATATCAAGATCATGAGGCAAAAATTTTTGCGATGTGCTGTCTAGTTGGTTATTCACACACATCAATTCTCATGATTATAGATTGTATTCAGAACTATTGACTAAGGGAAGTGCACAAAAATGAGTGTGGAAGACTACTGCACCTCACCATTTTCATTGGTGGGGATGACTACAAAATGCATAGAAAATTTTTGTCCTGTTTAAAAGAAGATTAGGGTGGGATTTATTGTTGAAAATCAACCAGATCCTTTATGTCATTCGTTCATTTTTCTCACATGTGAAACAGAAATAATAAAGCCACTCTAACTGATACCAAAAAGCAAATGTAAAAGAAAATCATATTTATAGTTCACATCCCTGGTAATAAACTGTTTTTATTTAAATGATAGTTTATATTGTAAACATTTATTTTAACAATTAGTTTTCTTAAAAATAAGAATAAAGATACGTGAGAACGATCATTTTCCTAGGAAATTGAAAAATCTATAGCAACTGTTCAAAATTCTGTAATGTTACAAAGCCTGGCAAAATTATACCAAATGAAAGATGGTACAGACTAGTCATATTTGTGAATATTTTAAGCAAGTTAAATGACATAGTAGATAACAGACAACAAAAGCACAAAATATAGAATATCAAAGAGAGTGTCATGACCAAAACATGCTTATTTTGGAAAAAAGACATGCCATTTCATTACTATGAAATCTATTAATATAATCTAGCATTAATATAATTTAGGGAAAGCATTATGATTTTTCCCTAAGTTCAGATGATAGAAAGAGTAAGTTTCTTGGATATGACGCCAACATAACAGCCATACAAAAAAATTAAAAACAACTCATTAAAGATAACCCTCAATATAGTTTAAAGGTAACCCATGGAATGGGATGAAATAGTTGCAAGGCAAATAGTGATATCATATTCCCTCACTTAAACTATACTGCAAAGTGATATAAAGCAAATCAGTGTAGTATTTAAATAAAAGCAGACACACAGCTCAATGAAACAGAACTGGGAACAGAGAAATAAACCCACACACCTACAAACAACTGATTTATGACAAAGGTGCAAAGAGCGTACAATGAAACGAGGAGAGTCTTCAAAAAGAAAACTGAAGAAAACTCAATGCAAAAAAATGAAACTAGCTCCTAAATTTTACACAATTAAAAGTGAATTAAAAATTTGGATGTAAGACCTGAAATCATAAAAACAAACAGAAGGTAACAGGCGATATACTCCTTGACTTTGGCCTCACAGTTACTGCGGGGAACTCAACTCCAAAGTCCAGGGAAACTAAAGCAAACATAAACAAATGGTATTACATTAAGCTATAGTGCTTCTATGCAGCAAAACCCAAAATATTGTCAAACTGAAAAGACATCCTGCAGAGTGGGAGACGATATTTGCATATCATACATGAATACTGTGTGTGTTTGCAGATACTGGTGTATCATTTTTTATTGCTTTTTCAGCTTATAGAAGCAGAAGCTAGATATATGCAATTCTCTGTATATACACATTGATGAGTTGTTCTATTTGTTATACTGCCTCTATAGAAGGTTTATTATGAACTAATTTTGGTTTTTCTAACTCTAATCAATTAGCACGTGGATCATTCTACATTTCCCTTTGCTTATTTATAAATGTGTCTTCTAACACTGTGAAATTTACCTCTCAGCATCCTCTATCCATTAATAAAAAGTTTAATTCTAACGTGTATATTATATATATATATATATATCTGTGTGCATATCTATCTATCTATCTAAATAAGAACTGTTAATGTGTACTTCTGTGACGAACAACTTTATCTACAAAAGTAAAGATGTATGCAGTTGTGTTAATAGTTTTACGGAAGCCACTTATTGTCAAAGTTTTCAATATTTCTCTTAGTTTAGAGAGATACTTTTAAAAATATTGTTAAATAGTTAAGCTGTTTTGCCATATTGTATACTCTCTATTGGATTCCTTCAAACTTCTAAATGATATTTTAAATTTGCATATGTTAAAGTTCATTGTTTGTTTTGTAAAAGTCAACAGAATTTGATTCATGCATCATTTCATGTATATGCAATTACTGTAGCACACAGAATAGTTTTATCACCCTAAGATAATTTCCCATGCTTTGTCTAATGCTTCCCTCTTCACTAAGCCAAACCCATGGCAATCATTCATAATTTTATGGTCTCTATAATTTTGCCTTTCCCAGAATGCTGTATAATTGGAATTATAAAATGTGTAGTCTTTCAAACTGACTTCTTTCTCTTAATAAAACGTATTTTCATGGCTTAGTTGTTCACTTATTTTTATTGCAAAATAGTCTTATTTTATGAACGGCTCATAGTTTATCCATTGACCTAGATGAAGGACGTTTTAGTTGTGTCTTACTCTTGATGACTAGTTTTTTAAAAACTGCTATAAACAATTGAATGTGGGTTTCAGTCTTTAAATTATTTGGATAAATAAAGAGGAGTGTGCTTACTGGATTGTATGATTTCTTTGAAAAGATACGCCGAAGCAACTGTATTATTTGGCATGACCAGTGTTCAAATTGCTCCACAAACACCTTCCCTGTTTTAATTGCAGTCAAATATTACCTATGCTATGATCACTCCAACTCTTAAAGTATATTTTGCATTAATGTTTATCTGTTAAATCACCTTGAAAATAATCATTCTTTTTCCTGGAAATTCTTGCAGTGGATTCATTTGTTTCAGAGTTCTGAAGTTTTTTGGCTACATTCTTATTTTCCAATAGTACTGTCGTTTCATTCTTTTAGGATGTTAATAGATAAAATAAAATTATGGAGAAAGAAAAAGATGAAGCTTCCAGTCTGTATACATCCAAGACCTAAGTACTCATCCTTTTCAAGGTCTAGTTAATAGTTTATTTTTCTGTAAGTACATGAAGTATAAAATTTTTTTTGAATTTTGTTGAACTTTTTTGTTGTGTAGCTTATCAATCCTTAAAATTTACCTATGTAATTTTATAAGGAAGTTATATCAATTGTTCAAAGTACAGAATTCTTATTGTTTCATATAAGTGATTCTTATCATTACTTGCATATAATGTGTACTGATACAAAACCCAGGCAATGGTCTTATATTAAAAGAAAATCAGACTATTGTCACTCATAATCATAGACATAACTATTCTAAATAAATAAAGACAGATAGAGAGTTAAAATAATTTTCTAACGATGATTCCTTCCAAGATTTGCATATAAAATGATTTGTTAAGCTAATTCAATAACTTAACAAGTAAAAAGAAGAAAAATATTAAAAAAATAGATGCATATTGTGAATTTGATCACTTGAAGACATTCACATTGCACATATTAACATCTTAGGATATAGTAATTTCTGTAAACAGTTTAAAGGTATTTACCCAACACAGAAAAACTACATGCTTGATGTCATATCTTTAGAAATGGTGGCTTTATATGTCAGAATAATAAGAGCATAAAGAATGATGTCACTATTCATTACTATGCTAGAATTTGGAATTCTTATCTAGAAAACATTAAGCCCAAGGTTTAAGAGTTTAAAAAATGAAGACAAGAGGGGGAAATCCCATTATTTATTAAAGATAAATAGTGAATTTAACAAATACAAGATAAAGGTCACAGGAGTGTTGCCAGAATAGCAGGTGTAATAAGTAATAACAATAACATAATAAAATGAACATATCATACATTTAAATATATGACCAATTTTTAGTTACTAAAAATTATACATATATTTTTGTGAATAACTCGAGTAAAAGAGGAAAGCTTAGTAGAAATATTCAAGGATGGAACTATATAAACTGACTTTATATAGCATATATATCCATAATTTTATATTTTAACTGTTTGTAAAGGATTGGCTAAGAGATCTAAGAAATGTGGAAATTAGAGAAAGTTTAAGTGTGACCAATTAATTAGAAACTGAAAAACACATCTGTATTCTTCAAAAATATTGAGAAAGAGAACAGTAACAGAGAAAGAAAACCAGGAGCATGTTTAGTCATAAAAGCTATATGTAGAATATATATCAATTTTTCATGTATAGAAAATATTTCAGGAAGAATTATGTGGTCAACTTCTATAATGAATTCTGTTGTGAAGTTGAATGAATCACAGGCAGAGAATCGATTATTGGATTTGTCAAGATGTCTGCCAAAGTTCACTTTGAGGTGAGGCATTTCTGCACAGTAGTAGGTTGGATACTTTTATAAATCATCTATAGGGTAGCATCTTATTTTATATATTTTGATAGCATTGGAGGGCAGCAACTGGGCACAGTATGAAGTGACAGTACAGCTTAGTAGAAGAAGCATGAAATCAGAGATATTGTAACCATCCTGTCAGCCTATATTTTTCACCCTCTGATATATAGCATATTCTTATTGCAATATTATGTTGCTTAGGTTAAAGACAACATCGTATTTTATCAAATTGAAGATGTGATCAATCACAGGTCACATCTTTATTCTATATTACTAGAAAAAAAATGAAAAAACCAAGAACAACAACAAAAAAGCAAACACCTAAACTATAATCAATGGAACTATGGGAATACCATCAATTATAAGACATATACCAACTACAGAGATGTTAAAAATAGGACAAATTGTGTTTTTGAATTGATGATATACTGTAAATCTCCTTTTGAATAAATTGGGATGTTATTTTTTCATTAAGCAAACTCATAAAGAAATCAATCAATAAAAGAGAAAATTGTTCCAGGTAAGTGATTAAGTTTTAGCAACCAGGCAATAAATAAAAGAATGATCCCAAATAGTGAATAGAGTTCCCTTAAAGAAAACACAAAAAACTAGTATATGTTAAAGGATAAGTAGATTTGAACCTTGTACTATGTCTATCTTGTCCGTTTTAATGCCAATTTATGCATTGCAAATATGTTTAATCTCTCTATATGTAGATTAATGCAAACAATCGTGAATTTTTTAAATGGTAGGTTAATTTGAATTTTTAATTTCTAGATCACACACTGGAAGATAAACAACTGGAGAAAAACAAGAAGAAAAATAATTAAAAATTTATAGTCCTAAGATATTTATTTTAGTAATCAAAATTGACACAACAGAATGCTTGTGCATTTATTTTATCTTTCCTTTAGAACAAATCAGTAGTGTTTTAAAGTGCTTGTCAACTCTCTCTCTCCTCTAATTGTGCATGTAACTCTGAAGTATATTGGAATGGCATAGCTTATTCAACTAAAAAATGAATGTTAAAACTTGGATGGACCTCAGAGGGACATGGGTCTGTGATACAGAAGGAAGTTTCATTTTTGAAGTAATAGATTCTAAGACTGTTGTCAGGCACATTTTATTATTTCTTTGAAGGATATTTTAAATGCTACATTATCTTTATTCACTCCTTTGATAGCAGATGTGGTTTTCCCTAGGTTTTGGTAACTTTGTGACTTGGGCTTCTGGAATTCTAGTTATTGCTTTATTAGTCTTTAATAGAATCAACTTTGCCACAGGCAAGTTATTCTAATGCAAAATTTTAGAAAGTACTATGTTAAAACTTACATGCTACAGCATAAAAATTCAGATTTTTCACATTCAGTATTACCTTTCACTTAACAGAATTTTTTAAAGTCAGCAAACTGTATTGCTCAGTGGATTTATACACTATGACATTGTTAAGTGACATATTTCTGTTCAACATTTACTGTAAGCTTGATCTATTTAATGGGAGAATGGCCCATTTAGCATTTGTATTTGAAATACAATGAAAATTTTTCCCAACAGTCATAAAACCAGTAGATTTATTTCACTTATTTAGGCCTACTAGATGGTTAGTTTTGAAGAAACTGGAAGCATGTATGTGGAAATGTTTTAATAACTTTCAAAGAAAAACTGCTTATCATATATTTTTATCTGCTTGGTATTTTAGCAAAATGAAGTCAAACAATAGATAACTAGGTAGTAATAAGGATCAGAAATAGTTTATGATTTATAGCTTAGTGGTAGAACAAATAAACTAAAAACTAAGATGAATGTATTTGGAAACAATCATTGACTGAGTAAGAATTTTTTAAAGAGAAATTTAGCTTGAACAGATAAAACACCTGTAAATTTTATATAATAAAAGTAGGGATGTTATTGCATAGAAGAGAATCAATAATAAAATGTAACTCAAAAGAGAGAAATAGTAGTACAGATCTTAAGTAATGCATATGGCCCCAAAGTGTCTTACTTTGAAGAATGTAGATAAAATCTGAAATGAATCTGAGTTTGTAAATTGTTTCAAATTCTATCTAATCAAAATTTCATAGAATAGTTTAATTTCATGATACTATGTATATGTGTGCATGTATGAATGCATATAAAATATCATAATAAATCTGCTGCTACTGTACATACTGTACTAATACATAGAACTATTTCATTATAGATTTTAAATTATTACCAAAAATGAATGCAATTAGAAAAACAACATTTTTCTATCCTGAATTTGCAACATACATACATGAAGGGAACACCTGATAATTTCTGATTCTA
This sequence comes from Solenodon paradoxus, assembly GCA_004363575.1. NCBI lineage: Eukaryota > Metazoa > Chordata > Mammalia > Eulipotyphla > Solenodontidae > Solenodon > Solenodon paradoxus. Next base: position 263,431 of record RJWH01000275.1, on the reverse strand, counting down.
TACAGTAAATATGAGCTATCCCTTCAGGGCTAAATCATATAAGCAAGATCAAATCTGTTGATGATTTGGAAATAAACACAAATTGAATATCAAAGTCCATATGCTTATGAATTTGCACAAAACAGAACTTGAGAAGAAGATGAAGTGATGGGATAAGATAAAAAATATCTTATTTACTAAGAAGAATTTAAATATTTGTCTCAGAGAAAAATAAGTTATGAATTATTTGAACTTGGATATTTTTGAAATTATATTTTCAGAATTTTTTTCTAGAAACAATGTAGAAAATAAAATGAAGAACATCTTGTATAATCCTTGGAAACAATGACTTTTCGTCAATTTTATAATGTTTTTGAAAAATTTTTAACAGTTTTTTTTTTTTACAGAGAGGAGGAAGAAAGGAAAGAAGGAAGGAAGGAGGGAGAAAAAGGGAGGGGGCGGCAGAAGAAAGGAAGGAAGGAAGTGGAAAAGGTAGCGCTTTATTTATTTATTTTTGTTTTTCACCCAGGAACTTATATCCTTGAACTTTACATGGTCCTCACACCACAATCTCCACTGCCTGAACCACCAGAGTTGGCCATAAATGAATTTCTCATTTAATGATATTTGTATATATATGTTAAATATTTAGGTGGGAAATACCATTTACTTGTCATTTGAGGTAAATTTTTAAAATACTCTATATGTAATGCAATGAATTGTGGACACACTATTTTATATTATATATGCATATATATGCATATGTATATATATAATTTTGTACATTTATTTTCCTCCCAATGTGTGCTCTAGAGAAATAGAAACCATTTTTTTTGTGTGTATTAAACATCTGGTTTTTGAGTTCATTGCCATCTTTTGAAGCATAAGAAGGCAGATGATTTCAACTGATAAAGTGAGTCTAAGTGTCTTGAAATTCTTCTCAGAGAAACGTAATATGCCAAAAATGTCACTTGGTCTAGTTGACAAAATTTAGTGAGAAGTGTTTTATTTTAAGACTTAGTTTTGGGTTTTCAGAGCATTACCTTTTCTGCAATATCTTTCTTCTAACGGTGAGTGTGAGAGACTTGCCACCTCCTGAATTTGGAAATAAAGCATCACTTCCTTCTTTCATTATCATGCTATACAGTTTGGAAAATGTGTGTGCAAAAATGTTGTCCATACTTTGTTGTAAAACGAATATGCAATATCTGTGTGGAATTCTCCCTCTCTGTGCATGTGTGTGTGGGTGTAATGCAAGAACTATTTTGATATATCTATTTACTATAGTGTTTACAGCATAGCTTTGATTAAACTCACCTGTTCTCTTTTATAATCTTATATAATTTTGTTCACTCATTGTGGAAGTATCCAGAAGCTTACATCTTTCTTATAGGAAAGACTGGCTTGATTCTTAGCCCTATTATTTAAGTTAACAAATCGGATATTCTTTTCCTAATCTCTCAGTTTTTCAGTTTTACTGTCTGCAATTAGTATAATAGTATTAACATAAGATAAAATAATGTATACGGCGTACCCTAAGGATTAGTTCAATCTAAATCATTACCTATGCCATGTTTTCTGCTTTTCTCTTTTATAGAGATTGAAAATTCAAGTCACCTCAAATTATTCTACAATAGATGTGGATATGTTATGATTTCTGATTAGTAAGATGTAACTCAAAGTCTCTGAGGAAGGCCTTTGGGAACGCTTCATTTATGGAAAAACAGAAAACAAAAAAACCTCAACTGGCACATCCCTGGGGCCTTTTGCAATCAGGAAAATGAAAGCCAGGGGCTAGGAATAGTGGAGTCAAAGACCGAAACAAAATAAAAAAGCGACTATTCCTTAACTGACATCTGTCTGTGAAATTCGTACTCACTGTTAAGTCACTGCCTCTAGAAAAACTGTATGGTAAAATGAAGTATTTGTTCATTTAAGACACTGTTATTTTTTTGAGGAAAATTACTTTTCACATGATGTCTAAAGGTTTTGGGATCCGTTAATATTTGTTCTTAGTGTATTTTCTTCTTCTAGCCACTTGACTGACTCTGATAGCAGAAGAGGATAATACATAAAACCAAACAACCCAAACTAATGAAAATTCAAAAATCTTCATATGATGCACTTAGATTTTTAAAGTTAATATTACTGGTCATTTTAGAAAGCAGGATTTAAGATGAGCAGGACTTTGGGGGGGGTTCCTGTTGTTATATGACCTATTCATTGTTTTGTAGAATTTTATCACAACAATCAATCAAATTTCTAACATCAGTAAACAAGGAAATATTCATAAGGAGATAAGACGTGTTATAATTTATAATTTCTACTGACCCTTGTCAAACTCTTCATTAAACATCTCAAAATTCTTCACTCTTTTCATCTCTTTCATTTCTCATTCCCATGGGTACCTAGGCCCTCAAAAATCACCCTTAATGCCTAAACCACTCAGCTCTTTCTTCCTTCCTGACAAATCAAAGCTGCAATCTCTTCCTTAATAATCGTAACCATGGTGGGAGGAGGCAGATGTAGAGGTTGAATCTCAGTTTAACCTGCAACTGCAATAAAACAGAAATAAATACATAAGAACTCTTCGAAATGTTGATTGTTTTAGAAAAGCAAACATTTTGCATGTGGAATAACATAACAAGAAAAAGTTACTCATAGTAATTTTTTGCTAAACCCAGTAGACCTATTCCTCAGTAAGACTATATTTTGTTGGCAAATACAAATTTACTGGTGTGCATTAGTGGTCTAGTGAATAAGGCTACCAGAAGGAGATCACATATATCCCAAGGAGTCTGGTTTGAGAAATGCCGCCCAGTTAACAACCAAAATAGCAATTAAATAAAATAAATGTTTCTTCTTCCTCTTTCTTCTTTCCTGACTGCCTACATGCCTTCAAGCCTTAAAAAAAAAAAAAAAAAGCTACAGCAAATATGCATATTGGCATACAATCTAACAATGAAAGATGAAGAAAGTGAAATATAACTACCCAATCCTGTGCTTTTTAAAAATTGCAAACATTTGGTTTTCAATTTTAAAATAATTTAATAAAAACTTCTGGGTTTTAAAACTTAAGGATGATTTTATGCTGTTCCACAAATGGGGAGGTTTATTGACAGCTATTCAGCAGCTATTTGAAAAACGAATTTTAAAAATATTCCTTAATCCTCTCTAATTTGAAATAGAGGAACATACTTGGAGGCAGTCAGATATTTCAAAGGAAATAAACATTTTTTTCACTTTCCTATGCCTTAGGCTTGAGCGTTTGTTTATTTCAATTCAATTTTGTAGACTTTGAGAGTAAAAGATATGTCTGCTCAATGATTAGAGGATCTTTAATCAATGTGGGGTTGACTCATTCAAAGAAGTTAGGACTTTGTTCCTCCTTTTTGTTTCCAAATGGGATCTGCCAATTTGTGACATCAAGGATGACTGATACCAACTTTTTTTGTTTCCTTTTTCTTTTGGAGAGGGTCTTGTCGAAACCTGGTAGGTGAACAAGTTACAAGTAAAGATCGATTTTTCCAGTGATTCAGTGGCAATTTAACTGTTGGTATATCTTAATGCACATGGAAATTTCCCTACTAAAAAGCCACTCAGTACTCATTTCAGTACTTTTAAATTTCTAATGTGCTATGTTAAACCATATAAACATACTTTTGGTTTGCTGCTCACATATAAAATATATCATTCTTTCTTGAATCTTTCTTTACTTTTCTATATATGAGACAGAAAGGACCAAAATATTATTTTGTTTGTTTTTTTCCATCAGAAAATAGTGAAATGGAAATGACTGATGGGAAAAAAAAAAGTACTATTTTTTTCAGATGAATTTGTGAGAAGGAGCTTTTATTTTGAGCCCTTGCAGTATGTCAAGCAAATGACTGGTGCATTAGATATATCATCTCACATATCCCTAAAAATAATTCTGTAAAATTTGATAAACACACCATTTTTAGACAATAAAACTGAAACTGACTGAAATTAATTAGGGTCATTGATCCTGTTATAAAGCTGGAATCAACAAGTGTTTGTTTAATCTTGAAATCCGTATTTATTCATTGTGTGTGTTGAAGGGGGGAACAGGGATAAAGATTTGATGGTTAATTGTGCTTCTCTGAAACCTAGTTTTTCTAGAATATTAACAACAAAATAATTTCATTTCTATCTCAATTCTTGACTTTTTTTATAAGATGTGCTCCTCAGAAAATATTTTGCAAAAATAATTTGAAAGCCGTCACTCTAATAAGCAAATATTTAAGAAGTCACAGCTGTTGAGAAACTGTCATTTATTTACCTTATGCCACTTTATTTTCACTCTCAGTAGCCTCAGTTTAACGCTCACTCATTTATCTCTTGATGATCTGAAAAATATACACATTTTAGAATGCATTTCTGCAAATAAGATATTTTGGGTTAATAATGAATTGAATAGCATCATTTATTACCTCGCTTAACAGGGACACTAGAAGACAACAGTTGGAAGGTTATTCGACTCATAGAATGCGGATTGAGAAGTCTCTCTCCAGCTTTCTGCTCTGCCAGTTTCCATTTCTCGTTCACAGGACGACAGCAGTAGTCAGTCCTTCCTACATTCAAAGGCAGGCAGCAACATGCAGACAGGATTTATCCTTCCGCGTTGTTTTTTCTATTCAATTGCAAGACGGTTCTTCCTCCAAATTTCTCAACAGACTTCCTTTGTACCTCATTAAGAGGAATAGAATCACATAGCCACTTTTAGCCATGCTGGGAAAATGAGAATCACAGTTTTCACTTTCTGTATTGTGACATGAATGAGTGAGGAGGGGATTTTTGGAATGGCTGTTGTTAGAACCAACAATTTCCATAATTTTGTGTATCGTCTTTAAACTATTAAACATAAATCCCATTAGAGTGATGTGACTATAATGATCTACAACTTATGCAAACAAACCAAATCTAAACCTTTTAATGTCTCCAGGTTCTAAAATCAAAATACCAATGATAATCACATGAAGCTTAAGGCTATACAGCCTAGTATTCCTCTCACTGCTTCTGCACTTTACAAGCGCTCATGTTGACTGAACTTCTCTTAAAACCTTGCACTTGGTATTGCTTGATCCCCAATCCATTTTTACTCAAATCCACTCTTACTTTTTTATATTATGTTTATCTTTAAAAATATCTACAGATTAAAAAAAAAATCAAGATATTAAAAAACATAACAAAATTTAAAATTGGGGGTATAATTGTGATTTTTAACATAATTTGCTAAACAATCTTTTAGATCATTGTAAATATTGCTCAATGAAATTTTAAAGTTTTCACATGTAATACTTGACTATTTTGCTAAATTTACACTACAAATGTGCACATTCATATACTGTATGTAGTGCCTATAAGAAAATTTAAATGTAACATATATGTATGTATATACATGCCTTTATGTATACACCTTTTTATATCCCTTCCTTAATATATTGAGATAATAGATGTGAGAAAGAAACATGTATTCTCAGATACATTTATCATAAATAGCATATGTTTTAGGTGACATTATGTTTATAATTAATATAAGTAGAATTAGCATTAATATTCCTTTTTCATCAGCCTCCTGACTAAATTATTTAAAAATTTGATACATTTTCCTGCAGATTAAAAAAAATTCTATGTAATCTATAAATTATTTTCTTTCTTTTCAAGACTTAAATGTGTTGCTATGTTTTCTTGCCTTAAAATTATTTTCTGGGGGCTCTCTGGTAGATCCAGCAGCTAGGTTAATCCCCTCTGAAGGATCAACCCACATACCCCTGTGGATTTGAGTCTTGGGCCCAGGGGGAAGCAACCGGTATTAACACCTAAATAAAAATAAAAATAAAGATGCTTCTTCTTCCTCTCTCTTCCTGACTGCCTACTTGCCTAATTATCTTCATTCCTACCTGCCCCTTTCCTTTTAAAATAATTTTGTATCTGATTTTAATGTACTAATTAATATAATCAATTAAATGTTTAATAGAAATGAACTGGCATTTTTGAATTAGTATGAACTGACTTCTTTCTTCCCTTCCCAAACAATATTGAAGTACTTGTGAATATGAATTTATTTGTAAATATAATCTTTGCAGGTTTAATCTCCTCGTAAGGAAAAAAATATAAAGAGACATGAAATATCATATAGGGATTAGAATGATATATCTACAAGCCAGGGGATCCCAAAGATTACTGGCATCACTGGGGCTAATGAAAAGAATGCAACAAATTCTCTAGACATTCATGTTCAAGTGCTAACATGACTTCCACTTCTAAGAATTAATTCTGAAGAACTAGATATGGCAAAAATGAAAAACAAAAATAAGTTCTCCCCCAAAGCCTTGAGAGAGTGCATTACATTGCCATCAACTTAAATTTGGCCTTTCAGCATCAACAAATGCAAGATAATAAATTTCTGTTGTTTCAAGCACACAGTTTTTAATACCTTGCTATGATAATCTTAGAGGCATAGTTGACAAGTTTTCTGTGGGAATATGCCTGAAATTTTATTATTATAAATAATATTTGCTTTGGCAAGCACCAGAGTAACAATTATTGCCAACAAGAATCATCAAAGTATATTGAAACTATTGGAAAAGAAAAAAAAGATATTTGCATTGACTGAAAATATCTCCCTACAAGACATGTATTAATTTCAAAGATAAAGTTATTAATCTTAGAGATGAAAATGTGCCACCATCACCCAGTAATCAACACAAACAGATACCATGAACCTCCTGATGCAATATACTGAGAGGAGCACAGCACCAATTCTGTGAAATTTATGACAAAAATCATGACAACAATTAAGAGGAAATATCACTCAGATCAATCTTAGAAACATTCTACAAAATAAACATGCACTCATCTTCAAAAATGTCAGTCATAAAAGATAATCTAATATACTTTAGATAGAAGGAGATTAAGGAAAAATGCAGTTAATTGTCATATGTGATTCTGGATTCCTGGCATAAATATACCAATCAACCAATCAATAAACAAACAAGCAAGCATTAATAAAATAATTGGTAACATTTGAATGGAGTCTTGAATAATGTATTTATGGCAATTTCCTGATTTTGATGGTTGTGCTGTGGTCATGTAAGATTTTGACACTTGACAAGACAGCCGAAGTGACTTTTTTGTGAACATATTTGCTAGCGTTTTTTTAGGTAGTTATTTCAGAATTGAAGCTGATTAAAATAAGCAAACAATTGGACAATGACAACAGAATGAGATTATCAGAAGAAATGTGAGTTGGGGTGGCAGAGAAGAAAAGTAGGGGTCCAATGGGCAATGGTGGAGGTTTATTAGAAATTTGATGGTGGATGTGTTCTGCTTTCATATATTTGATAGAGTGGACTTGCACATCTAAAACTTGTATTGTGTTGTATTTCAGTGTTTCTGCAATAAAAACAGATATGAATACAACAGCAACATTAACTAGAGGATTTTGATCAGCACATTTAATTAATATAAACAAGTTGCTTTCTATTTATAGTTTTCTATAAGCTACTTTTATAATCATGTGTACTAAATTGTATCAAACTGTTCCTCATCATTTGGTGATGTAATCATATTGTTCCTCCATTGTTATAATAATGTGAATCCTTACATTCATAAATTGAAAATGTTAAGCCAAATTGGAATGATTTTCTACATTATTAGTACAGATTTTCTATATTATACATGATTTCAGCTTAATTTAGTCTTATTTGATTAAGCGTTTTTATTCAGCTTCACTGGTTCTGGTAGAAGACTGGTCTTGAAGTGATCACAAGATGAATTGAGCTCCACATCGGCTGGCCAGAATCTTACGTTTGTATAGTTGCCTTAAAGCGGGTTCAGTCATGTATTCAGTTCACGTGGTCTCCACCACGCTGTACTCTAGAGGAAGGATGTCACCTGCACAACTGCTTCCACTGGGAGAACAGAGGGCAGATTGTAAATTTCAGTCTGGAACGGTGGTGAGAGGTCTCAGATTGCCCAAGTCCAGTTTCTGGATCAACTGGTGTTCATAGCCTCTTGATGACTTCCTTCAAGGAAGATAAAAAACTGACTTGTAAGTTTTCATTTTATATAACTTTCCCATGATTTTGTAACATTATACGTATTAAAACATGAGTAGGGCAATGCTGCTTTTTCTAGCCTCAGATGTTTTTCTGACTTGGATTAGCATATCTTTGAAAATTTGAGATAATCAACTAGGAATCTCAAGGCACGAAAAATGTTTAGTTTTTAAGATTTCATACGGTGACAATTTTAACACTTATGACTCTAGACTTTTTGTCTCTGCTCCTATCCACTTTAAGTTAAATGACTTAGGGATTTATATATTTAATTCATAAATTTAAATGCATTGCATACAATTGTTTCATTTTATGGCTTTTTAAAATCTCACTTTATTTGTACGTTTTAATTATTTTTATGACTTTTATCAACTGTTTGATCTCATTGCTATATAACTTAAGAACCAACTTTCTTGTTTCTTTTTTGTATCTTCTTATATTTTTTCTAGTTCATTAAAATTTTATTCTTATTTATCATCTCCTATTATATTTGTGCTTATTTTTTCCTTCTGTAACTCAGATAATTTTCTACTCTAATTTTTTAATAAAAATTAAATGCTTTATTTTCTGATCTCAGCACCATTTTGCTACAATTTACAAGTTCCACTAAGAAGTTCTTCAATTAACTTTTAGTTATAATTCTTTTAAAAGTTCTGTTACTTTCTTTCGTTCATGAGCTTTGTGGGAAACATTTAATTTCTAAATGGGTGAGTTTTTCTTATTTCTACTTTTATAAATAATTTGTTAGTATTTATTTTAATGAGCTAGTCTCAGTTTCAATACTAAGATCCTTAAAATAACTCAAGCCCTCATCTCTTGATGCTGACTTTGATTTTAAAGTGTTCCCAAGGAAAATCCTGACTTTTGAGATAGCTGACGGTTTATATATTCTGTTCAAATTTAGCTCACTCTTTTAACACCCTCATCCCCTACATTTAAAAATTCCTTAGTTCTTGCCAGAAAAACAATGTGTATATCGTTATTATTCAGGACTAAGACATTGTTTTGTCATAAAGAGCCTTTTACAATTCTCAGTAATTGTAACTGTTCAATCATAAAGTATTTATTTTCTCTGATTTTTGAAGATGACATTTTTTTAAAGAAACAAAGAGAACAAGGATGAGAAAACCCTGGGATCAACCGGAATCGAAGAATTAAAGCAGGGGATCCTCACTTTCCATCTGCTGCATAGGCAGAACTAAGCCCCAGGGACTTCCTTACATCCTCAAAGCTCAGAGTCTTAGAGCAGAAAAAGATATGTCAGAAGATACTTTTGATATAACTTCATGGAGACTTCTCATACTCAGCAAATGTAACAGCAGAAATATCACACGTAAAATTGAGTTTTCTCAGAATGATGTGGATTTAATCCTGAATGTCTATAGACACAGAACATTGAGTCACAAAATTCAAGACTCATGACAATCAACATAAAAAGTTAATGGCATTTAGGACCTGTAAGGTAATGTGGAAAGGTGAAAGCTGTGATATTTGGTAGGTGCCCTGAGATTAAATCTTCCACAGGGAGAGTGAAATTAAAGGAATAAAATGGAATTGATAGAGCTTAGTAAACTCAGAATGGACTGCTTATTGTTTCTCCCGTGGTTGTACTAAGGCTGAAATATTCAAATTAAATTTCATCAATGTGAATGTTAAGTTATATAGCATTTGTTCACTTAATATTCAGAAGATACTCTATCCCATTAGAAACTATCAATTTACACCACGTTTGTCTTGGGATCCGGTTGTTTCTTTGTCATTACTATATCTTTGTATTTACTATAATTCCTTGGATGCAATGAAGATTAAGGAAAAATGTTAGGAAGTTTCGCTAATTTCTGAAAAATATGAAATCATCACTCTTATAAAATATATCCTCATTGTGTTAATTAGGGTAATAAATCAGCTCCTCCTGTAATGTCTGTTATGTTCTAATTCCTGTCACACATGAATATGTTCTTTTAAATGGCAAAAAGGATTTTGTCGATGTATCTAGGGGTTTTGAGATTGAGAGATTATATTGTATTTTCTAGGTGGACCAGTGTGATCACAAAGATCCTTAAAAGACAAGCAGGAGAGTTAAAGTGAGGGGAGGTGATAAAACTACAGAAGCTGAGCTTGAAATGTTTCATCCATAAGCCAACTGAACCAGTCACCCTATAAAAGATGGAATGAGAAGGAACAGATTCTTGCTTAGAATCACTAGTAGGAAAATCATTCTGTTGATATCTTGACTTGAACCATTACAACTTGTTTTATACTTATGACTTCTAGGGATATTGAATAATAACTCCATGATGTTTTAAGTAAACTTTTTTTGTGGTAATGTGGTACAGCAGAAACAGAAAAGGATACTCATGTACTTTTATAAATGTCTTCCATGGGATTGTTAATAAACAATTAAAAATCTAAATCCATGACTTTACATGTTGTTATACTATCATTTGCTGGTGAAATAGAAGCATGGACACATCTCCAAAGAAAACCTACAGATGACCAACAGTCACAGAAGATGTTCTAATCTCCTGCCATTTGGGAAATGCAAATAAAAACAATGATATATCATCTCATACGGTAAGAGTGGTTATTAACAAAATGACTGGAAACAACAAGAATTAACAAGGATGCAGGGGAAAGAAACTTATATATGGTTATAGGGAGTGTAAATAGGTGAAATTATTATGGAGAGCAACATGAAAGATGCCTCGAAAATTTGAGAATAGGAATTCTGTATTATTCCTTTATCTCACTCGTGTGTATTTACCTGAGGGAGAAAAAAAAAAACTAATTAAAATAGATATAAGAACTCCCATGTTCATTGCAGCACTATTTACTATAGTCAAGAAATGGAAATAACCTAAATGCCTGTATGCAATTATTGGATGAAGAAAATATAATATGAATACTACTCATTTGTTAAAAATAATAGAATCTTGCCATTTGCAACAACATAGCTGGAACTTGAGATTGTGCTAGGTAGGGAGAAAGACACATACTTGATTTCACTCATATGTGGTGTATAGAGAAAACAAGCCTCAAATTAACCAAGTAAAACAAAACCGTAGTCTATAAAAATTAAGTTAATGGTTACCAGAAGGGAAGAGGGTGTTTGACCATTGGGTAAAAGACGTCAATTTTCTGTTGAAGGAAGAACTGTTGAAGGAGTGGTGATAGTCAACGTAATGCATGTATTTGATGCATAATGACACACACCTTAAACTTACATAACGTTATGATACAATTTTCTTTCAGTACAAAGTAAAACAGAATAAATAATAATAAAACAAATCATGTCTAGGGCTGGAAGTTCAGATAACTGACATGACTCAAGTAAAATCATCCAGTTAAGAGGGATGTTTTGGAAGAATAAGCAAAAAGGGGGAAGTACTTCTGACAAGAGAAAATGTATTTGTGACCAAATTGGTTAAGTATTTAGAAAAACTGAGAACTGAAAGAACTCATATGGCTGAATCTTCAAAGTTATATTGAAGGAAGTATAAGATGAAGTTGGTAGTAACTTTAAGTTGGAAAATCAACACTTCTATTTTGGAAACATTTGGAGTCATCAATGAGTTTTGCTACACAGGGTAGCTTTGACTTGTGTTTCAATTAAACCACTCCATTTTCTGACACTGTCCACCACTATTCATTCGACTATTTCAATTATTTTCTTTATCTGAATATTAAAAACATCTACAACAGTTATATGGCATGGGTCATGGCTGATTTAGGATATCATACCATTATGTATCTACAATAATGCAAATATTGTAGATGACTGTGATATTTTATTCAATGAAATATCATAAATAATGTCCACATTTCTAGTACTGAGTGGGCAGTTTAGATAATTAATGATGATGTTATTCACATTATCTTGATCAGTAAAAGTTAGAGGGACTCAATATTTCTTCCTGCCCTTTTTCCCAGTCCTAACACAAATGGAGATGAAAGAGAAAAATTACTGTGATTAAAAACAAATCTTCTCTAAGTGAACTTTAAAATTAAAGCCCCCTTGTGATAGTCATGGCCTGGGCTTTATTCTCAATTAAGCGCAATCTAAAAATGATATTTTGAATAGATGTAAAATAAATCATATATAATAGTGATTTGATTTTAAAGGCTCACTGATATTAGCTCTTTAAAAATGTCTTAAGATAAGAATGAATTGAGCCATAAAACTTCTAGCATCACTATTTCCAGAGACAAATTCATCTGACTAATTCCTATTTATTTGAATGGCACTGGTCTAGGTTTCAGAGTGTGAGTGTGTGTGTGTGTGTGTTCAAAAAATAGCAGTCATAGTGAAAACTTAAAGTATTGAAAGTAAATCCCGTCAAATTCTTAAAAAATTATTTCAGAAAGAATAAATAAAATTTAATGTCTGTTCTATTCATAATCAAGCTACAGTATACTCTCCTATCATGTATTTCTAAATTGATGTATATGCATTTTTAAAAAATCATGATGGGTCCAAATCTTTTGTATGTTAGTATAACTCTGCTAGTAGAAAATGAGTAATTCAGACTGAAGTCACAGGACTAAGTTAAAAGTTTCCCTCTGCATCAGAATTATCATTTTACCACTTCTGATAATTCATTTTTTCTCTATTCAAAATATGCTCTCTCTATCTCTTTAAAAAATCAAGATCATTTTACTCACATATCAAAAGTATAAGTACTATAAACAAGTCATATAAATGAAGGCATCATTTCCAGTCTTAAGGATAAATCATCTGATTATCAAATGATATTATCACAGTTCTTTCAGTCTTTTTTCTACTTGTTGATTTCAATTTACTTTATTCCTCCTCTTCAAATAATTATTTTTTTTTTTTAATTATTCACGCTCCATTTTGAAAATAAGGTCTTGGTGCTTATGACACTTTTTTTTTTTAAGAGGAAGATGAAGGGAGGGAAGGGAGAATTACTTCTAAGAATGGAATGAAGAGGATGAAGAAGTATTTTTTACTTGATTTTTGTTGTCACCCCTGCCCTGGTGTCATGAACCTACATCTTAGGCTTCATGGTCTAATCACTGGCTGCTGATTTAGTGTCTGAGCCACCAGGGCTTCTAATATTTTTTTCTTTTTTCTTTTTTTAATGTCTTAAAGAGAAAGATTCAGTAAGCATTCCCTTGCTCCATGAAGCTTTTTCATTTTCTGGCTTTTTCCTTTATGAATTTCAATTTTAATTTTGATTTTATATTTTAAGAAATCTTCCATATGTTTTTTAAACAACACATTCATTTATTCTTAAGGTCTTAGGAGGATTATGATCTTTGAAATCAAAATTTCCCCTAGAGAAACACCTGATCACATTAGAAGAAATTATGATACTTTTCTGTGTTTGTTAAACATCTCAGCTGTTTATATACTTTTGAATAAAATAATACAATTCCTTGATATTTACATGAAAATATATCACTTTAGGTGATTATACATGTTCATTCCCCTTGAAAACTAGAATCATCATGGTGATTAACTATCTGAAGAAATTTTTCTTTGCATAACTAGGAGTTTAAATGACACATATATGTTCCTTTTTCTTTTTTTGTTTTCCAGAATCTGTCACAAAATAAGTAATACCAAGGTTGGTAGATTTCATTTGGTTGTCTAAAATTCTTTCAGAAAACAATCAGGTATAGCACGTTTTATAATACTAAACTTGAGGCAAAATAAAAATAAGTAGATAAATAAAACATGTCGTCAGTCTTTAGCATCAAGATAAGATGTAGTCCATAAACTAAAGAATTCTGGCAAATTTTCTAATAACATCTACAGACATTATAAATGTGAGAATTTATTTAAAAATCCATTTGTATTCCATGTGTGGCTCAATAGTGCATCATGTATTCATATAATTTTCTTTGTATTAAATACCAATATGCTGCATATTACTATTAATTATATGCATGTATATATATAAAAAAATTCTTTAAATTTTTATTAGTACAGAAAATATAAACAAGCATGTTTGGTGTTAAATTGGAGCAAATGAAAATTAACTTGATACTGAGGATACTGTGCCCCTTGAAAGATTATTTTAATACAGATTATTTAGATAAGGTTTTTCATGTTTGTTTTGTACATAAATTAATATGCTGTCAGAGAGGGTAAGGATCAGTGCTGACCTTTTACTTTCCATCCCTCTGGGAACAAATTGACACTGGAGAAACCACCTTTTTGATAACTAATTAGAACATGTATGTTCTTAGGTATTTGAAATCATAACACTAACAATTTAGTGATATTAATTAATACATTACATGAAAATATAAAGCAAATTGTGTTCAATTATCTCAATTTGCATTTATATATTTTCATGATTAATATCACACAAAATTTCAAAATAAATACATAACATTAATTTACATATAATATGACTATTCTTATAATAAATTCAGTCCTTGTTATGCTCTGTATTCTTAGTCAAATACAAAGACAAGAAAGAAGTAAGAGCATATAAGAATATAATAAGGATGGTAATTTCATGCAAGTTTAAGGAAGTCTGTAGAAAACATTGGATATTTCTACAACATTGTTAGAATTAAGCTAAAAATGACCTTTTATATAAAACAGCATTCATGTTTGAGAGTGGTGAGCCTTTGATATTGTTTTTGCTGTTATTTTATTTGCTTTTCAGTTCAGTGTATCTCTCGCTTCCTCCAGTAATGATTTATCAATTTTCTTTTTAGAAATCTGTTTCCTTCATTCTTAATCCAAGTGGTCTGTGAGAGCAGAATCTAAGAAAATGGAATTGAAAAGTTGTTACCAGAGACACACAAACTACATCAGCTTTGGACTAACAACTGTAGAATCAAAGTTTTTTTAATACACAAATATTCTTATTACTGTGCACTACCTGATGCAATGATCAAGGTTTAAAACAATACCCTGGGTTCATGAGGATGACTTTATATAATGATATTGTTATTAGAATATGCTAATGAGACTGGAAATGTCATAATCAAAAACAATGTCTATCAAGTGTCTTTTTTGGTATATATGATTTTTGTAATCACATGAGTAAGCTTCAGACTTGTATCATCATTAGATGCTGGAGCTTCAAATATTGATGTTTCTTAAGAAAGTTCAACCCTCTAACTTTTACAGATTGAAAGAAAATCCCTCAGAAATTCAAATAATTTTTTCCGGATCTCAATTAATGACTGGTAGACTTGAGTAAGGGTCTTCATTTTCTGATAACAGAATACCCCGCATTCTAATATGCCATTGTTTCCAAAGTTGATGAATATTCCTTGGAATGAATATTTCTTGATAAACAAAACACTTATCAAGTTGTATTTACCCTCCAATCACTGTCATTTATAAAGACAAGCATAAGTAGTTTCCTTGCAATCTGTGAATTAATCCCATTTTTTTGAAAACACGCCTAAATCTATATATAATGGATTAAAATAATTTATTTAAAATTAAATATTTTCCATTTCTTTTTTAAATCAGGTAGAATTGATAGGTTATTCTTATTGTCTTCTAAAATAAAGATAGTTTCCTTTATGTCAATAAATTTATGTATAAATGATATAAGAAATAAATCTTAGAAGTATAAAAAATTATTAGAATGGGAAGTAATGCTTAAATAAATTAAGCAGGCATTATTAATCTAAATGCTATATGCTGGGGCAGTTTTACTCCAAAAATTACTTTGAATTTCAAATTTCATTTGAAATTGTCTTCTCTGCACTGTAGGTCACTGCTATAGGAATATTTAATTTAAAGTATCTTGCTAGTTTTATAATGTTAATAAAGAATATAAAATCTCCACACCAATTTTCAAATTTGTGACATCTACACTTAGTCAAAATATAGGTACCAAGGCAAAGAAAATAACAAGACGAAATTCCAAAGTTTAGAGTATTCCAACTTCTGTTTGTTATAATCAGTTAGCTTTCATAGGAACTTGCCTCATATTCAGAGCAGCATAAATCGTGATAAATCTACTCTCCTGAAGTCCCATGATGTAGTTGTTTTTAGGGTAATATGTTTTTAGAGTTCAATCCAACTGAAAAGACCAAGTACATAAGGACGCACGTATGATGCTCATACCAGTCAGGGTATAATGAGCGAAGCAAAGCCGCAGAGACTATCTGGAGTCAGATATTTGTTGCAAGAACTACATTATTAAATTGATGCGAGAAGCTGGGGAAGTTGAGGTCCCCAAAGGGAGGAGTTAAATGAACTTAGAAAAATCATTACCTGAATCAGGCACGAGGGAAGGGAAATTTGCCAGGACACCTGGAATCCAGACATAGCTAACTGCTATAACTGTACCACAAATTGTGGGTGACTTAGAGGTCGAGAGAAGGATGCCAATTCTTCACGGTCAAGGTCTCTCTGAGTTCTGTGCAAACCTCTGTGGTCTGCCTGGTTTTACTATTTACAGCACTGCTGGCAGCTGAGAAGACATGATGGGAGGAATCTTGGATGAGTGGAGACCAACCTGGAACCTTCCAGAATCTCTGTGTCTCTCACCACTCCAAAAAGTGATCACCTTCAGTGTGTCAAGCAATCGCTTCCTTTTGCCTCTCAAGTCTCAGATGGCTTCATGTTGAAGAAATAACTTGGAATCATACTGGAAAGGGCATCATGGGAAATTCGGTACTAGTGGGACCAAACTGACAAAAGTACAATTCCCCACATTGCTTAACAATGAAACAATTCAATGTTTTAGACATCTGATAATTGTATTTTTTTTCTGTTTTGAAACTTAAAGTTTTTTAAGAAGCAATGTTCTATATAGAGAAACTATAAGTGGCACTAAGTAGATGCCCTGGCACCGGTAATATTTTATAAACTCATCTATGGACAAATGATTTTCTAAATGACATAATAGAACTCTGTTTTGAGAGTATTCATAACAATGTTAAGGCTAAACGAGGATGGGGTTTCACATTTCACTCTGTTTGAGAAACACAATTTTAAAAAGTATTAAGATTTAAACATATTTAACCAAGAGTGTGAGGAAACTGAATATTCCAATACCTATTTTGCTTCATTAAGAAATGAAAATAGGAAACGGCATGAAGAATTTTGTTAAATTTTTAATTTGTAAAATTTTTATTCCCCTTACTTGGTAACTGCTCCAAGAACAAGGGAGGAGATATTTCTGTAGGCTGAAAATCATGATACAAGTTTTCACCTGCATTTAGCATTTTTTCTATGTTTAAAAGATACATTATCTTTTTAAGATGAAGGATGAGGAAAGTTAATGTTTTCCTGCAATATCTAATCATTTTATGATATTTGGGATTGCCCAGAATGTAAATGAATTATTTTATGCAAACACATCTACCTCTAAAGTTACATTTTAATTACTCAGCTGTTTTAAAAAGTTCCATAGGATATCTGCAGAGTGGAATTCTTTCTTTGTGATTCATGATATTCTTGTGACTTTGCCCAAGGGTCAGTTGGCAGAATCATGCTGCAGTCAATCAAAAAACTATCATGAAATACCCTCATTAACGATGAGCTTCTAACCACACTATGGATGATTTTAATCAAAGATAGAGACTTGGTCTGAGAATAAAAAATACTAATAATTTGGCTTTGAGTAAAAATAGTGTCTTTGATTTAAAAAGTTTAATTTTTTCATGTTTTTATTTTAATATAAATGACACACTTCACAGCTAAGAAAGACATTTAGCACTGAAAAGTTTTTCTAATATGTTTTCTAAATAGCAAGTCAATGTGAGAACTGTAAACTGAAAAACTTTTGTTCTCTAACAGCTCAAATCAAGTGTGAATGAGAGCTCAAAAGTTCCATCATGAAGAGAGAGGTATAGAAATGTCAACATTTTGAAGCAATTTAGTTTCTACGCATAGATTAAAATGAATGTTTATGAGACTTACGCTCTGAAAATATTTCGATAACTTGGGTTAGGAAAATGAAAGCAAACATGGAAATTAAATTTACATGGATGTAATTTTGAATATGATTTATATTTGCAATAAGATTGTTATTTTTCTTCCCAGATCCTATGTCACTGTATTTTAAAAATAAGTCTTGTTTCTCCTTTATAGTGTTAATATCTGTCACTTAGCACCAGAAAGATTTGTTTCATTCGTTATAGCTTGCTCCGGTTTTTGTTTTTTTTTTTAATGTATTTTCTAGTCTAGGAAGCAAATTTGACGTACAAAATTATACAAGCCCTTATGTGCAGATTCACAATATATGCAATATACGATATACACCACACCCACCACTGAAATATTAGACCCCGCCACCACTTGCTCCCCCTTGACTCCCTTCCCTGTTAGTAACCTCAGTTCTATTATTCATATTAAAGGGTTGACTTTCATTTTGCCTGTTTGTTTGCTTTGTCTCTTTATGTTGCACATTTGAGTGAAATCATCTAGCATTTGTCATTCATAATAAGATTATCTATTCTATGAACATACAACTTTCTGTTTAAGAACTCTATTAACCATCTCTAATCTGTAAGTTGTATCTGTCCCTTCCTTTGATTAAAGTGTTACTAAAAATTAGGCTGTTGAATATTAAAATTAAGATATGCATTGTATATGTAATATAATATATTTACATTTAAAATATTCACAGACTATCATAAATGCATTAAATACATACATTGTTTACATTATAAATTTATTTTTGAATACATTTGGATGAAACAAAGGAATTTGAGCAAAATGCTATTCCTTACACTTTTATAACAATCATAAATATTTATATTCTCTGATCTTTCTGAATAGATTCTGTAGTTTTCAGTGAAGTTAAATATTGTAATGGAAAAAAATTAATATTTGAAAACAGGTCAAAAATGCTGGTAGAAAATGTTACTGGTTTTCTCTGAAGAATTTTTCTCTGAAGAATTAATACCATTATGATTTCAAAATGTATTTAAATTTGCTTCACTTAATAAAAGAACACCCACTGTAAAGAAATGCTAATCTGAATTTTGAAAACAAAACTATCAAAACTTGAAAATAAAAAAATAATAGTCATCAAGATATATTAGAATGTTTAATGTACTATGCCTTATTACCCAGAAAAAAATTGGATGCTTAATTTTTACCAGATTTTAAAAAAAATTAAAAGGGACAGCTCTTGGAAAATAAAATAATCCCTTGATGAGAAAAATAATTTATTTTTCAGAGTTCGAATTTTAAACAAACTATCATGTGGGCATAAACTCTGAGAACAAAAATAATTTACTAGTTATATGAGTATAAGTAATAAAGAAGACCAAAGCTTACAGTGAACCAATTCAATAAGATCTGTTATTATCATTTATTATTATTACTTTTCATTTCTATTTTATTTTATTTTTGTTTTAAAGTAAGAGTCTGGAGGGAGGTGGACAGAATGAAAGCCCATCTGCTGGTGTAAATATAGAAGAACCTAGTTTCCTTCATCTTGAATATGCATTCACTATGATGTTATACTGAACAAGGGACAATGCCATCTCTCCTCCATAATGTCTGTTTTATAGTTAGTGAAAAGGGGAACAGACTTATTTCCTTCAATTCACTTAAAATAAAAAAAACAAAAAACAATTTTCTTTAGAAAGATTTGACCCTTGCTTCTTCTCACCTTTTATTGCTCGGAGCGTGCTCTGTACTGCGAGCTCTAATGCTACTGTAATTGCAAGGCTGTTGGTTTTCAAAAATACCACAGATATGTCAGAGGAGAATGAAAAGATTTCTGGCAAGTTAAAATTCCACTTGCTCTTTTTACTTGCTCTCTTTACTGAGATTTGGCCATTTTTCTCTACTAAACTTTTCTTGTATTATTATAAGCTTTGGGTTGATTTCTAATCTAAGAAGGTTGATTTTAAAAAATATTGCCTAGTATTCCCAATACTTTTGGGTTGAGGCAGATTTTGGAATGTCCTTAATTTATTGTTTGATATCTGGTTCTTATAATTTGGCATCTCTATTGATTAAATCATATATATATATGTATATATATATGTATACAGTTACTGTGTGGTTTTCACCATCTCTTTATAAATAATTGGTCATGCAAGGTTAATACACAACATGATGGTGAAATCAAGCATGATCTTATGACTACTGAGATGTGAGCAGAGGGTGTTTATCACTTCTTGGCAGAAATATCAAGTGTCAGTGCATGTATTTTTGTGCCTTTACTTTTATTCCATGATCCTAGATATAATCTACATGAGAATACACCAGCATTGTGAATCTTTGTAAAGATACCCTTGGTTTCTGGTTGATGGACTCATTGCATAAAATCACAGAAATTAATGAGGTTTGCTATTGCAGACCAACCTAGCTTATTCAAATGATTACCATCAACCAACATAATCATACATATATTAAAACATGCCTGGCATTTATTTCATTGTAAGTTTCCATTTCTCACTTTAAGATGCATAGAGGTTTTGCAGTACCTTTGGAAAAACAAAACAAAAACAAAAAACAAGATTCTACTATATAGTGTTGGTATAGTCAGTGATAATCATAGGCAAATTAATCCAAGAAACAAAAATATCTTGTACATCTTAGAAAAATAATCAGTGAGGGTCCTAGAGCCTATTTGCATTACTTCTAAGGACAGTAGTTCATTATTAGATATTTGAAACCTAGTAGGAGAAAAGCAGGCCTGAAAAGAATACTTGATAAGAGACTGCAGATTCTTATACTCTACATTTAATATTTCCCAGTCAAAACATAGATACAGCAATAATTCCTCTCCTATGCTCCATTTAGTTTATTATAAGAGAGCATATGTATGAACAGTAAATAAAAAAGTTTAGCTTTTCTTGTAAAGTAATTATGTGATGACTCAGATCTTCAAGGACTCATCTTCAAATATTCACTTTGTTCTCAGAGGGGATTTACTAGACATGATCACAGAAGAACAAGATATCCTATTAGAAAGCAGTGTGAGGCATCAACTTTCCCAGTTCCATTATTAGGCAAAGAATATGAGGTTCTGGAAATTTAAATGACTTTCCCAAAGTAACATAACTAGAAAACATTTTCAATAGAATGACTTTCTATATCCCTGACCAGCTCTGGTCAATATTTAAGAAAAAAATGATAATATCTCTATCTTTTCCTCTATCTAATCATCTGTTTAATAATGTATACACACATACAAAGCATATAGCAAATATATAATTATAAAATAGGGTGTGTGCACATGTATACACACACATACACGCACACACACTCCAGGTCAACATGGAAGAAAACCTGAGGAAGTCTCAGATCAGCGAAGACATTGCTATTTGATGAGGGTGTCTGACTCTTCAAAATCAGCCATTATTGTAGTAAAGGAGAAATTTGATCTTGCATGAGAATTCATGAATAGAAGTTGTTTCTCGAGGTTAAGATAAAAAACATCTTGCAGTTATATCCAGCCTTGCTCCATATGCTTATCACCTTCAGTAATAAGCAATCATCATGGAAGACCTGCTGCCGGAGTTATGAGTTATTTCTTCGGACAGGACCCATTGAAATGCTAGTGCCTCTAGATCTCAAACTTGGTATGGTTACCTAAGTGTCCTGGGTGGCTTCCCAGTCCTGCAGATAACTAGCCTGCACGCGGATGTGAAAAGGAAAAGAGGACTGACGATTGCCAGCACACCCTCAGCGCGGAGCATCACACCCACCCCCTAAAACCCCAAGTTTCCATTCTCACTAAAACAAAGCAAATGGGTGTGTGTTCTACTCTATTCAAACATATCAAACAATTACGTCACTTTTTCCCCTACTAATGCTGCTATAATTTAGTCTCTCCCCCACACACAAAAAAATGTTAGTGCTGTAGAAGAGTGGTGGGTCTCTCTGAATATTTGTCTCTGCCTCCCCTTTCCTGGGGGTAGGGGAGCGAGGAAGGGGAGACTTCCTGTGCCTGAGAAAACTGTGTGAGTTTTATGAAGCAGACTCTGCTCACAAACCAGTCTTTGTGCCCGGAGAATACTGAAGAGGCAAACTCTCCCACTAGTGGGACGCCCTTGGGGACACTGGTTACCTGTCTCTCTCCTAAGCACATAACCAGTATATCAAAGGAGCCTTTGAAATAACACACGTGGATTCCCCTGCTTTGGTGATGTCCCTGTTTCACCAGAACATGAGGCTGAAATCTGCCTTTGACGTCGTTGGCTGGGATTGCAGCTCAGCTGTTGGCAGATTCTTTGATTCTTCGTGCAGGATGCTTTGGAGAGCCTGTAAAGCGGCTTCACAAATACCCATGTGGCAACGCATTTAAGCCATCTTATTAGAGACGCCTTTGCAGGCAGCTTTGTCGCAGTTTGCGACAGAAGTTGGACCAGGAAGCTTTTCTGCACACACAGTGTGCAAAAAGGCTAATAGGGTCTTTCTTCACTTGAGTATTGCCTGAAAACAGTCTCCCTCCGCCTGGAGACCCTGGGACTGCGACCACCTCTGAATGTCTTTTTGAAACTGGAAACACAAATTTGGAAATGTGTTGGAGATACTGATGTGCGAAAGGAAAGAAAGCAGATACAACTCTTTATTTTGAGTGGGTTGGTTCTTTTTCTTTGCTGAAACCTATATAAATAGATGAACCCTTTACAAGCAAGCAACTTCTGTTCTGGGGATAGGAATTTAATTGCTTGTTTTGTTTATAATTGCGCCTGTATACAACGCACTCCCTTCTGAAAAAATAGATGTCATGTGCATGTTTAAAACCTTCTTAAATAGATTATGTTGCTTAACTAAATAGACCTTTTTAAAATGCATAATGCCGTTTCAAAGACCAAGCAGTAGGTGCAGTGGTAATTGAATGGTAAGTGCTTTCCTGCAGTTCTGTTCGTGTTGTATGTGGCTACCATGTCAAAAAGGCAGTAACGTGCCTTTGGTATTCTGAAGTGTGTGAAGAGGTTATTCTCCAATACTTTAAGTTACATCAATACTTTCATTTATAAATGAACAGGTAAATACTAAGAAATTAACAGTTGTGTCAGTTGGAGCTTTTAAAATAAGATTTAGAAAGATTTGTGGAAGACTGGAACTGTAATTCTTACGTAAAAATATAATATTCATTTCTGAGATGTTTTCTTTGTGATACCAGGTTTTAAGGCAATAACCTGAAGTTTCATGTAATGTAAGGAGCACTGACAATCAAATGTTTCCCAATTATTACCTAAAATAGTACCCTGTAATTCCCCTACATAATTATTTACTCAACAGTCAGCTAAGTAAAATTTGTCAAGTTGTACTGAGTTCTAGACACTGGTATAAGCTTTTGGTCTGTATCAGTGGTAAAACAATGCTCATAACTGGAACTTAGAGCTGTAGTTGTACAATAAATACTAACTATATTGCAATAAGTTGTGTAGCATAATATAGATGAGGAAAATTGATATAGTGAAAACAAAATAAAAACCTAGAAATATGATGGAAAAGGTGGAAGAGGATAAGATAGGAGGAAGCTTGCACTTTTATATTAAGAGATCAGACTTCTTAGAAAAGACTAAAAGAAAGTGGTAAGGTTGAAGAATGGTTTAATCTGAGGGACAGTTTTCCCAATAAAGGGAAGTGAACACAAAAGTCTTAAGGCTCCTAAGAACGTGCCTTATGTGTTGGAACAAGAGCCAGGAGATTTTGCTGAATAGCTGATTGGTAAGAAGTGTGGATTGTGGAAGATGAGATTATGGATATAACATTAAAAGGGTTGAGAAGTCATGTAGAATCCTGCATGTTACAAATTTTCTGGGTTTTACTCTGAATAAAATTGAAAGCTATATCTAATTTTTGAGCAGAGAATCTGACTTGCTTATTTCAAAGATAACTCTGACTGCTGATGGAAGGAGAGAACCAGACAATGAGGAAGGCATTTCAGTAGTCCATGTAAGGCAAGAGTAGCAATAATAGTGGTAAAAAGTCAGCAACTTCTGGATAAGTCTTGGAAATCAATCCAGCAGCATTTAGACGTATTGGATTCAGATATAAAAAACAAATAGAAAAATTAAAGTGATCAAAAAAGTTTCTGTAAGTGTGGAAATTCTGTTGACTAAGATGTGCATGACTGAGAGTCAAGCAAATTTGTTAAGGATGGGCAGAGTAGAGTACTTAGCAGTGTTCTATTGGACTATTGGGTTGAGATAGTTAGTGGAACTTTTTTGGAGACAACCAGTGGCAGTTATAAAGACCTACAGTTCAGGAGCAAGTTATGAGGTGGATAGAAGCAATTAGAAGAGTAGATAAATTTTAAAATCATGATACTGGGTAAAATCATATGGATGTGAATTTAGATAGAATAGAGAAGACAAAGGAATAGAGAGGAAGCAAGGTACAAAGAAAGAGGATGATTAGAGAAGGACGGAAAAGGGAGAGGAGGAGAGTTAAGCATAATGAAGAAACCGAAAAGAAGATTAGGAATAAGTTCTCCCGCAGGTATTATTAAATTGTGAAGGAAAAGATTAGAAACTGCAAGAAATTAAGATTGTCTAACTAGACAAGAAAAACTCTGTGGATATCCTGGAAACTGAGTCAAGAAACTGACAAAAATAGTCAAATACTAAAGTAATTCAAATAATGTATTGACTGCTGATGGAAGAAGAGAACAAGACTAATGTGTATTGTATATATGCTGTATAATTGATAATTGGATTTAGCAACAAGAAGTTATTATTAATTTAACAGAGTTTCAATGGCATGATCGTGGCAAAGTCTGCCGTGGGTTTGAGAGTGTCTACATGCTTCTTAATGGCACTCCACCAAAAAAACACAAAAGAATGTGAAAACGCCAAAAATAGAAGAAAAAGAAAAGAAAAAGTTTGGGAAAACATCCTTGTGTAGATGGAAGTCGATAGACTCTCTATTCTACAAAGTTATTGAATTTCATCGTCTCATCAAGGAATCCTGTAAAGATACATAGGTTGTATCATGTTAAGACTGTCAATTTTCTCTTTTGATTGCTTCAGTGACGTCAGAAGCAGGATCATTAATCGAAAGCAAAATTGAAATATTATTCAGGATTTAAGGATAGAGTACATAAGAAGTATATAGGAAACAGTCTTCTAGGATTTCTTCTGCTGGATATGGTCAACAAAAAACGCTTTTCAACATTACCATAGCTTAATTAGAAATACAGAATTTCAGGTCCCCCCTCAAATTTACTGAATCAAAAATCTGACTTTTCTAAGATTCTCCAGTGATTTGCATACACATTAAAGATTGAAGGGAAATAAATCTTGCTAGGAAAGTTAGAAATGCAAAACACACATGGGAGTATATTATAAATATAGCTTCATAAGACAATGACTGGTAGTTTTAAGGAAGCATGATATGTCAAAGTCTGTGTTATTGAATATAGAGATCCGTAATTGTGAGTCTGAGCTTTTATCAACTATGTTTAGTTGCGTAGGTGAATATGTAGATTTTGTAAGGAGGTAGATTTAACCAGTTGTGTCCACTGAAAATGACAAAATATAAGGAATAAAGGAAGTAAGAATGTGTGCAAGAAAGAAATATCGATAAATGGCCATGGAATTTCAGCTATATAATATGAAAATGAGGATATTATGTATTTGAGTACAGTGAAAGGAACAGATAAGTTTATTAAATCATAATGAGTTATCGTATTTTTGGATGTAAGACATTTGAAAGCTAAGATGCAAAAATAAGTCGTTTCTCACAGTGGGATGCAAAAGATTGATATTGTGGGATCAAAAGTATAAGTAAATTAAATGGTACTAGAGGATTATTGAGGGACAATATCAACAATATTTATTTCTATGTGCATGTGTGTACTAATGCTTGCTTTGTGTATTATGTAAATTGACATTTGCTGTGTAAAAATATACCACAAAATTTAATAGATTAAAATATTTGTTTCATTCATGATTTTGGAGATTGATTGGATGATTCTACTGGTTCGGGTTTACTTGGCTGAAACCTATTGTGCTTTCCTATGCACCTCTGGTGACCTGAGAATTAGCTGACAATGAATGATCCAGGATAGCTTCATTCCTTGCAATTAGCAGACTGTCAGTCAATGAGTTTAAACTGGTTCAGTCATATGTCTCAGCCTCTTGCAGACTAGCCCATATTTTTCACAAATCAGTGTTAGAGTTTCCAAAACAAAAATGCACAATGCAAAACCATTTTACAAGTCTCTACTTGTATTATTTTTATCAATAATCTATAGATCAAAATTAATCATATGGTCAAAGAATGTTGAATTAAACTCTATGTTCATGTGGGAAGGGATAAACTTGCTACCATTTTAAAAATCAAACATATATGGTGTGCCCTGTGCAGCTGGTGTTGTCAATGGCCTCTGAAGGACACAAGTCACCTACTTCTGGTTGGAGACCCTGGTGAGGAGGTGGGGTTGGGGAGGGATGTGGGTAAACAGTGTAAACAACTAAATGGAAAGTAAATAAAAATGTTGCTTCTTCCTCTCTCTTCCCACCTTCCTGCCTACTTGCCTTCATTTTGTCTGTACATTTTCTTAAAAAAACAAAATCAACTACTTATGTGAGTTCTGTTTCATTTATTAGACTCTAACTCTCATGGTGGCACAAATTGTGTCTATCATGTTCATTTATTAAAACTCTATTGCCTAGTATAGTATTTGAAGCACAGTGGCACTAATATTTCCTTGATAAATGTCTAATATGTTGACATTTTCAAAGAAAGAGATCTACCTGATATCCATTAGGATCTCATATCTTTCCTACTTTTAATTAAATAAATGCCAATTTTCCAGTTCTTTTGATCAAAACTTTCATATTGCTCTTAGGTATAACAGGAATCTATCTTCTCTTGACTCAGATTCAGTTTCTTATTTATCCTTTTTATAATAATAATTGCTTATTATTAACTCTACCCCTCAGCTTATTTTTTATATTATATTTTTCCTTTATCATCATAACTTAGAAGGTCTCATAATCTCTTAACTAAGTTATAGCTTAGCTTTCTGCCACTAGATTTGATTCATTGTACAATTGCCTTCGATCAAAGAGCTGGCATAATTTTACAAATACATACCACTGATTACACCACTTTACTCAGTGATCTTCAATACTTCTCTGTTGTACAACTTGCTGACTAAGCATTTAATATTAAGATTCCATGGACTCAACAAGCTGTTACAGCCTTTTCTCTCAAACTTAATTTCATAAATTTTATATTCCTGCTATCTGAACTATGACCCCTGCTCTCAAGAACACTGATACTTTTTTCCTTTGCTTTATCTCTTTATCTAGTAGCAAACATAAGTTCTCATATCCTTACCTTCATTATTGTTAAAAATCGAACTCATGAAATATCGTACTACTCAATGAGACTGCCTTCAAAAAACTATTATCTAAAACACTCACCCACAGCAAAGGAAATTTTCTTTTTGTTGTTGAAACTCATAATACTTTTTATTGCTTGTATGCCTTGTTTTAACTTCATCTGTTTACTCTTCTCTCTGTTCCCTGAGGGTTGAGCCTATTTCAATGCTCAGACTGCATCTGATTAATTACTATGTTCATGAAATGCAAAATACTTTGTCTTATGTATAGCCTGTACTCCATAAATACTTGATAAACAGATACCCAAAGAACTGAAAACTTCATCTTT
Source organism: Solenodon paradoxus (assembly GCA_004363575.1). Taxonomy (NCBI): domain Eukaryota; kingdom Metazoa; phylum Chordata; class Mammalia; order Eulipotyphla; family Solenodontidae; genus Solenodon; species Solenodon paradoxus. Next base: position 235,819 of record RJWH01000275.1, on the reverse strand, counting down.
TCTCCACCTTACTAAAAATACTAAAAGGAAACATGGGTTAATGAAATGCTCTGAAATTACCATCTCAAGCCGTTTGAATTTGCTCTCTGACTTCCTTCCAATATGCATCTGCTTCTGGAGGCTAAATAATGAATTACATGTAACATGCAAATTAAATCAATGTGATAAAAAGTGCTGTAAATTCAAAATAATAGAATATAACTAATTTTCACTATTAAAAAGTGTGCCAGGATGAATATAAGGGAAATCTGATAGTCTTTATACATCTGTCACTGAGGATTCAGAGCTAAAGAAACACTATTCAAAATGATGTTCCTCAAGAAATACAGAAACCCTTGCTCTAACACAGTTTGGTACAAAGAAAATTTTCAAGACACTAAAATAAATAGCATAATCATTTTTGTTTATAAGTCATATTTTCAATAAAACTATACCATTCACCATGATATCAGACATGCTTAAGTTTAAACAGCTTGAAGTGAATGTTTTACTTAAATGAACAATGTGTACTTTTAAGTTTTCTTGTACTCTCAACAGTCTGATGTTTTTTCATCCAAGGGAACTCAGGAAAGTCACTCTAGGAACTCTTTCCCAAAGAATTTGTCCTTTGGGTGCTTCATTGGAATTAAGAAAGAAATCTAGCCATAGAGATTTCCTTGCTGAAGCAAGGTAAAATCAGGATAGGCAGAATGATTCAGTTTAGTTTACTATAACAATTTATCATGCTTCAGTCTGCAGATATATCTAAGACATATCAAAACAATTAGAAATGCTTTATTAAGTAGTTCTCAAAATAAAACAAAAGCATTATGTTTGCTTCTTTATATGCAGTGATATTAAGCTACTGAAAAACACACCAGAAAATAACTATTATAGTACTGTCTACATTACATGATTTAATGTGCTGTTTGCCAGTTGGTTTACTTTTTGCTCATTATGTAGGGTACTTATTATTCAGTGGTTTCTTGAATTCATTCTTCCTGCTTCTGTTGTGACAGTAGCCCAATTTACATGAAAGGATCCTCTCATCTAACACAGAACTGATGGAGTAATAATTTCATCCTATAGTTTAGGGGTGGATAGAATGGCCCAACCTGAGATACTTGTATTTTTTCTTTTAGATTTTTGAAGCCTTAACGGGAAGGTAGATAAGGGTTAATTCATTCCCAGCAATATTATGCAAAACAGTGTGGTAGATGAAATAAAGCCCTTCCAGCTCTATCAAAAAACAAAAAAATATAAATATCATAACCCTCAGAACATAAGAATAAGTTGTCTAAGTGGACCCATTGGAATCCAAGTATCTTTAAAGGTGGAAGAGGGATAGACGACAAAGAGGAAAATCAGTATTGGGGTTGTGATGAGGGCAGTGACCACAAAAATGAAAATGGAGGAAGGAACCTCAGCTAAAGAACCTTGAAGCTTCTTGAAACTGGAAAGGATAAAGGAATGAATTCTGTCCCAGAAGTTCTAGAAAGGAAACTGACACTTGATTTTAGTTCACTAAGAACTATTTTCGACTTCTAAAGCTATAAAACTATAAAAATAATACTTTTGTGTGTTTAAGCTTTATGTTTTTAGTGATTGGTTAAGTACCAACAAGAGAAAATCAGTGCAAGCCTTCTACATTGATCCCTAAAATGAACATGAGTCTTATCTAGCCCTAAATGATTCTTAAACTTGCTCTTACATTGAATAATTACTCATAAAATATTCTACTAGCTTCTGTTATGCTAAATTTATGCAGTGTCAATTTCTGAGGCTTTGTAAATAAAATATACACTAAGATACTTATGCATGTAGTTTTGTCATAATTGTCGTTAATTATAAATTCTTCACAGAAGACACATGTATTCCATACATATATGGAATCTAATGTAATCTTATAAATTCTCTGTTATTGAATAAATATATACTGATTGTGATTAACTGAATTCATTAACAAGTTTACACAAAATAATTTATAGAGGAAGATGTGCTGTGGACATTTTATCAAAGATAAAAATGATGAAAATTAATGATGAAATACTCAATTTCCTCTGAGGCCTACTTTAGACATATACCTACTATTTAATAATTTTAATGTATCAGCTATGTAATTTTCCTTTTCATTTTAAACATTTTGTATAGCATATAATCTTGATTTCTTTTATTTATATTGGCAGTGATATGCCATTAAGCTATGGTATATAGTTTATGGATTGTTAATTTTGATATATTTTATATTTGTTAGAAAATAAAATAAACTTTTAAAACAAACTATGAGTTGTTCTTTTTGTCCTATATTTCTATATGTCCATATTTTAATATTATCTCTACTTCTTTTAATTAAAAGACTATACGCAATTTATAATTGATGATATCAATTCTATAGGCATTATTCCTATTAATTTTTTATACATTACAAATTATGGTGACTTACTTTATTAGCTTATTTGTTTTGTTATGATTTCATATTCTATAAATAATCTGTGGATATTTGGTAAGCTTGTGTTGAAATTACGCTACCCTGGATAATTTTTTTTTCTTTTTCTCTTTCTCCTTTTGCTATCATTTGACAGCCCAAGGATACTAAATATCTAAGATCATTTTACATTAAAATATTTGTTTGATTTTTCAAATAAAACAGGTTTTCAAATTTAGGTTATAAATCTAAAAAAAAGCCAGATTGTCAAAAAAAGAGACAATAGGGGTTTTCAAAGGTTATTCTTTATCTTTAGGCACTTTTGCATATGCAACTAAATATAAATGTGCTCACGTTCCTTAAAAAATATTTGAAAGAAATCCATGACTGATATTTAGAAATTTTATTTTTCTGGAAAAATAATTAAAACATCTCATAATATATTATAATAAAACCTGCCAAGAATGATTGTTCAAAAACTGGAAGGATATGTGGAATACGAGAAGGAAGCATGATATGGTCCCAATTAACAAAGAATAGTTACAATAAGATACATGAAGGCAGACTCAACTATTGCCATCTATTGCTTGACCTTTTGATATTTAAAGCACAACACTGAGATGCTAGAATTTGAGATTTCTGAAAATCTCTAAAATATTGATAGCATATTAAGACAAATCATACTTTCATAAGCAAAATGAGGTTGTAGGAAAAACAATAAAAAACTGTCAAAATTAACATTTTAAGCACTGTGAAAATTAACCAAAGGCCTACAGAAACATGAGTTCAAAATTTGCTGAATATTTATATTAGTGAGCTTTCTGGTATTTTAATATGCTCTAAATATGTTGCCTACTCCCCAGTGCAAGAATAGACTTGTCAAAGCAGTCACATTCCTGGTGCTAAGGAAATATAATAAAGTTCCATGTCTTTCAAAAATTCCATTCAGAAAAAAATGACATTATTTGACCTGTATACTGTTTCCCTAGAAATATCTCATTTGAAAAGCTTGTCTTTATTATACGTGACTCAAACTCATTGAGTACTAAGCTTCTACCAGGGCATATTTGTTGCAAATATTTATAGGTAAGTGTTTTAATATTGCCAGTGTTAGAAGTGAAGCATGATTTCACTAATATGTGATAAGTATAGAAATCAAATAATCAAATGCCCCCCACCTCCAAAATATAAAACAGCCCTGGGGAACTGGAGTGTTAGGTAAAAATTTATTCAACATCATTTTATCAGAATAATTGTTATCTAGCTAATGCTTATAAGAAAAATATCTTGATAAAAATATTTTAATATAAAAAAATTAAAATGGCAAGAGTATCAGAAAACATAAGAAAACAAAAACACTGATTATCAAAACTTATGGAAAAGCATTGACACAGGACACAAGGAAATTTCAAGGTCTATAGATCTACATTAAAAGAGAATAAAATATCGAATAAATAACCTGGCATCACACTCACATAAATAGAAAAATAGGGGCAAATTAAACACATAGAAAGTAGAAAGAAGGGATAATAAAGATTAGAATTCAAAAAGAGCATCGACAGAAAAACAGTAGAAAATACCAATGATGTCAAATGTTGAGTTGTTTGCAAAGATTGAGCTAACTGCCAATGCTTAGCCAGACTGATTGAGAAAAAAAAGAGAGAATATTTGAAAAATTTAAATCAGAAATGCAAGAGGGTGGGTTATTAGCATTTTTAAGGATTTGTGTGATTACTATAGACAATGTATACTGTACACTATATGTCAACAATATCTGAACTCTTAAAGCTGTCCTGTTATTCATTTATTAGAGGAGGCATTTAAGTCACATGATGTCAAGTAACAATTTGTTAGATGCAATAAATAGTGACACCGTGCCTTTAACCCAGTTCTGCAGAATTACAAATTATCTAGTAATCTACTTTGCCACGTAATATTGAAAGATAATTCTTGAAATCTGTTGTATGATGAACATTATTATTTGTACTTTTAGTTACACCTTTAAATGCTCAGTACCCCATTTTTTCAATTTTTGAAAGATAAGTAAATTAATTCATTTCTATTTTCCAGACTTATTTTACTACTACGATGAGCAAATATAATTGAACTGTTTGCAAGACACAAAATACATTGATCTGAATTTTTCCTTTTACTCTCAAGAGCTTACAGTGAGTCCAGACCAAAGACTTCAAGGCTCACATGCGACCAGTAAATTTTAGACACTCTGCACCCTATAAAATAAAATTTACCTCTGTATCAATTATCATTAAGTAGTCTTTATCACATACTTGAAGCACTATCACTTTTCAAAAAACGGTATAATGACTATGATTGAGCTTATGAGTATATAAACTTAATTTATGCACAGAATATTTTGGTCCATAAAATGGCCTTTCCAATCTTTAGAGTGGAACAACTGCCTGGAGCTGTCTTTAATAATGTATTAAGCATTAAACATATGAGCACAGCACAAACACATTAGTACTTTTTAACTTCCAAGAATTCCATATTCCTATGTACCTGCACTTAACCTCCTGTTCAAAGCCATATGATTTATTTAAATGCCAAATTTCTTATTATTCTCTTTGCTGCATGTATATCGAATATATTTGGGAACCTCATTTTTTTATTTGGTAATATCACAATAGATAATAATTCTAAACTCTTTTTCTCTTTTTCCTGGACTTGTAAGCATTTCTTAAAGCATATGTGTGTGTATTTTTACATATACATGATGAAGTTAAATCTGAAGTAATCATAGTCCTGTGGATTTGCAATAGTTAAAGGTGGATGATATGAAAGGTAACTTAAGCAGCATCATGAATTGATTCAAATTAAATAAGGGACATTTTCAGGAAGGATATTTTTGTCTCATCAAGTCATGCTCAATATACTAGATGTTGCTCGCTAAAATCTCAATTAAACGCATAGTCTGAGTATTGTGGAATGGTACAGACCAATGGTGTGCAGGTCGATCACTAAGCAACCATCAATAAAGTAATCAAAGTAAAATATATTCCACTTACATCTTCTTGCTTCCAATATTCTAAGAAGCAATCATTACTCCCTTCAGCTCGGCCAGTTGGAAGACTGACAGAGAAACAGAGCTCCAGCAGAAAGTGTTCCCCTCATAGATGAATTGATGGGTGGGTGTTTGAAACTCAAGAAGACAGAAAAGCTGAGCAATAGTATATCAATGATTCGCAATAAAATTCAAAAGCTATAATGTTGACTTCTTTGAAGACTATCAAAATTTTTTTACCTAGTTACTCAGATTCAAAAAGTATCATGCAAGGATTACTACCCTCCGAATTCTGCATCTTAATTCAGACCAAAGTATAAATTATTTCACAGTAGTTTTGAAATGACAGTAATGATTGTACCGAGCAGACTCTGAAGTGACTCCCTCAATGAGTTCCCAAGTTCTGGGATCTATACACCTGTATAATTTCTTCTTGATTTAGAATTGGGATCAGTGAGTTGTTTCTAACAAAAAGGATGTGACAAAAGTTAATAGGATGTCATCCTCATGATTGTGCACTCCAGAAGAATCTGTGTTAGCATCTTATAAACTCTTGCTGGTATTTAAACAAACATCCACACTGTGAACTGTCTAGAGAGGGGTTTATGACAGGGAGCAGGACACCACAGAGGAGCTGGCAGCTAGACCTCAGTGCTGTAATAACTACAAGAAGATGAATTTTGTCAACAACTTCAGGAGACTTGGAAACAATTGTCTCCAATTTGAGCATCCGGCTGAGTGTGGAGCCCTGCCAACACCTTGACTGCAAACTTCTGAGACCCCAGAAAGAGAATGCCTGGAATCCTGACACTTTGGAAATGCACAGAGATAAATGTGTGCTGTTTTAAACCTATAAGTTCATGATAATTTTCTTTTTGTAAACAGTAGTCAACCTTATCTGCAGAAGATCTGTTCTAAGACCCTCAATGAATGCCTGAAACGAAACGTTATGCAGATGATGTTGTTTCTTGTGTATACATACATGCTATAAAGTTTCATTTATAAACTGAACAATCTATGCAAACTCTCTGAGCCTCAGTCACCTCATTGAAAAAAATAGATAATAGTTGCATCTATCTTACAGGTTTCCCAGGAAGAATGAATGTGTTAATATGTCATATGTATTTCTTCTAACAACTGAAATAAGGATTTTTTTCCTTTTTTTTACTGTAAAGTGTGTTATTTCTGTCAAAATAATTTAAAAACGAATAAATACTTTCATCCATTGTAGCTAAAATAAAAATTAGGAATAAGATAGGTTGTGGAAAATATAAATTGACAGAACAATGACAATTTGAGAATGGCCACAGCTGAAAGTGAATTCTATAAAAGAACAAAAAGAAAAATTCACAGGGTGATAATTGTACCATATTAGAGATATCAGAGAGAGATTATGCAGAACTTTGCTTTAAGAGAAAATGGTCACTGATAGGAAAAGCAAAATTCACATAGTAAATGTTTTAGTTAAAGCTGCCAAAAAATGGGAATTTTAACTAATTGGGATGTACAAATATATATATATATATATATATAGATATATATAGATATAGATATCAACAGGCTAGAGAAGGATTAATAAAGGAATAATTATGCTATCTATTAGTAAAACTTAAGATAATTGTCTAAGACTAAGGCTATAAAACATACTAAAGGAAGAATGAGAAAGAGTAACCCCATCCAAGCACTTATTTCAGAAAAGTAGGACAGACACTGATCACTTAGCTGGATAGTGGCTGCTGATTTCATTTCATGTCACACGAGTGACACAACTAAGCTTACCATCACTTTTATTTCTAGTTTTTATATGGATTTCTCATAAATAGTGAATCTGTATATAAATTTCAATATACAATTCTCCTTCTGGCAATGTATTTATTGGATTCTCAGTCAGCTAATGCAGTATCCCTAAATGCATTAAATACATACAGGTCAATATTTTCTGGACTTCTTTCTCAAACTTAAACATGTTGCTAAAAGTCCTTGCAGATAAAGCGATGATAAATATTTTGAAACAAGCAAAGTATCCTTTATTTAAAAAGACATTAATTTAGAGGCCTTTTGATTATTTTATTTGTTTACATTACCTTTTTACTGATTATATTTAATAGGAAAATTTTTGAAAAATTAAAGTACTTTGAATCCAATTTTCTTTCTTTGTATTTAAAATGTAGAAATATCCTTAGTTGTTCTACAGTGAAGATTAAAAAGTTTATGATTTCACTCCAGGTTTCTAATGAAAAATGAAAATTAACTTTAACCCCCCCTTGAAATTACTTGAGACAAAGTCAGATGATGGACAGGCAAGGCAGTATGTATCATGGCACTAAAGAAGTTTTAAATTTAAATATTTTGTCTGGTTTTTATTTTTGTAATAAATCACAAAATATAACAAACAAATCTCAGTACACACGATCTTTTTGTAAGGATTTCAAATATCATTCTGTTTTTCTCTGTCACCCATTTCTAATTTAAAAAAATAAATAGAATATATATATATATATATATAGATAGATAGATCACATATTGAATCAACAATTCATTTGTATTTAGAATCGCAGTGTTTTCTCCCCTTGAAGAGTGAAGGCTGTCCAGTAATTTTGGACAGCAATTAAATGCTTTCGTTTAGTGAACTTTACTTTTATTATCTTTTAATTCTCATAATGACATTTTCATTTTGGTTTTTAAAAGTGCCTATACATAAATCATGATATATACACCTTTATTATCTATATAAGACTTCAGAAAGTATTTGAAATACAGAATGAGATGTAAAATTTGTATGTGTGTCTTTTCATGTATTCTGTTTATATTTTTCTGTGTTTATGTATATACTGCCCTATTTTTTTTCAGTAAGTGCTGTTATTCCAAGACAATATTTAGGAAATTCCAACTTGAGTATAAAGTTTAGAATTAAATTTAATATTTAAAATTTCTCAATATATTTAAAAATTTTATGGTAAAGTTAACAAATTATGCAAAATGTAGTCTACTCAACTTAATGATGTTGTCAGATTATAAGGCATGCAGTTAAGACATGATAAATAAAGTGTCCTTTCAGATAACCATTTTTCATGATTGTATTATAGATAGAAAGCAGATGATAGAGAGAGAAGTAGGTTGGTAGGTATAGATAAATATCAACTTACACATACCTGGTGGTAATAAGCTATTCTTTTGTACTAAAAATAGTTACAGAATCAAAGAAATAAAATCTGGGACATGATGCAACTCTAGCAATAATTTTAAATAGAAATGACAAACATTTGGAAAAATTGAAACTGCCAGTGGGATAAATGCAAATCCTGTGAACATAATGGTGAAATTATATCTCTCTATCTATATTGTAATTCATTGTATGTCAGTATTTCTTTTAAGGAATTGCTTTAAGTGTTGAGGTATTGAGAATTTTGCTAAGTGTATATTTAGATGCATACCTTCTTATGTTTTTAAAAATAGTCTCATTAATTTAAACAAATATTAAATAGTGGAGAAAATTTAAAATGATATACCTAATTTGTTAATTAATCTATTTTTTCTAGAGTCCTATTGAAAGCTAAAATTGTGGTTTCATTGAATAATAAAAAAAGATTCTTCCCATGGAGATAGAAATCTAATAGGAAATATGCTTGTGAATGTATCGACATGTATTTATTCATTTAGTAAGTATTTGTAAATAATTGAAAGAAAAGAATTTTTAGTGCTGACATATCTTAAATGACTTGAAAAATATGATCCATGTGGATACACATGCCCTATCTTTGCATTTGAATACTTGAAGTAATAAGTGTGTGCAATTGTAGTGTGTATAAATATATGGACACATTATATACATATAATTTATTTTTTCATGATTTTGGAGATATTCAATTTCTGAAATACAATTATGGGAATTTATGTACAATTAAAGCGTGCTTAAATCATCTGACTTGTGATATTAATAGGAGATAATATGTTATAGTTCTCTTATTTATATGAACAGAAGTTAGAAAATTATGTGTGATCTATATATTTGAATATATTCGCCACAAGAACTTGACTATAACTTCACTGGTGATAAAATGACAGAAAATACATATTAAAGTTAGCATATTAAATGTGAGAGAACAAAGTAAATTATCTTGAGATGAGGCGTTAACGTAAATCTCAAGTCATAGATAGATGGTTCCTGTATCTCATCAAGAAGAATGATAAATTATATTTGCAATATTAATAATTAATGCTGGAAATATATGCTAACATAAAAATCAATAGATTTTGCTTAATTTTTAGAGAACATTTGTTTTGCTATAAGAATAATTTTGTCTGTATGGAAGGCATTTCTTTTCAATTACTAATCTGTTTATTCATTTCACAAACATTATGTAAGAAAAATTTTTTTTAGTGTATTAGGCATGTTGCAATAGCCAATTTTAATTTGTAGTTCAAAGATACTTATTTCTAGCATCCAAATAATTGATTCTTATACAGTCAATGAAAAAATGAAAGTCTAACCATATGTTTCTGGAAATAAATGCATTACATTGAGTTAATATTATTTATTGGTAATAAATACTTTTATTAATAAATTAGTTGTAGTGGTAATAGCAATAACATTACTGTCATATATTACAGAAGTTGTCATTTTTTACTACCCCATCTGATTTGTTTAAAATGTGTAATGTTTTATTTTTGTAAATGTTTAGTCAAGTATTTTAAAAATACACATGCACATATACATACGTAAGTTAAAATATACATGTATAATTGATACTTTATTCACATTCCAGTATAAATACAAATATATGCATATGTATCCATTGTAAAAATGACACAAATTAAAAATTATAGTATCAAAATTTTATTTGAAATAATGATAGCATTATTTGAATTGATTCCAAGGTGTCTATCACAACTACCAAAAGATGAAATCCACAGAACATGTGGAATTGTCAATATTCTTCTTAGTCACAAATAATGAAGATATATACCCAAGGTGCTCACTGAATTTCTGAAATTATTTCTTAGTTGTCAGAGCTAAGAGAACTATAATAAAACCAGTTTTAGTTGATGGGATAGAAAAGAATATCAGTTGAAAAAAAGAGAATAACTTGTTAAGATTCATTTCAATATACAAGTTTTTGCAATGACGTAAGTACATGGCATTTTATCTATAAATTTCTATCTGTATCTATAGCTATTTTGTTTTAAAATTACGTTATTTTGCATTATTTTTACCTCCTCTAAACTTCCACGTAGTTGAAGTGCCAACATGATATTCTCAGAGTAAGTAAATGAAACCTTAGAAAGTACTTTAACAACACAAGCGACAACATGAAAAGTTACTAGTTAATTGAGAGGTAGAAAAATTAATATGTTCAAAACCACAGTTTGATTTATTTCATGACTCAATAATTATCAACCATGGGCAGTGAAATTTATGTGCAGAAATAGACTAAGAGAGTTTACATTATTTTATACTTCCAATTACAGTGGTGTCTTATAAAAAGTTTATAATAGTAACCATATGTTTTTAATTCCCTTTTATGTTTTACCTGATTTTATTATAATGACTATTTTTAAAGTTAGATTTGATAGCTATGAGTTGACACTTTTAAGATTAGCTTTAAATGAATTCATCTGAGATTATTTGAGAATACTGTTTGAGAATATCTTGAAATACCAAATTCAGACACATAAACCAGATATTTGTGTTTTTCTACTCACTTCTATAAAACTAACATGATTCAGATATTTCTCAAGTAGTAATTACATTAAGTTATTTTATAATTTTAACAGAACTGGACTCCTCTTTCTAGGAGCATTTTATGAAATCTCTTCTTTGTAGATTTCATGTTAAGTTGCCCTCAAGAAATCACTTTGGATTATTCAGAAACTAATTTCATTAAATTACCCCTATTTTTTTCTGTTTAAGGATCCCATTAGTATGAAATCATTTTACAGGAAACCAGACTGAATAAAAAATTGTTTCTTTCTTCTATATTTGCTTACTTTTATAGGTGATATAATTTCCTACAACCTGACTTTATACCAGGTCACCTTTAGGCAAAATGCTGAATGTACAAAGACACACTCTCTGTTAAGATATTTACTGAATCTGTTACCTAAGGACATACAGGAAATGGGCAGTGAAAAATACGTCTCCTTTAACCATATAAAATTAGGTCTATTTGAGCTACTACTTACAGAGAATATGCAGAGGAATTTTATGTGTGCTGTATTTTGGAGGAAATAATTTGTGTCCAAATTTTCTGAGATAAATTGACAGTAAATGGTGAAATGCCCTGAGGAGCAGTCTGTCGCTTCCTAGGAGCAAGAACCCATGGATTTGCATTCTGGGCCTAGGAGGGAAGCCACCAGTGTGAAGAACTAAATAAAAATATAAATAAAAATGTTTCTTCCTCCTCTCTCTTGCTGTCTACCTCTCTACTCACCTCCATTCTGCCTCTATCTTTCCTTTAAATAGTAATAAAAAAAGTAAATAGTGCAAGAGGAGTAACTAACATTTATTACACTGTTACGAATTTGATAATTGGGAAAATATCAGGAGCAATGTGTATGCTACATGCTAACGATTTTCCCTGGTGGGTTTTCATTGGAATTTTGACTTTTTTTCCCCATGTTGACTTATTTAATATTCTTTAGCTATATGTTACTAAAGAATTATAATATGTTCTTTTTTCATGACAGTTCTGTTAGAATAGAAGCTAAAATTTAGCTTCAATTAGCTATATTTTCTTTTTTTTCTGAAGATAATTTCTACAGAGACTGAAATTAGGAAGCATTGAGCATATTTTATTCTACTTTTATTTGCCATGAAAACTGTTTTGAAGATATGCACTTCCTGTGTTCCCTCTTTTTATGAACATATTCTTCTTAGCAGTGTTTGCAAGAATTAAGTTAGCTCACTGATTGTCTATATACCAGCAGCTCCTGATGTTAGCAGGATTCAGTTCACACTAATTCAAGCTCTTGTGTTCCACAGGAAAGATTTCAGGAGAGACAGGAGGGTGAATCAGTGGCAGCCAGCTTTACTGGCAAAATCAAAAGTACATTTTCAAGACAGGAGAGGGGTCATCCGTGGTGGACATACGTTGCTCAAGTAAGTGGTTGTCCCACTTAGTGGTGGACTCAGAGTGGAGTTTTTTGGGAACTGGAGGTGGTTTTCCTAGAACTGACCATGTTCGAGGTGGCATACCCACTACCCAGAGTTCTCCACATTAGCATAGGGGGATGTGATCAAAACCACAATGCAAATTTTATTATAATGGTGGCATAATGAGCTTGGTGGCTGAAAAGTGAGATAACGCTCCTTGTGTTTTTCCTCTTGAAACATCCAGCATCATCAGGGCATTTCTCCTCTTTGCCAGGCAGGTTAACCACAGACCTCATACTGTTTGGCAGTTCCTACAGTCCTAATAACTCTGTCAGAGTTCTGATACCTTTGTCCTCCTGCCCCTCACCCTGATGATATTTAACTGCTAGCTAACAATGATATTATGCCTAGGCAAATTTTTTCTTGAGGAAGAATTATTCAGTAAATACTTTAAAATCTCATATACCCTTCCCCAAAATGTTAGAACATTCAATAATTTGGGGAGTGATTATAGAAGCTAAAACTTCCCAGTAGATTTATTAGAATGCTTTTATACTAAAAAAGGAGGTTGTACCGAGATCCTTAAGTTAATGAGGATTCCAGGAACTTACACATTTTATGAATATTGCCAAGGTAAGTTTCTTTATCCATGGTAAATGTCAAAGTCAATTGCTAACTCTCTATACAATCCTCTTTGTTGCACACAAATGAATCAATTTTCTTTGAGCAAAGAATCAATTCTGATTGAAAGTCATTGATAACTGAGTAAGGCTATGATATTCCGTGGGATCTCAAATATGAAACAGGTCTTTCCTCAAAAAATAACATGTATCAGTACAACAAATCCTTGAACCATGAACAAGGCTGTATTTGCAGATAAATGAATGGCAAAATTTTGATAATGTTAGCAAGTTATGTTACTCTATATACGCCCCAGTCTTGCCTTAATTTCCAGGAGACATTTAGTAGCAAATTAAGATCCAGGCTGCTGGTAACACTTATTCCTTACATATTTTTGATTGTTTCAGTTCTGCTTTTATCTTTAAAATTGTTCTGTTTCACATTGTATTTTTCTAAGGCCCTTCAAATCATTTTGGTGTATTTTTTAAAGTAAATTCTAAATGTATTCTTTCTGAAACACGAGGCAATAATACACTCAATGTTGAAAGAAAATAAGATTACTGAGAAGAAATATTTACTTTAAAAGTTTAAAAATGGACATATTAATCACTGCAAGAATGAAAGTTGTAAGGGAGGAAAGAGTGGTTTATGACCACTATGGGGGATGACAGGAAATCATTAGAAAAATCAATGTACTTAAATTATGAAAGATCAAAGCACTGTTCTTATAAAAAATGTACAAATATCAAATACAGTAGTTTAGTTTTCAAAAAGCAGTATTATTCTACTCTAGGGAAAATATGTTATCAGGGTATAAAACCTGATAATAGGGGGCCTAAAATAGAAGGTATTATTTCAGAGAGTGGAAATGATGCTGAGTTCCAGGAAAAAATGGAAAATTGTGGTGGATTACAGTACTCCATTTCAGGGTCTTACTGATAGTGCATTACATTATCTCTATCCGTATGTGTATCAGTGCATATGTGACATGTTTACTCACATGCATATGCAATAGAGAAAGATATAATTATGTGAGTTTTCACAGCCAGTTATATTTTTAAAGATGAATTTTGACATACATGTTTTTTAAATCAGCTATTTCAATCCCTGGTACTTACCCAAGAGAAATTAATAGAAATGTCCCTTAATAGATTCTAATATTTATATATAATGATTTACTTATAACAGCGCCAAAGTAGACACAAAAATAAGAAAAGTGTGACTTTTAAAAGTGTGACAATAAAAACAATTCTACACAGTTTAACTTGTGCATTAACTATATGTAAAAAACTAAAATAATCAAATCTAAACTCTAATGATATGAATAATTAATAATGTGAATAATAAGATGTTTGGAGTGAGGTCTATAGTTGTCCGAAATTTGATGAGATATAGTGATAAGTGGTTAGATACAAAAAAATAAAGAAGACAATGATCATTTAAGAATTTAAGTGTGCAACTATACATATTCACTGTATAAAAGTCATTTCACATGACTTTTGTACATGTAGATAGAGACACACGTGAGTTAAAATATACATATGTTAGAATATCAATGCTAAAAATTCTAAGAATATATTAAAATTTTTGCAAAAGAAATAAGATCTTTTACTCTCATGTTTGCCTTTATGTTTATCTATGTACATTCAATACATATAAAAAAGAAAAAATTTTTGAAACACATATCAAGTACAAGAATTCGTATCAAAAGAACATATATTCAATGGTACTGTGATTACGAAGATTAATAATCTGCAAATCCAAAATACTGTGTATAAATCAAGAAATTGTTGTTCATGGATGGTGATAATGACCCAAAGGAGGACAAGTGGAAACTTTTAAGTTGCTGGCAATGATCTAATCTTGATTGTCGTGGTAGGTAAACGAGTGCAAATATGACAAAATCTACCAAGTGAAATTAGGATTGTACCCTATAGATAAGAAAAATCGCATAAATATATTTTAAATTGTTTAAACTACTGTAGTTATTAATCTGAAATATAATTTCAATAAAAGAAGATCAAGAGTAGTCTTCAATAGACAATTATAGGTAGATTCATAGGAAATGATAAGGAATGAGGAACAGCAGAAATAAATATAGGCAAATCTAATATAAAACTATTTCGATAGTCTCTTATTAATTTTAAAATGTGTACCAAATAAAATTAAATAATTAAGACAGCAGAGAGGGAAAAAGGAGATAAAATTAATTATTTTAAGTCACTGATTTATGGTAGACTTGCAAAAGTACTAATTTTATACTTACATATCTTGATATATCAAATTACATTGTAAACCCTATATGAATCATGAAGATATAATGAGAATATAGAACTATCAAGCTATTAGAGAAATAATGTTTAACACATTGACAAGAAAGGGGATACAAAGATATAAAACAAAATATGATAGAAAATCAAGGTAATAATAATAACAATAATCATCACATAACAGGAGTGAAGTACATTGCTAAGTAAAACCTTTCTTGAAAAGTCTAAAATATAAAATAAATTGATGATTGGCTAGACAGATGGACAGATGTGTAAATACATAATAAGCTAAATGCAGCAGCATGAGAAAGTTATATATTATACTTTAAGTCCAAATATGTCAATGATTACACAAAATAATTTTAATTAAGATGCAAATATTATGAGACTAAATTAAAAGAGAAAAATAAAGATGAAAATAAAAGCCCTTCAACTCCCTTATAAAAATCCACTTTGAATATAATTATTCAGAAAAATCAAAGAAAGCAAAAGTATAGAAAAACATTAACCAAATGAAAATTCGTGTAACTATACTGTTATCAGACAAGTAAAATTTCAATTAGAACTACTAATAGAGGCATCTCAAAATGTTAAAGGGTAATAAGTCAATATATGAAAATATATTAAAATATATATGCCTCATAATATAGCCTCAGAATATATAAAGCAAAATGGCAGAAGCTGAAAGGATGAATTATTCTAATTAATGATGTTATTCTAGTGTTTTAGCCTATTTTTCTCTGTTGCTGGCAGAATATGAAAGCAAAAAACTCTATAAGGATACAGAAATGTTGATTCTAAATGATGGTTAAGATTACATTTTCATATATAAAACAAAGTCCCAACAAACAATCATAACAAACTCTTTTTAAGGACCTATGGAATATTTATCAAATTAGAAATATGATAGAAAATAAGCAAAAATATATTATGTGAAGTGAAGATAGATATTATACACTTTTGTTTTGCAAGCAATGTTGAATTTAATGGAAAATTTTATAGACAAATAACATTATCATTTATGTCATGATTTGCATTTATTATATTTATGATTTTATTTGTAAATTAATAGTTATAAAATCAAGCCATTGAATGAAGAAGTGCTCTCTGGAGTTGGCATATAGATGTCATGATGTGGACCTGGTGATGTTTATTTCTTAACCTTGTTTGTCTTTAAATGTAGATTCATTTTGTTTCCTAAAAATTCATTTAGCTGTGTTCTTTTGATTTGTGTGATTTTCTGACAGTAAGTTGTATTTTATGAAAATAATAATCCAAAACTTTGCCATATTATTGTTTCCATCAATAACCTCTCTCTCTCGACTACTAATACTGAAAGAAAAGCTAATCTCATTGTGTCACTAGGAAAAGCACATCTTAATTGTGGTGTGTTGTAAGAATTTGGATAAGATAAGGGTAGTACTGTACCTGGGATCCTCTTTTTCAGACATTGAGTGTTGAAAGATGGAAAATGATGAAGGACAGTTTTCTAGGTGCTGTTAGTTATCAAATTTAAAAAATGCCTGGTGGAAATGTGGAACAATTCAGCTAGGAAGCAGTGATATCCAAGCCAGCATGAGGTGAAGGGGAGAGAAAGCACATCTCAAAGATATTTTAATTGGAAAACAAGAGTATTGTGAAAGCATGTTATTCTATGCTAGCGCCTCAGGCTTGAAGAGACTGGAGAAAACAGAAGAAAGAATAATTGTATTCAATTTGTAGTCAGTAATCCCTTAAATTGTAGTAGCTCTAATTCTGTTCTTCTGCTACTGAGTTGTTGCATCAGTTGATGAAAATTTTTGAAGACATGACTAATCTGAACTCTTTTTACTATGTAATCTGCTTACTCTCCCATGACATCTTGACTGTCTTCTAAGAAGCAACATTTTCCTATGCTTAGAATGATGTGGGTTGTGACACATACCATTCCATGGTTAATAATTCAGAATATGGTCTCATAGAAATCCATTTTATTGTGGTGAAAGGTGGAAAATATTGGCAAAAATATACAGACAAGATATTAGACTAAATATCAAATTTTGTTTGATTTCTTTTGTTTCTTTGGTTTCTCTATATATGACATATGAGTGAGCTCATAAAATGTTTGTCTTTCTCTTTCTAGCTTATTTCACGAAATGCAATTTTCTTTAAGTTCATCCATATTATTGCAAATGACAGGACTTCATCATTTTTGATAGCTGGATAATATTTTATTGTGTATTTATACCATATTTTCTTTACCCATTCATCTGTCAATGGGCATTTGATTGTTTCCATCTCTTGGTGATATAGTCTATAGAATCAAATGAGTGCTTACCAGGTGGAAAGGGTGGGAGGGGTGAGCAAATATAGTAAAGGGGTTGAATTACATGGCAAAGGGTATAATTAGACTATGGTGGTAAACTTGATGCATTTTTTGCAGATGCTGATTTATGATGACACATATCTTAAATCTGTATCATGATATGAACTTCCTTCAATAATTTTTAATGCAGAAAAGAGAAGTTAGATGATCCTGAATATACTTGTGAGCTACCTATCATCTTTGACATAGTCATTGACATTATCAGCATCATGACAAAATACATTCTAAGTCTTATTCTTAAACAGAATCTGTTCTGGGTGCTCATTTAATCCTCTGAACAGGATAACTAGGTGAGTTCTATTATAAATCTCATTTTTATATAGGAGGATGCATTCCAGCAGAAAATGTTAGGAAACTATCTCTAGTAACAGAACTAATAAATGTTGACTTAATTTGAACCAAGCTAGCCTAGCTTAAGCAAATTCTCTTAATGATTGTGCTGTACTGCTTCTTATGCATAAAGAACATGCAAAAATACTCACACGAAAATAAATATTTGCAGTTTGGGTCTTGAAATTTGACAATATGATGCGTCTAAATTTTAAAATTTATTAATCTAAAGCAACTGAATTTTGTGTTTTGCTTTAATGAATTGGGATTTTTGAAACTAGAGAACCATAACAGACAAATGGATCTGTCTTTGCCCACTAGTGATTTTCCTTTTACCATTTAATTACTTTTTCATATGCAACTACTTTATTGACTGTTTTGCCAGAGATGAGCAAATAACTGCATTTGAATACCAGGTTGGTGATTGCTGGTTGTCAGGAAGTTGTACTCTTTCATAACCCCATTTTTCCCAAATGTAGTTTAGATGGCAGTCCCCCTTTCATTGGGAAATCATTAATGAAAATCATGTGGGTAAAAAAAATTAGAGATCTTCATACAGTAGTTCAGAGAAGGGGAGACAGAAACAGAGAGACCAACAGAGGGTTTTGGGTATGACCTCAGCAGCTTCCTGGTAGATATTATCAGAAATTGCCCCTCAGAGGCAGAGCGTCTGTTGAGAGAAACCATAAAAAGAATCAGATCACTCCAGGTCTGTAGGTAGCAATTTTAATGAATATGGAAACTTAAGAAGCTTTGTCTTGGGCTGCTGAAAGACAAGTAGTTTTACACACCACCCCAACCAAATCACAAACGTTTTATAGAGGATTTAACTGTAATCAACCACGTGTGAGGTCCACATAGTCTCAGCAACACACTGCACTTACGCATGTGTCAGGGCTGTGTCCTTACAGCAGCTCAGATAACACACATCCCAAGGGGCAGTGAGTAAGAAGTTTCCCATTCCTCTAGGGACAAGGTTACAAGGCACATCATCAGGGAATGGAGTCATGTTGCTTTCCCCGATACTGATTGCTTTGAGAGAGAGAGAATAGTCAAAAATGAATAAATAATAAGTAGAGTTGGTTTGATCTTCTAAGAACTTTCATGAGTCTTCAGAAATTTTAAATAATAAATATACAAACCACAATTTATAATTAATATCTGAGTTGTGGGGGTGGGCACTAAGATTTAAATGTGTATGGCTCATCAGGACCTCCGCAATCTGCTGTCTATCTGTCGGCATGCTCAGTTCATAGATTTCCTCTTTCTTCTGTGCGACAGTTCTATCTATCATTTATTTGGGGTTGCCTAAACGACCTATACCTTCTTAACATTTTAAGTTCTTATTTCTAAACATGCCCAATTCCCAATTGCTCTTCCTGGAAAAATGCTTAATTTTCCTTTGATTTCTAATTCACCTTCTCTTTTTGGCCTGTAGACAGTTTCCATTATTTGGATCCCAACACGATATCAATAGATCTTTGTCCTATATACTATCACTAAATAGAGAGATGATATTCTATATATGAATTTCTTATGTCTGAATCATTGCTCAAAAAAATGACTTGTCAAATTCTCTAGTAGTTACTAGAGATTCTCTAGTGGTTACTTAATCTCTCTATGCTTTGATTAAATTATCTATAAAATGAAATCAGAATTTCTACCAGTTTGTTTGTGCAAGTATGAGATGATGTTGGCTAGGACTAGTGTATGAAAGACTAACAGAAAAATTGTTGATTTTTTTTTCTGTCACAGACACTTCTAAATGATGTCTTGTTGAAATTAATCAATGCCAATTCCAAGTACTTGTATTATTTCCCACATATCACAGTTAAGAAATCTGAGGTCCATAAATTTGGTACTGTTATATAGCAGTCATGATTTTAAGTCAGATAATGTTATTACAAAGTCTATACTCTTAACCAGTATAAGTAGTCTAATATTATATATATACACATATACATATACATACATATAAAATAACAATGATAGTAAATACTTAACCTTTTGTAGCTCATTTTCATTTTCAGAGTTAATTTAGTTATGACATTGTTGGTTCCTTTAGTTTGTATGAATTAGAAAAGATTGATTTCCATTTAAAGAATCAACATTTATTTTTAATTTCTCTTTTGCGTTCATGAAATTCTTTTGTATTTCATCAGTAAGGCAGTAGACATATTCATATGTTTGGTCATGATCAGACCTGAAAAGTCAACTTTCTGATTTCTTAATAGCATTGCTGAATGACTTACAAATTCAATCTATTGTAATGAGTTCACTGAGGAAAACTGTGACTTAATATTATCTAACCTGAAGTGCGGTTCATCAACAGAACTATTTTGCAAATCAACTATGCTGTACTTTACATAATCATGTAAATTACTGTTTTATCTACCCAGCCCATACAATGAATGATATTTAAAGTAATTCTGCACTTTTTGTCAAGTTTAAATTACAAGGACTTTTGGCAGTTGTCTTATAGTAGATGTCAAATAAACATTTTATCAGACTAATGTAGAAATCACATACATACCCAACTGTTCAGTCTCATCTTCAGGTGAAATTAATTCCACAAAGCCATTACAAAGAACATTACTCAAGAGCATTGAGATTGATAAAAAATGATGTGGGAAGACACTGATTTCTTTCTCAAAAAATTTAAATAATTTTACTGTGCCTAAGATGTAAAACAAATAAGGTTTATTGAACTCTCTGGTACTTTATAGATACATATAAACCTGGCGATACATAGAAAAGTGGAGCTTAATACCACTTTGGTGATATCAAATATATAAACATATATATATATACACACTTACATATACACACATATATATGTATACACATATACATACACACATATATATGTATACACATATACATACACACATATAAATACATACATATATGCATATATATACATAAATGTTCATAATATTGGGATATATATGCACATAGAATATTGGCTATTTATTCTCATGTGAAGTTTATGAAATTATAGATCATCACTTAATTAACTTTTAATATCCCCTAATTTTTAAATTTCTAAACCACAAGGGAATACTTTGATTGAATCATTGATTATTCAGTATTTAATTATGAGAACAATTTTATAAATTCTTACAGCAGATTTTGACTGCCCAAACAAACACAGTTTCTTTTTCAGCCATAAAATTTCCAAAATTGACCCACCTAGTATATTATAGCAAATCCGTATAATATTGAACTAACATTTTGCAGAGCTGAGATAAGAGTTTATACATAGAGGTAAAATTCATGTGCTGAGTCTCCAAATGTGAAAGATCTTGGTGTGTTAAAATAAAAAGAAATGAATCTTGTATATATAGTTGTAGGGGGATATTAATGGACCAGAAGATGTGTGCTAGAGGTTGAGTGAGAAAATCACTGTGAAGAGTTGAGATTGACCTTGTTAATGAATATGGAAGCAGAAAGGGCAGAACATTTTAACTAATGAACTCGGGTAACTGCAGGAAGTGGCTGGAAAAGAGGAACCATTTCCCCAAAAAGCTTGAAATAATAAATAATAAAACCCTTGATAAATTAGATGTTAGAGGTGAGGAAAACATGAGCAATTATAGATGTCTGGTCTTCATTTTTGTCATTTGGATGGATAGTTGACCCAATGGCTAGAATGAGAAAGTCTTAGGAAAGAATAAGTTCTGCTGTAGTCTACAAACTAAGAGATACATTTTAGATAAATGAACGTGAGCTGTTTTTTTTAAAAAATATGTATGTGCAAGTTTCTTTACCTCTAAGCTGTTTCTAGGAGGAAAGACCCTCTTCACTGTCATGATCTTGTGTGACTATTGTTTGGATCTCGATGTACTAACTCTCACCTCTAAAGTGCGGTTGGGGAGACCAGCAGGAGAGAGCAGGGACAGGTGAGATCTGGGACTTACCTTGCGGTATAGGTTCCTGGGGCATGTGTGTTGTTTATCTGGAAACTGATGCCAAAATCTGGAGAAGACTTTGAGAAAATTCATGGGCATAGAGTCCAAAGTGTCTTGGCTTGGCTTAATTCAGCTCTTTTATTTATAGTGCGGGGGTGTGAGAGTCACCTAAGTTTAGGGCGTAACTCCTATGTTCAGCTAAGCTTTTATCAATGGTGCCTCCTGGGAAGCCTTTTTTCTCTTACCAGAGCAGCTTTCATCAGTGCTTGTCTAACCTGTCTCATTGTCCTTTATCCAGCCTCAGTCTGTTTGTCAATGTCCTTATAAACAAATGGCTGCTTTTATTTATTTAGTTTTTTAAGGAAATGTGCAGGCAGAAAATAAAATGAGTAAGCAGGCAGGAACAGAGATGAGGAAGAAGCATTTTACTTATTTTTATTTAGTTGTTCACACTGGTTGTTTTCCTGGAAACTGGTACTGGAACTCAGGGGTATGTGGCCTTGCACTCCTTTGTAGAAGATTGATCTACCACTATTCCTGCATTTATTTTAAATCATCAGTGTAAGTCACTCAATTTTAATTACACTCAATTTTGATCAGTCAGAATCATTACAACAATAATACACACAAAGATCTTGGGATGGCTCTGTCTCTGGTATTCCTTCTCACCCCAAATCTCCCAGAATTCGTCTCTTATGGATACCCCACTCTCACATGAAAGTCAAGGACATTGAAGGACCACCCCCCAGGCAAAGGAGAAGGGTCTATTTTTCTAATCCTTTAGCCCTTCTCTTAATCAAAAAAGCCTTCTTTCACTCCCTGGGCCTATGTACTTTTCCTAATCCTGAAACGGATTCAAACCTACCCTAAGGTCCCCCTGCCTTCTCCCCTACTTGAAGTATTTTATTGTATCAAAAGTAGACTGATATTAAGGGCCAAAGGAAAAGAACTAATAAGAACTAATGTGAGCAACCAAATAAAAATAAATACCTGTATCTATCTATTTATATATATATATATGCATATATATATGTATATACACTGACATATACTGACATTAAAAGCTATATATCAGATGGGAGACTGCAGGGCAAGATGAAATTCTGATATAATTTTAATGACAATTTAATGAAATATTGAGAAGCATTCAGAACAAAAGAACACACACACACACACACACACACACACACACACACAAAGAATTAGAAAAAAACCAGTCCTTGGTTTTTAGTATGTCAGAATCTAAGAAGACTAAATTTACAAAAAATCAGAACAATATGAGAGCTATTTTTCACCTAACTATGATTTATAAAATAAGTTTAGATTTATCAAATATATTACAACTCATCATGTCTACCAGAAAACTAAGTCTTCCACCTCTGTCCATTGAATTTCTATTACTTGCTCCCACCCCCTCAGCCCTCCCACTCTGGAAACCTCCATTCTATTGTCAATGTCCTAGTGTTGATTTTAGTTTTTTCTATTTATTTATTTACTTTCTTTATATTCCACATATGGGTGAGATTACCTGATACTTGTCTTTCTCCTCATACTTATTTTACTTAGTTTAATCCTCTCTAGCTCAATTCAAATTGTCACAAATGTCAGTATTTCATTTTTTATGGGTGGTACAGTATTCCATTGTGTATATAGACCTCATTTTAATCTATTCATTTGTTAATCATTCAAATCTTGGCTATTGTAAATAATGCTGCAATAAACATAGGGAAGCTGATATCTCTGCAAATTTGGATTTTTAAAAAATATTTTCCAGGTAAATACCCAGAAGTGGGATGATAGAATCATATGGAATTTCTCTTCTCAGTGTTTTAAGAAATCTTCATGCTGCTTTCTATAATGGTTATAATAACATACTTACATTAACATATTAAAGAGTTCCCTTTCTCTGTAACCTTGCCAACATTTTTTTTAGATGATTGCTCTTTTCACAGATGTTAGGTGAATTTCATTGCTATTTTGACTTGCATATCCCTAATAACGAAAAAGGAGAAACATTTTCATATGACTGTTGGGCATCTGTATGTCTTCTTTAGACAAATGTCTACTCACATATTCTGTCCATTTTTGATTGGGTTGTTTGCTTTTCTATTAAATTTTATGAGTTCTATATGTACTTTAGAAATTAATCTCTTGCCAGTTGTATGCTGTGAAAATATGTTCTCCCATTCAATAGGAGGACTTTTCATTTTGGTGAGAGTTTCTCTCACTGTGCAGAAACTTTTTAGTTTGATGTAGTCTTATTTGTTTGTTTTTGTTTTTGCTTGCCACTGGAGTTGACTGCAAAGACCTATCTAAGGGTGATATTGTGAAATATATTACCTGTGTTTTCATCTATATATTTTATGGTTTCTGTTCTTATATGTAAGTCTCTAATCCATTTTGGATTAATTTTTGTGTATGGTATTAGAGAATTATTTAGATATTTTTATTTTGTGTTGGCCTGTGCAGTGATTCCAACACTATTTGATGAAAAGGTTTTCCTTTCTCCAACATATAATTTTGTTTGCTTTTTCATAAATTACATAGCTTTACATGTGTGTTTATTTCTTGCGATTTGGTTTTATTTCACTGATAGAGCATCTGTATTTATTCCAGTAGCACAGATTTTATGCTTTGAAGAAAAGCTCAAAAACTGAAAGTGTAATCGTTTCACTTCTGTTCTTTTTCTTATGATTGTTTTGACTCTCGGGTCTTTTTGTCATTCCGTACAAGAT
Source organism: Solenodon paradoxus (assembly GCA_004363575.1). Lineage (NCBI taxonomy): Eukaryota > Metazoa > Chordata > Mammalia > Eulipotyphla > Solenodontidae > Solenodon > Solenodon paradoxus. The sequence goes on along the minus strand of RJWH01000275.1, from coordinate 211,068 downwards.
TTGTGGGTTTTTTGTTCTATTTTCTTGAACAATTCCAGTGAAATTTTAATAATAATTGCATAAATCTGTATATAGCTTTATGTAAAATGACCATTTTAATAATACTGAGTTTTCCCAATCATGAATAGTGGTTATCTCCATCTCCTTATATTTTTTGTTTTTTCTTTTAACAATGTCTCATAGTTTCACTATCTAGATCTTTTGCCTCCTTTATTAATTTATTCTAAGGTATTTCCTTTTTTGTTTTTATTGCAAATGGAATGCTTTTCTTAATTTTTTTCTGTTTTGTACTGTTTGTGTATAAAAGTCCAGCATTTTGCACAGTAATTTGATAGCCAGTCACATTACTGTTACTGATTTATTAATTCTAATAGTATTTTGGTAGAGTGTCGACAGTTTTCTATGTATATTATCAGGTCATCTGCAAATAGTAATAATTTTACTGTTTCCCTAATTTGAATTTTGTTATATATTCACCTGGTTTAACCTCTTGCGTATCCAATAGTATGTTGAATAATAGTGTTGAGAATGGAAAACTTTGTTTTATTCTTGATCTCAGAGTAAATATTTTCAGTTTTTCCCAAATAATGATGTTGCTTATGAATTATTCACATACAGTCTACTTTATGGTGAGCTTTGTTCTTTTAATCCCTAGTTCACAAACAATTTTTCATAAATGGATACTGTTGTTTTCTCTGTATCTATTGATAGGATCATATGATTTTCCTTCTTTTTATGGAAGTAGTGTATTACATTAATAAATTTGCATTATTTTGCCGTCCTTGGATACCCAGGATAACTCCCACTTAGTTACAATGTATGATCCTTTTGATGTATTGTCAAATTTCATAGATCAATTTTTCAAGTATTTTTGCATCTATGATCACCATAGATACTGGTCTATAAATGTGTTTCATCTCTGTGTGTGTGTGTGTGTGTGTGTGTGTGTGTGTGAAATCCTTGTCTACTTTTTGTATCAGCATAGTGTTGGTCTTACAGAATGTGTTTGGAGGTGTTCCCTGTTCTTCAAAATTTTTGAAGGTGTTTGAGAAGAATAGTTATTAACTCTCTTAAGTTTTGGTAAAAATTACAAGTAAATTCATCTGGTTCTGGGGTTATAGTTTCAGGAAGATATTTGATTACTTTTTGAATTTCACTGCTTGTGATAGATTTGTTCAGGTTTTCCATTTATTCACATTTCGTTCTTGGTAGGCTATATATTTCTAAATATCTGCCCATGTCTTCTAGGTTTTCCAAATTATTGACATCAGGCTATCCATAGTAGTTTCATATGTTGCTTTATATTTGTGAGGTATTCCTTATACTTCTCCTCTTTCATTTCTGATCCTAGTTATTAGTATTTTCACTATCTTTTCTTTAGTAAGTGTATCCAAAGGTGTTAATGATAGTCTATTTTTAATACGACAGAATTAATTTCAATGTTGAATGTCTTTTTTTTTTTTTTTCCCTTCAAACTTTTTTTCCAATTAGTGGTAGAAAAGATAACATTTGTGCTTAATCTCTACTCTTCTCTCTACAAAAGTTTCAAATCCTTGTCTTTTTTAGGGAAAAGCATCTTGAGTCTAATATAAGTGTTTTAAAAGTAAAATTAGCTGAATAATATACTAAGATAAAATTCCTTTGTTTTTCTCAAAATGTTTATTTACATGTATGATTGTATGTATTGTTTTATTTTATAACATGACCTTTCAGTTATTTTCTCTGTCTCTCTCAACGCACACACATATACACACTTTAAGAAAGTTTTTCTATTATTACCCTTAAAATGGAATAGATAGCCTTTCTTAAAACTGATGCCTGTATACATTAGTTTTACCTCTTTAATTTTATACTTTCTACATGTGCCAAACGTAAGATGAATGCAAAAGCTTCACCTTATAAATATATTTATAACTTTAAGTTTTATATTTCCATTTCTCATTTCTTTTTTATTTACAGAAAAATGTTATTTGCTAATTTGATCTAACTTATTTTTCTTTCTGAAACTATGTGGCAACATTCTACAAAGGGTTTATATAAAAGGATCATGCCATTTGCTGTAACAAATACCATTTTAAGGAAAAGTTCAGAATTCAGTAAAATATCTATAGCAGGATAAAATATTACAAAACTAAGAATCAACTGTATAAAAAGAGTTGATATATAGATGTAGAAAAGCTAATTATTATAGACAGAGATGCTTGAAATCAAGCTAGTAAAAGGTCAAGAGTTTTTGTTTGACTTGGAATTCTATACCTTTCATGTAGGTATAGAATTGGTATATTGGTATATTGGTCTCTCTTCTATCATGAGAATCTGATAAAGGTCTCCATTGTGATCATCTTTTTCTCCTATTTCCAAAAGAAATTACACGTAGGTTATAGAGAACTTGAGAGAAAAACATCAGAGTTCTTGTACCATGTAAGAGAATTAAGAAGCCCCAGCATTTTATAAAGACCATTTAGTAGTCAACTGTAGCATTTTGCAGAATGAACAGAACTAGAATCTGTTGGTGACCTTGGACACCCTATTATTAGCTTTCAGTGTGACAAAATCAGTTAGCAATTAGCATCCTAATTTATTCATCCTTAAAACTGGTTCAATCTAGTTATGCTATTTAATGCAATGGGTTATTCTGAAGAGCAATTTGCACTAATATGCATAACAATTTTTTAAAGTATTGTCACTGCATTTACATGTTTTCACTAACGATAATTATTATTGGTGATGTATTAATGATAAAGGCTGTGAGCTGTGAGAAGAAAGAAGAGTGACAAGACAAGAAGTTCAAACAAAAGATAAAGCCAGAAATACGGCAATATGTTAATGGACAGTCTTGAGGGCACATGATAAGAATGATGGAGAAGACTGAGATGCAGAACATAGTTCAGAGTATATTTTGAATGGTAGGCAGAGTTGGCTCATATTTCATGTAATGTGCAATAAGGAGCTCTCTATTAATGAAATGCCTAAAAAGTAGATTTTTTATGAGCACAGTAGGAAAAAACAGGAAAATTAAAACATTTTCATTTGCTTCTATTTACTTGAAACTGTAATTATTCTGTAATATTTTCATATTATTCATTAAAATTCAAGGAACTTCATCTAATGTTGATGAACTTCCTTAAATGCTTCAAGACTTTACAATTTCTTATAGTTTTCATTCAGTTATGATGCGACAAGTCACTGTTTTGAATGCAAAGCAAAGCAAAGCAAAGCATAGAGCAAAGCAAAGCTGATTGACCTTTAATGCAATTAAACCTATAAGTTTGCCTTGTTAGTCACATATTTTAACTAAATGAGTTGGCATATTTATCTAACATAATTATCCTGTAGTCTACATTTTTGAGTAAATATGGTATATTAAACTTTATTTCACTATTTCTAATAATATATTCCTGTATAAAATCTATTAAGTTAAAGATTAATACATACTTTGGTTTTATATGCTTTTTGATCCAAAATATTTAGAAAACCTGATTTATGTAGAATATAACTTGAAATATGGAAATTTATTTTGTAAAAGGGAAGTTTGTTTCATAAACTTATGACATAATATTAGTAATATAAACAACCCAAGCAGCTTGCATTTTTTTCTTTCAAAGTCAATAGGTATTGTTAAATACTTCTATAGGTGCACTGATATTTCCAAAATGTATATTGGTTAAGCGATGGGTCATGTAATTCAACGATCTGATGAATAAGCACTATTATGTAGGGACATTTTGAAATAAGTTAAATATATTTAATGATAACCTTGCAATTATGGAGCTGAACACTGATACATAATGTGTATTATATATTTATATATGCAATTAATTATTATATATGTACTGTATATATATGTAATTTATTGATAACTAAATTCACTCAAATCAAATTACCACTGACTCATCACGAACTCTGTCTCAGCAATATACTAGCATCTTTACCTACAAACAGCACCTTCACCTACAGCAAATGACACAGCAGAAATTTACATAAGGCTGTGTTGTTTCCGGGTTCAAAATACCATCCTATACTTTTAATGTAAAATTGCTGCATTCACACTATTAAAGACAAAATTGCCTGTATCAATTATACAATATTTTACTTATCGAAACATGAACTTTAACATGTAACATGTTATGTTACACTAATTACACACTCATGCACACTAATTACATTTTTATTAAGAAATAAATTTCTCAGTTCATAATAGATGGGCTGGGCTTAAGGAAGCCCAAGTCCCATGCACCTGGGTCCACACTTTTAATCTTATTTCCAGTAGATTGTTTCTGCTTTCTATCTGTCATATTTGTTGAAATTATACAATATTTCACTTGTAAATAATATATATTCTGACTCCATAAGTAGCTACTTGGGTGATTTTAAGTGAGTTCATCTACAATTCCTCATCTGAAAATGGAACATTTTCATAGTATTACTCTTAAATGTGAGGATTAAATGATAAAACACATGTAGGTTGCTTAGAAAGTGCCTGCCACAAAGTGCATACTCTTAAAAGCCATCGACTATTGATATAGTATACATTATTTTTCCTTATTATTTACTGCTGCATTCCACTCTGGCAAAATAATTTCTGTAATTCTATTTTTATAATATATACTTATATTTTATTATTAAAATGAATGAAATATCAGTTTGTGTTTCAACTTGTTCTAATCTGATTAACTGATACATAAAATTCACATCTTTACCACTTTCTGAATACTTAGTATTGTATAACTATTCTAGGAAAATATCTAGTATATAGATTATTAAAGATAGCACTAGAGGCTTCGGAAATGTGCAAATTAAAAGGTAATTATTTTGTCATAATATTGGTGAAAAGTATATGAAATCTTCATGTTTTTATGATTCAGTAGACCATTTCATAACAGCATCAAATCTGACCAGAGTTATTTCTTTGATTCAATAATTTTTAACAATAGAAGAATAAGATAAAACATGGGAATATTTGGGCTCATGCCCTGTATGATGGGGAATTTTCAGTTTAATATTTTTTTAAATTTCAGAAGAAACATTATTTTCTCAGAACTCCATGCACTATGCAAGAGAAGATAAGTATTTTCCTTATCAAAAGTTTAACGTATTCTTCTTATAGTATATCTAGAATATGAATGCTTTTTAAAAATTTCCTGCACTTGAGCAACCAAGGCTTCCATTCAGTCAAGAAATTTCCTGTGACTACTTCTTGGGTCAGGTGGGACACTGCACTGGGTGCTACTACCCAGGTGCCATAAGGTGGACCAGACACACATACACACACACACACACACACACACACACACACACACACACACACAATTGCACATTGTGCAACTTAAGTGCTACAAACACAGGTGTTGAACAGGCATAGTATAGTTATGATAAAGTATACGGAAAATGACTGATTGCATCACAGTACACTAAGTTCAAGACGACATGAAAACATACTGACCATTCTTTGTAAGCAAAATGGAGACATTAAGATTCCTTTATCATATACTTTGCTAACTAGTGGTTTTAGTTCATTCAGACTGCTATTTTAAGATACCATAGACTGTTGGCTTCTAAACAGTAGACACCTATTCTCACACTTTTGGAGTCTGGAAAGTTCAAGATTAAGACCCTGGAAGACACATTGTGGCCATTCACTTGGTTCTCTCAGGAAGGGAACAATCTTTATGGAGTCTACTTATGAGACACTATTCCCATTGATGAGGGCTCCAGTCTCAGGATTTAAGAATTTCCAAAAGGCCTGATCTCCTAATACCATTATCTTTGGGGGTTAGGAATTTAGCACATGAATTTGGGGTGAGGGCCACAAATATTCACTATAGGACTAGTTTTGTGTAATTCTACTCAAGATGTTTCATGACCTCCATCACCATTAAGATGCGGGGCCAACAGAACTTTGCTGTGTAGATGATTGGCAACATTGCTGGAATCTACCCATCAGAAGTCAGTAGTAGTGAACTGTGACAACTGAAAAAGTTTCAAACATTGTCCAGTATGAACCTGGGGACAAAATTCTGCCTCCCACCTTTCACACCTCACACAAGTGGAGAATCACAGCACTAATATAACTGAAATACCACTGACGAGTTGAAACCAATAGAATTTATTTTGCTTACTTAAGAACAGGCTGGTTCAGAAGTCTGGCTCTCTCAGACTTGGGAACTGTAAGTTTCTCTTTCATTTAATTTCATTCACATAGGATGACCATTTGACATTAACCATCAAGTCCAGATCTGAAGAATAATTTAAAAATAGAAAATGAGTCCCATTTCCCTTATATCTACGTCTTTTTATCAGGAAAACCAATGTTTTTCCATTTTGCACGCAAGCCAGCTTCTATTAATTTCCCCTGGGTGGGAACTGTATCTCACAGCCATTCCTAGTTGTTAGAAAAGCTGAGTCTTTTTCTCATTCTTTATGTTGGACAAAGGCTAAGAAGAAGGACTTTGGAAGCAAATATCCTATCAATTAGCAGACCAGACCATGGCCTCTAAAATACTTAAAAAGAAGGGAAAACAAAAAGTCTTAACAGACTTGGAAAGTACAAACGTGATGCATTATTTATTTATAATGTTCATAACTTGTTATAATTATTATTTCAGTTTGAGGTTGTTTCCAAATTTGTACCAACTTGATTTTTATCAATTTTGCTTACAAAAATGTTTGCATATGCCTGCATGTATCCGAGGCAGATGATATTTGTTAACCAAGTCCACCCAGATGAAATGCACTCTTCTGAAATTTGAATATCCATTACTGTTTTGCCTTACTGTTTTGTCACCTTTTTTTGATTAATATTTTGACTTTCAGGTATGTACATGTTATATTCTTTTCGTTATCAAGATATTAAGCAGTAACATAGCATCTATTACAATTTATGACCTGTTTCATAGTAAAATATCAATATAACATATGTACTAAATAAATGAAAGAGATTAGAAAAAATGTATGCTTGACTGATTATCATTTTAAAATTCCTTTTTTTAAGAGATACATATTGTTGTTTTAAGACCATAGCACCACTGTCTTGAATCTTAATGATTTAACCACATACAATCAAAAGCCTTTCATATAAAATCATAAAATAAGACAAAATGTCAAAAGAAGGAACAAAACAAAAGTTACATGTGGCTAGAGAATGGCCTGTAATCCATTAGTGCTTTCCTTTTTAAAGCCCTAACAAGAATCTGAAAATATGCAAACATCCTCCTCTCCAGAAGGAAACACATTTGTCAGATAAAGTAATCACTTAGAATGGATATTAAAAATTGATGTTTCCCTCAACCTTCACCCCTCAGTCTTCTCTCTAGTCCTTTAGGGAGCAGTGGAAAAGAGTGAGCAATAAACCACTCAAAGGGATGTAATAAAAACATTCTTGAATTTCTAATTCCTTATTTATTTTTTGCTGTTGGGTTTCTGAGAAAAGACAAAGGTTTCCATTCAGGTGTGTAGCTCTGGGTGTCTTACTATGGCATTTGTCTTGCAGACTCATGCGTTGGTTTGAGGAACAGGAATAGTCTCAGCTGGGATTAAGGTGTTGACAGATAAATATTTTGTAAAAATTATTCTTTGCCTGGTAGAGTCTCTTCGATACCTTCCCTTCTCCCAGAGGGAACGCTATGAGGTATGAGGATGGAAATAAAAGAAAATGAGGACAAAAATCTTTCTTCAATAATTTTTATTTTTGGTCCCGTGAATGTTCTTGAAATATGCTTGAGATACATTTGACAGGCTTCCCTGCTGAGCCGCTGTCCAGCAGACATCTGAGCAACAGTCTTTTTTGCAGGCTAAGCTTCCTGGTGTTCTCTGAAGTTTGCTCCTTCGAGACAGGAATTTAGAAAAAAAAAATTTAAGTCCACTGATATATTTTAGTATATATGGGCATGGAAACTTGTCCAAATGTTGACATAGCTTAAGCTTGGTATCTACTGGTATAAACCCTGTACCTTTATCTGACTAGAAAAACATCTGACATTAATACTTTTAATTAGAAGGAGTATTAACACTGGGCAATGGTTGTCTGGCCATTTATTCTGCTTTGACAGGTGAGACTGATCAAAATACAGCTGCACAGTCTTGTTTAAAAACCAATAAGAATACTAAAAATAGAAATAATCTGGACTCCATTCTTATTTATGAAAATATTTAAAAAATTGAAATTTTTTGATATATTTGTATTTACTAACAAATTACAGTAAGTACTCCACTTTAACAGACACTTCAGTTGGGTGAGACACTTGGGTGTGAACTGCTAATATTGAGAATGTCTTGGGGCGACTTTGCAAAATCAGCTGTTCTAGTTGCTATTTGAAACTATTTATCCAGGGAAATTAGTGAAACTCAGTATAAAGAATATGATTATAAAATGCATCAAAACAGAAATTTTGCTTTTTCTCATCAGGCTATACCTCTTCGGGATGCTTAGTGAAGCATACTTTCTAGCTCTTCTGATTTTGGTGTTCTGTGTGTTCTTTATTTACTTCCTTTCCTAATCCTGCCCATTAGCTATTGCTTCTGGTGTTCCTCTCGCATTTTGCACTTTTTAATTTTTCAAATATGCTGTGTGTGTGTGTGTGTTTCTTTAAATTATGTTGGGACTCTTCCATTTGGAAGAGTCTTCCTCTAGAAATTAGATTTTTTTTTTTTTTTAATTTTGTTAGTTACAAAATGGGAGACACCATATAATGAATGTCTCATCAATTCCAGACATATGTATAATGGCATTTCTGTTATATATAAAGCTGCCCATCTAATTGAATCTCTTTCCAACTCTGATCTAGACTCTATTGCTCAATTTATCTCTTAAATGAGAGAACTGCAATGACGCCTTTACAATGTTGAGACAGTTTAAGCATTAGTATCAATGAGTACAAACCACATACTTTTACTTACCATTTCTCAGCATCATTTTAACTACTTTTGGCACTTTACATTTCATATGAGTTTCAGATACATCTTTGAGTTTCAGACAGAAATGTGTTGTTATTGTAATTGTATTGAATTTATAAATTCTTTGGTAAGAAATGGCTGCTTTACAACTCATTAATATAAATTTTCTTCATTTAGTCATATCAATTATTGTTTTCTTCAAAATGTTTTATAAATATTTGCCAAGTATTTGCAGTTTTGTTAGGTGTGTTTCCAGTAGCATTATATTCTTGATACTATTGGAAAGAGAGTTTCTTTAACCTTACATTTTTTCAGTTGGTCATTGCTGATACATGGGAATCTAATATTTTTATATGAATTATGGACTAAGACTGCTTTCAAGATTTTCATTTAAATTACTGTAATTTTATGTTAAACGATCTAGGTTCATCATAAAATGGTCATTATATAAACATTAACCATTAATTAATCATAGTAAATGATGTAAAGTTACATAAAAATTTAGGACTTTTCATGCTCTGAATATGTGTTGCAAGCAAATAAAACTTCAGCTAGCATTAGTTTTCAAATCATAATCTCTTTTTTGTGCCCTCCAGTCTACTAAATTAATTCTATTTTAGGCAATCTATCTGCTAGTGAAAAAGTTTATTATGGCTAATTTTTGTTCTGTCTGAACATTTAACCTTTGATCAAATCTGACCTAATCTTTATTACCCAGATCAAGTCCTACCTACTGTCAAACTTCTCTAATTTCCTCAGATCAAGGTTCTTGCTCTCTTTTGAAATTCCACAGCAATCATTTTCTGGGCAATTCTTTTGAACATTAATTGTGCATGACACTAGAATAATATTCCATTGTTTTGATGATAGTAATATGTTATAATTTAATTTTTTTCACTTTATATCTTTTCTCAAATTCTATTTTAAATTCCTAGGAGTGACTCTTCTTCATATACTTTTCATTAGACAAAGACTAATTTACTGAACAGACACTCATTAAATGTGTAAAACTTTCTCCTAATGTCTCCACACATCTTTCCCAGAGTTCTTAGCAAATGTTAGAGTTGAGCAAATGCTTGTTTATGTAAAGAGAGAATTTATTACTTTCATAGGTGAAAAGCAGTAATATTTTGATTATTTTTTCATTAATTTTATTGAAGGATATTGTGTTTTAACATTAACTAGTTTTGAGGTATACATAAAAAATTGGCAATTATGTATAATATGGTAAGTTTACCACTATTTGCTATTTACTTTTTTCCCTTTACTACACAATTAATCACCTTTGTACCATTTGCTATCTACCCCTCCCTCATCTGTTCCTGAACCCAAAGATTTGCCTTTTTTTCACCTAAAAATCTGTCATTTCTCAATTTATTTCATTAAACTTATTATTGTTTAAGTTAACATTCATTTGCTTGCTACAGCTATATACCACATATGAGTGCTATCTTATGACACTGTCTTTCTCCTTCCAGTTAAGCATAATTTTTATTTTCTCATAGCTGCACAGCATTCCATTCCATCGGGTTTGTTTATACATACATACATACATATATATTATATATACACATATATATTTCGAACTCTTGATTCTTATAAGTAATGCTGTAATGAACATGGGAATGCATATATCTCTGTGAAAAAGTGTTGTTATATTTTAAGGTAAATGCTCAGTAGAGGGATGACTGTTACGTGTGGAATTCCATTCTTGATTTTTTGAGGAATCTCCATACTGTTTTTCAAAATGATTGCATCATTTTACACTCCCACCAACAGTGTGTAAGAATTCCGTTTTCTCCACATTCTCTCCAACACTTGTTTCTTTTCTTTAGGATGTTAGCAATTCTTTCAGGTGTGTGGTGCTAGTTCATTATTTCCCTAATGACAACATAAATAGAGCATCTTTTCTTATGCCTTTGGCCATTTGTACACTATCTTTAGAGAAATGGCTATTTGAGGTCATCTATTGATTTTTGTAACTGAATTGCTTGCTTTTTGTTCTTGAGTTTTAGTTCATTACACATTTTGGATAGTAACCTCTTGTTAGAAGTGCAATGTGCAAACATCTTCTTCCATTCAGTAGGATGTATTTTTGTTTTGATGAGTTTCTTTCACTGTGCAGAAGCTTTTTAGTTGTATGTAATCTCATTTGCTTATTTTGTATTTTATTTCCCTTGTTATAGGAGCTGAATTGCTAAAGACATCTCTTAGCTCAGTGTCTTGTAGTGTTCGGTCTATGTGTTTTGCTATGAATTTTATGGTTTTCTGTCTTACATCTAAGTCTTTAATCCATGTTGAATTAATTTTTTTGTATTTTGCTAGGGATTGATCAAGTTTCAAACTTTTGCATGTGGTTGTCCAGGTTTCCCAACATTGTTGATTGAAAAGACCATCTTAGCCCCATTGAATTTTAAATAAAATGCAAGAAATGACACTAGAATTTTTTAAACATGGGATTTATTGGCAATGTAACCCAGAAGGAGACAACTGCTCATATTCACATGGAAAACCTTTTTCAAAGAGAAATACATATTCTATGTACTCACTTTTTTTCACTTTCTCTCTCATGCTATTTTCTTTCTTACAGTAATCTATAAAGAGTATACACAGACACACACACATGTACTTCTCTATAGATATAGATATATATAAATAGATAGGTAGAGGTATTTATATATATATATATATATATATATGTATATATAATCATTGCCCAACACACATATTTGCTGCACTCTGGGTATTTAAAATTGTATCACTCAGTAAAATAAGAAATAAAAATATGAATGAGCATAGAGATAGCAGAAAGAAAAAATAATCATATCTTTTTAAAGCAATATGTGTAACCTAGGAAGAAACAAATTAGAACCTTCAGAGCAAGAAAGTTGTTAGGAATGTATGGGGACAATGTAATGATACATTGTAAGTGAAGAATAAAGGAAGATTGACATGGAAATAGTGAAGAAAAAATAAGTCAAGAATATAGAAGTGGAGAAACTTCTGGACCAAGAGGTCAAAGCTGCCACATGTGAAATACTTCAATACTTACTTCTTGTTATCAAATGTGAGAGAATTGGAAGTAGTTTTGGGTGCACTGAATTCTGTTCCCTCTGTGGCAGGAGATTGAAACCCCTTCCATTTTGTATGAATGGTGATGTTTTTTACTGTTGTTCACTGTTGTCATAAACTGGAGTCACTATTTTAATTCTTTGATAAAGTCTTATGAGACTACCATAATTTCTAGGAGTTTCAGATCTCTAAAATAAACAGAAACAGCAGGGCAGCATGCTCTAACAGGTAAGTCAGCCACTGCATAATCCACCTACATACCAAGAACCCAGGCTCATGATTTGGGGTCAGAGGGAACAACCAAGGTGAAAAACCTAATGAAATAAAGCACTTCTTTTCTCTTCCTGCCTGCTTCTGCTCACTTTCATTCCTACATGCAACTTTCCTTTAAAAAACAAAAACAAAACAAAATTATGGTGTCTTGATTTCTGATATAATAAGGCAGTTAATTTGGAACCTATCACTGAAATATTAAGTTTTGTACCTAAATCCACATGGAAGGTGGTTTTCCACACAACTACAATGCTCTGACACCAGCTGGGTGTCCTACAATTCAACTGCATTCTGACACTTTCTAACTGGAGACAGAATCAGATCCCATAGGCTAGGGGCTCAGTATGACTACTCTGCCCCAGACCCAGTTCCTTCAATCTCAAGTCTAGGTTATCACTTAGGTTTCTGACTGGACTGGCTATAGATCAGAGTTTTCAACTCTCCCCATCATGGGTTAAAATTATTTATAAACACAGCCCACAGAACTCAAAGAAACATTTTACTTATTGGATTATTATGAAATGATATAACTCAGCCACCGTCAGATGGAATAGATGTATAGGGCAAGGTACAGAGGAAGGACAAGGAGATTTCATATGCCCTGAGAAAACCATTCTCTCTTAACACCAAATGTTCACCAACCCAGAAGCTCTCTGAACCCTGTCATTTTGGGTTTTAATGGAGTCTTCATTACACGGTATGACTGATTAAATCATTGACCACTGACAATCAATTCAGACTCCAGACTGATTAAATCTTTGACCACTGACAATCAATTCAGCCTCCAGACCCTCTCCTCTCCCTAATGGTCTGCGCTTAGGAATGAAAGTTCCAACCCTTTAAACACATGGTTGTTTCTCTTAACAAGCACCACCCTTAAGTAGGGTCTAAAATTTCCTTCATTAACAAGTGACAACTTTTTTGTTCTCATCACTTAGGAAATTTGAAGAGCTTTAGAAGCCCTGATCCATAGAGAATATCAAATACATGCTTATTATAAATTATGATCTCATGTATGTCAATTCCACTGATTTTGAAAATTATATCAATAGATTGTATCTAATTGTACTAAATGAAATATTCTTTGATCTTGATTAGGTTTTTTTCTCAGTTTGCTTTTAAAGAAATATAGTTTAATGACTACAGTTTAAAAACTTTGAGATGATTAAACATGAAGTCTCACAGAGAGAAATTATGTGATAAATTTAGTGAAAGATTGCCAGAATCCTTCTCATTCATTCATGCTCTAGTTATTAAACTGAACCCCATTTGTTTGACTTCTGCTCCAACTTCATTTCTTTATTTAAGTGAAACCTTATGACACAAGTACATATTGGTAGTCTGCAAATCAGTCATGAGAAGAGAAAAACGTGGTTTGTCACATTCCTAACAGTGCTGATTTAAGGATCTATGTGCTAGTGCCTTTTGTTTTAGTTTTGTTTTGTTTTTTCTTTGTTTTAATTTCCTGACTAGGAACTGGCACTTTCCACTTACTTCACTCTTTCTGATTAGCACATATAGCATGCAAGACAGTAGCCACTGATTTAAGACATCAATATTTATTTAACACTAAATCTTTCAGAGTAGATATATTATATTCCAAATGATAGAAAAGATATTTTTCATTTTAAAGATTTTTTGCTCATTCTCATATTAATTGTCCATCATGGTTTTCCCCTTCCCACTATGGAACATGCACTGGGTTCCCTGGTTATATATTAGAAGACACATTGGAAAGGCTTTGTGTTGTCATTCTAATAGCAATTTTACATTCCAAAGTCTATATGAAAACAATGTGAAGATTGAGAGTGAGACAGTTTTTAAATATTTCACTTGCTTTGACATCATTTATAACACTGGGGAGAACTATTTGCATAAAATGAATTTGGAAAAACCCTCACATATTTTAGGGGACTTTCTAACTACATGAGCCCTCAAACTTGAGCAAACCCTATGATTTAAAAGATATAGGAAGATCTCCATTTGTTATTCATGTCCTTTGAGAAGTCAACATTTAAAATACCCAGTGAGGAGGATTTTGAGTAACAAAAATGGTCAGAATATGTGCATTTTAACTACACTATCATGCAAGGGACAAAGGCAACATTGGACACAAGATTTTGGAGTTTGAGTTTGAGACAGACGGAAAACCTAGAAATATCAAAAAGAGCAATTACAAAAAATGATGATCAGAAAAATGGTTAGGCACACAAAAGAGGGATGGAAGGACTGAAGATTATGTCAATAAAATATGACAAAACTGAGCCATTTATAAATTCTATGTTCCATTGGACAGATACCGTGAACTTTATAAAATATGTCGCTAGCAATATTTCCAAATTGTCATTCAAAACATTTTATTACTTGTTTAAAGTTTAACTTGTAGTATAATTTCCAAATTCTCTCATGATGGATGTCCAGAGGTCCTCTCTCCTCAAATAAGTTATACTGAAATCTTTTCTCCCCATTTATGATAAGGTCATTCATAAAAGAAGTATTAGATTATACACAGAAATTATATAATTTCGAGATGCAAATAAATTGTGACGTAGTATTTCTTTCCCATTAACTGAAATCTTACCCTTTTTAATTACTGCAGTACAGGTTTTACAAATAACAATATCACTTTTTAAAGGATTTTCCAGAGCACTTTTAAATTCATAGCAAAATTAAGAGAAAGATATTTTCCATGTACCCTGCTCTAATAATTGCATACCTACCCTTTTATCAATATCCCCCAGCAGAGTGGTATTGATGATACAACTGATGAACCTACATTGACACATCATAGTCACCCAATATCCGTAGTTGACATCGGAGTTCATTCTTGATGCTATACACCCTATGAGTTTGTACACATGTATAGTGACATGTATCCTTTATTAAAGTATCATGAAGAATATTTTTATTGTCCTAAAATACCCTAGGTTCCACCTATACATTCACTCTACACCTCAACCCTGGAAATGATTGATCTTCTAACTGGCTTCATAAATTTTTCCTTTACCAGAATGCCATATAGTTGTAATCATACAGTGTTTGACATTTTTAAACTGGCTTATTTCACTTAATAATATGTATTCTAAGTTCTTCCATAAGTTTTTTTGACTTTATAGTTCATTTATTTTTAGTGCTAAATATTCCATTGTCTGGATCCAACAAATTTTATTCTCTCATCTGCTAAGGACATTTTGATTGTTTCCAAATTTTGGCAATTGTGAATAACATTCTTCTATAACTATCTGTGTCATCCATGTACAAGGATTGTTTGTTTTTATGAACTTAAGCTTCCAAATTTTTGAGGAAATACCAAGGAACAAGATTGCTGAATGACATGCTAAAGATACATTTAATTTTATAAGAAACCACAAAGTTGCCATATAAATATAGATGTTATTTTAAAATAATAATGCATACCTAGTGTAACACCATAATTTTGTTATTGCTTTTTCAGCCATGCAGTGCCTTAGAATTTGCAAAACACATTTGTACACACAGTAGTTCCGGTGAATTTGAAGAGAACTATGAAAGGTAGTTTGGTGAGTAACCTCTCGTTTTTCAGAGATGGAAACATCTCAGAGAAGATAAATAAGGTTATTGTTGCACAGCTAACAATTAGAACAATTAGTAGTTTTTACATTTACTTCATGTGAAAAATGTCATTAAATATTACCTAACTGTTAACAAAAGTGGTTTTAAATGCCAATATTCATCCAAATTACCTATAGATCTATAACGTCTGAAGTCCTAAGTTGCTAAACTATATGTTAAAAGCAATATTATGCTATATGATCACACTATAGTTATTTTCTTCTCCCTAAACAAAATAATTGAAACATTATTGGTGGGGAGAGTGGAGTAGGAAAAAATAGTTGTCAGTCCAATTGAATAGCAGAATAAAGGTTGCCTTTAACTGAAGATCGTACATATATGTTTCCAATAAAATTTATTAAGCACCTTGACAATGAGTAATGAGATGAGTATTAACAATTTACATAGATTTAATTTGTTGTAATAATTTAGCTTGAAAAATATTAATTTTCATGCGTTTTATAGCATAGTATGTTTTTTGCCTATACAATAAATCTTGGGATCCATCTCTCATTTTTCATTTTCCCTTTTATATGTTAAACATCATGGCTACTTGAAGCAAGACATTATAATTCATAGTGATTCCCATTAGGTGGTTTCATTATATATTTGAATAAAGCGAGTGATAACATGACTCTTCTCCATAAATGCATTCCCTAAACACTGCTGCTTTTCAATGTTTGATTTGAAGTTGTAGTGTATAGTTTTCACATTTCTAACCAAAATTACTTAATGCCTTCTGGATGCTTATCTAAAAATGTTGTTCTTTTGTTTAGCAAGAAAGGGAAAGTTCAATATATTCTGATTTCTATGCAGACACACAGACTCAGGTTTGCTTTGGGTAGATTTATCTGCGATCCAATTAGATAGGCAACGATTTGTGAACTGAGCTCTAGATCAATCTGAATTATGAACCGGGAATGTGAATATTCTGCTTCTGTGTCATTCTTTGGTTTGTTTTCTAAATTCAAATAAGTATTTCTAGTATTTTTAACAGCATAAGAATCTATAAGTTTAGTGAAATATCTTCACAGCTGATGATTTGACTTAATTCTATCAGTGAAAAGGAATAATTGCTTAGCAAATTACTTCTTTCAAAAAATTCCACCTTCTTACTCATCAAATATTTATGTAGCGACTACTGTGATTCAATGCATGTATAAGTTGTAATTTATTTCATAGATAAGTTGACTTTGGATACAAATTAGATCACCCACAAATGTCTAAGTAGGACTTTGTAAGAAGTACTGAAGGATCAGACAAGGAGGAATTAACAAGTCAATCAGAGGAAACGGGCTCTTTCATCTACCAAAGTGAAGTCAATGGGAAAGCCTAACGAAGATGTTGGCATTCGGTGGTTACCATTTCTGTGGTTCTACAATCACTATCCTGGTGATGGTCCTAGGTTTGTGGTGGTTATCTGGGTTAGAAGTTATAAACAAGACCTAGAAGAGGAGTAGAAGACAGTGATGACAAAAGCTTTCCACAAGTATTTAAATTTGTCCTCACTACATCTAAGTATGATATTGAGAGCAATGGCAGTTGTTTAACTCTGCCATTCAAATCTGTTTTAAGCTTCACTTTTGACTAAATACTGAACCAGAACCATCTGACCCACCTCATTAAGAATTATTTTACTTTAGGACACTCTGGTGACCTTGTGGATAAGTCTTCCATCTCTCACCGGCATAGTCCACATACAAGGACCCTGGTTTAAAACCTGGGACCAGGGGGAACAATCAAGATGAATAACTAAATAAATAACTTCCTCCTCTGTCTTCCTGCTTGCCAGCCTACTCACCTTCATTCCTGCCTGCATTTTTCCTTTAAAAACAAAGAATTATTTTGCATATAAAATAAAGAAATTTGTCCTCTTTTGCCAATTTAAAAGGTTTTCATTTAACTTTCTCTATTACTCACATCTTACTTTAGAATGGTTTCCCAGAAGCAATTTCTAAGAGCAAGATCTGAGGGTGATTTGTTAAAAAGTATTCACAAGAAACGTGGTAAGGGAGTAAGCGAATAAGACCAGCAGGAAGGAGGTTTGTGACTTGTGTGGAGAGTAATTTCACAAAATTTTACAGTAAACAAATTATGCTCAACATTGGAGAGGAGCTCTGGGAAAATGTAGATAATATCTATGGGGATCTTGATCAGGATCAAAAGAGCTTGGGTACTGAAGACCCTCACTTCAGTCAGAAACTTTTAAGAGGTACTTGTGGGATGGTATAGAGTAGAAGATTTCCTTAGTTAAATAAATTCAAAAACAAATGTACTAAAAAATTAAGATATACTCTCTTCTGATTTCCTTACTATACTTGAATGTGGCTATCACAAATAAAAAGAGAAAAGTAATTAATGGTACCCTGGATGAGTTGATGAAACTGTTTTGCAGGTGTGTTGGACAGAATTCAGGAGCCCAAATGAGGAAAGATACAACCCACTTTGCTAGTGACACAATATCCAGTTATTCTTCATATACTACTAGAGCTTCCAGGAGAGAATACAACAGTGACAGCTGATAGATCACTTAACACCTAAATTTAAACACGCATTCACCTGGTTCAATCTGGTACACCAATTGTTGATCAGTTACCAGAGGTCTTAGAGGAATAGGGGGAAAAAAGATCTAAAAGGACTCCTTGACAGTTCCATTTGCCATACATTGATAATAAGGCTTACTTTTTGATTGACTGGTTGTTTTAAGAGATAACATTATACTACTGATCTAAGGCACTGTGTCCAAAAACAGGACACCCCCCAAAAATTATTTTCTTGACATACTCATCAGATTAAATGTGAAAATGGAATTGGATATTCTATGGAGATTTTTTGTTTGTTTATAAATGAACAAATACAAATAAATAAAAGTATAAGCAGGAATGAAGGTGAGTATGAAGGCAGGAAGAGAGAAGAGGTAGAAACATTCTATTTATTTTATTTAGTTATTCATCTTGGTTGCTCCTCCTAGCCTCAAATCTTGACCCTGGGTCCTTGGAACATATGTGGACTATGTCCAGTGGCCTTATCCACTAGGCCACCAGGGCACTCCTGATGGAGATTTTTAACCACTACCTTTATATTGTTCATTTACTATGTCAAATTTCTAAAGAAAATTGTAAAATGTTTGTGACACAAACAAGAAAGGAATTTTAAAGCACATTAGACCATGGTTTTAATTGCAGTATAGAGGATCTACTTTATAAAGTGAAATTGCTATTTTCTAAGCACATTTATCATAAGAGGAGTTGCCCTAGGGAATACACACACACACACACACACACACACACACACACACACACACACACAGAGTACAATACTAATGCATGAGAGAGGAATCAACAATTTTACTTACTTTTTAATGTTTTCTATTCTTGAGACAACGTCAAATAATGCATCTTAATATATGTTAATTTATGTCTCATGTTACAGTTTTATACCTTATAAAATGTGCTACTTAGTATTTATAACCAATGTTTGCAACCGGACTTGCCACAAGCTAGTCTGTATGAGACTATCTTAACATTCACCTATTTATTTTGCAAAAATAAAATTAGAAGTTAATATAAAATTTATGCTTGATATTCATCTATCTATCATCTACTATAATATCTACCATTTATATACAGGTTTTCATACATGGACATATCTAGTTTTCCAAATATCTTCTTTGGAGAATATTGCTTACGAAGAAAACCACAAAATAAATCTTGGTCTACAAACAGACTGCTTAGGATAATTATTCAATATTGTCAAAGCATGTGCTTTTTACTTGTTAAGGAGTAACAACAATGTTAAAATAATTGCAGCTGATTTGACATTAGTATATTAGGATTGTGTGTTTAGTAAAACATGTTGTCAGAGTTTTCCATTTTTAAAATAAATTGTAATAGGCTACAGTTTCTGTTGAATCTGATATAAAAATCTTGATAATTTGTTCAGGATAAATGTATATATATATGTATATATATATACATATATATATATATATACACACACACACACACACATACACATTTGTTTTTTAAAAGCGATCTCTGAAGAATCTTCTACCTTCTGGCCTACAGAAAAGGTAGCGGCATTATAAGGTAAGGTGAAGATTGCTGACAATTTTCCCATTATGAACATGTCATACTTAAACTGTAGGTAAAGAGCTGCTTCCTGCAATTGCTGCTTCCATTATATAGTCATGCTCTCAGTTTACCATCTGAGTTACCTAGTTAACAATTTTTTTATCCACTTAGAAAATTCTTGATATTAATTTCTTTTTGTTAAGATAATATGCATGATTTTTATTTCTTAACTGAACTGTGCCTATTGGCTTAAGTGGGAATTCAATGCTATCTACATTAACAATAGTACACAGTGAGGAGAGTCTGGATAGAATATTGGTAGATTTCTGCAGCTGTGAACATGTAACTTCTATAAAACATTACACTTTGGAAAATTTTGACTTCTGTTAAATTAACCATGTTGAATTGTTTGTGTATATTTGTTCATGAATTTTCTTCCATAAATATGAAGCTGAATAGTAGGATTCTCACCCACACTAAAAGCTGTTTGTAAGCAATGAACATCCTGGTGTGTTTGTAAGAACGTTGCTGTGATGACATAACTAGCTGGTCCATTTTGTGGTGTCCTGGGTGTGATAAAAATTCCCAGGGAAGAAAGGCAGTTCTAACATTTAGGTCAATGTAGTTATTAATATAAGCACTTTCTGTATCATATTCCAATAAAGGTTGTAATTATTTTAATGAGCATAAATTGTATAGATCAATAATCTGCAATGAGTGTGCCAAAAAAATATAACCTAACAAGTCTCAGGACTTAAGAATTTCTTTTAAGATAGTTGAATACAGATGTAGAAACTAGAAAAATATCAAGGCTTTTATTACATTGTATTTATCATTCTTTAGAAGTAATTTATATACATTTTAAAAGATATTTTAAAATCATGTATTATCATCTATCATATATATTACTTTTCAACTAAAAAAGAATTCCTAAATTTAGTCTCAATATTTAAACTAAAAGTTATTTGTCATCTCTCCATTTTGTCTGTAAAATACTAAAACTTGTATTAAAGCAGCAGAAATCTATGTACTAGAAATAAAATATGTTTAGCCGTGAAGACAGAGCAAAGCAGCCAATTTCAGAATCCAAGTCACTGAGTTTTTCAACATATGTTCCAACAACTCATGACTTGTTACTTACAGAACAATTCACTTCACTCTTACCATCATAAAAATGAAAATATATAAATCATTCATCATTCCAGATTTTCAGACATAAACCTAGAAACATCTGTGGTTTTTGGTTCACTATGCAATTTTCAGACTACTTCTGTGTTTGACTTTTTCTTGTTTTAATCCTGGAATCTATTTTCATAAAAACTACTACCTACTACAAACTTGGATATTGTGACAGAGTTTTCAGTTGCTTTCATAGTTTTCCCTTGATAACTTTTACATTTTCTCTAGATTTCTTAGCTAATGACAGCCATGACCTAACTGCAGTGAAAGCACCAGCATGATATTTGATGCTGACACATCTGGTCAAGGAAAAGCAAAAAAAAAAAAATACGAGCTATTTCCTCACAAAAGAAAATATAAGACTTGAAATTATAAACAGTATTGATATTTTAAGATGACGTTGTCTTTTGGTTTTTAATAATGATGATACAATTCAAAATCCCAAAGTCAATGCGTAAAAATATATTATCAGAAACATTTTTTGTACCATGGTAATGAAGTAGAGAATCTTATGTTAGGGGTATTAAGGATAGATGGAGGAAAAAGACATAAAAATTAGTAAAAAAAAAAAAAATCCAATTAGTAGCATTTTCTTCTAAAGAAGGCAGCCTTAAAATTGGGATCTTAATGTGATGAAGTTAATGTTACCACATGATCTGGACTGGAATTAAGAATCTTTTTCTTTTTTTTTTTTAAATCAGTTACTGACTTTGATTAAGTCAGTATAAAATTAAAAAAAAAAAAAACACTTTCAGATGTTCTCTATCACTTCTCCTTTAGAATCTCAGTTGTGAATTTGGTTGTCTCTCTTACTGAGGCACCCTGCAGCTTTGAATTTTATTAAAGATTAGCAAAAAAAAAGAAAAAGGTAACTATAGGCAAGTAGAAAGCAACTTTTCCTTCAAAAAATACAAGGCAGGATGATCAGACTTCCAGAAAAGCCTGACATATATCTCATTCACATGTTCTTTCAAGAAATAAAACAGTTTTAATAAGCAGATATGAGTTGAAATTAATAAAAGTTCCTTCAGGGAACTTCTATTCCCATTTGAAATGATATGCAGATGGATAATAAATTAATATACCCATTAAAAGAGAGGTGATTATAAGGGGAAACAGGAAAATAAAGGACATTTTAAGGAAGACCACTTGGTAAGATACATGATAAAAAGGCTTCACTTCAGACGTAGTATTTAAGCTGGGTCTTTGATGATATTGTAAAAAATGACGAAAAGATCACCAGCCAAACAAATGAAAAAGGTATTTTATTAGAAAACAAAATATGTAAATAAAACCAGAAGCATGAAGTGGGATAGCATGTTAGGAAACTGAATATTCTATTACACTTTTGTTGGAACAGAGATCAGAAAACCACACTGCATTAACCAAATCCAGTCAGACCTCATCTTTGATATTTATTGAAATACAGTCACACCCACTATTTTTCTATTGCATGTGGTTGTTTTATTGTTATAAAGGCAGAGTTAAATAGTGGAGACAGAAAGTAAATGGTTCTCGAAGTATCAGATGTTTGCTATTTAGATCTTCACACACACACACACACACACACACACACACACACACACAAATCTAAGCCTGTTAGAAGACTCCAAAAAAGAAGGGAAAAAAAAAAAAGTTGTCATAACATTAGTGATCCACTGAAGGCATTAAATCATTGAATAATTTGTACAGAAATGTACTTCCAAGCTAATAGCACAACCATGTGTAAGCCTGTTGGCTTGGGGAACACTGGAATGACTGTTGCCACAGTGTTAAACAAAAATTAAGTTATACTGATTCATGTATACACATACACAAAGTGTTTCAACAGAGAATTTAAGATAAGGTGTTCATTAAAACTTGTTGGAAATTTGAAAAAGATAAAAAAAAGGGAGGAAGGAAGTAATGGAGGGAGGGAGGGAGGAAGGGAGAGAAGCAGGAAAGAAGGAAGTATGGAAGCAAGGAAGGAAGGAAGGTTGAGATAATGCAGAAGAAGTAATTACAGGAAGGAATATGCTTCTCCACCTCTGCCTCCCTCACTAGAGTGATGATGGTATGAAAGAGATAAAAGATGTTAAACCTAGAAGCACTGAGGAGCATTTCCTAAGACCTGACTGGTATCTCCAAAGAGCCGAGTGCCTAAATGGAGCTCAGAGGAGGAATCTTGCAGAATTGGAACTCTGGAAAGCTACAACCCAGGTCATGAAATGGTGAAGTATCTGGAGTGGCACAATGAGGCCTGTTCTAGGATGATGTTAGCAAGACATTTCTCTCTTTCCATTGACTAACACATGTATTTTGCACTTATTGCATTACTATTATATGGTCAGTACCAATAACATGCTATTTTTTATTAAAGTTTCTCTGTCTCTCTATCTCACTCTCCTTCCCTCTTTCTCTCTCCCTCCCTCCCTTCCCTCTAACCTTCCTTTCTTTCTCTTTTTATTTCTCTCTCTCCTTCCTTCCTTTTTCTATTTTCTAATTCCCCATCCTCACTTTATTTCACTACCTTCTTGGTCTCAATCTATCTGTGTCAAACAATAGAAAGAAAGAAAACTTTCATGAGCTAGAATAACTTCTACAAAATAAATTCCAGAAACATTGTATAGTTTATAATTTTTGATTCCTGTGATAATCTGTAAGCCAGATATTGTCCCTTATATTTTGCTAGCTGAATACCTGAATATTGAGATTTTATGCATTTTTCTTCTAAATTTGGATAACTCATATGTAGTTTAAATACAGATCTTCAGGTTTTCAAGTCATTTAAACTTCAATATTGATAAAGATTTTTATAATATCAATTAATATTTTAGAGCAAGCTAATTCTCTTAAAGATTAATCTAACACTGCTATTTCTATTACAACAATGACTCTTATTTAGGTTAAATATAAGTGTATGCTGCTGTTTTGACTTGGCTTGATTTTCCTAAATACAGAGACTGAAAATGGTAATTTACTTAGAACATGATTCCTAGAAGCCAGATTAAGGGAAGGAGGTATGAAAAAGATGAAGGAAAGGCGACTAAAGGGTGGCTTTGTGAACATGTTGAACTTTTTTGGGCCCTGAGCTCCTGACAAAGAGAAATAGGCAATAGTCACGATATTTCCCATTTGTGTGTGTGTGTGTGTGTGTGTGTGTGTGTGTGTGTGTGTGTGTGTGTGTTTTGGGAAAGTCCTTGCTACAAAGAATCATCCTTCCTTATTGGACATAGATTAGACTTCTGCATGACAATTGGTTTAATTATGATAAGACCAGTCACAGAACTTACAAATTCCCATTCTTCGTCTCATAAATAATAAGC
Source organism: Solenodon paradoxus (assembly GCA_004363575.1). Classification (NCBI taxonomy): domain Eukaryota; kingdom Metazoa; phylum Chordata; class Mammalia; order Eulipotyphla; family Solenodontidae; genus Solenodon; species Solenodon paradoxus. The sequence goes on along the minus strand of RJWH01000275.1, from coordinate 186,683 downwards.
TATACATTTTGACTGTTTCTTCAACTGGATAAATGCATGCTCTCTTGATCAAACTGCAGATTCTCTTCTTTCAGTTGCCTGAATGAACTTTGGATCACTCTTCAGCATTGGAAATAACCTCTTCTTAATGGCTTCTCCCAAGAATGGACTGACCTTTAAGAAAAACAGTCTTCTGTAAATTATCTGAGATGCCTACTCTGCTACATCCAGTTATTTCTGGCATTTCATACTTTTCCTATAAAAGAAAAATCATTTCTGCTTGATCTTTGAAACACTTGTAGATCTTATGATTGGAGATTACTTCCCATTGAAATAGTCTTCCTATTGCAATAGTCTTTTTGAATGAAATCATTTGCTACCTGTTTGAATTTGTTTTTTTTTATTTGGTATCACATGCATAAAATCCTAATAGTGTATCTTATGGGGAGTTCTGAAAAAGCAAATGTTATGAACATAGAATTCTTCTCCAGTGAGATAAAAGTCACAAGATCATGAATTGTTCAGATTCGGCTCCCATTGGTTAAATAACTTCATGGATGTTAACTCCCTCACTTTTACCAGTTGCACATTGAAAAGTTTTGTGAATTTATCTCACTGTTCTTCACAAGTACAAACACACACAGACACACACACAAACACAATTTTAGAGTTTGCATAAGAATATGATGGAGACTAATACCTCTATTTTTTTATTCAGTGTAGCAGTGGTGTAAATTTTATAACTCCCCACTGGGAGATAGTATGGTTTCTGGTTCAATATCGTACCAAGGTGCTAGAGGTATCATTTTTAATATCCCTTGAATCTTTCTGCTAAAAGTCTCACTAACCATTCACAGAACCAGTGTGATGTTTCTTCAAACTGCTATGTCTGCCATTATCAATTATACACTCAAGTATTGGAAAAAAGTCACAGAGTGAATCCACACGTATATTAGATCCACTATATAATAAACTGGAGCAAGACTTCACTTACCACCTGCATGCCTTAAATTCTCATTCTACCCATAAAACTTTAATAGAACTTTTAGTTCTGTAAATCAGAATCAGTTAAGACATTCGGTTAAAGATTTTCCTCCAGTCACTCAGCTTCCCAGTAGACACTTGGGTATTGAGGGTAGGCAGGGAATCTTATGTTTGAAAACTGATTGAAGAGTTTGTTATTTTACCATGATAATTGATTTCAACTTTATACTTCTCGGTGTTCCTTTCCTTTACTCTAATTATTCAAGTAACACATTTAGCTGTCTATCTCTCCTACTCCTCAGAAAAACAGGATCTATTAATTATATTCACAGATCTGCAGGTTACAGAAATCAAATTATTATTGACCCTTGTGATCTATTATGATCATTAAGCTACCTTGTCTCTGTCTAGGGAATGCTGCCACCTGGCTTCTGCCATTTTGGAGTCTACTCTCTCTCATTCAAAATAGGAATTCTTGTCACTAGACCTGTATCCTACAATTCACCTTGTCCTGAAAAGTTGGGCCTCCATCCCCTTCTTTAAAGATGGCTGTGTCCTTTCATTTAAACATTTCTCACTGCCTTAGCAAAGGGATTTTTCTCTCTTTTCTCCCAGGAAAGCCATTTTATTTTCTTGAGACTTCTAACTACTTAATATTCTGTTTAGTCCTCTCCACTTAATTTACTGTAGCATTCTGCTTTCCTAAACTGAAATATGATGAAATTATTTGGGGTCTTGAGAAAACAAACTATGATTCAGTGAATCTGAGGGAACTTAACATTTTAAAAAAATTTCTAACACATTCCTGGGTAATACCCTGTTACTAGTCTGTAGATAAACCATTCTGTAACAATTTATAGGCAGTTGGTAATGTCAAATTCACAAAATCTGTCCTATTAAAGACAGTTTGCAAGTGTTTCTAGATCTCTTATACTTGAATTTACTGGAACGATACCTATAAGACCTACACTACATTTTAATTCATTTTTTTCTTATATCTAATGATGGTCTACAGTTTCTTCAGTATGTGAACAATTTCCTGCCAGAACAGAAATCATATATTACTGCTGCATTGTGTTGGGTCCTGAACCCTTGAAACAGGAACAAAGGACAAAGAGACATAAACAAAGAAACATAAGAAAAGTCAAACAATGTTCTATCCATCGTGATCTTTGAAGGAGTTTTATGAAGTGTTTCACAGATATTTGTACTCAGAGAAATAAATGATTTTTTTCCCCAAAATGTGTGAAGAATAGCTCTGTGAGTTTGAACTTACCTGAATTTCTGAGTTGCTTGCTGAAGAAGTTTTGGTGAATATGGCGTGCAATGGATTCAGAGAAGTCCTAGGGTAGGAAGTAAGGTGCTGTCACCTTGCACATAGCTTACATGAAAGTAAGTCACTGCAGATATGGAACCCAAAATATTTAAAATGTCACGAAATACTTTTCTATCACATCTTCCATCTATCTTTCTGGTCCTACCTTCTTCTTCCTATTCTCTCTCCTACGCTTTCTTCTACTCTTTGCTCAATGCCATCTGTTAGCAATGTCCACTTGATTGCCAGATATAGAATCCTAAAATTTCCTTTTTCTGACAATTGACCTATCTCTTTCAAACCGTGCACTCTGAACATAAATTTCTAGTGAATCCTGCTGGATAGGAGTCCTAGACATGAGAAACTACTAACATGATCCCACTCTCTAGACTTGAATATTTCACTCTGTATCCTCATCTTGAAAGTAAGAGCAATGATAATACATTCTACTAGGCAAAACTTCAATTTTGATTGTACCTGAAAAACTTTTCTGGAAACAATAGAACACTAAACAAAATATAATCTGTTTTTATGCAGAATGCCTTTGATGTGCTTAAAATGCACATTACTCTCAGAATTACTTCATTTAAAAGGAGAGACTACAATAGAAATAAATGATTAAAGTCAGAACTTCTAACATTCAGATACAGTATTTTCTCAGTCCTGGTTATGTACTTCTCACCCTCTCCTAATCCAGGTTAGGCTACATTTTTTTTTTTTTTTTTGTAGCTTGTTCTGACTTTTTAATAAATTCTGAGTATCAGTACATACATGTAAGTGCTCTTCTCTAAGCACTCACTTGATGTCAGTAACCATGCTGCTTTAAGTATCTTATTCTATTTAGTCTTTATGATAAATCTGAGAGATGGGTATTATTATAGCTCCATTTTACATATACACTAGCCTTTAATGTCTAAATTAGGTCCCAGTTGAAACACAGTGGCTGTTATGACAACACTTGAATCTGGGTATGTAAGAAGTGACTTCTGGTTCTGTATTCTACTATTTTGATCTCTATGGTCACTAACACGAGCTTATCTCTTGAATTTCACTGGGCAATCATGTTTATATTGATTATCTTGTCGAATTATTAATCATCTCTTTCACTCTCCAAACTATTCAAATTTCAGTGATAAATTGTTTGATTAGCTGATTGGTTAGTTGTTTTGACTTATTTTTAAATCAAGTTTGCCAGTATATCAAAATATAACACGTTTCTTAATCTGTGTGTATTTTTTAGTAACACAGTCTCTAAATTTTAAACACTATAGTTCATGTAAATTTCTTAAACTCAACTGTGTATGCATAATGCCATAAAAATATTTGAAGCAGAATGGATATAACCAATATCTTGCAATGTCTAGCTTATATTTGCTGCTAGGGAAACAAATAAATTGAAAATACTGATAAATATCTGAAATGTCTGGCAAGAGCATGCATTTCTTATATTCCTAATTCACATTCATAATGTGCTTGTGAAAATATTCCTAAATTATAGTTTGAAGTAATTTTCATGGGTAAAAATCTCTGATATAGACTTGTCAAACTGAAAAATGTATTAACTCTCCAATGAAGAGTTCAGTAAGGTGTTACAGGTGACCCTATATTTGAACTAAAGTATATGTTGGAGTAATTCAAGGGTTTGTACAACATGCTTATAACAGACTTTTTAGTAATGACCTATTTGTGTAGTCGAGACATTTAATGCAGGATCACACTGGAATTTCTGATTCATTTTAATTATTGTCCTGATAGGAGAAAAAAATTAAAAAATACCCTCTTCTGTAAATGGAATATATGTCTAGTAAATTCTATTTCACACTTACTGATTCTAAAGACATGTAACATCACAAGGTGAAACTCGATAACTGGTGCTGTAATAAAAAACTCAACTTCAGTTTTATGTTAATTTGTCATTATGATTTGATTTATAATGAAGAAAAAATCTTACTAGGAAATTAATATATTTTATGGGTATTTCAATTTCTATGGTACAAAAGTGCCAAATTTTTACTTCCGGAAATTAGAAGTGTAACTTTTTAATATATTCAGTGGTAGATGTATTTCAAGCATTTAGTTAAAAAGAATCCTTATGTATTTGATTGATTATACAGTCAAATATATTTCTTACCTGATTATAGAGTCAAATATACTTATACAGTCAAATATATCAATGCAACTTTAACTTGCTGCAATACGTAGGAACTTTTTGATTGGAATAAATGTTTTCTATATGATTTATTCATAAGTGACAGTTTATAAACATGCAGAAAGTGTAAGATGGAAGAAAGTAGAGTAATATCAACTTATAAAAATATATAGAATAATTTTTCATTAAAATAATGCTATCAACTTTAGTAGTTCCTTTTTGACATAATTTTAACAAATGTCCCTGCTGATATCATGATATTTTGTCATATATATGTCATTATGAATAGATTTTATGAAACAAGTCATCATGAACACTCTTTCCTCATTGAATGTTGTGATAGAATGATGTAGCCATGTAATTAAGTTTAGAAAAACTTATTATGAGCTCTTAACTTCCATTGTTGCTTATTGAATATGTGATGATGGACAAATAAGCTCTTAGAGTTCCATTTCATAAATTAATAAAGTAGATAAAGTTACAGATTCTCGACACTGATTTTCCAAGTTCAAAAGCTTAAACACCCTCTTTCATGTTTTTGCCTCAGAAAATGGAGCGTATATGATTGCAGCTGATGTTACATCTCTTACAAATTTATTTTGGACTTCATTAAATGATTCAGATTTCTGAAATAAATATCCCCACTATCTCCAAGCTCTAAGAATGATTTAGCATGTAATCTATACTCTAAAAGTCTCATTTATTTGGAATCAATGTTATTTGACAACCTATGTTTATAATTGGTGTTAAAATAATAAATTATCCATAGTGGACAAATAAACTTCCAGTAACTGCACATGAATGCTAATTATCATGATTCAGATAAGCTGAATGTAAATCCCAATCAAATGTCATGGTAATAAACATAATAGTGATATCTATATCAATACTTAAAGATATCTAACATATACCTAATTACCCAAACTTTAAATATGTCATGGTACAGAAAAGAGAATGGTAAAGGATAAATTAATGAACTTGAAGAAATACCGAGAGAATTTGGTAAGTGCAAATATATAAAAGAAAAGTAGCTAGCAAGAAACATCAACAGTCTCAGAAACCAGTCACGTTCTTAACATTGGAGTATCAGAAGGACAGAAGGCAGAAAATCAAACTAAAAAACTATTCAAAGAAACAATAGTTAAAAATCCTCCAATTTGGCAAAATACAAAAATATATGGATTTAAGAAGCTGCTTCAAGCATTTGTTGTAAGCTTAGATCTCAAACGTAGAATTTGCATATTACTATTTCTCTCAAAAATAAAGCTTTACCATGCTCAAAAAGAAAAAAAAAAAGCTGTCACATAAGATAAAGTCAAAGATTCCCAAGTTAATATGAAATAGCAATTAAGCTTAAAGATCAAGAAAATATCTTGAAAACTATCCAAGATAATCAAAACACTGCTAAAAGGTGAAGAAACACCAGTTCACAGGACAGCAAATTTTCTCATCAGGGAAAACAGAGAGAATTTGTAGCTAGCAAATTTATCCTTACAGAATAACTGAAGAAAGTTCTCTAATTAGAAGGGGAAAATAAATAAATAAAAGACTTGAACTTCTGAAAGAAAAAAAAAAATAGGGATAAAAATTTTTTTAAATGGTGCAAATTCTTGCATTCATAACAAATCTCCTAAATCATATATGATGCTTAAAACCAAAATGACATAAAACATAATATCAGTTTCTCACTATATATAAAGACAGACAGTTAAGGTAATTTTATTTTAATGTGGGGCAGCAAAAGGATTCAAATCGGAATACATTTTCTCTGTTTCTGACAAAGTGGAAAAAGGGAAAGATCAGTAGACTGTAATAAGTGTATTGAACACTCTTCAACAGGGTAGAGTCAAAGAAATATATGCCAAGAAATATAGCTGTAGACAAAGCTGTAGCTGAAGACAAAGAAAATATCCTGTTGGTAGTTATGGTAACCTGCATGGTATGCTTAGACCAACTACTAGGTTGACAACAAAGAATGTATTCCAAAGCATGATAATTTCATCATAAAAATGTCCAAGTAACATACTAGAAAATGATAGAAAGCATTACAAAATGTATATATTCAAAGGAAAAACATCTCAGGCTTATAGAGGCAAAAAATGTACAGGAAAGTCCACAACAATGTTACATGGAACAACCAAAAGCTGTGAACAGTCAATGGTTCAATAAACTGGTACATCATAATATGTAATATTTCTCAACATATATAGAGAGATGTAGGCATATATAGTAGAGATATATTTAGATTTAGAAAGATACAAACGTAGCTACTCATAACAACTGGAATGGATCTCAAGGAATAATTATGCTCAACGTAAAAACTAATGTTAAGATACATTATGCTGATTATTCCATTTATTAGAAATTCTTAAATTGACAAAACTGTAGAGATGAAGAATTGATTGGCTATCAGTGGTTATATCTGTAGGAGTACTGTTCATTTTAGCACCTTGTCTATAAACAGAGAGCGTGATAGCAATCCTTATGATGGAACTATTCTGTGTCTTGACTGTGGTGGTAATCATGTCAATCACTAAATGTGATAAAATCGCCTTGGACTCAACAATATTCCACTCCTTGCCCACCCAAATACACAAGCACATACACAGCCATGTGAAGGAGCTCTTTTAAATATGGCAACATTTGAATAAGGTCAACAGATTATATCAATGTTAATTTCCTGTTTGTGATATTATACAATCATAATGCAGCATATTAATATTTGGTAAAATGGGGGAAAGATCTCTATATATTATGACTTGAAATTGCATGTGAATCTATTACTATCTCAAAGTGAAAAATTAAAAAATAATGCAAGTAGGTTAAAACGAAGGTAAAAAAATTTATGTGAAATACAGAATATTGAGATCTTCATATAAATGAAGGTTTCATCAACAATTACTTGAAAAAATGTCAGAAGTGTCTACAGTGTGCTAAACATGACACTTTGATATACATATCTATAAAAATGGTGGGTTTTGTTTCTCAAATGTATGGTATATAAATCACATTAAAATGACAGTCATTAATATGTAATTTCACTTTAAGTAGTCATTTAACAGATATCATGCTGATTTATGTTTTCACCACACAAAAAAGATTATAGTACATTTTACTACTTGATTCTAACTTTGAAAGAAGCATTTCTATAAAAATCAAGACGATAGTCCCAATTTCTTTCTTTTAATTGTTGTTAATACATATTGGAGAAACATTTATTGTGCTTAAAACACGATATTTCATTCCCACTTCATTTAACCACATGCTCTTCATATTTTTTCCCATGTCAAAGATCATTCCATCCTTCTATTTGCTCATACCAAAAGCCTTGAAATTACCGTTTCTCACTTTATCTCACTTCCAGCGTGCAACCAAACTCAATAACTCTATCTTTACAATTACCATTTCTCACTATTTATGTCTCTAAGTCCAAGCCATCATCACCTTGTACTAGATTTCCCAATATCACTACCTAATATGTTTTAAATGTGCCAATAGGGTGACTCATTTTAAATTCAGTGAAACATAGAAATTAGAGCTACTGGAATAATTTCTGACATTGATCAGCTTCTTGTTTTCCAAATGCACAGCACAGATATTCTTAATTTCTCTGTGGGCTTCCTGGAGTGGAAATGATTGGGGAGAACTGGGTTTAGGCAATTGATACAATTACTATAGCCTGTTAAGAGTTTACCTGCTTTATCTTCTACCCTTTCTTCAGTGTATTTTGTACAACAAAATGAGTAATATATGTGTTTTTGATTACAAATTAAATTATATCCATGCCTACCCAAACAATTCAAAGACTTACCATCTGTCATGGCTGTTCAAAAATTGGTCCTATTGTAAATTTGATGGTACTGAATGCATAAAGATGATCTGAGAAGGTTTAGTTCTCATAAAAGGAAACTTTCTGAAAAGAGTAGGCCCCATCCCAAAGAAGTCAGAAAATGTCTTCAAAGGACAGAAAAGAAGACTGATACGGAGTTGTTAATTGTGTTTAAGTGATAGTGGGGGATGAGAATTTCTGCTTGCGGATAGGAAATTTTATAGCTTGAGTCTTCTGGCACAAAGGAGAGAGAAGAGGGCTTTCTTATCAGTTTGCCTAGATGTGAGACCAAAGAGGAAGAAAGAAGATTGAGGCTTAACAGTTCTCAGTATTCAATATTAAAAAAAAAAAAAAAAAAGTTTTGTCAAACTCTTATGCCTTCTCACTGAAAGTATCCCTTGATTTCTTACCAGGATCTGGAATATCCTATAGGAATTGACTCTCTGCTATACCCTGGAACTATCTTTATCTCTCTTCCCTATTCTCTCTCACTTCATTTACACTGGTAGCGTCTTTCTGTAATATTTCAAGGAAATTCCTTAGACTTAGAAGAGTGTTTAGTACATATTTGTTGAGTGAAAAGACACAATTTATTTTATGAATAAAGTTTATAATTATTCAATCTACCTTTCCCTCTAAAATAGAAGGCTTTTATGCAATTTAATCATTTATGAAAATTCAGCTATCATTTTTCTTATTAATGACCTCTGTAAACTTAATTTCAACCTTCTTATTAAATTAAAATTAGCAATGGTTCTAGTTTACATTTGATATTTAATTAAAAGAGATAAGTTTGACCAATTTTGAACAGCCATTTAATTTTATTCTGCATTTCTTTCTTTAATAATCAGTGACTTCTTACTAAAGCAATCTTTATTAGCTCTTCAGCAGTGTTTATCCAGATAGAAAAAAAATCTTAATAATCAAAGTTGGCTTATACTTGTTTAGTATGCTCTTTTATGACAGTGTTTTTCTATAAACACTTTGGAAGGATGTTCTTTATCTTCTGACAAATATTGTTTCTCATGAGATGAGGACTGCTATATTACTCCTCTGTAGATAATCTGTCTTTTCTTGTTTAATGTTTTACTAAGACAAAAAAGTATGTAGATTTGTTTATTTGCTTTTAAATCATATCTGATTTGAGTGAGTAGTCGGATGGTGCTTATTTTAGAGGTTAATTTTACTTTTTTGGCATGTTATTGTCTTATGTCTAAATCATTCAGTTGTTCCCAAGTGGAGTGGCAAGTTAGATGCAGGTCTTGTATTAGTAAATTGGTGTTATTTGGAATATGGCCTGTTCAATCTGAGAAAACAAATGCTCGAGGCTAACAGTTAGTTTTCATGCTCTTCCTCTTCTTGCTTCACTGGGTAAGGAATTTTAAGTGGATTGTGGGTCTGGAAAGAAGTAAGTCTGTTTATTTTAGAATTGTCCTATTCCCAAATTTTATGCAGGGATTGTGACTCTAGTGAGTTTCTCTCATCACAGAGCACTTTTAATCTCTTACTACATCACAGACTAACTCATGTCCTGGTCTCAGGGTCTCCTCACTTAGACACTAGCAGGCCTCAGACTCAATCCTGCTCACTTTTTTGTGACACTTTTCTAGGTGGATGTACCTTGGAGCATAATACTGTAACATCTTTTTTGAGTGAGAATTTCTTTACAAGTTCAATAAACATATAAGAGCATATATAGTCAGTTTTGCACAATAACAGATCATATGTAAAACCCAAATGATGGTGCACATGATGGCGGAAATATCAGTCAGGTCAGCTGCCTCCAAAGGAACGCAGTCCATATACATCCCAGAGAACTGCGTTTGGTCCTGGGACTGGGCAAACAACCAATGTAAACTACTAAATTTTGAAAAATAATGCTTCTTCCTCCTCTTGAAAGCCTACTTACCTTCAATTCTATTTACACCCTTAAAAATAAAAATAAAGAATCCACAAGATTATTAATCAGATCAAGAAATGGAGCATTCTTAGCATCCTTGAAGTTTTCCTCCTTTCCCTGCATAGGTACAAACCATACCTGTCTCCCCAACGCTATCCTGATTTCTTCCAATTTAAGTAATAAAAAGAGCTATGACATTTCAATTATTTTCCCTAATTTATCTATCAAGGCTATGAGCTTTCAGCAGAGGTCAGAGGGGACTTAAGGTGACAATAATGATGATCAGACCTTTCTAGGCAGTAAATCCAGATGAACAATTCTCAGGCCATGCTTGCCTTTGGGTCCCTCTACTGGAAGTTTATGACCAGTCCTTGGCCCTCATGCCTGTGTTGGCATTTGTCTGAAAGGCATGAGCCCTGCAGTCAATATTGACAGCAGCTGTGAGTAAACATGACATCAACTGTTTTTGTATTTATGAAAATATTAGGATTAAGAGCATTAACATCAGCATGAATAATAATGATATAACAAACCATTCAGTACTCTCATATGCTTTAACTTCCACATAAAACTTCCTTTGGTTTCATTTTCAAAGATCACTTGGTTCTGGGGAGGCTATTCTGAGTCTAACATGTATTTCTCAGGTTAGTTCTGTCAGTCTAAATTGATGCCATTTCTGTCTTCTAGATTACTATTAAAATAAGTGACTGGGGACATTGCACATGTGTCTGTATGTTTTTTAAATGTAATCTAAAACTGGTAAAAAATTATTTTGATTTGAATTTTTTTTCTATGTAAACCCTAAATGAGACTCAGGAGAAGTGTCAGGTGAACTTGGCCCAAGTTTCCAAGAGAACTCACTCCTTCCCAAAGGATATAAAGAAAAGATTTATGACTCCAGGTGAAGTGCATAAGAAAACTGGTGACTGTAGATGACTTCGCTTTGGGTTTCTGGTTCATTGGGAGTCTAAAATGAAACTTAGCGATTGCAGGGGGCATGCCTCTATAAATGAGAAAAAGACTCTTGCAGAAACTACAAAAAATGGTCCCCAGTCTGAGGCTGTCTATTCACATATACTATGTCTCCAAAGGCTGTAGAGTTAACTTGGAGAAAGTAGACTTCATTTTCATCCGGAGCTTAAATATTGTCACTGATATTTTCTGAACAGTTTGCAATTCCCAGTTTTCTCAGTTAAAGCAAGTTTTGATCACATTTTTCTTTACTCACAAGTGTGACTGAAACATTACCCTAAAATGACCCATGTTGCAATGTGCTTTCACGTATTTGTAAAGGGAGTCAAGTTATGTCTGTCTGTATATCTCACACCACGTACATAATTCATTAAGGAATTAGAGCCCTGAGTTTTTGGAGTATTTTTTCACTGCTATGGAATTTTTAATATGCAAGCTTGAATAAGATGGTCTGTTTGTGATTTAAAAACTCTCAAATTGAAGACTTTTGCAGGTGCATGTTGGCATGTGGGTGGGATCTAGACCTTGGACAAGCTCGCATTTCAGCACCAAAGTAGAAAATGGGCATGGAATGAATCCTCTCTTGCCCCATTAACAAGTGGCCTCATAGGCAACATCTGGAGTTCACATAGGTATTTTATGGCTAAAATAGCAGAAGTTATACCATCACTGGCTGTAGTACTCCTGGGTTAAAAACCCCACGGCATGGTCATTGAAAGAACAGTCTTCTCATTGATTTAAATGACTCAAATTTCTCTCCTGATTTAAGAGGAATTGTACAAAACTCTCTTTTATAGACTTTAGTTCCACCTCCTGTTTCTTCTTCATCATTGTGCTCGATTGTTTATCATCATGCTGGGAAAGCTAAATAGCGATACTTAGAAAGAACACCTTTATGCAGATGGTCCCTGAATCTGCTAGCCCTGTAGTTCTATCACAATGTTGAAGAGGTCTCACAGTACATGGACAGACCAGCAACACTAAAAGATGACCAAGAGATGAATCTTCTGCTCACCACAGTGAAAATAATCAACATACTAGGAAATTGACTTTAAGACAGTTTTTAGCAATTTTCAGTTTCTTACATCATTTTTCTTGAAAGAACATGACTTCTTTTTTCCTATTCAGGTCAATTGAATTAGATGAGTTAAAAACACCTGAGGAATATGGAGAAACAGCTGACTTTTCAGAACAAAAATATAGAGAAAGAGGCCTCCACATGCTTGGATAATTCAGTCTTGCTGACGGAAGATGTTCTTTATTTGAAAAGATAAATGAGAAAGTATTTTCTCAGCCTCCTAATAGCATGTCAAGCATAAATACTACTCAGGAAATTACCGTTACTGTGCTGTTAGAGTTAATATAAATGTAATGCTTCAGGAAGCAATTCCTTTTTCCACAGACATCCAAAGACTTGAAACAAGAGGAACTGACATGCAGAAGAACCCAGAAACTCTCAGTCCAGGGCAATTTGTTAAGTTATTTATATTGTGTGTTTCTACCCCTTATTATCATTATTTAATAAGCATGAGAATTATTAACCAACTTTCTCACAGGCTTCCCAGTGTTGTGATGTTAAAAAGATACTGAAAGATACTGAATTAAGCCTTTAATATAGTTGAGATTATGCAACCAAATTTAATTCTAAACCTTAAAAATCTTTTTTTATATAGTGCTGATATTGACCATGCCAAAAACATCTTCAAAGATTGGAAACTATGATTGATATTTTATCAATTAAAATATTTTGCTTGTGTATTGATTTATTTATCACCCTACCATAACAAAAAATTGTGAAAAGTATAAAATGTCCTGAACAAAGAGACCTTGTAGAATAATTTGAGAATTTAGTGCTGTCTTCCAATGATATCCCAGAAATGAATCCCAGAAATAAAGGATAATATGCCTCGTATTTCCACTAGAAACCTGTTAATATTGGGATCATGAGTTAACTATGAAAGTTTTCATAATGAAATGGAAAATTGTTTTTCAGTTTCATATGGCTGATCATATATTTCCAAATTTACTAATTCCTTTCTAAAAACATTCAATGAAACAAAATACTCTTATTTAACTGATATGGCATTAGGCTAAAACTATAAATCAAGTGAAAACAGTTCAATAACCTCAACTCCATTTTCAGATCCCTTATTCAGACCATCTTTCTCTGTGGCTGGATGCCACTAAGTTCATCTTTTGTCTCTGTTTGGTCTCACTTTCACTCAAAGTTTCTAAGCACTGTTGCTTCATTAAGGACACATATCAGTGCCTAAAAATTCTGTTGTTTAATTCTGAACAATAAGTAAAAAAGGGGGGAAAAAGGAGGCATGCAAGGCATCTTTAAAATACTTTTAAATGTGGGTCACACAACATATTTATCCCTTCAATGTGAACCTGGTTGTACTTCATCTGTAGACTTTTGTGGTCTCTGCTCTTCTGAAATAGCAGGAAATGTTTTAACAATTAGAGTGAGCAAATTGTAAAGGGAAATATGGTAGTAAGTTACCAGCCGAGTCCTTAAATAAAACATTCTTTTCTTAATGTAGTCCTGATGCTGTTCTGTCTTCTGTTTGTTGGGAACCTTGCACTGCCATAGGCAAGAACCAAAAATACAGTAGTTTGATCATTGTGATACGTGCAGCGATAGAGCAAAAACACAATTATGATAAGAGCAAAGAAGACATACATTGCCTTTACCTTTCGACATCATATTAGTTTCTCTGGAACAAATTAAAATGCAGACTAATTTCAGCAATGTATGTGTTTCTCATTTGCATTCTTTAAAAAGTTCTAACTACTCTAAAATCTGTTGTGATTTTATTAATCAAGATTGAAAATAATAATGTTCATATATGAGTTATATTTATTTTTTATTTGTGGGGGAATGTAAGGGCATGTATTAGAAAACAAAAATGTTCAACTAGTAGAAGGAGAATCAGGGAATAGATCTCTGCAAATTTCTGGTAATTAGAAAATTTAATGTGTTGTGTACAGATGTCGATTTATGAGGATCCACATCTCAAATTACGGGATGTTATGATGCATTGTTCCTGTGATTTTTCTAAAAACTAAAATGAGGTTGAAATCTGAGAAAATTAAAAACTCATCCTGATAAAAAGATCAAAATTGTAGTAAGAATTGTCTGAAAAATATTCATATACTCATATTTACTGAATTAATCCTTCAAGCCTATATCTTTGCAAGAACTTAAGAATTTGTTTTCAATGGATATTTCTCTAAATCTACCATATATAAATCTTTAACCTTTAGGTATACATAGTGTTAGATAAGCAAATCAAAGAACTTATTTAAAAATTTCAGTTCAGGTAAAGTTACCAAAACAGTGAAATCATTGGCCATAAGATAAAAAATGCCCACCTTTGAAAGTTATTCTGTGTCTTATTCTTTGATATTATTTTTCTTTCAGATTAATATTAACCCTATGCTAAATGTAATATGTAATTTTGATGATTAATGAGAATTATGAACAACATGGGATTGAGTTCCAATTAAATTAAGAACAGGAATGACAAAGAAGAGTTAAAAAAGAACTCTCTAGATATAAATACATATATAAGCATATATATATCTATTTTTGAATATATGTGAGATCCAGAATTAGTAATATAATTGAATTAATCTGTGGTCTATATTTCTAGTCTCTGAATACATCCAAGATACCTTATTACATAGCATTGTTTAAAAAAACCTGGGCCTTCATAAGACCTCATTAGTTCAAAGTTATTCACAGCATTTAAATGTCTTTGACCTCCAGCAAAGATTTAATCTTACTAAGGTTTGATTTTATAATTTAAAGACTGAGATAATGTGATATATATTGTTGGATTGTATCAGGTTGATAAGAAATAATGTACCTAAAGCATTTTGCACAATATTTGCTTTGATGTCACAGTCAGTTAATGTAATTTACTTGTGTAACTGTCAAGGTGTATTATCTCGACTACCTAACACTACCCTGGCTTCCATTTTAATTATTTTTATGAAGAATTTAGGAAGAAAAAAAATCAATTATAGCCAGATTTGGTAAGGCTAATATTAAGTAGTATTAAGCAAGTTAAATCTATTTGAATACTGGAAATTTTAGTAAAAAATTGTTCCTTTGAGTTGTTTATATTACCCTAAATTGTCTATTGTTTTGTATATTCCAGTAAAGGATATAGATCTATGGATGTTTCTTCAACATTCCATGCAGCTAATGCTAAAATCATTTTCTTAGCGTTCTTTGAACCTGTTTTAATTGCTTAGTTTCAAATTTTGCTAAAATTTAAAGTTGTTACTTTCTCCCACAAGAATAATTTCCTTTTTGGGTTACTTTTCTCCATAACAATCATCCTTATTCTTATCAGTAACACATATAAATCACTTAGAATTATCCTTTATGGGTACCTATAGAAGTGTTTTGTACTATATTTCAGTTTCCACCTCATACCTCTTAGAATCCACAGCGCTTAAACAATTTCAGGTATATACTTGGCACTAAATAAATGTTTGCTAATAATAATAATATATGTGATTATGGCATTAGATTTACGGTGATAAGTTTAAATTTTTAGATTGAGCATTAAGTTTATACAATGTCTCAACTACAGCACTCAAAACAGTAAAATTTAAAGATGTTAGTTATGGGAAATTTCAGACACTTATTATGTAAATGATTTGGTGTGATGGAGGATATATACACCTATTTATTTGATCTGGAATGAGAGCCACTTTCGATCATTTTCCTGAAGCATAGCTGTATTCATTAGCAATTAGTCAATTTACACAACACTGAGGGTACATTTAAAATAGTGTCAGAGAAGAGAAACAAATCGTGCATTAGGAATTAAACATATCTGACTCAGAGATCTGAATTTTTTCTACATGTGGAACCTATCAAGCTGACTTTAGTGGCACTTGCAAACTTCCCTTTTCTGTAACTGTTCCTCATTAAACTCAGAGGGATTGAGGAAAACTTTTTTTCAGTAATTTACGACATTTGTGTCTATTTGCAACAGTTGTAAAAATACAGTACAACCAGGAAACATCATAAAACACTCATAAACTCTTCTAAAGGCAGCCAAAGACCTAGCTTTTCCAAAGCAGTTAATGATACAAATGTGAGCAAATTATCCCCCTCTGCAGAAACTGTAAATTCTGTAATACATTTTAGCAAATACTTAAGGCATAAAAATAAAAACAAAATCAGTTTTGTGTTAACGAAAACTTATATAATAGAAACTTCTTTAATAATTTTTCCAACCTCAAGTATGAATTATGGCAGAAAAATCCACATTGCTGTAAAAAAAAAATCTATTCTTATAATATTTTAAGATACAATGTTCTTGGAGAGGTTATAATTTATGAACTTCTTAAAACCAATGATCTCAGTTTATTACAGATGAAAAATGAATTTTTTTCCATATGAAAACTGAAGACTAATATCCTACAAATGGACAATGCCATAAGGAATACTTAATGCAGGATTTACACATTTATAAATTTTACTGATATTTGCATATACATATACATGACCTAAGTTTAATTTTACTGTGAATGTCACATATTTTACACCTTTCAAAATAATATCTAATAGATTTTGTTGCTGTGAGATTTCACATTTTACAATTCTTTGCACTACTCCATGTTAAAAAAAATCCAAAGTGATACTGGCAAAGAATTTTTGTTACCCAATTGATAGTACTTACTGAATTCAATTTATTTTTCTATTTTCTGAATTCCTGATATGTCTTTGTACTTACTGGAATATGTGGGAACTTTCTTTCCCTAACCATACAAGAATGTCTTAGGGTTGGATTGCCATCATTGAGGTGATCTTTTCCCCAGAAACTAAGCTGTTGAGAAGATTAAAAAGAGATGAAGTCTTCATAGCTATGCTACTAGTTTGATCATTCTTAGAATGAAAAGAATAAAAATTAGGTCACATTCTAGATTAACTTGGCATCAGCAACAAAATTCTCACTCCTATTACTGGCTGGATCTCTTGGGAATGCCTCTTTCTAGAATCCAAAGACTGTTCAAGCACAAACTTAAAAACTCTTCTGTCATAGAGAGGCTCTCTGATTCCAATTTGAAAACAAAAATAAAAACAACAAGCTGGTCAAAATAACCTGGAAGAATCACTAGCTAGACTCTAATAATTCTGGAAGATTTACTTTCCTAAGACATTCAGGAAAAAAAAAATATAAAAAAACATTAAAAGGAAGTATAAATACTTTTATCATCATGATCTGGCAGTCTGCTAAAAACAGGGAAAGTGGCATGATCAAGTTAATTAGTGACAGGACACAGCAAAGATAAAATAGGCACATTGTATTTTTATCTTTAAGAAAGTGAATTCTAGTTGAACTAATGTGTCAGTCATTTCACAATATATTCAAATCATCATGCTGTATGCCTTAAACTCATGCATGATATATACCAATTATTTATGGACAATGGAATAAATTTAATCAATTTATGTAATCACCACAAATCCCCCCACACACAAATTCTTAGAATTTGAGCATCTCTAGTTACTATCATTAAAGATTTTAAGACTGGGAATCTGCAGTTAAAAAGAACAGAGAAAAAAATATTTTTTAAATAAAAAGAAGGAAATGATCAAGCAAAGTAGTGGATACTGAATTACTCATAAGAGACAAATAAGGGGAAAAATAAAATAAATAAGAAAAAGATTATGATGCCATTATCTCATTTCCCTAAATTAGAAATGTTGAGTGAAGAGACCAGATACTTTTCCATGATTACTTCATCATAAACACCTATACATATATACTAAACTTAGACACAGACACACTTACATACCCATATGTCTATTTAAAATGAAATTCCTTAAGTTGATCGAATTTTCAAATATAATTTCATTGAAAAGCTTATAAATAGAAAAACCTAATTAAAAACTAGGATGGACATACTCTGATTGTCCTTTATAAACCTAGCATCCTTGTTCAGGCTCCAGAAATATAGAATATTGACATTACAAAATATAAACACATTCATGACACTTACATCACTGTGTCACATGCTGTTAATCACCCGGCATGCTGTGACATCTGCTAACCTGCTATAAAATACACACGTTTTCTTATTTGGAAAAGTTTCGACTTATTGCCCTTCTTTCTGAAATGACCTGAAATTGATGTTTTCAAGACATGACTAAATATTAATGACACTAGACACAGAGGAACACCATAATTGTGAATATTCTTGCTAATATGCATTTAGTAACTTTATGTTCACAGCTATGATGTACCTCTAATTAGTTGCAAACTGAGAGCTGTTCTAATGGAGTAATCAAAATGTGTCAAACAACATTTCAAACACAAAATTACAATGAAGAGGTCATCGTTGGTGAGATCTGTGTCCTAGATTTTGAGAATAATAGCTTGTATGTCATCCTCCATTCCTTCATTTAGTTTAAAAATACTGGATGGAAATGTGAATGTAAAGGTTACTATATTTTATTAACTGTTATGATTGCTTGTTTTTTTAAATCTACATGTCAGTTCTCTAGATAAAGACTTAATTCTCTATCCTTTGAAATATGTGTGAGTCCAAGGAAATAGCTTTGTGAATTTTGTGTTTGTAATAGCCTAATATTCAAGAGAATGTTTACATAATCAGGATATTTCACACACAGAAACTGTAGAAGGTTGATTTCTAGTGAGTTCCTATTAAGAGAAATGAGTGCGGATCCAAGTCCTGAATCTCATCCTCTCCCTCTGCAATTTTATTTACTTCATAAACAAACAAACGAACAAACCTTGGTTCTTATTCTTATGCCTGTTTAAATAGCACGACTTCTTTGAGCTCTTTCCTGATTTTCTTGGCAGAGAAATTCTTCTCTTCTTGATTTTTCCATAGCACATTGAGTACAAACTACAACATTATTACTTGGTGCTGTAATTTTAGATCTGTTTATATGACTAAATTATTGGTAGTCCCAATGGAATGGATGGTTTCTTACTGTCTCTTTTGTTCTTTTCAATATGTGGAGTTATTCTCTAAGAAGACACTCAGTAAATACACATTAGTCCTTTTCAGGTATCAAAGTCATTTCTTTTTCTAGTATTATTTAACTCCTCTGCAATAAAAATGCAGAGACATAAATAGTTGTTTTAAAAACCACCTAATGTGTAGTGGAAATGTGGAAATGAAGTTGCACAAGTTTTAGGTACAGACTTCATTTTTACAAAAAAACATTTTTTTATGCGCGATTTTGGGGAATGATGCAAACAATATGTAAGGGAAACTCCTATCCAATACTTTTAACTGAATTTTCTCCTATGATTATTTCCTTAGGAAGTGAATGTTGAAAGGAAAAACAATTTTACTCTTGTTTCCACCAACCTAACTTTTCATAAATGAACCAAGTTGAATAAGATATTCCATTACTTTGCCATAATGCATTCACGTTGTGACAATGAGCAGGGTAAGAAAACAAACAAAGAAATTAATCCTGTATTTGAAATCTATATTTACATTAAATTGAAAAAGAGACTTTGATAACTAATGGGCTTCAAATTATATTAAGTCAATTAAAAACATACTTATTTGTCAAAATAGCTGCTCTTAGTAAACTAACTCTTAATAAAAAGGAAATGGGGAAATTTACCAAGAAGAATGAGTGCAAAAATTTAATATAAAAAGTAATACCATATGCTTCTACAAAATGTTCTATAATTCTGCCTAAATCATATATGTTTGGTTTTCTTGCAAAATAATTAAACATTATTCTTGTATTCATGCAATAAATTGGACACATAGGAATAAGCAATATATATTTCAATATTCCTAAAGATTATTGAAGTTTTATCTATGCTACTTGAATGCATTTTAAGTCTTTAGCAAATAGATGTATGTATGCTCTCTGTTTTAAAGTTTGACCTGTTTATGAATTGGAATGTTCCATAAAGGAACTGATGTTAATTTCTACACTACATTAAGTGGGAGTTTGTGTCCTTTCTAGAGTTTAATTAAAAAAACAAATTAATAGAGAAGCAAAGCAGTATTCTTAGTGATGAATATAAAATGCAATCGGTGAGAAAAAAGTATTTAAAAAATTATAGAATAAGATAGAAAAAGTAATAAGGAACACTAAAAAGACACGTTTTACAAAGTTCCTTCATTAACAAATGAGAAAGTGACAGTACAATAAAGTTTAAGTAAAATAAAGCATATCTAAACAGGATGAATATAACAAAGACCCCTGTTTAATATATACATACAAAATATCCTTTTGCTTTCCATGAGAATTCTAGGGACAAATATGATTCTAAGGATATGCTCTACCATAAGGATAGGTTGACCATATTTGTTGATTGGTGTTGCCCAGTATTTTTAAATTTAAAATCATTATGTAATAGATAAAACAGTAAGTCAAGTCAGAAGATTTGGTTGCAATATGGCTTCTGATACTTACTACCTGAGTGAATTCTGGGAAGACATATTAAATATGTGTTGTTTGTAATGTAAAATATGAAAATAACTTGATTACAGATAAATGGTTCAATGGTACATGAAAGATTATTTTATTTATATTCTTATGAATATTACTTTTTTTGTATATCCCTCATGTCTCTTGAGACATGAAAAACGTAGCAGCAAAAGATAATTTAGATGCTCTTGTTTCCATTTATGTTAGAAAAGTTGGACCAAAATTCCCTCCAGGAACAACTAAGAAACTAGATAAGATATCAAAAAAATCTATTTGACACTTTCTAAGTTGACACATCAGTGACTATGGAGACCAAGACCACGGAGAGAAGAAAGTTGCAAAATGTGTTCATATTCTTTAATGTTTTAAATACAAGAATTGAACAGAATTTTCCTCTATATTGTGGATCTGACAAAGTGGAAAATTTAGAAAGTCAAAGTGTCATGCATGAGTGGCCATGAATCTATGGAGAATAGTGTGATAATGAAGTTCATAAAGAATTCAAATATTTCTCTCTGTAGGCACAGGTGAATCCTTAACCTTCTCAGGCATCAGGTTAAGAAGTTAATTCAAAAATCCACACAAGTTTCAGCTATTTATTGTAGTTCATGATGTACATTAGATGATTTTATAATTCAGGACCTCCCAACAAGTATGGAGTCTTAGTATTCCATCTAGTCCTTAACTGAGAATCCTTGAGGTTTAAAACCTTAGCCATAATATACAGAGAACAAGGCATAATAAATAATGCACACTTAGTTCAACAAATTTAGAATTTGATTGATTTGATCAGGTAAGTTTCCCTGATCCTACTTTGAAGAAGCAAACTTCAAAAGGAAGATAACATTAGTGTTATTTAGAGATTCTTTATTTTTTCATACATAGCATCTGGCATTACATCAAGAATAAAATGGCATAGAAAAATAAATAAAAATGTGCCAAGAAGAGAAAAAAAGAGACAAAATGCAATCCATTCATTATAAAGACTTGTAAAACACAGATTCAAAAAAGAGAGTGCAATGAATGCAAACAGAAAATAGAAAAATGAAGAATTGCAAGCAAATCAGTCTGAAAAGAGGTTTATGTAATGTTTTTTCTCATTTATTGAATTTAACTATAGCAGTGTGACCTAATTCTAACAAATGTATTTATTTCAGATATCAGCATATTATAAGAAAGTCAACAAATAAAAATTTGAGAATTACAAAGTTTGGTCACCCTAATGAAGAAATAAACAGATGAATTTAAAAAAAAAATCCATTAAGTAGATGCATTACCCCAGCATTAGAGTAGAATAGTGCCTTACGATATAGAATGGTAGTCAGCATTTTGCTGAATCAAAAATAAAAATCAAATCAAAATAATAACACACAAACATACTAGATATAACAAGAACAAGGATAAGAAACATAAGGACAGTATGAAAATGTGTACGTGTATTTAGAATTCTATTAGTACGAAAGAGAAAAATGAGACAAGTAATATGATTGACAATAACAGTTTTTTTAAACATATTATTCATATTCAACTTCAAATACAATAATCTCTAAATACTCCAGGCAAGAAAACACGGTAGACCACATTTAGTCGTACTATAGTCAAGATTCTGAAAAAACAAAGACAAAGAAAACATTTAAAGTGGTTATAGATTAAAAAAATAATAATAATTCTAAGGTAGCTAATCAAAACGTGATAATTAAATTCAGCCAAAAATAGAATATCCTGAAGTGCATAAATTGAAACTATTTTGCTTAAATAGTAGGTTCTAGCTTTAACAGTTTGTTGCTATATTCAACTTCTATCTTGCATTTAGTTTACAGTTAATTAAAATTCTTTAAAATCCTTGTATTATAACAGATAATAGAACTTTGCCTCTTTTTCTTTGAAAACCAGCATTTCATTAGTGTTAATATTAAAACTTAGAGTTAGAGGTCTGTCATTTTATATGTTACAATTGTTTTTCTCTTGGTAGGCTACTATGTCTTCTCCAGTAACTGGTTAACCTTTAAAAGTTTCAGAGTTCAAAACAATATGTGTAATGCTAGTTAATGTTCAATGTCTTTTTTCTTCTTCATATACTTTTTTTTTAACTTCAACAAACACAGAAAAAGAAATGTTTTTCAATTACTTTTATGAGATTTACTTAAAAAAGATATTTATCAAGATTTTAATGTAAATATTGGGTACATTAAAATACATAATAGAGCTAATATTTCCCTATTTGTCTGTGATTCTTTTTATTTTAGAATTAACTTAATGTGAGTATAAAATTTGAGTCTAAGTTTCAGGTTCTGAAGTTTATATAAATATAAATAACATAAATATAGCATAAGAGAATTAGTATAAAAAGATATTCCAAAAATATGTCACTGTCAAAATGACAATGCTGAAGGAATTAAAGTGGAAGATGCATTTCATTTTGTGGAATTTCTCCCAGTTGTATCATGGTAAGATATTTATTTAATCTTTGCTTCCCAGTACTTCTCCTACACCAAAATATGTAAAACTTTACGTGTCTTAAATATATGTGGCAAACTCCATGACACCAGTCTTAGATATATCTTGGGAGATTTGACTTTAGTGGAAAGAAACAAATGTAAAGTTAAAAAAAATGGTGCTACATTAAAGTAAAATCTGTACAGTTAAAGAAATCATTACGAAAGTAGAAACACAACCTACTGAATAGAAGATATTTGTAAACCATACATCTTTTCAGGCTAATAACCAAAATATATAAAGATCTTACACAACTCAACAATAACAAAAGTCAAATAACAATTAAAAATGGGTAGAGGATCCAATTAGACATTTCACCAAAGAAGACATGCAGATGTCCAACAAACACGAGGAAATATCCACTATGATTTATTAAGTAAATGCAAACTACAAACACAGTGATAGATTACCTCATACTCATAAAAATACAATTGTCAATGATATGATGAAAAAGGAATCCTCAAACACTTGGTAGCACTATAAATTCGTAAAAACATGAAAATAGTATGGAGATTCCTTTTAAAAATTAAAATAAGAAATTAGAAGAAATATGAACCAGAAATTTCACTTTGGAGTTTTTACTCTAGGGTCTGATAAGACTAATTTGAAAGTGTACACTGACAAATGAATGGGTAAATCAGATGTAATATACAATTGAATTCTACTCTGTTATAAAAAGGAATAAGAAAAAAAACACTTCATTTTTGACATGTACAGAACTTGTGAGTACTATGCCAAGTGAAATTAGTCAAATGGAAGAAGGCAATAATTTATGATTTTACTTAAAAAAAAAAAAGGTATATAAACAAAAATTAGAGACAAACAAAACTAAGCAAAATAAAACTTTTGGGAGAATATACTGTTAGTTACCAGAGGAAGGAGTTTGGAAATGAGTTGAAAAGTTAAAGCAAATCAATCTTATTGTAGTAGATGGAAACTAAGTCTTTTGTGACTTTCATGATGTAGTGTCCACAGATGTTTAACCATAATTTTGTGCACCTGAAAAATATATACCATTACAAACCAATATTACCTCAATAAAATGTCTTAAAATATTTCTCCTTAAAAAGGGTACCATTTGATAATATTAACATTCAACTTGCCTAGTAACTTACTTATATTAAAATAATAAGCATTGTATAAGTATGTCCACTGCCATAGTGACCCATAGCTATTTTTTTAATTTTCCACCTTAGAAATAATAACATGTGCATTTTATGAAATAATGAATACTTAAATCTGTGTTGAATAAATTAAATCTAAGACAGTTATCATTGTATGTTTCAGGAAATATTTAATGAAGTTTAACACGAAGAACTTATTCTATTTTATTTTCCTATGTAATATTAGGTATATTTATTACACCTAAATAACATAATTTTTGACTCTTTAACTCCCTCCTAGGAGAGAAATCATGTTGAATGTACCATATAATTGGTTTTATAACATAGCATGTTAGACAGATGACCAATACCTCTGTGGCAAATAAATGTCCTACTGATTAGATGTAAAAATTTCCAACTGCTCTTACATAAGCCCCAGTTTCTCATATTTTTCTGTCATTGCTATGTCTAGTAGTTTTCAAAATAGCTTTTAATATAAAACTAGTCAATACAGCAACATAAGATTTAATAATGATAGTTGAATTTACAGCCTTTTAAAAGCCAGGCATCTCTCTGACATTTACATTCTCCCAATTGTGTAAATGCTGGGGATGCTTGCAGAACATGGAGAAAGCTAATGACAAAACTGGACAATGACATTTTATTTATCTATAATGTTTTACAATTCTCAAAGCAATTTTCCCAAATTATCTCATCATATCTTTTCAATAACTCTAGAAATGAGTAGTTTAGGCATTATTTCTTTATCCTCTTTCTTTTTACAGAAGAGTAATTTGGGAGACAGAGAGTCTGTGAGACTTAACTACAGGCACAGAATGGGTAAGGGGATAAACCAGTAGAAAACCATAATTCCCTAAGAAATATCTTCAATATTTGCGAAATACTATTGTTGATCAAGTATTATTTTAGGGATACTGCAATGAGTCAGACAGAATATCAATTCTTTTTTAATTATATTCTAGTGAGCAATGTATAGAATAGATACATTAAGAATAGCATACACATTAAAACATCATAACAATAAATGCTGTAAAATTAAAATAGGGTATTAACCTGGGTGGTGCCCATGAAAGAAGTGATGGAATGATCAGATTGTCTGACATGGTAATAATACTAAAAAGACCTAAGTGATGTGAATGAGTAAATGTTTGGAAAAGTTTTGGGAAGAAAGTTGTCAGCAGAAGAAAGAGCATTCTTATAGGAAGGGTATATACATTTTTTCTACTGGAGAACATGGTCTCAGAATATTGGGGGAATGGAACAGAGGAAAAAATGAGGGCTATAAGCCAACAGACAGATGATTCACTTGAGACATTAACATTTTTACATCTCAAGTGTTCTGAAAACACTGAAGCATTTTAGCAGTAAGGGGTACATTTTAAAGAGATGGTTTTGACTGCTTTTTCAATTGTTTTTGTAAGGTATGTGTTTCATAATTAAAAAAAAATCAAATTAACAGTATATTTGTATTAAGGAGTGGAGGAGTATGTCTTTGAACCAGCTCCATTTTCAAATCTTAACTTTGTATTATGCCCTGTACTTCCTAGACTCCATTTTCTTCTACAGGATTATGGGTGAGCAAGTATTTTAGGAGACTTGAATGACACATGAATTTGTAACATTTTACAGTTATTAGAAATTTTCCCTGAGGTATCATTTTCAATTTAGAAACATTTTGTTTAAATTAGCTTTGACCAGCTAAATACAGGCTTTAACAAAAATAATACGTAGTGATTAACTATCTTGATTATTTATTTTAAGATATAATTTTGAAATATAGAGCAATAAAGAATAAGCTACATAAATTCACCCCATATTTTTTATTTAAATGTTAATTAATTTTTAGCCTTTAAGTTTTAAAATCCTTTTTCTGTAGGAAAAGCAAAATTTATACCAGATGACAATAAAATACGGGTTCATGTCTGAAAAATAAAAGATGGTATAACCCATATTAAGAATTAAATGCTCCAAGAGAATATAACACTTGTTTATTTAGATTGTCAGTAGTTGTGGTTATGAACTTCGGCACACATACGTGTATTTAAAAGGCTGTTGATAAAGAATTAGTGAGATAAGACATCAGTGAGAGGTGCATTAAAAAGTTTTTAGAGGATAATGATAAAAGTTCTAAAGATAAAAATCAGACTTTTCATCATTTTTAAATGCCAATAACTGAATGATTTTACTTCAGTGTATGATCAAACAACACAAAAACTACTCTTAGGGGTGAAAACATAACAATGATTACTATGTTGATTAAAGGCCTGGTATATTATGTATTAGTAGAAGTATGCTCCTAAACTTATACAGTGTTATAAACAAATATTACCTCAATTAAAACAATGTCAATGAATATTCCAAACTTTATCAATAATACTCTGAAAAGATATTGGTTCATTTCTTCAAGTTTTCTTGTCCTTTGAAAATGTGTTAAAAAAAAACACCCTTTTTAAAAAAATCAATAACAGCAAAGATAACTGCCTTCACAGGGTTAACTTTTTAAATAAATAAATACATATACAATGGAAGATAAAGAGAAACAATTTTATGAAGGCAACTGTTTATGAGCTCAAATGATCTAGTCTTCAGTAAGAGTCATTAATAAAAGAAAAACCTCTGGGTTGTATAAGAAACAAGATAACTTCTCTATGTAGAATATATTTCATGTAAACTGCATTCCGAAAATGTTTGACACAGTTAAATCATGTAAGCTTTGGCTGGTACATGGATATTATATGATATAAATTGTAGAAGTGGATAAATATATTGTATTGTGACTAAATTAAACATTCAATCATAAAGCCAAGAGCTGAGAAAGAAGAAAAGTAAGAATTACTGGCAGGAGTAGGATATATAGGGGCAATTATTTTATATAGTATTTATTGTCAGGGAAAAGATGCCTTTGTGTAAAAGTAGAATAATAAGGAATTAAGACAGATAGCAAATGTGGATAGAGGAAAGAAAAGGATCAAATAAAGAGGCAAGTAATTAAAAGAAGCTTTATAGTCAACTGTATTGGGAAGTTGGTTCATATTTCTGTCCAGTTACTCAACTTCAAAGCTTCAAACATACTGTAAAAACAGATTAAAAAAAAAAAACAAAAAAACCCTCAACAATTAGAACCACAATTCTGTGGATTAGACATCCAAACTAAGGTGTTGTAACACAGGTAAGGTTCAATTGGATTCTTCAGAAAATTCATGGGAACTTGGTGCTTGTGGGTAAAAACAGTGTAGGAAGTTGATTTCTACAGAAACATGGTGAGTCAATGCAGGGCACAAAAACTTGATTGGGCCTCTAGGCATATGGACTGAAGCTAAAAAATAATAGCTGCTATTTGGTTTTTAGTTTTCAGTCAAGTGAAAACTTAGAGAAAAAAGTGGTACAGATACATAATCTAAGGACACAGATTGATAATTATATATCACACTACTCATATAACTAGACCACAAATACCCTCAGTATCCGAGCTCGAAATCAAAATTTCAAATTTTTTAAGTGAATATAATGTGAAAAAATGGCTAAATAATCAATAGTTAGAACATAAAATCATACTAAATTAAAAAAATGAAATTAAAAATAAACTCACTGATATATTCATAATTCAGAGAGAAACATGGAAGATAGAGCAAACTGTAGCTAAAATACCATGAAAGGAGATTTGGTTTATTTCAGGAAGGTACTTAAATGTACCCCTTCTTCCCAACATCCCATCATAAGATGTTTTTAAATAATATGGGGGGCAGACTTTGCTATTCTAATTAAGTTAAAAAGAAGGTCCCAAGCAATATTTGTATAGAAGCAGCTAGATATATTAAGAATGACAGCAATTTAGAAGTTAGTCTGAGAAACAAAAAGAGTAAAAGTAAATTTATAACCATACATTTATAATAAATTCATATATCATCCCTGATAAAGACAAATTCTTAAAACTATTACAAAGACAGAGGAGGTTATGTGCAAAACAAATTTTTAAAGGCTGAATACAGCTTCCTCAGTTGACACAAAATAAAAATAAATATCCTCAAAAAAGTAAGAGAACACTATGCCAGAATTATATAGCATCCAAAATGACATTCAACCTGAGAAAATATCAAGAGACACAAAGATGGGGAAGTTCAACAACATACTCCTTCCAAACTAAAAGAATCAATAAAGGATTTACTTTAGTGAGAAGGGTGAGAGTAGGGGAAAAATTATGTAAGAACATTTTAGAGCACAGAAATTGTACACTAACATATTAAGAGTGACTTAAAATTAATAATAATTGCTTTGTGCCTAAAATCACATAACATGCAAACCATATAATAGAATCAACAAGAAATAATATTCAATAGGTCATCAATATTCAAGAAAAGTTCATGAAGATCCTTAATTTTGTTAATTAAGAAAACCGTTAACTGTGAATGTGAAAATGTAGGTCACAACACTAAAATTATTGAAACACATTTTATATGCTACAAAGCTGAAAGGGACAAGTAAGGATAACAAGAATTCAATAGCAGTAAAAATGCTTGGAACTGTAGACAGGTGGAGAAAAAAATATAAAATAAGATGATATACGACATATAAAATATATATATGTGCATATATGCATATATGTGTATATGTAATCGAACAAATCAATTCTAAAGATAGAGCAGTATAAATATCTGATAAAATCTTACTTTTTAATGAAAGTATTACTGAGTATGAACCTTGGCACTATATAATATTAGAAGAAAAAGAAACACAAATCTCTTTAAGGAGATGTAAGAATCATGCATACATAATTACTCAACAGCTGCCTTCAAGTATATGAAGCATGAGGTTAAAATCTTTCAAGAAACAATTAAAAAATCATAAATCATGAAGGGAGGTTTTACTTGTACAAACTCATTAAAAATTGATAACAGGAATAGTAGTCACTCTATAGAAAAATTTAACAGAAAACCATGGTATATCTGAAATTAATAACTGTTGATATAGGATCTAGCACTTCAAAATGGTGAACATTTTTACTAAAAATTTTGTGTTAGATTAGTTTTATTCACAAGTATAACTGTCAATATAGCTTAAATAATTTTGCCTCAATACAATGACATTAAAAATAAGCAAAACAGCGAAATAATTTTTCATTTTTACTCAAACATTTGATCAGGTGCATAGTAAATATCTTAAGCACTCTATGTATGTATTACACATATATTCATATATATAGTGACCAAAACTGAAATGTAATACTTGAATATTTGTGAAAGACAGCCCCTAAAATAATTAGGCAAAATATGTAACTTTAAATATGTTTTTTAAGTCTGAAAACAAAGATAAGTCAGAGCAAAAAGCTCTATATTAGAAACTTGTAAATGATGACAAAAACTAATTAAGAAAACATAAGAACATTTGTAAAGAAAAGATCAATATGTTCATTATTTAAGCAATACCATTAAGGGAAGACAAGCTACAAATAGGGTTGGGGGAAAAAAAGGAGAGTTATAAATTCAGATAGTAGAGCTTCTAAAAATCATGATATTATTTTGAATAATTTACATCAATTTTATAATTTAAATCAATTTAATTAATAGAATCTTAGGCAACTATAGAAAATTTAAAAAATGTGCTGACAATGACCAAAAACCAGAATATACCGAAATAATGTGAAAAATGATGAATCTGTAATCATAAGCCTTTTTAAGTAAAGGCATGCTCAATCCAGACAAATTTACCTTCAAGGAACAGATGTTCCAGATTTTATACAATTTCAGATAATAAGTTTTAAAAAAATAAAAGCTATTCAGTTTAAGTTTATGGGGCTAATAGAAACTCAGTAGCAAAACCAGACAGGAATAGTACAGAAAATTTGATAACCAATTCCCCTAAGGAATTTATATGTAATAATCCAAAATAAAAGATTAGCAAATCAAGTTCTATATCATAAAAAATATGTGCACATATGAAGGTATGTATATATCACACAGTAACCTATAGTTTAACAAAATTATGCTTACTCCCAATAATACAAAGCAATGTCACTTTCAAATATATCTATAATGTGCCAAGCTGCACTGATTTTTAAAGGAGAGAAAAAAATGAACTGAAAGAAACAGCTGAAGTATTCTGTAAATTTCAACTCTTAACAAATGGTAGAATCTCAAGTGATTTTTGACTTAAAGGAAGAGCCCTTAACCCTTTAAAGGGCAGTTATCTAAAACCAACAATGACCAATATATTGGATGGTCAGAATTGCATTTTATTCATCCTTTAAGGGGAACTTCTAGACTTTATATTGTAGTGATCAAAAGACAAAAACATATAAAAAATAAAATATTTATCTTTATAATACACTAAATATTCTAGTAAAATATACAAGAAAGTCAAGAATTGCATTTATAATATTATTGTTAAAAATTAGCATGTTTTCTAGACTCAAAGTCCACCTAAAAATCACTTGTATCTTGATATACAAATAATAACAAATAGAAATTATGAAATTTATAAAATTAATGAAACCAAGAGGTACTAAAGGATAAACCATAGCATAAAAAATATAAGAATGTAATAGGGAAAGAATCCCAATAATCATAAAGATATAAATGAATATCTGCACAGAAAAATAGTTACACTAATCCAGGCTAGAAAGTGCCCACATTAAGGTCAATTTTTCCCAATTATTGTAAATATGGCAATATTTTCAGTATTTTAATGAATTTAATATATTAAAGCTAAAGTGCATGGGGAAAGTAGGGTCCATATCTAATAAATTTTGAAAAATGAGAGGTGTCAGAAGAAGCTTTTATCTTATAACCAATCTAAAAAAATCTGAAAATATAGTTTTATCAAAGCACAGTGTTGGTGTACTGAAAGATAAGGGGGCTATAATTTTGACTAAAACTCCATGTATAATTTTTATATATCATAAATAACATAACCTTGACTATTAGTGAGGAAGATTTGCTATATTCCAATCACAATTCTAGTACATTCACCTTGGAAAAGCTAGAGCTGTACTTCAAGCCACAAAAATAATAATTTCAGGTTTCACATAGAGATAAAAATTTGAAAATTAAATATCTTTAATTAAAAATGATAAAGATTTTTATAGCTTTAAAGCTGCAAATATTCTTCAAATAAGCGTCAAGAAATATAAACCATAAGGTAGATAATTTGTCCATATTAATGCAGAAATAACTGCCTCCACAGATAGTATACCCATTGTTTATTAATATGGTCAAACACTAGGAGGATGTATTTGTCATCTGTCAATCAATAAAATATTAGTATTCAAATTTTATAGTTGGCATTTACATATCAAAGACATGAACACCTTTGAAATTACATAAATTTTCTATGAATCAAACACAAAGCAGAATATATTTGTAGATGCTTGACTTAATAACTAGACAAAATCATATGCAATAATGCTCTACATCTATTAGAGTAAAAATTTGTCTCCAAATATTTTTGAAAATGTAAAGAAATGGTAACTTTTCTACTTTATTCACCATCTGCAGCATGATTTCAAAATATGTAATGGATTTAAAATGAAAAGACTCTTTACAAAAAGTTATGCTTTTGAGTAAAGCTCTCATTAAAACTTCGGAGAAAAAATATGTTCCTACAATTTTTTGTAAAACTAAGAACTTGAAAAATCTTCAAAAATATCCATTAACTGGAGATTTACTTAATATAAAATTATAATATTTCCATACAAAGAACACTATAAAGCAACTACATTAATGAAGTACAGTTATATGTGATGTTATAAATAAATCTGAGTATATTTCATTTAAAGAGCAAACTACATTATGATTTGTACAGAAAAATAGCATCCATGGAATTTTTTCCAAATACCAAGTAACACTATATTCTAATGTATATACATTGTATAGTACATGATCTTATAATAAGTAAACATTCATGGGTTTGATAAATCCAATCTTATCTAGTTATGAATATTAGAGTATTATTCAACAGACTTACCTAGAACCTGTAATATTATTTCATCGAACTATGAACAAACCTTTGCAAAACCTTAAAATATGGTGGATTTGTATAAGGATATCTGAATATATGGATAATAAGTATTTTTAAATTATTTTTTAATTTTAGATTTAGATATACAGAAATTTTCAAAGATAACACAAATAATTTGTGAAAATTTCATACTTTACTCCTTCAAAATTAATATAATAGTATGGAAAATTTGTCATAATTTACTGACTAATATTAATACATTGTATAAAGTCAAATCTGCTTTTATTAAGAAATTTTAATTTTTATGCAATGTCATTTGCCAGAATTTCATCTAGGATGCATAGATACACACAGCAATTTATAATGCATTATATTTATGAATCATGCTTCCTGAGGCTTTTCTTGGTATGACAATTTCTTAGACTTTCATGTTTTTATGACCTTGAGAGTGTTGAAGGGTACTTATTAAGAACTGCAGTTCTATGTCCCTATATTGGCATTTATTTAGTGTTTCCTCATGATTAGATAGAAGAGAAATATGCTGACGGTAAAGTACCATTCTCATCACATTATATCAAGGGTACATGCTATTAAAATGACTCACCACTCTTAATATTAACATGATTTTCTAGCTGAAGTAGAATTTGTGTGGCTTCAATGCACAAAGGTATAATTTTTTATTCACTCCCACATTGTACTCTTTGGAAGCCTCTATGTGCAGCTACACTTAAGATGTATAAGGTGATAGTCCTAACTCTTGAGGACAGAATATCCACATAAATAATTTTGAAATCTCCTGCATAAAGAATAAGAAGTCAGTTCTCCCTATTTATAATGCAGTATTTTCTCTATATTAACATGCACTCATGAATATTTATTGTAAATCTTGAGCTATAACCCAATATGATTTTACCTATGTTTTAAAAATAGTTCCACCTTTGATAATAGGGAGCTCTTTCATTCGTTTGTTTCATTTTGATATATACCCTTCAATGTGTGTGTGTGTGTATGTGTGTTGTGAACTTAAAGCAAATTTCCTTATGACATCAGTTAATAAGAGCAGATTTATTATCCTCTTCCAATACTCTGATTATCCATTGCCAAATGAATGCAATTCCTTGTAAATACAATACAATAATATATATATATATATATATATATATATATATTCAGGTTGGAAACAAAAAAAATAAAACTCACCTTATTCAAAATGACTAATGTATGTAAAACAAATTTACAAAAATCCCTCCAAATCTGCATAAAATCCTGTAACAAACATAAATTACAGCAAGCTTAGAATAGATATTATTAATATAAAAAATTCATGCAAATTAAAAAAAATGTAAAAATTACTTAAAATAACAATTTAAAATAAATGAAAGAACTATTTATGCATAAATCTAACAAAATGTATAAGACTTAAATGCAAAATATAAAAATAACAAAAGCTGCAAAACCCTAAACAAAGAAATCAAAATATCTAAATAGAGGGAGATCTATGTTCATGAATTAGAAAACCTAGTGGAGACTCATATGCAAAAGAATGACACGTGTTAAAGAAATAGAAATTTTTCGCTGAGCTCACCCAGAATGCAGTAAGATATTTATGAGTTAATACGTCTTTGTTTTTAGTTTCATATCCACTTGGATAAACCTTTATTAATGAGTGACTTTGGTATTCAGTAGTAGTACAAAGTATTCTATTTTATAGAATTTTAGAAAGCAAAGATTAATGATAATGAGCATAAATACTTCCAGAAGAATTTATTTAGGAGTCTATAAACTTTAAATGAAAAAAATATTCATCCTTTATCCATATGACAAATGACCTGTGTTTTGCAATATATTTAAAAATTCTTGTGGTTCAGTAATAAAATACAAGCTAAAAAGAGGTAGGAGGAAATTTGAATAGTTGTTTTACAAAAGAAAACATTTAGAAGAACAATAAATTCATTTAAAACTCTCAGCACAGTGCCCTGGTGAAGCAGTAGTTAGTTCAATCACCTACAAAGGAGGAAGCCACATAGCCCCAGATTGGTGTCCCGGGCCCAGGGGGAAAACAACCAGTGTGAACAACTAAATAAATTTCCAAATAAGATGCTTCTTCCTCCTCTCTCTTCCTCTCTACCCACCTACTCATCTTCATTCCTACCCGCACCTTCCTCAAAAAAAAAAAAAAAAAAAAAAAAAAAAAAGTTTCAGCACCATTTGATTTATAGCTCTTGTTATACACTTACAAAAAAAGAGCAAACAGAAAGATTGGAATTGCAAACTGTTGATGAGAATATAGAGCTATTTAAGTTCTTATACTTTGATGGTAGGATTATAAAATTGTATGGTCACTTTAGAGAAATCTTTGACAGTTTCTTAGTTAAATATGAACAATTTCATGATCCATAACATTTAAAATATTTTCATTGTATGTAAATTATACATCAACTACATAAAATACATAGTGGGAAACAAAAGGAAAATATTTCTCCAAATCACCTGACCTAATATTGTTTCAAATTTATTCTCCTTACATTTATTTTTTAAGAATTGAATGTAAATGGGGTGCTGTTTATAAAAAGCATGCTATTAGTCTTGAGTAAGCATGAAGTAAATATTAATATTTATTATTGGAATATTTGGCTCAAAAACAGAAATTTTTTATGAAGAACCATTGAAATACACACAATTGAAGACTGATATTAGACATACTACTCAGAAAGCAGCAATAGCATCCTTATTGCACATGTATTGTATCAAGAATTTTGAGTCTCCCATTATGCAAAATTCATTTTAAAGTAATAGCAATGAATTACTTTAGAACTGCTTTTTAAGTAAATGGCTTTTACCAGACCTCCTCAGATGTTAAAGAAATAGTATTTTAGAAGCAATATTTATGTAGCCCATAGTCCTTATACACATAAATAATATCAGAAATACTATCGCTGATTGGTGAAGTAGTAGAAATAGTAGTAGCAGTACCAGATATTATGTCTAGCTTTTTCTACACAATGCAAAATATTTAAAGAAAGGAGATAATTCTAAATTTGTAAATGGTTTCCATTATATAAATGTCTTTTTTGTCTTTAAATATCTTAGACTTCTGAACTTTGAAAAAAATAATTATATTCACATCATTTTATTTTTTTCCATTAACATGTATTGTAGAATAGAAGATGACAACCTACAAGGAAAAATGTCTTGAAAAGATATGATCTCTGGCTATTTATCCAATAGATAATCACTGAGCACTTTGTGTTATAAATAAATAGTAAACTATGTACAGGAAATAGAGCATAGGTCTCTAAAATGTATATCCTTTAAAATATAATTTACATGTATTGTGATATTTAGTGATAAGAAATACGGAAATGAGAGCAAGTTAGGACATAGGCGAGATGTGCTAATTTTGAGGATAAGAAGTTGGTGAAAGCTCTCTGTGCAGAAAAGAAAGAAAATTTATTTCAAACAAGGAAATAATACTCACAACCACTCTTCATGCTGTGGGATAGATAAAGCATCCTTGAAATCAATGTACTTACAAGTTGATGGGTGAGACTAATTTGCTGTGAGGCTCTTTTCTTCGTCTGTATCTCTCAACAAGTAGCACAGACTTTAGAGCATGGCAAATATTTGTTGTCTGTTTGTTAAATGAAAGATCTAATACTAACCTTTGGTTCCTTGGGTCTTTTCATAGAGTAATGCGATTTAAATTGAGACATCAGTGAAGTTATTATCTCTACTGACAGAATCAAAGAAAAAGTTTTTCTCCATTATTGATTGTAGTGGAGTTCAGTGTCTGAATTTACTCTCAGTTCTGCCCCCATTTTAAAATAAAAATAAGCTTTATTGAGAGCAGTAGTCTCTTAACAGAGACAATTTAATGTCTCTTATTGACACAATGCTGGTGGATAATGTAGGTGCTAACTGCAGGCAGATTGAACTTCAGATGTAGGATTTGTATCTGCAAATCACTATTAGCTGAACAACTACAGATAAAGGTGATGGTGAAATTTGACAGAATAGGAAGGCAATCATAATGTTCACCTATTAATTCAAAATTGACATCATCCATTTTTCCTCTTCCTTGATCCTACATCATGAGACATTGACTTACTTCTGGAAGAAAAAGACAGTCAAATATACTAAGTAGATGATAAATTGATGTGTTATTGTTTTCTATAAATGTTTAATCCAAGGATCTTGAAAATACTTTAGGATATCTGAAACTTAATTTTTGAGTTTTAATCATGTCTCTCTTCTGTCCTACCATCATTCTGTTCTCTCAGGGACTTTATATCTGCCATGCTCTATTAACTATTCCCTATTCTCTAAGCACTCTGAAACATTTTTATTTGCAAATTTTGTTAGAAGCAATATAAATAGTCATGAATATGTGGCTAAAACCGACTTTGAATTCCTTACTCCCATCAAAGATTCATAATTATATATATAATTTCAATGTTAGAAACAACTGCTTAAGATTGAAGTTTGTTTTTTTTTTGAACTTTTATGCAAAAAAAGGTGTCTTTCATCAAGGAATTCAAATAATTTGGCTTTTTTCTCAATTAAACATTGCTGTTGCATACCTAAACTAACCTGACATTTCAGAGTATCTCCTACATTCTATGCTTTGCATTTTAATCAGTCTCTTTTAATCCCATAATAACATTTTGAGGAAGCTAAGATAATCCCTATTCAACATCTAAGCACTTTCAAAGTCAGATAATTCCAATGATTTGCTAAACAGAACATGATAAGTAACAGCAGAGAAGTTCAAACTTGGAACTATTGACTCCAATATTGGTTCATCTAGACTAGATTCTTTGTTTTTGACAAATTTTCAAAAATGCTGGCACTTTTGGCCAAAAAAATAGCATTTAAAAATTTTCCTTTTGCTATCTTACTTTTATATGTATATATGTATGTTTATATGAGTATATTGAATACTTGATTCTTTAAGCTTTCAATTGCTATTTAGTCTATACTTATTCATGTGTCAAATCACTTTGTCTTCTAATACAACTGTTTCTTTGAAATTACCATGGATGTCCTTTGATGTCCTTCTGTGTTCATTGGATATATAATTCTTTATTCATGTTTACATATTTTGAACTTTTGAAACATTCTCTGCTGTTCATTCATATGACAGACACCACATTTTATCTTGGTTACCTTTCTTAGTGACTCCTTTGAATCTTCAGAAAACTAATGGTCCTGCTTCCTCTACCAAATATTTATGTATCAGTATCTCTTTTCTAACTTATTCTCTTGGATAGACCTATCTAGTTCTAGAATTCTGAATACTTTTTATAAACTGACCATTTTCAATTTACATCGCTATCCAAACATTATTATTGTTTTCCAGACTAGAATATTCAATTGATTACTTGATATTGATACTTAAATATAAGAAATACGTTAAATTAAAAAAACCGTGTAGCAACCAGCATTGTGTTTTTATAAAAAGAAAACATATCACCAATTTATCTAACTTGTGGAAATTCCGAGTCTTCTTTGATTTTCTTCTCCACGTATCCAATTCAACAAGTCCTCTGAAATTTTATCTTCAGAATATATCCCAATCATTTCCATTTCATCTCAGTGCTATTTGCCTGAGCTGTGCTCAGTGCTAATGCCTATTACTCATTTCTTTTTCAAACACTCGTAATATTTGCCTCCAACACAATAATTGATAATAATTGGTCTTCCTATTTATTGGTATTATAATGACACTAAAATCACACTTGTAATATCACACACACAGAGATTAAATAGGGTGTTGATAATCTTGATCTTGTATCATACATTTTCTAAGGGATCATGCCTTTCCAGTTTTCTAAAATATACTAATTAAATGAATATAACAAACTATCATTGGTCTTCCTTTTTTCTGTTCATTTTCTATTACTGCTATAGCAAATAATCATAGACTCACAAGTTTAAAACAGCATCCATTTATTATCTCTCTGTTCTGTAATCAGATCTTCAAACATGGCTAAATTACTTCCTATTTAGAGTCACAAAAGTTGGAAATTAAGGTGTTGATCTAACTGGGGTTTTTTCTGAAGGCTCTGGGGAAAACTACATTTTGAGCTCATTGTTGATAGATGTCAGTTCTTTAGTGGTTGTAGGAATGAATTTCTTGTTTTTTTATGAGTTGTCAGCCAAAGACTATCCTCAGCTTCTGGAGATCCATGTGTATTACTTCTCACATGGTCCCTTTCATCATTAATCTGAGAAAAAATGGTTGAATTGCCTTTCTCTGATTTGTCCATTTGTGGCAAGCCAGAGATATCTGTTTTTAGAGGACTCATTTTAATAGATCAGTCTTACCTAGCTAATGTAAAAAAAATGTTAAGTAACTTCGATTACAAGAAGTCAATCTGTTTGTCCATATACCAAGATAATCATAGCAATGATTTCCATGGGGGTCAAAGCTATGGGCCATCTGGAATTTTAATGAACTCACTTTTACCCTTGTCTCTCTCCTACACTACTTGCTATTTACATAAGTCAACAGTATAATTTGTAAACCATAAAAATATAGACCATTCTTTAAACTTTAAAGACCATACTTTAAACTCCTTAGGTTCTTTTTCAATTTATTATCTCTGAACTACAAATTCATCCTTTGTTTTAAATTATTTTTCTTTAATTCCTAAAATCTTTATCAGAAAAAATTAGGCTTGTAGCTGGTATATCTTGTGTATTTTGGAAGATGACATCCTCTTTGAATTCTTGTTTGATAATCAATGAAACTGCATGCCATATGGTTATTTTGGGACATAAATGAGATTAGAAATAGTTACAGAGTTAAGAGTAAGTCTTGACTTACAATACTGTTTTGGTGCACCATCTCCCAATCATCCTTCCTTCTTCTCAATTTGACTTACTTATGTGGGACAAGTCTGACAATGGTGACTGTCTTCTCTTCGTTTTATTCAAATAGATATCTAGAAAAAAGATGTTTAAATAGTAAGTATGGTATGAAAATGCAGGCATTTATTTAATAAAACATACGATAAGCTTTTGCTTTCTGAATCACTATTTTAAGCTCTGTGAAATGCACCAGGAAAACAAATATGTTAGGCTGACTGTGCTTCTCAAAAGTATAGACTAGAATGATAATGAAAGGTATCAGAAATGTCACAATGTAGAATTGACATCTCTGATATAAACAGAACTAAGGCCTAGTTTCGGGCAATGGGTTTGTCTGTCTCCAAAAGGCATTTTCTCAGATTTGGCCATTTATTTAATTTTGATTTGTGGTGGGAGAGATTGTCTGAAATGAGATTTATTAGAGAGGTAATAGAATAAGCAAGGTGGTATGAATATACCCTACTGTTTTCCAGGAAGAAAATGTTATATGAGCTTGAAACACCATTGTAGATAGTCACTGGAAAGCGATGATTCTAATTCATTAAATATGTTTCTCATAATTGCTATTTGGTTAACGACTGCAGTTAAATAAGACACTATCATAAGACATGCTATGCTAGATACTCATTATTTAAAACATATGTTTTAAGACTAAGCAATTATAAAACAAGCTATTCACCTCTTAAACTTAAATAAATAGATCCATAATAACTCACTTGCACATAGTTAACAAACAATAATTACTCTAGTAAGCCTATATTATAAGGTCAAACTAATAAAAATAATTAACAAAAATTGCTGTGTTCAACTTCCCAGCTGTTATTTATATTTTCAGGTTTTCCTCATTGAATCTAACATAAAATAAACAGATGCACATGTGATTGCCACACTTGAGTACATGAACTAAACTTATTCCTAACAGTAGCTCTTAAAAGAGATGCTAAATAGAAACATGTGATCCAGAGGTTTGGTGTTTGTTTACTCCTCTTGGTCCCTTCTGTTCATCCTTCAACTCAAGTGGTAAAAATATTTGCAAGATTAGTCCTTGAACGTAATTATAAAAAAGGCAATATGAGATTAGTTCCACTTTGGTTTGTATTCCTCTGACAGGTAGAATTATTCCTAGTTACTCCCCCTTGTGGTTCTGAACTTTATCACCAAATGCTAGTTTAAGGTGTAGTTTTAAAAAGTGATATTCCTCCAGTAGTTTAATAATTTGAAGTCTTCAGAGTATGATTACAATAAACAACAAATTGCTTTTGAAATAATGTGTAGTATAATTAAAAGACAACAATCCTTCCCTATGAATTCAAGTTGCTATATACCTTTATGTCTGTTGTAATATTTTGGTTGAGTCCCAAATTAGAAATGATCATTATATTATGATTGCATCATTGATTGT
Source organism: Solenodon paradoxus (assembly GCA_004363575.1). Taxonomy (NCBI): domain Eukaryota; kingdom Metazoa; phylum Chordata; class Mammalia; order Eulipotyphla; family Solenodontidae; genus Solenodon; species Solenodon paradoxus. Next base: position 146,247 of record RJWH01000275.1, on the reverse strand, counting down.
TTATATTACCTACTAAAGGTGACATACAAGAACTATATCTTATTTATATATATATGTGATTCATTGTTGAAATTGACATTTAGAAACGATATAGCCATTTTGGGAAGACATTTTTTTTCTAGAAATAAAAATCACGTTTGACTTAGAAAGCTTTATCTTGAATTCTTTGGAACCTGAATATAAGATGGGGATCAAATCAATCTCATCTTTAAATGACTTGTATTGCTGTAATTATTGATAGGAATACACAAAGTGGAAACAAGCTTCTATATGATTATTCTATCAGACCTCAATAGTTGATTTGTTCATCTACCTCCAAATTCTTTCCATATTTATGCTCTAATCTAGCAATACACCAATTTCAGAAATTATCTTCTTAAGAAATCCTAGTCATTCCCATTACACAAAAATTGATTAAAATACTTCTCTTTATTTTCAAAGCTCTGTACCTAATATTTTCAGTAATCTTTAGTTGATTTCCCACATGACAGTTTACATCATTTGCGTACTTTTGAGATGAATAACAGTTCTCTTCCTTGATTATGCCCTCAAGCCTTCACTTATCTTATTTATTTCCTAATGTACATTTTCTAGTTTCTGCTTTCTGCATATTGAATGTTCACCCACACAGTGATAATCTGTTAAACTTATGTTCGTTAAATAATTTCTCTATATTAGTTCAATTATTTTTGTTATTATATTCAAAGTCAGATAATTCAACACTTAACACTCCTCAAGTTATCATGTGTTAGGGTGACTTTCTGAAGAAATAGGCTTTGTCTTACTTTTTGTGTATTGACGGGACTAAAACATAAGATCCCCAGTTTCTCAGAATTGGTCTCCTGTAAATGCCCAGCTCTGATGAGAAGAACCAAGGGCAGTGGAAGACAGCCCCCCAGGCAAAGCAAATGCCCCGGTTCTTCTAAACCTTTAAATTTTCCATTAATCAAAACAGCCATCTACTATCTACTGGTCTTACTCCAGCTTCCTTACCCAGAATGACATTTTGTCTCTATTTTCTAGAAGAATGTAGAAAAGGAGGTTATTCACTTTTACTTTCAGAATAAGAGTAAGGATGGGTCATTTCTCTTTGCCCCATGGAGACACGTTCTCTTCCTTGAGGCCTTTATGCCTCAGCTCGCAACATAAATGTGGCTCTGCCCCAACAACCTCCAAATCTGCTGCCAGGTAAATCCTCCATATGTATGCTGCTATTAAATCTGGGCTTTTCTCTTATCAATCATGTCTAACAGTAATTTGTTTGATAGTCCAGTCTATGAACCTCAGAAAAATGGGGGAATATTTCTGTTGACAACCCCCCACAGTATATCCTATCAACAATAGTCATCTAAATAAGAGATTAAATTGATCATCGTGTTATGACCAGGTTGAAAAAAACTCAAGAAAAAATTTTATCAGACAAATGTGATGTTTATTTTGAGAAAATTTTATGTATCTCTCATTTATTCTAGTTACTTATAAAACACTTCACAGTAATTCACAATTAGAAGGATTTATAATAAGTCCTTCAGCAAATCCATCACTACTAGTATTGGTAATTGACTAGAAAAAGGAAACGATTTTTCTATAGGATTGGTATTTGATAAAGATAAAATTTCTATTATTTGAGGAAAGAATAATATGTCGTTGAGTCACTACTTTCATTAAATTAGTAGAGAATACTTAAGGGAGTTTCATCAAAATAAATTTTTAATATTCTAAATTTCCCTGAATCTCGATTGTCTCGTACAAAATTTATAATGCTTTTCTTCATATAATCTTTCTTTTTTATGAACTCAACTAATTATACCTTTAGAGCATATACTTAGACTCACAAAAATACTTACACATTTAAAAATTAATAAGAAAGACCTAAATATTTTTATTTTATCATTTGACGTCAATCATTATCCCTATTCCTTTCTCTATATATTTATCTACTAAAATTTTCGGAGTATATTTTATAGATATCCAATTTATACACACACACACACACACACACACACACACACAAAATCTACCATCAGCATCTAATTATCATAATCATTGTAAGAATTAACATTTGCTGTGGGGTTACAATAATGCCATATTCCTCTTAGTCTTACACATAGATCTATCATATTTAATTTTCTCATCCTGTCTGTAAGGAAGATAATATCATTACATTTATTTTATAGATGAGAAACAAAACAAAAGGAGGAGAGTTCAGTATCTTGCCGAGGGACACATAGCTAGTAAGAGATACCTATAATAGTGTGTGGAAAATTGCCCTATCCCTCTGAGTTTCTCAAAGGGTTGAATAAAAAAATAAATTAACTTTGAACAGAATAGTAAAAGAATAAATTTAATGACATATACAATAGGAAAAAAAAGGGCATTTCACATAGTAAAGAGGAAATGACTTCACGCTTACTTTAAAAGTAAAGATGGGTTTCCTAGAGAAGAGATGTTTACAGCAAACTTATACCTGGATTCTGACTCCCGAACTAATTCTTCTTGGTAATAAGGGAGAAGTTATTACCTCTTCATCAGAGGAAGGACAGAGACTTAGGGAGTAGTAATTTATCTTTTTTTTCCCTTTGGGGAAGGGCAGGAAGTGTTAGTGACAAGCAGGGGCTTCTTCTTAGCCTCTGGGGTACCACTGATTTTAAAATATTATTATTATATTATTATTATATATTATTATTTAAAAATAATCTGCATGCCAGAACAAAGTCTCTACAGGAAAATAATTCTGAGAGTCTTGGGTAGATCTACTGCGAGTACCTTATATACATAAATTTAAACCACAAAAAGCAGTTATGAAAATAGTTACTTGATGAGTATTGTTATAAAATTATATCTGAATTTCCAGAGGCAGCATATTAAGAGACTAGATGTATTCTAGTCCATATCTCATGAACACACTGCATGTATTGATATGATGCAAAGAATGAGACTCAATATACTGAAAATTTATGATATTTATAATTATCACTGGGGCTGGGGAGCATATTGTCATGGTAAAATTGAGCTCTTTTCTCTTTTAAAGACAGCTGTCTATAAGAGATGATTTATTGGTTTTTCAGGAAAGATGGGGGCCTAATTTTATAAGATCATATTTCAAAAATATTTTTAGCTGAACGACTAAAATCTTTGACTCAGCTTGAGTCAAAAGGTCTTTTTTGTCAGAGGGTCATGTACTTCTGTCTATTCAGAGGGTCATGTACAAGAGACCAGTTCTGAGTTATTTGAAGAGCTCTATTTTAATTCCATCAAAGTCTTAATATTTGATTGTCTACACTATTGAGATATGTCTTAGATCCTGTGATACCTTCTGGTATCCAAATTGTCAGAGTTCTTTCTCCTCATATTTAATATTTTGTTTTAGTCTAATTCTATATTTTGGGGTTTTGACTAAATGGTTCTGATTAAAATATTCTTAAACGAAGGGCTGTATTTTATGTTTATCCAAGACTCAGGTATTCAGTGTTTAATAAAGTTATGTTAAAGTGAATTTTATCAAATTGTTTGGATTTGGGACTATGAGGCTCACTAAGTTTGAAAGAGCTAAGAAAAGAGAAGCACTTATAGATTTCCTTGATTTATAACTTCCTTATATTTCCAAAACAACTTTAACAGAAAAGGAAATTACAAGCTTATACAGAAAGACACTTGACTGTTTTTACTGGATTGTAATGCTATAGTTCAGCAGTTAAAAAAAGGAAACTTTCAATCTATTAGGGAAAAAAAATAGCTGTTTGAATTTGAACAGTTATACAGAAGAAAATTTGCCTTGGCCAGTCCACTCAAATTCTGTTGTTTTTTATTAGAAATGGCTTCTTTTGCTGGAAGTAAATTTTTTCTTCCAGTTACTGAGATTGGACTTGCAGTTACAGACCCTTGCTTGAGAAAATGGTCATACAGACACACTAGCATGGGATTGTTCACAGGAAGGAATCTGCACAGAATAACATGAGTACCAAATAGTGGAATTGTTTATATAAAAATCCACATGCTCTATTTTATGCTGCTAGTGGTTAAATGATTTTTCTCCATTTAAAAAATACATCCATTCTAAGCCCAGTATCTTTCTTTCTTTCCTTTTTTACAATGTCATTGTTAGGAAAAACAAAACAAAACAAATGTACAAAAAAATAAACAGACAAACAAAAAACAAAGAAAAAGAAGTGAACCCAGAATCTTGGCTCCTTTTCATACATATTCTGATAAGATATTCAGATAACTGGTTTGAATGGTAACCCACCCTTGGATCAGAAATGGCAATTCAGGAACTGATCATTTTGAATTATTCATGAAAAAGTCAACCTTGACATTCTGAACATTGTGTTTGAGAATAGAAGTGAACAAGAAACCTGCAATGGTCCTTATTAAGAAGCAATAGCTGCTATTCAGATGATTACTTGCACCCAGAAGGGGTAATCAAATCTAAAATGGAACCGCTTTACATTTGAAAGGGTTCTTTACAATGTCTTTGTGAAACATAACTGTTTTAGGTAGTATTTATTTTCCATCTCTTTCAATTTATTGGGTATTTTACAATGGATTTTCTGATCATATTACATTCTAGGCAGACCTTTGGGGTGCTGTCACAGATGTATTTTAGAAACTATGTACTGAATGAGAGACATGCAAATCAATTAACTCCTAATTGTTTTACATGGAGATCTGTGAATGTTTTTTTCTCTCATGTTTTTTATTCATAGGGTTTCAAATAAAAGGGAGAAATGAGAGAGGGGCTGTTACTTGAAGAAGAACAATATATTCTTTGCAAGAAATCTCTCAAAACTGCTGAGTTAGAGACATTTCAGCAAATTACTAAGGACATCTGGACTCAGCAGCATACACTTCTCAATAACATTGGATTGTGTGATATATAATCTTAATGACTGTGGCTTGAATTAAGTACAAACATAGTTTCTTACTCACAAATCTCAAGATCCCTCAGTAATTTACTCAAATAACTCTTTCAGTGTAAGGTAACTTTTGGTTAGATGCCAGGTTGTATCAAATAAGCTACTCCAGGGGCCAAAGTGTTAAATTTGCTATGTAAAATGATTCAGAGATTATGGTCAAATTTAGGTACTCAACCAAATCTTTTACATTGCTGTTGTACAAAAACCTAAAAGATTAATTCCTTGAGACAACTTTTGTTCCTGTTTAATGCAGCTTGAGTAGCTGCTAAAATTAAGCATAAAAATGTATGCTTTGAGATTTAATGGTTTCACACTAACATGCAAAGGAGGCCTTACACAAAATGGTACACATGGACATTATCAAAGATACATGATTGTGAGGAACAGTCAGAAGATGGAGACCTGGTGGGAATGAGATTCAGGTTCTCCCCAGAGTAACTAGTTCACCTATTTTACAGAAATAAATACTGAGGGAAAAGGTGCAGAAGTTGTAGAGATGCAAGAGTTTTCCTGATGATAAAAGGTAGCAAAAGCCTCTGAGTTTGGAGCAAAACCACAGATTTGGCCTCTGGGTTCTGGCCTCGGCAGAGTGGAGTCACAGGAAGACACCGGCTGTTCATGAGAGTAACTCCAAAAAAAGCAAATATGCAGCCCAGCAGGACCAGGATGGGGAGGCAGAGGAGACTGACTTGGAGTAGGGAGGAAGGAGAACCAGCACCCAGTGTCTAAGCTGGAGCCCGTACAGTTAAATTGCATTGAGCATTGCCATAACTGGAAGGTGGGTAGGGAAATTCCCCACTCTCACCCCACACCCACCACCATTTTGTACTTAGTGTCTTAGTATCTGCCCACCAGATATTCTACCCAATCAATATCCTGCTCACCAGATATTATGCCCCCAAGACTAAAGAAAGAAGGTAGTCACTCTAAAGGGACTAAGCCTCAATGCTACCCAATAGTACCACCCTGTGCATAGATGAGGAATTTCAGCCGGATTGCCAATTGTGGGTCAACAATAAAGTGATCATCCCACACAATGACATCGCTTCAGGGAAACTGAACTCACAGATATATAAACAGAATGCCAGACCAAAGACACAGAGAAATATACTTGAAATGATGACTCCAATCAAAATCACAATGGAAAATTTGAATAAAGCAGACATATGCAAACTTCCTGAGGATGATTTAGGATAACAGTGATTAACATACTCTTGGGAATCAACAAAACAACAGAAGAAGTAAAAGAAAACAATATACAAAGTGAGAGAAGAAATGAAGCAAGATTTGAGAGAAATTAAAAATATGATAGCCGAAATAAAGAACTCACTAACTGGACACAATAATAGGATAGATGAAACCTCCAATAGAATCAGCAAGCTAGACTATAGGTCAAAGGATTCATTCAAGCAAACCAGCAAAGAGAAAAAAAATGATGACAACATTTGAGACCTATGGGATAACATCAAAAGGAGCAACATTTGTATAATAGGGATCCCAAAAGGAGAAGAAAGAGAAAGGGGGACAGAAATTGTAGTTGAGGAAATAATAGCCAAGAATTCCCCAAACCCGAAGAATTAAGCAAGTCTCCAGACTCAAGAAGTTCAAAGTGCTCCTAATAAAAGAAACCTAAACAGAGCTACACCTACACACATTATCATCAATTTGTCAAAAACACAAGATAAAGAATGAAGTTAAAAATCATTTTGAGAAAAACGGGTCATATACAAAGGAGTCCCCATAACATTGTTAGTTGTTTTCTCAATTGAAATGCTACAGGCCAGAAGGGAAGGGATTGGCATGAATGAAAAGGATTTTTAACCTAGGATACTATATACCCTGTGAAATTTTCATTCAGAACTGAAAGAATATTGAAAAGCTTTCATGATAAGACTATGTTAATGTTATTCATCACTACAAAACCAACTTTGCTAAAAATATTAAAAGATGCTCTGTAAAGTGTAAAGAAACCCCACTTAAATGCAGTAAGGAAACACATATGAAAAGTGGGAAGAAGAGAATAAAAATGTGAAATTTTAGAATGAGTACAAGACTCATCTGCTTTCAAATAAAAATAGGAAATAAAAATAGAATTTTTAATGTTAGCTTCAGGGTAACCTCAAATACACCTACAAGGAAAAAATAAGGAAGAAAACAAAAAGGAAACTAATCAAAACATAACTGCAAGCAACCAACCTAAAATGAGAAAGAAAAGAACAAAGGCATTCTCTGGGACAACATAGAGAAGACAAATTGCAAAATGATAATAAATAGAAGCATATCAATAATTACCCTAAATGTTAGCAGATTGAACTCACCAGAAAAATGACAAAGTGGCTGAATGGATTAAAAAGCATAACCCAAATTCCTGTTGCATTCAGGAAACTCTCTTTCAAAAGATAAAGTTTCAAAATTAATGGTTGAAAGTAAATCCTCCAGTTGAATGACAACCACAAAAAGCAGAACAGCTATACTTATATAGGATAAAACAGATTTCCATTGAAAGAGCAGAGATGAACATTATTTATAGATTAAAGTGTCGATTCAGCAAGAAGACATAATGTTTATTAACTTATATGCATGAGCCAAATGAAGGATCATCAAAATATATTAAGCAAGTATTATCAGATCTGATGAGAGAAATTGCCAGCAACACAATAGTAGTGAGAGACTTCAACATCCCACTTACAACAACGGACAGATAAACCAGGCAGAAAGTTAACCAGGAAACAGCTGCTTTAATTGACCATCTGGAAAAGGTCTAAAAGAAATACACTGAACATTTCATCCAAGAACCACAGATACCACTTACTTCTCAAGTGTATATGGAACATTATCAAGGATAGATCGGATGTTGGGGCTCAAACATGTCTCAACACATTTCCAAAGACTGAAATCATACCTAGCATCTTCTCTGACCACAATGACTTAAAACTAGAAATCAACCACTAAAAGAAAGATGGATGACCCCAAATTAATTGCTTCTGAATGAATATGCTTCTGAATGATTCAGGTAAAAAGTGAAATCAAAGAGGAACTTGAAAATACTTAGAGACAAATCAGAATGAAGACATAAACTACTAGGATCTATGGGATGCTGCAGAAACAGTGGTAAGAAGGGAGTTCATTACAATCCAGACCCACCTCAAGAAACAAGAAAAATCATAAGCAATCTAACTCTACATTTAAAATAATTAGAAAAAGAGGAAAAATTAATGTCAAAAATCATCAGAAGAAAGGAGATAATCAAAATTTGAGCAAAAATAAATGACATATAAAGCAAAAAGACCATCCAGAAGATCAATGAAACAAAAGGTGGTTCTTTGAAAAATTAAACAAAATTGGCAAACCACTGGCTAGATTCACAGAGAAAAAAGAAAAGAGAAAAAACTCATAGCTAGAATCAGAAATTTAAGGGGAGAATAACAACAGATGCCACATAAACACAAAACATCATAAGGGACTATTAAGAAAAGCTCTTTGCCAACAAAGAGGACAATGAGGGCATGGACAGAAGAACTGGAAAATCCAAACAGAACAATCACAAACAAATAAATTGAAGAGGTAATCAATAATATCCTTAAAAGTAAAGGTTCAGAATTTTATGGCTTTTCTAATGAGTTTTACTAATCCCTCAGAGAAAAAAATAGTACCTATTCTTCTCAAACTCTTCCAAAATATTTTGAAGAGGGAACACTCCCAAATACTTTTCATGAGATTAACATCACATTGTCACTAAAAGCTGATAGAGATATCACCAAAAAGAAAATTGCAGATCAATATCTCGAATGAACATAGATGCAAACATTCTCAACAAAATATTGGCAAACCAAATCCAACAATGTATCAAAAAGATCATCCATTATGATCAAGTAAGATTCATCCCAGGGATGAAAGGATGGTTCAACATATTTAATTCTATTAATATCATAAACCGTATCAATAAGAACGAAGAGAAAAATGACATAATCATATCAATAGATACAGAGAAAGCTTTTGACAAGATCCAACACCTGTTTATGATAAAAACAATCCTCCATAAAATGGGAATAGAAGGTTCATATCTCAACATAATAAAGGCCATACACTAAGAACCCACAGTCAACATCATAGTCAATGGTGAAATATTGAAAACATTTCCTTTAAGGTCAGGAACAAGGCTAGGCCCACTCTTACCACTGCTACTTAACATCCACTGGTAGTCCTTTCTAGAGCAATTAGGTAAGGAAAGTAAATGAAATGAATCCAAGTTGGAAAGGAGGAAATAAAACTATCATTATTTGCACATCATATGATTATAAATACCATAAAATCCTGCCAAAAAAAACTTCTAGAACTCAACAATGAATACAGTAAAGCAGCAGGGTACAAAAGTCCCCAAAATCCATTGCCTTTTTATACACAAATAACACACTAGAAGAAAATGAAAATCATACCATTTAAAAAAGATGTTAAAAGAATCAAATATCTTCATTCAAAAAATGGGAAGAGGATTTGGAGAGACATTTTTTTCTAAAGAGGACATGCAGATGGCTAACAGCCCACTAACTGGCTATCAGGGAAATGCAAATCAAAAGAACAATGAGATATCACCTTACATAGAGAGACTGGCTATTATCCAAAATTCTGGAAACAATAAATCTTGGCAAGGATGTGGAGAAAAGGGGAAAATTTTGCACTGCTGGTGGAAGTGCAAATTGGTGCAATCCCTTTGGAAAACAGTATGGTGTTTCCTCAAAAAATTTGAAGATGGAAATTCCATATGCTACTGTCATCCCACTTCCATTGTTTACCCAAAAGATACAAAAACACTATTTTCAGAGACCTATATATCCCCATGTTTATTGCAGCCCTATTCATAATAGCTAAGAACTGGAAACTACCTAAATGACCAATGTCAGATGAATGGATAAAGAAAATGCGGTGTATATATACAATGGAATACTACACAGCCTTTAGTAGAGATGAAATCCTATCATTTGAATCAATGTGAATGGAACTAGGGGGGATTATACTAAGTGAAATAAGCCAAAAGAAGAAAGATAGATACCAGATGATCCAACTCATAGGTGGAATGTGAATACAAAAAATCAACAAACAAAGGAAGAGATATAACAAAAACAACCCTTGGACAGTAGCAATAGAATTGAGGTTACCAACAGGGAATAGGATGGGAGTAGGAGAGTGGGGAAAGTGGTAGCAGAGCCCACTGGAAAATGAGAAGATACTTGGTATTTTGGTGGAGGGCAGGGTGTATTGATATGTATCTTAGAAATAGGGACACTGCACATATGGGGAACCTACATGTGAGTTTCTTTTAATGTGTAAAATCAAAGTTACTGCAATAAAGATACATGATTGCTTTAATACTGATGAAGAAAAAACTCTCTTAAAATTATGATAATTAATAGTTCATTAATTACGCATGATGATCCAAATCCAGTTGCTGTCCGATCGTTTTGTATAGACCACTGACAATTATCGTTTTGAGTGATCTTTTTATAAGCATGTCCTGTGATGAGTAGGTGGGTGTAGTTTGTACCTACTTGTTACAAAAGAGGTTTGTGTTCTAGTCCTTGAACGAGGCAAACAAAGGAATCCTATAAAATGGGAGGACTTGAAAGGAGTCTCTTCACCTAGAGTGAAGATGGGGTGAGGGCACCTGTTCATTTAAATTAGTACGTTCTTACCGTTTTTTTTTTGAAACAGACAAGATCCAGAACCAAAGAGTCCTGCTGGCTTATTAAAATTTTATCTGCCCTTTGCACAGTACAATGTCTGGCCATTTCTTGGTAAAAGCAGGAGAGTTAGCAAAACAGCAAAAGAGATTTTATCTTGATAACCAGGTCACCATCTATTGATTTCTTTCCCCAGACAGAGACTCCAGTACAGCAAAATGAGAGACAACGATTGGTTGAAGAATGCTTCAAAGCATCAAAACCACTATATGAGCAGCTTTGAATTTTTCTTAGACTAATTTCCCTCATAACACATTGGTCCTCTTCTCATCATATTCCTCTTGCATGCAATGAATTTGATGTCTCAGAAATGGTTTTGCCTTGGAAAATTTCTATCACCAGTGACAAAAGAACCCACAGAATGGAGTCCACTGCCTGGTGTCCACTCCCTGGTTTCTTGGTCTGTTACATTTTCAGAATATTTGTTTTGACTTTTGTCTTGTGCAAGTTTCTCCTGAAAGAGTTGTCCCAGGAATGTTTGTTGTTGTTACTGCTGTTTGTTCTGTTTTGATTTTTGTCTACAATGCCTATCTCTGTCTTGACCCATTATAGCACGGATTAACTCAGTGTTCATATCAACTATGATTTTTATTAAGTATCATAGTGAGCTCAAATTTTTGATTCCTGATGTAGACTTAGAAAATTTTTAAGAGATCATCATGACTTAGGAGACATGTCTGATATTCTATCAAAAGCAATATTTTTTGTTTCATTGATATCTCTATATATCTACATATGTATGTAGATGGTGTCATATATGCATATATATTATGCATGTATATATATAAAATATATTGGCTGTGAAAACACTTTAAAGGGAAGCTATCAATCACATATTTATTCTTTAGTTCAAACAAATGACAGATATTTCACTAAAAACAAACATTGATAGTGGAAAATCATGAGGTCATCTTAATGAGAGAGGAAAAGGAAAATTTAATGACAGAGAACAAGATCAAGGAAAAGATAAGAGAATATTAGGAAAGTTCTAAACTAGAATTATTCTCTTGTAAAAGACACAAATGTGCTTGCCGGTCTTTTCTTTCTATTTAATTAAAAATTATAGGTGCATATAAGAAAAACAAATGATAAAGCACACCTCATTGAGAAAGAGAAGCATGATATAGGGGCAGAAAGAAAATTTCTTCCTACACTTTTGGATTCTTTCCAGTTGGTAGGACAATCATTAACATCAGAGAGATTAGTAGGAAAGAAAGAATACAATTCATTGCATATTTATAGAGAATTTATATGAATGTGAATTCTAATGTAAATGGGACAAAACAAGGATATTTATCATAAGCTAAGAAGTGGGCTAGGGAACTGGACTTCAAAGAGTGGGGAGAACTCTTATGAAAAGAGGACCAGATGTTCAGCAATTAGATGATCGTTTTGCCATATAAATAGGTTTATACCATTGAAATGTTACTTTGGGAGATAAACCTAATCTGGGTAATACCCCCAATTTTCATTCTTCTAGGCAGTTAAGAAAGTGGTAAAAAGTTTCTCTTGAACCTGCAAGGCCAATAGTAACCTATTCTCTAAATAGAAATAAGCCAAAGTGGCACAACTTGGGAAGGCCTATCTGACAATCTGGGTAGTCCTATCCCTTCATAATTATATGGTTCTCTCCTAAAGAGGAAATGCAGATTTTTATTTTTTCTCGTAGCCTAGCCTGAAGAAACAAAGTCATGTGCTGGTCTCCGTCTTTCACTTTATTCATATTCTAGTTACACTATTCCTTATTTTGTCCTTCAAATATTCTAGAATCTTTCTCACATAGAGGCCTTTACAATTGCTAACTCTCTATTTAAGGAACTGTGTCCCCATCATTCAAGTATTAATATCAGCATAATTAGCATTTAAATAACAAATCAATGTCATCTTCTGAGAGAATTTTTCTAATATTTTAATTAAAGATAAACCCAATTCCCTATTTTCAATGGAGTTACATTATTGAAAATTATACCACTATCTTAAAAATACTTGTTTTTAGAGTTCATTTGAGCAAAACTTGACTTAAAAGAGGTACTACCATGGAGGAAGACTTTAACCAACAGGAAATATGGGAAAGACTGCATAGAGAAAAAACAGAAACAAAGCAGTGATTTCATTGACTACAGTTTAAGCTGTTGTCTTAACAACAATTTGGAAAAGGCATAGTTGGCTGTGATTTCAGTTACACAAGGTTTTGATTTCTTAACCTTGAAGCATTTCAGTTTTAGGTTGTAGTTATTTATATAACCTGCTAAGCCATCAAAGTCACTTCAGTCTAATGGTCTCCTTATTTCATTAAGGCATCAGCATGAACTTTGTCTTAACCATTTATGTCCTTCTGGCATTTGAACTCTTGCCAGATAACTATCAGAAACTTGATATTTGATAATGAACAAATTACTGTATCCCATGACTCTATAGTAGATGTTGGACAAATTCAGGAAGTTTTTGCACTTAGGTGTATTTACCTTGATCTATTTATTCAATCATTATTCACTCTCAAGCTCTTTACCTAGATCTAACTTAGTGCCATACAATTAAAGATTATATTCTCTATGTCATGAAGAGCCACATAAAGATTTAAATAAAAACATGAAAATAAATAGTTGCATATAGAAATATATAATGTATATATGTATATATGTATTTTTTCTTAATTGGTAATCCTGAAAACTGAAAAACAATAAAACTGAAAATGTAAAGTCCCACTGCTGTGGTAGTTCCAGAAATTTATTATGAATAATTAAATTCAGAGGAGTAGAGAGTTCTCAGATATATTTTAGAGGTAAAGCTAATAAGAATTGTTAACTGACTGAATACGTTGATGAAGGAGACTTTATAGATTGCTCCGAGAATTTAGATGACTAATTGAAAGGTGTTTAAATGATTAAATGGATGTGGATGGTTGATAAAGGAGAATGTATGTACAAATTTAGTGTTTGAAAAATAGAATTGAGATCCTATGGAGCATCCATGTAGAAATGATCATTAGACAACTGGGTACAATAATTTGAAGTTTAAGAGAAATGCCTTATGAGAAAATACATATTTGGGAATAATTGTTTGAAGTCATGAAAGCATAAGGAATGAAGAAGGATTCTCAAAGGAATCAGAGAAGGAAAATCAAAAGAGATACCAGGAAAACTATGTGAGTATAGTTTCAAGAATGAAGACTTAATCAACAGTATCTAATGTAGTAAAAAGAAAATGTGATGAAAAGTAAAAAAATATAGAATGAATCTATGTTCAGTTGATAAATAATTGAATCAATAATTCACTATGGAATATACTAATGTGAGACAATTTATAAAATAGTTTTCCTAGAGTCTTAGAAAAATGTTTTTTTTTTTTAATTTTTCATGTCAGGTATGATAACTTAGGATGGGTGTTTTATAGTTATTCTCAGGTAGAATCTGTGTAATATATGAACATTTTCTCCCTTGAAAATAAAGATCAGACTAAGATTGTGAATATAGAAATTCCCGAATAACAACACAATGGCCACCCAATACCAATGCTCTTTGTACACAATGTACACAGTGACATTTTACATAAAGATTTTATTTATTTGGTCAGCTTTACAAGGTAGGTCTTCAGCATCCCCAGTATTGAAATGACTCATTATACTATTATTTAGCACTAGTCTCAAACATCATATAGGTCGACTATCCTTCCACTGCATTGTCTACTAAAAGCAAACAATATTTTCCTATAAAGCTCATCCCAACATTTTTTAAAAGTTGAGTCAGAATTGTTTTGAAATTAAACAAATTAAAATCAATACATTCAAGGAAGAAGAAAATAATCATGAACTGACAAAATAGAAAATAAAAATTGAGAAATTAACAAATGATAGCAGTAACTGAATATGCAAAAAGCATACAACATTAATTTATTTTTCCTTCAAATTCTTGTTTCTTCTTTGTTTTCTATAACTATTGTTGCTTTCTTTTTCTTGCTTCACCATAGCCCCAAATATCTACTATCAGCTCACCATCATTATGTAGTCAGTCACCAATTGCCACTATCACTAATGATTCTGATACAGTGACTTCTCCCAGTTTCCATACATATCGTTTTAGTGGATTCTGGTCGCTCCTGTACCTGGATTATTATAGTGATTTCCTGCTATCTATTCCACTTGATCTAAGCAGTTTTAAAATGAATATGCAATTCACACTGCTCTCAGAATAATCTTTTAAAAATGAAAATCCTGATCCCCTCTACCTTGCTTAGAATCTTGCATTGATACCCCATAGTATTCATTCTAGACTTTAAATTCCTTAGTTGCATACATAGTAACCTTTCTAATCTGGAACCTGCATGTTTTTGACCACATATTCTTCTAGTCTTTACATAAACCCTCCCTCTTTAAACTTGGGACACTGATTTTAGACCTCTTCACTTCTGATACACATTTTTTAAATTATATATTTTCTTCTAACCATCATGCAGCTACAACCCACAAAACAGGGTGTGTTGCATTTTATCTTCTAGTTAAAAGTAGTTTCTAATTTTTTAGTGATGTCTATCTATAGATTATCTACAACTGTTTTATATAATTCTTAAATACTTATATTTTTCTAGATATTAAGTTATTTTGGATTCTTAATTTTATTGATATCCGAGAATATCCAATATGGGATTTCAATTCCTTGAAATTTGTTGTAGGTATTTTTAGGAACTGCACAGAATTTATGTTGGTAATGTGCCATTTGAATTTGCAAAGAAAGATTTAGCTACAATTGTAGCATCAATTATTCTATAAATATAAATATTCTATAAATCAATTATGTCATGGTAATTGTATAATGTTTAGATCATCTGTGCATTCATTGATTATTTGTATGTCTCCATAATCTACTAAGCAAAAAAAGGTTAACGATGTTTGTGGAACTGTTTTTTTTTTTATTTCTGCAAACCTCTGTTTCATGATTATAAGTCTTATTTGGTGCATGTGGATTTCTGAATTCATTGTATTCCTGATGCATTGATTTTTTTATCAGCATTAAATATCCATCTTATATCTGATAGTTATTTTTCACTGCTATCAATATAATCATATTAGTTTTCTAAGATATATTGTTTACATTATAAATATTTTTTCCAATTACAGTCAAAATGGTTATACATAAAATGCCTCTTTCATACAGTGTTTTAATCAGTCTGATATATTTTCCTTTTAATTTGAATGCTAGCATATCTAAATAAATTTCTATATTACTATAATTACTACTATAGTTGGATTTTGTTCTAACATATTATTATCAATAATATTATTAAGTTTGTTCCCTGTTTTTGTTCATCCATTTTTCATTATTTGCCTTCATTTGCATTATTATTTTAGTATTAAATTTTAAGTTATGTATTGCATTGGTAGACTTTATAATTTTATAATGACTAGTCTAGAGGGAAATACATTCTAAACTTTTCCATCTTAAAGTTAATGCTTTATCAGTTAATGTAAAATGAAGAAAACTTGTTACTATCATATCCTTAATGTCTATGCTATGTCATATTATTACATACACATATACTAATACATTATAAAATTAGAATTTAATGTTATAATTTTTGTTAGTGATTAAAATTGAGAAATAAAATGGTATTTTGTACTTACTCCAGTATTATCACTTTTGATGTTCTCTTCTTTTATTCCTGTATAAATTTCCCTACCATGTCATATGTCTTCAGTTTGAGGAATATCGTCTAACATTCTTCTTAACTGGAGTTTGCTGATGATGCATTCACTTATTTTCCTTTTCTCTAAATATACCAGATCATCATACTTGAAAGATATTTGTGGTTTTGTCTGGCTTAAGTCAAAGATTTTAGAAGAATGTATACATACAATTTGGATTTCTCCTTCTTGGCCCTGAACCCGCCACCCAACAATTTCTAATTACTGTAGTTGCTCTGACAATGACTCTCTTACTTTAGGGCCAGAAAGACTATGAGTTTAGCTTCTTTATTTCAGTTATACCAATATCTCTTAGAAGCAACTTATTCTATTATTCTTTTCTTTCCCCAAGGTTTAAATATACATCAGAAAATGTTCCTGCTTTTCATTTACATTTGAACCCCTAGGAGGTTTCTTTGTTATTTTTGAGTTCACAGATGCATTTGAATAAAATGAAAGCAGAGCCTAAATATCCAGTTTGTACTGTGTATTACAATTGGGGAACACATACAGTAAGGCTCTGTTTGGGTTTATAGACATAAATTCTATTAGAATCATTGGCTGATTTTAAATCAGGTGTGAAAATTTTCAGATGCTATGACATCAATATGACTCTACATTCATTTATGAAATTAGCTTCTCATTTCTGAGTTTTTAATCAAAATACAGCAATTAAAATGCATTAAAAGTAGTGAGAACTTTTTCCTGAGGTGTCATATAATTGTATAATTATCTTTCACATGTTTGGATATATCTATGCAAAAAATAAAATGGCTCATGTTAGTCCTTTGTAACTTTATAGAGCGCCCCATCAGGTATTTCTTTTTTGTTTACTTTGCATAAAATCAGACCTTTATTTTACTTTCCATAAAAATTGTGGAATAAGATCTATCTTGTGAAAAAATCATGCCATGAGACATGACCTCAGTATGATAATCTGGGACTTGCTGGGAGGGGGCGAGTGACAATGTCTTGAGCATATTGATCCTGTTGAACCTCTGATAACACCTTTTTTTAATTCTAAGTTTATTGACTATATTGTCACTATTTTTATATATCTACCATCTTCTTACATGACTTGTATATGCTTCTTGTTAGGTACATTTTGAAAGAGCTGTAAAATAATTTTTGTTATTGTGGGTATTGGATTGGGAAAGGTATGGTATTCATATTCTGAATTTGATTACAGGCATTGGAATTTGGTAACTCTGGTAGGTGAGTCAATCTTCTCAATTTTAAGTGACTTATTCTATAAATGCTAATAATGTTGGCTTGCTCACCAAGTAGACTGAATAATTTAAGATACCGTAGATGAAACTGTTCTTGAAAAAATACATTGCTAACAACTGCTAGTCGTGGTGTCTCTGTATAACAGTACGCATGTTATAAACACAGTCAAGAGAAAGCTCAATGAAACAAAAATGTTGCAGTCAAAGCTTGAATGAATTTGTATGTCTATATTTAACTTCCACTATGTGTAAAATTCATGTCTTTAAACTAAGTGTTCTTTAATTGAGGATCCAAGGAATTCTACATATCTTTGCAATGTAACCTTTGTGATTTTTTGTTTGATTTGGTTTTACCCTCTAAAGTCCAGTTCTCTGTTTCTGCTTCTTCATGGGAATAGAAGAAGAAATAGTATAGTATTGCACATATTTATTTTAGTATAACTATTCTCTTGTTGTCATTTAAATATTAATACAAATGGTTTTAAGAAGGCATAAAATCAATCGATTATCTAGTGAACATACTAGTAATCTCTTCAGTACATACCGTTCTTACACTTAGAAAGTAAAGCAGAATGCATGAATGACAAGTATCTTAACAAAGAAGGCTTATGTGTGGAGACAAAATTCACATTTTAGTTGTCAGGCAATTTCTCTTTATTCTTGAGTTCCCCTTTAACTTTCTTTCTCCCTTTGTATTTCTATATGTATGTTTAATGCTATGCTCTTTGTAGAAATTCTTAGGAAATATATATATGGGATTTCCAGTTTTAAAATAATAAGTTCAATTATACTGCTCCTATAGACATAAACAATTTAAAAAATTGGAGTTTAGAATTTAATTATTGAAGAATAAAACAACAAAAAAACCCTTATGATGCCAATTCCCTTCCTGTCTCACTTAATATTTAGCTGAATACCTTCATGTAAATACATCGAGCATGCCATTTGTGCCAACTACCTTATTAAATGCAGCAATAGATTTAGTAAATATGTAGAATTAAAGTGGCTTCTGTTCTGAGGGTTTTACTGTTACTGATTCATAAGCTTGCCTCCTTTCCCTCACTAGGTCTTGAGGTAGAAAATTTATATTTTTATAGACTCCCCAACAGAAGTAAGATATGAAACTCAGTCACAGGCTACACTCTAAGGTATCCCACCGTCTTCTGTCTGTTCTTTGCAAATTGTTTGAATCTCTTTCTGCTGAGATTATTTCCATGTTTTATGCTGAAGTAAAGTTCTTCCAATTTCAGTGTGGCATTTACATCATCTAATAGACATCTCATTGCTAAAGTAAATTTATACATAATATATCTCAGCTTTAGGGTTCTTGGATTTTAATTAGAAGATGAAATATAAATCAGAACTTCAAGCCACAGTGTTTAATAGAACTGTCTCTTGATTCCTATTAGACTAACAGTGCCAATAACAATATTTAAACATAAATATGCCAAATTCCTGGGAAATAGTCGGGAAATACTTTACAGAAGTGTTCGTATCTATTTTGTATTGGGTAAAAGAATTTTTTGGTTGCAAAATGATCATTAAATTTTGTCTCCTGAAAATAAATTCAAAAATCTAAAAAGAAAAGCAAGACCTTTTGCCTGTTTTGCTTCCTCCTGCAGTTCTTTCATGTTTAATTTGTGGTTCAGTAAGCAGAGCGAAAACATGGCTTGTGGTATATGTGATTTTATCCACTGTATACTTAGAGACTTGAGAATTTTGTTTGGTTATGCCAACACATTTGACCACTCACAATTACATGAAAACGTGCTTATCAGTAGAAGGCTCTATATTTAATGGTATATTTTAGGAAACCCAAAGAAAATGTGAAACACTTGCTATTAGAATAGCCTGTTAACATTTTTAGTGATGTTCTTTGACAGCTTGTCATTCACCAAAAGCAGTAATGTACAAAGGACCACAATATAGTTAGAATTAGCCACAGAAAAAATAAAGCATCTAGTCAGGTAGCAAAGCTTAAGGTCAATCATTTATCTCATACAAACTCTTGGTCTGTTGTGGTAAAGAAAGGAATGCCACTGACAAAAAGCATATTTAGTGTTCATATGTCCATGAGACTAGACAAGAACTAATCCTTGAAACATTTTATTTCAAGAAGTATATTCCATTTTTTTGTCAGGAAATTTCCTGAAAAGCATATTAGATAAGATTCAATGTACTGTTAATGTAAGCTAACTTCGAGGAGAAGAGTAGAAGAATGGAGAGATGCAAAGGACCTACTGCATGTTTGTATATTTTTGAAATATTAACACCGAAAATAATCTTCATCTAAGTGTTTCCTAAGGACAGAATACAGATATTAATTTTAACTAATCAGAAAAAAGGAATTGAAATTAATTCTTTAATCAACACTTTTTTTCTCTTTAAGTTTCCTCCTACACTCTAGACATTGTAATTGTCACCAAAGATACTTGCAATGACATGAGCACTTTTTGTAGAAATAGTGGTGAAGCGTCCTAGGTCTAACAACAGTGAACAGAAGGTTCAATTTATTGGTCTAAAGGGGGAGAGGAGATAACATTATGATAACCTCAGGTGAGTAACTGTAGGAAAATACCACCTGATAGGTATTGTGTGTTTGGCATAGGCATTGTCAACTTGCAGTGATTTTGGAGAAGACCACTAGGGTAACAAAATCTGGACAGTTCTTCTATTCACTGAATTCTTCTTGGTGTCCACTCAACTATTTTGAGATAAGAGGGTAGATATCTCTGTTATAAGAGTTGGTCAACATCTTGTTGAAGCAGTGTTTGAAAAAAAAAAAGTGGAACTTACTGAAGGGGTAAGATAGAGAATATCAAGCATAGCAGACCTCTTTTTACCAGTGTGATGGTGGTGTTTGGAGCACCATATCTCACCAACATTTCATAGAATGTTGATTATACATTTTTTAATCATTTAGCTTGAAAACTATTTAAGACATAAGTAAAATTAAATAAAATGTAGTTTAAAAAACATGCCATACTGCTGACCCACTCAGATTTTTAAATGTACTAATGTGCATTGCACTCCTTCAGAGGGGGTAGAGAACACAAAAGTCTTTTTTTTGCTGTTAGACTGAAGAGAGACTGAGGAAATTCCTATGTTGTATTAAACATTCAACCAACTCATCTAAATATGTCACTACAATAAATCTTTAAATTTTTTTGACTGATCCAAAGAGCTGACTGACTTGAAAGATTCATCTGCCTGACCTAAAATATTTAAGGAAGTCAACTGTTGGTCTTAGCTTTCCTTTTTCATGGAAGAGGATATCTATTTTCTAAGTGAAGATCGTGATTGAAATATTAAATCTTTATCAAAAGCTACGTATATGTCCATCATTTTCCAATTTTATTTGAAAAAAATACATGCAAACATTTCAAAATGATAAAGTTAATTTTATCATTTATTTAGTTCTGGATTACTGCTAGGTATTTTTATTTTTCTGCTCCTAATTTTATGCCTTTAATAGAAAAACAACCTCTATGTCTACGTCATAGTTAATTTCCTGGATAATATTTTCAAATCTCTTAGGTATTTAGCAATGATTAGTTCTTCATATTCTCAAGTGTATGTTATGTCATGTCTATTTTATTTTTCAATATTCATGTTGAGGCCATTTCAAGTATTTCTGATGTTCTTGTAAGGAATATGTATACCCATTGAATTTTTCGTTGTAGCTTGAAAACCGAACAGCAGAAGAAAAGCTGGAAACCAAGCTGCAAGACAAGAAAACAGGAAGTCAAGGAAATGCAAAATTAAGCATAATAAATTTCAGATAATTAATAAGTCTATATGTCATATCATTTCAAAATATCTTGAAAGTTTTATTAAAATATCTACCTTGACAATGTGATTTATGAACATCTAGTTGGTCTGTTTGCTCTATGATGGGCATATATACCTCCATAGTTGCAGCTTCAGTTGGAATCTTGTGGTAACTTGTAGAAGTGCAAAACAATTTTACCATTCTTTCCTCCTTCCTCTTACTCTTTTAACCTTGCTCACTCAACCAAATTATATCATTTATCTAATTGGATGCAATATGCATTCATCATATTTAAATTAAGTATAAAGTTTTATTCGATCAATAAATATGTTTTGAATTTATTGATTTTTCTTTTTTGTTTGATTTTATGACTTATTTATATAGAAAAATTAATGTAGAGACAATATATCATTTATTTTAGAATTTTCAATACTTTATATAATACTTGGAATTCAGATGTATTCAGTGAAGAAATAATTCTTCATTATGACCTCATTTTTCTGTTAAGTATAAACAAAAATAATGCTAAGAGACATAGTTCTTTATCACTCATTGCTAAGTAGTATTTTCATTTTTGCACTCAGTGTTCTTGTTTCCCCCAAGAAAGTATAGAATTTAACCCTGGATGGAAAGAAAATCTTTGAATTGCTCAGGAGGTAGGATGCTATTAAGAAAGATGATGCATCAGCGATTGAAAAAGATTAATTATATTTCAAAAGAGTGTTATCATTTATCATTTATAAATAAATTACCCCAAACTGTATTATTAAGTCATAAATCTTTGAGTATTTTGGATTCAAGTCACTGATGGAAGGAGTCATAGAGATGTGCCATTATAAATAAAATAGTATCGGCATGTTGCAGGGTGAGTGATTTTAGCATGAGTCACGGTAGACTGCAGTGTTCCAAATGATGAGGGAATCATTTCTTTCTAGCATTATTTTTTGTTTAAATTTTCAAAACTCATTAATAAAACAAAATAGAATATTTTTATAGTACCTGTTAGTTTTGCTCTTTAAGAATAGCTTGAGAAAAAAATGTAAAGATAATAATGTTCAAGCTTTGAAAGTTTATATGAATCTATGTGTGAAAATGCAAATGACTTCTACCAAGTGTAAATCAATCATTTCATTATGATAAATATTGCTAGTCTGCTTTTCATGTGAAAGTGAATATGTCACTCTTAATTTGGTGTTATAATATATTAATCTCCTGTGGATAATAGTCTATCCACTTCATAAAAAAATGCTTCATAGTACATCAAAAACTGCAACCGAAGCTCTTTCACTGGGTATTTCTAATCCAGAAAAAAAACCCATAAAACTAAGGTAGTCTGTGCGCACCTGATTTATGTGAGAAAACAGAGTAAAGACGGTCAGCGTGGCTCAAGCTTAAGGTCATATTTTGCAATGGGAAACACCAGGAGAGTAAGAGTATTCGTTTAATAGACTCTTTAATTAAACCTGATGATACAAATGTATGACACACCTACGACATATTATCTAGAGAATTAAATCTTTAGTTAATCAAAATTGTTTAATTTTAGTATCTTTGTAAAGACTAGGTAAACATGGTTGTGATTGCGATCTTTGAACACAAATATGTATTTTACTATAGAATCACACACTATTGATGCATTCTCTTAATGGCAATATGAACAAACACATGTTAATGCCATGTGGCCAGTAATAAAGAGCTTATGAGACATTATTACACATCCTCAGAGCAACATGATGAGGCACTTCACACATAAAAACTAAAGTAGAAAGATATAAATTAGGTGGTGGGAGAAAAAACATAATTTAAATACAATTCTAACTATGAAGTGCTGCTCCTAATTTCTATGTTCTATATTCCTATAAATTATATAAATATATGAGCTTGTTTCCTCATCAGTAAAATGGACACTGTTTCTTCATGAAAGATTCATGAATTTTAGAAAACATACATATAACACCCTTTGCATTGGATTTGTTATAAAATAATCTATCACAAATTATAAATGCTATTACTTCAACTTATTTTAAAAAGTTTCATTCTGCAATGAAAATATATATTTAAAATAATTCTATTATTTTATCTGTTTATAATGTTATATTCATTTTAGGATATCAAAATTGTATCTCAGTCTGTGAGTATTTCCACCACATATGCCACTGGAATTCTAATGCCCTTTCCCACTACTTGCTCCCTCCTTTTTTCCCTCCTGCATTCCCACTTCCCTGGTAGCCACTGTCTTTTATCATGTTATTTTGTTGGAATTTGTTCATTTGTTTTATTTCATTATATTACACATGTGAATGAAAGCATCCTGCATTTCTCTTTTCCATTCTGGCTTATTTTACTTAACACAATCTCATCCAGTTCTATTCAGATGGTTGTAAAAAGCACAATTCTGTCAATTTTAGTAACTGCATAGAATTTTATCGAGTATATATAACACAGTTTCTTTATCCAGTCATCTTATGACAGACATTTATGTTGTATCTGTGTCTTAGCTATTGTGAATTATGCTGCTGTGAACATACAGGTGCAAATGTACATATGCACATATATATATATACATGAATACACATATATACACATATGTAAATTTGAGAGACACAAGGTATTATTTTTGTGAGTTTATCAATTCATTCTCCTTCAAATGTGCCTTTTCCAAAGGAGTATTAATGACTTGTGCTTCTTTTCTTCATGTATTCTCTCCTTTGTTATTTAAATAAAGTACTTTGAAATTAAGGTTAGTTGGAAAAATACGGTACAAAGGGAAGAAGAAAAGAAACACTGACATTGAAAAAAAAGTGCCTACCTAGATGTGAAGTTGCTAGATCAAATAGCAATTCCAATTGTGTGTGTGTGTGTGTGTGTAATCTACCTACTGTTTTCCACAAAAGTTGCATCAATTTACATTTCATGTAAATGTCCTATGAACATTATGAGAGATCCTCTTTCTCTACAGCATCTCCAAAACTTGCTGCTTCTAATCTTCTTGATTTAAGCCATTCTCACAGTTATGAGATGATATCTCATTATAGTTTGATTTTCTTTTCATGGTGAAACAAAGTGATTGTAAACAATGAAATAATAATTTTAAAAACAGAAAACAGTATTTTAAAATATAGGTAAAATGCCAGCACCCTAATGCATTAGTCATGTGACTTTGGGTTATCCTAAGCTTCTCTGAACCTCAATTTTTCTGTCCATAAACTAGCATGACACTACTTGTTTCTAAGATTTATAATAATGCTTTAAAAATACCTATATAAAAAGTTGGCATACGTGACTAATACAACATCCACAACAACTTATCAGCAATAATAAAATTAGAAAGTATATTGAATTTTATAACACTATCCTTTAAACACTTTTGTGAATGAATCCTTTATGATTTATAATGTAAAATTTAGTAATTAATTTAAATATATTAAGCATTAGTAAAATAAAACTGAAACAATTTTACAATGTACATAATAATATCACTGAATAAACTCATAGATAATTTAAATTGAATGAAAAAGAATAATGCTTCCTCAATCAGCATTTTTCTTCCTACTATGCTGATTCATTCAAACATATTTACTGTGGTATGTGTTATATTTAATATCTATTTTGAAATGTTATGTACAATATCTGTTTATTTCAATATATGCTTCATAAATCTTAATGAATTTATTTTAAATTATTTTTCTATGATGAAATGCTAAACATACATTTAGAAATTTATTATTTTTTTAACTTTAAGAATGGTCAACTAGTCATAAAAATGGCCGTATTTGACCAGATACCAACTGCTTTCATTTACATGATCATAACTTGAAAGAGAATCTGTGAGACCTAGTATTTCCCCATTTTGTAGAAGCATATAAATTTCATAGAAATGAAGTCACTGTATGCTAGGTAGTAAATGCTGGTAAGCCAGGTTCAAATACCAAGTTTGTCCATGGAAACAAACTGCCTCTCATTACCAGTACAGTTTTAATAGTCCCTAATGATACCTACTGATCAACTGCAATGTAGCATCTGATTCATTAATACAATCTAGATTTGGGTCTGCATTTCAGGTAACATACTGATTTATGATCTATCATTAGCAAAACGTCTGAAGGAGGTACTAAAAATTCATGTTGAATCATTAACATGACTTTACAACTGAGCAATTGCATTAAAGTTCAGGAACCAGAAGTTGAATGCTGCTTTCTGCTTAGGGCGTCTGTTTTCAATTAGGATGTTATCTGGATGCCCAGTTCAGGTCAATATGCTGAACTTTTCAAAAAATTTTAAACAATTCTCTAGTTCTGTAGTTACAGTTTTCCTGAGTTACTTCACTCTCAAATTATTTTGCTTTTATTGTTTATTGTATTTGCAATTTCTTGAACAGTTTTAAAGCATGTCTATTGTTTTATCTCATCTGATTGTTGAGAAGCAAGTAAAATTCTGCCTCTTTTAGAAAGTATTAACTACTGATGGGAGCAATTAGCACAGAAATAATCTTGTGCTAATTTCTATATTTGAACACAATCAAATTTCAAGTATGTAATGATTACCTGGTCTGTTTGCAAGTTCAGCTCTAATGCTGTGATATACCCACAGGTTATTGCAATAAAGTGAAGAATACACTGTAAGAACATGGGTTATTTAATGTTTCAATTTTAATGAATTGCATGGCTTTCTCTTGTTGCATTTGGTGATGGAAATGTATAGTGAGGATATGTAAGGTAGAACAGAAACACAAGGAGCTCAATATCCAAACATTCTGTTCTTAGAGAGCTGGTACTATATTCAGGTTATTAAAATGTTCAATAGATGCTTCATATAAATGAAACATTGTAGAAGGTATTATATGCTCATTAAATTTTGAGTATCTTGATAACTCATAGTAGATATTCTCATACTCATTTTATACATGGCATCTTTCAAGGTAGCGTAGAATAATTCCATCTCTTTCTCTCATCTTTGTTATCTAGCAAGTAATGGTACTAGTACAGCTAGTAGGTGTCCAGACTAAAATTCGAACTTGAGTTTTCATAGAAAGTAATTTGAGGTAAAGTATATAGCCGAAAACAAAACAAAAAACAAAATAAAAATCACACAAAAAGCATACTACTATATTATTGATCCTCTTCTTTTTCACTACAACTGCCACCCAAATATAGCCTACCTTCTGTATATATGTATACATATATATGTATATATATATATATATATATATATACACACACACAGAGATATATATATATTTTCACAATGCAAAATTTCTTTCATTTGATTAAAATGTTCAGAAAGATATCAATAAGATCTATCTCCTGCTGTATCAATAAAACCAAAAGTGACATTGCTATCCAATTTAGATACTGAAATCTACCCCTTACCTATCTTAGTTTGCTTTCTTCAGGCCTCCCTTTTCTCATTATTTTAATGTTCATATCCCTCTTACACTTAATAATGTGACCTAATAATGAGGTTATTCTGTTGATGTCTGCATAGCTATTTCTAACACTATAGACATAGACACTCTACAAATGTTCTCTAAGTAAACATATGGGGGAAATGCATATAACACTATGAAATCTGGTTATACATAATTATAAAACTCTAAGATTCTAGCATGTATCCAGGTGTTACTGGCATTTTGAGTAAGTCATTTACTGTATTATCTATGGATCTGTGTGTGCCCCACCACAGAACAAAAATATTGATGTAGATTTCTATTATATTTGACATTTAGATATTGGAAAATGCTTAATAGCTATTGTATTGTAAGATGAGGTATTCCAGGAGATTCTTAATTCGTGAAGCCAATGACCGATTGACATGCATTTAGAATAGTCCAAGCTTATCACCACATTATCTTTTAGAGCTATTCTTTTCAGGTTCCGCAACTTTTACAAATGCACACCCTGGCCGGCCTTTATGGAGTAGTGGTTGGACTCAGTCCACATACATCTTAGATTTCCTAGTTCAAGCCCAGGTGAGGGGGCAGGGGCAACTAAGCAAAAGAACTGAATACAATAAATAAAAATACTTCTTCCTTTTCTCTCTTCCTACCTTTCTATCCATACACCTTCATGCCTGCAACTTTCCTATGGGGAAAAAAATGCATATCTTTTCTTCAGAGTAAATCAGAAGTTGTTAATCCTTCTCCTTCTGTTATGATGTGCTAATCACAATAAAAACAAATATGCTTTTTAAGCAATGGAGTAAGTATTTTAATTCACTTTTGTTACTTACATCCTTTTAGAGAAATTTGTTTTGATAAAAATATGTCCAACTGGAAGAGCATTTATCTCAAGCTCTGGCAAATCAATCAGCAAGCTTAAAATCTCCAGAAAGGTGTTTCCAAGCAGAGACAAAGGATGCAAGCAGTGATCCTCCTGGACAGAACTCAGTATGAAGACAAGCTGTCATGTAAACAGGCAAATATAAACTCAGTTACTTTTCAAAGTAAGGGATATGAGTTGAGGGGTATAGTACACAAGTGGAGACACAGATAACTGCAGATCTAAGGATAGTTCACAAGATTTCCATGAAGTTTTACGGGGTATTCAAGACAATGTGTAGTGGGACAGCTGAGACCTGGAGACCAGGAATATTCCTTCTTGGTGACACACCTCTGTAGAAGAGGAGGTGGTACAGTTGGAGAGGCAAAATGAGTTTCCTTGAATTTACCAAAAGTTTTAAACCCCAAAAAGAGGACCTTACTGCCTGGCAAAGATGGGAGACAAACATCCTCTACTTCTGTTGGAAGCCATAGTCTTGAGTGAAGACCATTCCATTAGAGATGCGGGGGTTGGTGATTTTTATTGTAACATTTGCTATCTCTTAACATTCTCAAGTCATAGACCAAGACTAAAAAAGGGCAAATTAGAATAATGGCTCTTTTAAGAAAAGGAAATAGTGATGAGAATAAGTGGAAAAACAGTGCCTTTGATTCAATAATATTCCATGTATTGATGTGAGTAGTGGTTAAGTAGATACAGTCATAAGACAAAAAAGTATTGGCCATATGCTAAGGTTTTTTCACACTTTTCTCATTTATGTTATACCTAAATGAAAATCACATTTAATGTTAAGGATTAGTCATTGAAACTTTAATAAAGTCAATAAAATATCAATAATTATATTTAATAGACACCCAAATAATGATAATCAATGTTAAGTATTTAAATGTCTATGGATTTTTTTTTTTCCTTTGGAGAAAGAATGCACATCCTTTCTTCAGAGTAATTCAGAAGTTGTTAATCGTCTTCCCTTGTTAAAATTATAGTAGGTAGATACATACATAGATTACAGATGATCTCACTCATAGGTGGAAAATGAATAAGCAAAACAAAGGAACAGATGAACCAAAACTAACTCTTGGACACTTGCAATACAACTGATGCTACAATAGGGAAAGAGATGGAGTGGGGACAAGTGGTGGTTGGTCCACTGGACAATGGTGAAGAACACTTGGTGATATGGTGCAGAAAGGGTATGTTGACATATATCTGAGGAACAGGGAAACTGCACATATGGAGATCCTACACATATGAGTTTATGGTAATTTAAAAAACAAAACAAAATAAAGAAAAATGCTTTACCAATACCACTATTGGGAGAGGCTGCAAACCATATTCCTAGCTCTGTCATCAGTTTCATATATTAGACATTATTTTAGTAAACAGTAAACAGTTTTTAAGAAAACTAAGACCCACTAAGTTAAGATTACTGCTTAAATATAATTGAGAATATATTTCACTACATACTCAATATTTTACCCCTCTTGCAACCAGACTTTATCCTGCTGTGGGAGCAAGATGTAAAAAGTCAATAAAATATCAAGTTTGCTGAATGAAATACTCATGGTATTTATTTTATTTTAAATATTTAATAACTATTGTTTATTTTAGAACTACTCTAGTGATTATGTATTAGACACACATTAGTACAGAGTAACAATCCTTGTGTTTGCACTTTGAGGAACTCAGTATAATTGCAATAGTGTCTAAAAAATGTTGCATCCAGCTTTTTCTCCATATCCTATATGAAGACAAACTGAAAGGAGAGACCCCTTAACATTGATGCTATCAAAAAAACTCTCTTGAAATTCACATTGCAACATTTCACTACATCTCTTATTCTATAGGAGTACAAGAGATTTTTTTATGTTCAATATTCAAAGAAAAGGAGGATATTTTCTTCATGCTGTTTGTTTTCAATTTACACTTCTCCATCATCTCAACATTCTGTAAAGCTGTTACTTTTCAGCCATCTGGGAGACAGTGTGAGCTCCTCCTGTAAATTTGTGGATCTCAAAAAGAAACTCTTCCTGCAAAGAATATATCTTTAGAGATGTCAATGAAAGAGGAGTGAGTGTCTAAGATTTCTCAAGCTATAGAATAAAAACATTCTGAGATGAACTTGACTTGAGTGCATGCAAAAGGCTATCTTGAAATCATTCTGTTTATTAATTTAAAAATAGTCCTTCACATTCTTGAGAAATCATATTGCTCTGTGCCCACTAGGTCGCTAGATATTAAAAAATCCCTTTTTAGAGGAACACATTTTATGTTAATGTGTTTCTGTTTTGCACATTAAGTCACTAGTCTACTTTCTAGATTTAATCATAAAATTAAATTAACAAGTTAATAATAATAAACATAACAAAGATAAAGCTTTATTTTTTATTTAACTTTCCCGTGAAAATAATACTATATACTGTAGGACATTATATAGTTCTGTATTTGTCAATTTCCTCTGATCTATTAATGATAATAATAATATAGAAGACTCATTGTAATATTTTTCTAAATCAAAGATAGTTGCAAAATTATGAATCATCTCCTGTTAATAGGCCTTCATATAAACTTCTGTTAAATATTTTATGTCTTGACAAATACAATTTTATTTTTACTATACTTTATTATCCCCAAAATCTTTGCTTCAGCCTCTAGCACTTCTTTGTCAATACTGATAACTTCATGAGATCATCTAATAAGTGGTTATGTAGGCCACACAAATCCCTTACTATTTCCACTGAAAGTATAAGATAATATATATGTATTTTAATGGCTAATGACATTTAAAAATACTCTCATGTTATGTTTTGTGGGGATATCTCTGTGGAAACTCTAGAAACCCTAGGGCCCAAGATACTAAATACTTTTACTTTTGTCCCAATTTCCTTTGGAAATAACCCAAAGAAATATATTTTAAAAAAACATATTTCTGATGACATTAAAGAACTGCTTTTATAATAGCTTAAATTTGAGAAGTTAAGATTCTTAAAGAAATGAGGAATGCACAGTGAAGTGAAACTGACCTCCATAGCTTTATCTGAAGACATCTGAAGATTCTCAAATTTTATCAGGTAGGCTCGGCAGAAAGTATCAAGGTAGGACATTTGTTAGTCTCATAGAATTTGAGGGACCAAATTAGAACTCGAGTGCCAAGATTCTAGAGGAAAGGGAACAAGATCATAAACCTTTAAATCACCTATAGAATACACTGTGACACCATTTCCTTGTATGATTTGTTCAGAAATGGGGACCTGATTTTGAAGGACCATCTATATTTCTTTTTGTTGTTTTGTTTTTGTTTTTTTAAGTGGAAGAAAAGTAGAAGTCCCTCCGTTGACAAATGGAGATTTTGTTAACTTTGGAGATACTGGCAACCATATGGCTTAAAGGGGGGAAAAGTAGGATTTTAGATAATGACAATTTCTCTTTTTGATCAAACACTAAACAGTATTCTCTGAGACCTCTCTGGATGGGACCTCAGTTTGGCCTATGAAGTCAAGAACAATTATGACCATAGTTTCTAATATTTCAAGGCCACATTCCTACAATATTCCTAGACTCCCTCAAATATCTACCTGAGAAAAGTCAAGGATGTCAAATGAATTTATGGTTTATTCCAACCAACATTTAAAAACTCCTGTCTCTCATTCTCTATGATGAGGAGAGCTTAATTTTGAGAAATATCAATTCTGAACCCAGAGGAGTTTCACAAAGAACAACGCCTACTTTTTGCAAGTTCTCACTTTTCTAGTATTGAACCCCTGCTTGCTCCCCTTCACACTGCTTCATTTTTCTTTTAAAAGACTCAGTCACCTCTGTACAAAGTTAACCAGTTCCTGTTGAACTCTTTTCCCTATTATAATAATATATTAATGATTAAAAGCTGTGCTTCCCAACTTCAGCAGTGTTTGGCTTTGTTTCTTTTTGACAGTAATTATAATAAAGATTTCTCTCAGAGTTTCTGGCAATCATATTATGCCATATGGTTATAGGAAGAGAAAAATAATTAATGTTTCTAGGTAATTAAACTTAAAATAAACTCCCTCATGAAACAGAAAGAATGAAACAGGAAACAGGCAGCAAATAAAGGAACATCACTCTTCGGATATCCCACATAATTTTGCTTCTGCCTCCAGAAACAATTCATCGTGTTATTTTTTGTGAGATAGCCCAATATCCTGCTAATAATTTTCTCTTTTTTTTTGTTAAATGAACCAGAGCCTGATTCAGTAACTTGAACCATAGAGCCTTAAATCTTACATTAATTTTTGGATTAGAATGTAATTTTAACAAAAATATTCATATATATTTCATATGCAAATTTCAATTATGACATAAAAATGGAATTTTTACCATAATACATGCACCAGTACAACAAAAACAATTTATAGAAACATATGCATGCAATTTAAAAATTATGTGTAGGATAGCTATGAAAATATCTTTAGTATAGTATTTCTCAAAATGAAAGTTTTGAAATTTTTTGAAAGGGAAGATTCAGGCAAGAATGAAGGCAAATGCATAAGCAGGCAGAAAGAAAGAGGAGAAAGAAATATTTCATTTATTTTTTATTTAGTCATTGAACCTGGTTTCGCCTTCTGGCCCCCCATTCATGAACACTGGTCCTTGTAATGTATATGGACTGCACTAGACTGGAGGTGCTGGTACACCAATGAGGTGTGCCTGAAATATTTAGTCATTATTTTATTATTTCCTTCTTTTAGCATTCTTTTATGAGCATCATAACCCAAAAGGAATTCTTTGCCAAGATTTGCTTTACTTCCATACGACACTTGGAGGATAAGCTGTTTCAAATAGTTTCATGAAAATTATTGTGAAAATGAACTATGATTGTGGAACTGAAAAAAAAAGAAAAAAAAAAAAGTTGAGAATTATTGTTGAATGTTACTTGAATATTGTAAGACAATAGTCTCAATAACAATAATCCAAATGAAACACTGGCAATATTAATACAGGTGAATGCTAAACAAAAGATATATTCACTCTTCATAAGGGGGGACAGGTTATTGGAATGTTTGGTTCAGGTAATATCACAGATTCCCAGCATAATGACTTGATTTAAGCTAGTGCCTATAAAAATTGAAAACGAAAGCTATCTTTCTGTATTCTTTTACCATCTGCTATGAAATTGCATCAGTCTTTTTCAGAAAAAACACCAGCACAGATAAATCTAAGTTCACTGGGAAGAGTTTGTATTTATGACAGTGTCCAGCATGCTGCTATTGCTTAATAAATGTCAAATCTGATGGATAATATTCATTTAGATGTTACATGGCTGATTTTATATTTCCCATTGCACAACTTTGTATTATAGACAGAGCTGTTAATGTCCTTATTCTAATTTCATTTCACAATACCTAATTATAGAGCTTGCCCTTTTCAGCAAAAGTGTCTTAGGACTAGGAGATCATTACTCATTTATCAATTCACACAAGCATGTATTCAGTGGTTCCTGGGACCTTTTAAAAAGAATCAGTTTTGAGTTATATTTAAGGATGAGTAAAATTACAAGTTAAATAATCAAATGAATATTACCAGATATTTATCTGTGAATCATCAATTTTAAGCAATTTTTATCAACTTTCATTTCATTATTCATTCCACCATTTAGCACAATTTCTAGGAAATAATTAGTTTACTTACACTAGTTTTTCTATTTATTTTCCGGGTACAAATATTACTTAACCATATAGTGCCTTCAAGGAAGGAGAAAGAAAAAGAAACACACACACACACATATATAATCACTTTTGGAAGTTTTATTAAGTGTCCAGTTTTCCTTCATTATAAGTAATTTGGAGAAAACCTTTTTTTAAGCCTTGAGGAAAGAAATTTTTTCACTTTTGAAGGAATTTTTTTGTCTTTTATGCTAAAGAGCCAAAGTCAATTTTATGATGTTTCTTTTATCTCACTCAATTCTTTTGCCACTGGAATACAAAGGGACTGCTGATAAAATATGAATATTATCAGGTTATTCTTACTCAGAAATCTAGATAGATTTTTGTTCCAGATCAAAAAATTGAAAATAATAGCATTAATATGGACTATGTGATTTTATTAGGTCTCATAGCATGAGAGATTCTCAACATGTTTTTTTTTTTTTTCCTTCGCTGTATCATTTTATTTTTTCATACCAAGGACATGAGTGTCTTTGAGGGAACTGCATTACTCACAAAATTAACTATTAATTTCTGTGACACAGTTTCCTCACCTGGAAAACAGGGAAAATTATAATACCTCTCTACCCATCAATACAGGAAAAGCAGAATCTAGTTCTTAGTAAATGCTTAACATTTCCTAACAACTACTAGTATGTATTTATTGTTCTTATTTTTAATATCAGTGTTCCCAAAACATTCTCTGGATATGCCTAGAGGCAAACACACTAATTTATCGCAGTTTTTTTCTGAGATTCATACTTAAAATTGCTTGTTTTGCGCAGCTCACCCTTACTCTGTAAGATATATGAAGACACAAAATGTGCTTCTGTCATATATTAATAAATATCTCGAATGCATGGATAGTACTATGTACTCAATAATTATTGACCACATCAATGAATAGTTGAAAGAATAAAAGAAACTTTTTTACTTCTGTATCACAAAGGTTGATTTTATTGGTACTTTCATCCAATTTAGATATAATTTTTTGAAGCTCAGTTTTATAAGCAAGCTCTTTAATATTATTCTATAAATTCAGTATTACAATTTTAAACAAATAGCTAAAATATTTGCTTATTTTAATTGCAATAATTGCTCTTACATAAGACTAAAATTATCTCTGAATCTTATATTTAAATCATAGACTGCTTGAACATGCATGGTTGAAATTGAGCTAAAATACTTGTGGAGAAAGCTAACTAGAAGCAGTAGAATTCATGTATATTCTTTAAAACCTAGAAAAGTATTAGAGAAAATAGTCAATATTTTAAATATTTCATAATTTTTACCAAGTACTCTACAAGATATTTCAGATTCTTAATATAAAGCAGAAAATGTAGTTGAATGGATGTGTTAAAGCAAGAAGTGTAGGAATACATCTGGAATATGGCAACAGAGAGACAGGAACTTTTTCTGAATTTAAGTTCTTACAGTTAAGAAAGACTAGATGTAACTATTTATACAGCATGAAAATTTAAGAAAAGAGATTTCTTTGTGTAAGAGTAAGCATAAAATAGACAAAAATAAAATCATTCCATTTAGGATGTGCTATAGAGTAAAAGTTAACATGATGGAACAGACACAGAGCTTGGAAATATCATAGGCACTCTAAAATTCTTTATTTTTTATAAGTAAGATGTTAATACAGACTAGTTTAGCAAACAATTTACTGAAAAGAATGCACAAAATCATGGAACTAATGCTTTTTTTTCAAGAATAGATCAATAATAGCAATTTGCAAATGGTTTCTGTACTCACGTAATACATATTAAGTGTGATAATAACTGGTGAACCAATAAGAAAACTCCTTCGTGCCTGGGTTGTTTTGACCTCTGTCTATGTGCATGTATGTGTAAGATAAGAATCTTTTTATTTCACAATCATTAAGTAACTTTTTATGGATTGTTGGGGTGTCTTAATATTTTCTGCTCAAGGAAATGACCACATTGACTTTACCTCCTATTTCAAGCTATTCAGAATGGATTCAATAGAGTCCAAGTTGTTTTTATTTATTTGTTGTAATTACGTGATTTAAAACACGTAGATGCCATTATACCATCATGAAATGTTTAGCGAAAAATGCTAAGTTAGAGGAAAAAGAAAAACAATCAGATGATCAACTGTAGCTCCCTAGTCTTGATGATCCAAGG
This sequence comes from Solenodon paradoxus, assembly GCA_004363575.1. Classification (NCBI taxonomy): domain Eukaryota; kingdom Metazoa; phylum Chordata; class Mammalia; order Eulipotyphla; family Solenodontidae; genus Solenodon; species Solenodon paradoxus. The sequence continues at coordinate 110,806 of RJWH01000275.1, read as the reverse complement.
GAAACAATGTGAAGAAATAATAAATGCAGGTTTATTTCTTTGATTATACATTGAGAAAGTGTTGAAGCCTGATGATATATTTTTCAAAATAAGTAGGGATTAGGATAATTTTAAATAATATGAATGCTCTTCTTTGATTAAAGAAAATCTGATACCAAAACTTTTCAAAATAAAAATATAGCATCTGAGTATATAGAAATCAATGTAAAAACCCACATTTATATATGCATATATATCATGTTATATATTAGTGTATAATGCTTATATATAATATGACTGGATATTAAAATGAATAAGAACAATAAAAATAATACAAAGTTACTAATAAATATTGAAGACAATCTTAATATTAGGTAACTGTTTATGTGTTATCCTATTCAGAGCAGAGAATGACTAGGTTGCATTTTTTTACAGTGGGTGTAATCTGTCCTAATTATTATCCTACACCTTCACTTCTTGGAACACCTGCTAATAAATCATCTACAAACATCCTTGTGATCTTAAGTAGTTAGTAAATTGTCCTATCTTGTGATGTGTTTGAATTTATTCTCGATCTATTTCCTTAGCATCCTGTATTTCTACATAATAGCATTAATCTAATCAAATTAAATAATCTCCAGATAAGTATTTGAAAAGTAACACATTACCTTTCTAATAGAATAAAATATCTTTTCTATCTTTTCTTAAATGGACTGACAAAACTTCCATGGCATGGATAATGTAGAAATAATATCAATTCAACAAATATTTATTGAACTCTTGGGAAATTAAAGATGAAGAGATAGGGTTTCAGGGTTCCTGAAGAGTAAATTTTCTCTAGACTGCTAATTGTGGATAGAATATCTGCAGGAAGGTCACTCTAAGAAGAAGCAACATAGAAAATGGAAATATGAGACATAAAAATATAGATGTCTTAGATAAATTCAATTAATTTGATATAGCAATACATGGTTCATCTAGGGAGGATTGTGTTACTTAATGAGGAAGATGATACTTCATAGAATGACTAAAGCTGGAATTGATGTCTATTTAACAGTTATTTATTGTGCTCTAAGAATTCCAAAGATAAAGAGATATTTTAGTGTTTATGGAGTAGTTGCTAAATGGAAGTAACTGGAGTCATCAAGAATACTTTATTTCCCTTTCCTAGTCATAGAAGTAGACTCCATTAGTTAGATGCAGTGAGGACAATTTTCTAGGTTCCAAATATGGTATGTAAGTAGAAGATATGCTCATATTACCATGACACACTCATAACACCGTTTTCACACAGAATTCCTTTTTTGTTGGAACCAATCCAAACAAAAATAAAAAAGAAAGGGAAAATAAAAATTAAAAAATGAAATAAAATAGCTAAGTAAATTCCCTCCAGTACATTAATCTAACCTCCTACTTCCCCATCTGACAACCTCCATCTCTCTATCAAAGACCATAAATATATTTTATGCTAATGTTATCATTTTATTTGTGCTATTTTTCCATATTCCAAATATAGATAAAATCATCCAATAGTGCCTTTCTCCTTCTGAGTTACCCCACTCAGCAAAGTGTCCTCAACTTCTCTCCATATAAACAGCAGGCTTTCACTTTTACAAAAGCTGACACACAGAATCCTTAAAGAACTTTATATTTTGTGGAGACTTGGAAGCCATAGAATGGAATTAAGAGGGTAGACATTGGATGGAAATAACTCGAGTTCCTAATCATTTCTTGAATGAAATCTGATTTATGAGTGAAAATGTAGCTTGCTATTGTTTTAAACCATTGGTATTTTGAGTGTTTGTTACATCAGATAACATTGTCTTAAGGAATACAATGTAACATCACATTCATTGCCATTTGAAAGACTAGAACTTTCATTCAGGTTGAGAATATAATCTGACAGTAGAGATTTAGAACAATGTTAGATTTAGGAGTATAAGAGAATAAAAGGAGAATTCAAAGAGGAAGAACAAAAGCATAATCAAATAAATTTTTCCTGGAATCCTAAGAAAAATGTAAATATCAAGAAAGGTAACTGATATATAGACTATCTATTGAATGAGCATCTATATTAAACAGATATATAATCAACAGTCACTTGACATGTGTGCTTTACATTATGATCAAGGCTAGCTAGAGAACATATTCAACTTCTCTCAAACTGGAAATATTATTTAATTTACAGAAGTAATTCAGATATACCACCTAGATTTTATTATGTAAAAAGGACTGTAAATATTGGCAGTAGAAGAGCACTTAAAGTGACAAATTTTTAAATACTCATCTCTTTCATGTTTCAAGGACTTCAGATCTTTCAAACCTGATCTATTTAATATTTAATTTGAATCATCTTCAAAATAGTGTCTTTTCTAGTAATGTATTCTGTGAATGCCATCTCAAATTTTAGTGACTTAAAGAAAAAAAGAAAAAAAAGCATCATTTATTTTACTCCCCAAACTAGAATCTGAGTAGGGTTCAGTGGAAATAATTTAATTTATTTTCACGAGCCAACAGCTGCAGTTGTTAGAAAAACTTTAAGCTATTATTATGTGAAGTAGCACTCTTTCATAATCTGGTAGCTGATGCTGGATGTGACTGATACCTTAGGTACATGGGACTGTCCGTGCAACATCTACAGATATTTTTCATGTAGCTGTGTCTTCCTACAGAAAAGTAATGAGGTTTCAAGAGTAAGACAGACTCCCAACAGAGAGATTTGGGTGATGGGTCTATTGCCTTTGATGTCCTGGCCTCAGAATTCGTATGTCATCATGACTTTTCCTCTCTAGGGGATCAAAGAGGTGAGAGTAGGACTCACTTTTGGAGAGAATACTAAGATAGTGGAGAACATGTAGAAAGGGAAATGATAAAGTCAATTTTGAAAATTTCCTTTGCCAAATCAGAAAAATATTAACATTCTTGTTTTCAAATAAGGAAATTAATGCCTAGATTGTATACATGATTAACCCAAGGTCACACAGAAATGAAGTTGAAGCTTAAATGAAATCTGCTTTCCTCAGTGGAAGTACTTCTCTTTCAGTATTAAATGTGCTTGTCTCCAGGAACAACTGATCTGTATGGCCATCTGTAGCTGAGTATATTCCCGGTATAACAGCAGTGTACATAGCTTTAGCCCACACGTGGTACTAAATACAAATGCATAAAAAAATTCTGTGAGATATTAAGCAAGTAATATTGCAAGTAATAATAATGAACTTAATTATTTTGTTATATATTTACTCTTTCATCTATATGTCATTATCATGTGGAGGTTATATAGTATAGTCAACTGTACAAGTGAATTTGCATTGGAATAAAACTGTATTATCATTGCAATTCCTCTGAATATTTAAATTTTGGATTTCTAAATCTGACATTTTCCAAATTCATGGTTCATAGATTTTCATATAGAAGATATTACAAATCAAACATTGTGTCTTGGCTCTCCAGTATTGCCACTTCTCTAGCATTTTCTTCATAAGTGAGTAAATCTATCATCTACCTTGTCTTGCATCCAGACTATTCATATTTATTTATTTTCTTTCTTGACCATTCCTATCCCTCTACAACTACTCCTAAACATTGCTTAAATTTTTCATCACTTCTCTATTTTTCCAGAAACTATCAAAAATAAATATTTTTTCATTGTATACCTGGAATATCTAAGCTGCTTCAAATGTCTCCTGTAATAGTGATTTTTTTTCTAATTGTTGCATTGTCCAAATAGCTGCCAACATGACAGTGACCTTCATAAAACACAACACATGCATTTTAACCATCAATGACAATGACAGTAAAGTTTGAAGAACAAGATACTGTAAAGAAGTAGCAGTCATTCCTCTAGCATCACACAAAGGACAACTGCATAAGACGTCACTTGTACCATGCATTGAAATGGTGGTCTACTTGTCAGTAAACTTTATTCCAAGTTAGGCTAATATTATTACAATTCTTTAGAAACTCAAATTTATTGAGGATCACTAACTTGATGTGAATTTCCAAATTCATGTTCTGTCATTCCTACCAAATCACTATATGATTAAGTTGCAATAAATCTTATATTCTGAAAAAAGTTTTGTCTTTTGCATGTTCCTCTGGAATGCTGTTTAGAGCAGTCAGTGGAAAATTCCAAGTATTTTTCAATAATTAACTAGAACATCATGGACATATAGGAGATTTTCCCAGCATCAAAAATAATTATTAAAATTGTTGTTAATGATAGTTATATTTTTTGATGATTTATAAGAGACTTAGAACTCATGTGAGTTTTAGACCTCTATGATTTAAAGGTGGTTATTATCCTTATGCTTTTACATGTGAGTACTCAGGAGCAGAGATTGACTTGCCCGAAGTCATAATGCTTAACACTTAACATGGCTTTGATTCCAACATGTTGATCTTGTTTTACAGTTGTGAGATTTGATGAGCTGTTTTATGTGAAAAAATATATCAAAATGTTTGACAAAGGATGAACATTGCATAATTATCTATTGTGCTACATTGCAAGGATAAAAAGATGATAAATACATGATGAATGATGATAGACAGATAGATGACAGATATATATATATATATATATGTATATATAGACAGACAAACAGATGTATCCACACCAAATTGTGAACCATAAATCATCTATAGAGATTTTCTATTTTCTTATCAATATTTGTATTTAACACTTTCGTATAGAATCTGGAACATAATTTTTATCTTCCAAAATTTTCTTTTGAAAGAGAATCATCTCTTTTTCCCCTAAATTAGTTTTACATGTATCCAAAAATAACAAAAGGGAAACAATATCTTCTCAATTTTTATATATTTAATTGTGATATAAGTATGAATTTGTTATAATTCAGATAATTTCATTAAGCAGGTAATAATTAATATAATATTTTACTAACACATTTAAATACACTAATATGGTGAACTTATAATAGCTATCAGATATTGCATTCAATATTTCTAAAAAAACTAATTGCATTGAGTAAGTGAATATATCACTGAAACAAAGCAAACATTTTACAATACATCTTGATTGCCCATTAGCTGACAAACTGGAATGACTGAAATTCCCAGGGTCATCAAGCAAATGTTTTATAGATGCAGGATAGGAGCATTGGAAGGGTGTTAATAATGCAGCATACAGTGTACAGGAGCAGGTATCCAGACATTTATGTGAGAGATTTATTTTATAAAATCCTCACCATTGAGCACAGCTGGAAATTTGTTCATTTCTCCCCATTCTGATTATCAAGGGGGAGAAAGTATTCTTCTACCTCAGGCTCCCAGAATAACTAACTTTAGTAGTATTTTTCTATTTTAAATTATTCAAGACAACTTTTATCTGTTTTAAATTATTTAAGACACCTTTTGACTCTTTTTTCCCATTTTTCACACATAAGAACACAGCAACCATTTTCTTCAATGGTTCCTTTTGTATTTTCAAAGCTTAGGTCTTGCAGAAAGAAAAGCTGAGTTTTCTAGTATAAATTTAAGAGCAACCACCCCATCATATTCTATATACATATAAATAAAAAATATAGACAGATGCTCTATTGGTGCACCAATGTTATTATGAAGAAAAAGAAAGAACAATATATGCTTAATGTTTTAAACTACCAGCTTCCAATTTTTAACAAGAAAAGCTTTAAATAGATTGTTATCCCCAAATGCTGAGTAATAAATTCAGTCTTTGTCCTCAATAAAATAAAAATTTTATTTAATTTTGAGTTTTAATTGTGTTTGGAGTCTATACTTTTTGTTTTCAATAGATTTACAGAGTCTATGGTAGCTTTGAGTGTTTTAGTGACCAAATTGTAGCATTCTTTTGTGACTATTTTAACAAGGATCTTCATTACTAATCCACTATACTAGGCCAGACATTAATATTTGTGAAATTGAAACTTAATGGGTATTAGAAGTATTTTTAGAACTTTTTAGAAATGTTTTTAAGTTAACTTATCACTTTCATTCCCAGGGATATACTTGAGATAAAAAGGATGCATAAAATTTCCTTAACCACTTGTGCAAATCATAATTTTATAGTCAAAATGTCCTAAGTATCTAGTTGTTTAAGTTGTTTCAGTAAAATTACACAAGATTAAAAAGAAAAGGAAATGGAATTTGAATTACATCTCGACTATGTGGGTCATATAACGAGGAAATCTGGCATAACAAAGGATATTGAATGTGTGTGTTTTAATCTTCAAAGAGCAAATTTATAACCAAGGAGATTGGTGTAGTTCTCTGTGATCTTAGGTATAATATCTCTCTGTAATCAAGTATGCATAGCAAGAGACACTCTAAGATTTTTTTTTTTTTGCTTTGTCATTGTGCAAAATTGAATTACAATTTGTTTTCCAGTCATTTTGAAACCAAGATTAAAGCATGTACTCAGATTATTATGTTTTTTTAATAAGTGATTTTGATCAAACTCTCTTTTAAGAAGCTTTTTTTATTTCTTTCCCTTCATCTCCTTCTCCATTTTCTATAGCTATATATTCAAACTTTAGGCAAGCTACACAAAATAAAACATTTTCACTAATACTTTAAGTCACTACAAAACATAGTTCGTCATAATCCAGAAATACTGATATTTCCAAATATTGAGCTCTGTAACAATAAATAATTATAATAAAAATGTATATTCCTGATATAATTGCAAGACAATGTAATTTTATTTACCAGGACATAATTATGAAAGTAAAATAAAAACCTTAGAACATGCTTAAGTAAAAAATCTATGTGTCATTTTGTTGAAAGAAATGAGACGGTAGATGTCACTTATAATCAAATTTTTTTTTCTCCTCTCATGGGAAAATTTGGGGAAGAACAAAATGTTAAGTGTCAAGAATCATAAATGATTTTGTCCATAGGTAGTACTGGCATTTAAAATCTAAGAAACCCTGTGTGTTTAGCTTTATGGTGACAAATTTAAATTTCTGAAGAAATTCTCATGCTTTTCTCAAAGTTTCATCATTATTTTCAAACTAAGCATCACTCACAGGAATGCAATGTATGTGTTCTCATTATTTCTAATACATGTGAAAACCCACTCAAAATATTTAATTTATCCAACCTTTTGGATGAATAACTGACACAGAAAGCTTTGTGTTTTACATAATGTGTCTAATTCTAGTATTCAAATACATTGTAAAATGATTACCAAAATCAAGCTAATTAACACATTCATCACCTACTTTTTTTTTCATATTGATGGGAAAATTTAAGATATATTTTCTGAGTAAATTTCAAGTATAAAATACTGACTAGCTATTTCTCTGAAGAAGACTTACAAAGGTTCACAGGTATATGAAAAAAAAAAAAGGTCAATAACACCATTCAGGAAGATGCAAACCCAAATCACAATGAACTATCACCCGATTCCTTATAGGATGGTATTATCAGAAAGACAAGAAATGAAAAATGCTAGTGAGACTGTGGAGAAAAGTTGATAATAATATAAAATTAACTAATGTGTATTTTATGAAATACCCTTACTAAAAACAATGAGATGATAATGATTTTTATTTCTCCTTTATTCTTACAACCCAGAGAGCAAAGTTAAATTTTTATTTTCTTAAAATTAAAGCTTCCTTTAATTTCTAGGGAAACTTTCTAACTGAGATTTATTTGTAATATGTTTATAATGATAAAATGATTGTAATGCTGATGGAAGTAAAAGTTCTGCTTTTTTTAAATAAAAAAAGTTCAGAAAATTTAACAAAATCTGAAATTAAAAAATATACATGCTGAATAAAAACAATTAGGTATTTATGGTTACTATATGTGATAGTTCTGACTTTAATATTTTATTTTGATTAGCTTTGTAGTTGTGATAGGAAGAAACCCTGAGGTGTCCAGTAAGTTTATTATTCTTGAACAGGTTTTTGTCATGTCAGTTCAACTGATGAAAGTTTACAAGAATAAAACTTTCAGCTAAGTATCTCTTTGCCTTAAATTAATCTTATCCCTGTCAGCAGTGGAATTATCTACCTGCTTTGGTAGCTTTTCTTACAAGTTTTTCCAGCATTTTTGATGTTTTTTCAATGGAATCAAATATTAATATATATGAAGTACTGTCATGTGCACTTCTCGTATATAATGAGTACTCAACATGGTAGAATATTCTTTTATTTTAAACAGGTATACCATCAGCTTATCAAAGAATAATGCTGTCTGTAGTTTCATCTTACTTCCAGGTAACACAAGGGCAATGAAACACATAACTTCTATTATTTCTTCTCACAGCTAAATCTATTTTCATCATGTTACACATGAGTCATAGACATTATTATTTTATTGTGTCACCAATCATTTGAATATGAAAATTCCATATGTTTTTCATATTTCTGTTGCTTTCTATATGAAATTATTTCCTTTTGTCTTAAAAACACTCCCTATTTATTTATATATTTTAAGGAAGGGTACAGGCTGGAATGAAGGGAAGTAGACAAGCAGGCAGGAAAGCCAGGTAGGAAGAGAGAGGAGGAAGAAGCACTTTATGTACTTTTATTTATTTTTTGGTTGCTCCTTGTAGCCCTGGGTCATGAACCCAGGACTATGGGATGACATGGACTGCACCCAGGGTGTACCAGACCACCAGGTCACCAGGACACACCGGGAAATTACTTTAGTTGATGTGACTTTTAAGAATTTTTCTTTTGAACATCTATAATTTCTTACTTAGGTCATTCGTTACACAGGTATTCACGTTCAGGCAGTAATGCCCTGCCTAGAGGGTAGTCCAAGGAAATCACAGGAAGACACAGGTGGCAATGACATAGTCTTTGGTATTCTCACAGCAGAGGGTCCTGATGATTCTGGTAGGGTGTGTCCTGGAAAGTTATCAGCAAGGGAGTGGGGGTTCTTTTAAAGCAGAGGAAGGGGAGTGAGCAGGCAAAGACAGCAAAATTCCAGGGGAAAATCTTCTCATGCAAAGTCATTGTGGGTGAAGGCAGTTATTCCAAAAAGTCCATCGGTTACATTCAAGTTGTGCTCAATGCTGGCAGCTGCCGAGCCCTCTTTTAAAGTTAGGCATGGGTCATGTTCTCACGCTAGCTTACAGCATGTATAATGAAAATTAGGTGGGTAATCAAACTAGTTTTCGTTGAATATAGAGCAGTTGGTCTGAGATTTTCTGATAAAATTTGTCATAGAAAAATTTGCAGAGAAGATTTTGGGCATGAGTTCAGGAAGAGTTCAAAAGTCTTATAACTGAAAGGAGATGAAGGACTTAATAAAAAAGAGAGTAAAAGTTGCAGCGGGGCACTTGTGGAATTGTAAGGGGAGTTTTGTCTAAGGAAATTCCGAAGATAAAAAGTAGACAACATAAATAGGAGTTGCAAATATGCAAAGCTTAATATTTAAAGAATTGATAGATAGTTGTTGTGTTTTTCCTGGTTGATTCTTAGAAAATCTTTAAAGATGTGTGCAAAAATAGGATGGGATGAAAGCAGAGTAAAGCATTCAAGGAAAGGATGCAATTACAAGATGGCAGAATGTTAAGAACTTGAGCTCACTTTCTCCCCAAGGCACACAACAAAACGAAAATTATATAAGCATCCAGCACTATGACCTTTGAAAGTAATTGTTTCCAGAATTCCATAAAGGGAAAGGACTCCACCTTCACAAAGGATAGGAGAAAAAAATCATTGATGGTGTCACATTGCCCTGTTCAGAGACCCTGTTGAGAGTAGCATAGCCACTCATTCACAGCTCAGGAAGTGGTTGTTTAAAATAAAATGTCAAGCAATTCCACTTCTGTGTATTTATCTGAATAATAGGAAAATGCTAATCTGAAGAGATATTTGAATCCCTAATATATATTAACACCAATGCAACTCTCATAAGCCAAGGCATAGGATCAACCCAAGTGCCCACTGACAATTGAAAGAATAAAGACTATGTGGTGTGTATACATGTGATGAAATGCTACTGAGATAGAAAAGGATGAAATTGTGCCTCTGTGACAACTTGAATGTAACTCATGGTGATTGTTCTGGGTGAAGTCAGCCAAGGGGGAAAAGGAAGTATGGGATGGTTTCATTTGTGTGTGAAGTGTAAAGAAACAAATCAAACAAACTAACATAACAGAAGAAAAACACTATTAGGTTTTCCAATAAACACTATAGCTACCAAAAGTGAGGAAGGGAGTGGGGAGGGCTTATAGGTAAAAGAATTTAAACTGATAGTGGTACATGACAATAGAATCTCATGGTGGTTTCAGTGTAGTATACACATTGATTGAAGGTATGAATCCTTTCTCATGAAACTTTTATAGTATTGGAAACTAATTATATGTGAATAAAAAAAGAAAGAATTGTTGATACCTTTATAGACACTCTTTAAGGTGATTTATTTGTGTTTATTTTTTATCTATATTTTGCCCCAAATCAACTTCTATCTTTCATAGGTTTGTTGAGATACCCCAATGTTCCTCTGGTCTCCTACCTTGTAATGATTAAAACCAAAAAAAAGTGCCTGAGTATAATATTAAACTACAGGATGGTGCTTGAGGGTTGCAGACTGGTGATGGTGGATAGTGTTGTTAATCTCCCATGTCTTTCCTCAAGGAGGAGTCTACCCATGTAGAATTTTTGACAGTGAATCATTGCCATAGGCAGTGAGTTATTTACTCCAGCTATTGGATGAAGGTCATAGCTTTTGCAGAAATAAAAATTTATGATGAAAAAAAGCAGAATTTGATTTAGTGTGGGTTTGCTGTAGTGACTTCTGTGTTTGTGCATGTGTGTTTCCTCCAATGTTTGAATTAAGAAGTTATTTGCTAGTCAAAACATTATTTCTCTGAAGAAAAATCTGTATTTTTCTCTGACTGCTTTTAAGAATTTTTCTTTGTCGTTGATTTCTGGAGTTTTAATATGGTAAGTTTGGGTTTATTGTGTTTTATTTTTATTTCCTTAGAAATTTTTTTGATTTACTCAGTCTGAGTCAATTTCTTGTGGGTTGTTGTCTATTTTAAATACCATCTCATACAATATTGCCCCTTTTTATTTTCTCTTCCAGGTCTCCTGGAATTCCATTTATACTTATATTTGACCTTTCATTTTATTACTTACATTTCCCAAATTTCGTTTCATTTCCTCTATCAATATTCACTTTTGTGCTGTCACACCTTATATAATTAGTTGACTATATTTTCTGCTTCTCAAATTCTTTTTAATATATGTAATTTATAGTTAAATTTATATATAGATACAGCTTTGTTATCTTATAGAATTTTATATTGCTATATATACTGTCTTCTTTTGTACTTAGTAATTTTTTGACAATTTAGTTGCTCAGCTTTAGTTATCTGAACTAATACTTATAGTTATTTATATTCTGTGTCCAATAATATAGTTAGACATGTAGGCTGCTTCTATGCATGCTGTATCTACTGCCTCTTCTTCACTGTATCTTATATTCTCTATCTTTTTCACTTTTTAATAGAAAAATTAATAGTGAATACAATGCAAAATCTAAGATGGTGGTATTATCCTCTAAGAATTTTGTCTTGTACTTGTAGCAATAAAGTATAGTCAGTGAAAGACCATCTTCATCTAATGGTAAATTTTCGATTGGTTCCTATACAATCAAGATTATAGAAAATCAAACCTCAAGTTCACTCAAGGGCAGTTTTATCTCTCTTTGACTCCTCTCATTTGGGTTTTGCTCTTGATATCCCAGCTTTATTAGAAGTTGTTTTATGGGTACTTGTCTTTGATTTGTCTGCTCCTCTGTGATGCCTTCAAAGTCAGTGCAGCTTTAAAGTTTTTCTTCCTTATCAGTAAATGTCTTCAGGAGAAAAGGAGGTCTGTGCATTACTCTTATTTTCCCAAGTTGGAGCCTAGTATACTAGATTTATCCTAGTCAGCCTCAGTGTTCAGTTAATATTTCGATGCTTTCAAGATGATTATAAATATATTGTTTTGGTGTTTCAGCTATCTTGAACAGGACAAGTTTTGATTTATCTATTTTACAGTTTTCAATTGTAAATGTCTTTCTGATTTTTATTCATGATTTTATTACTTCTTTCACTGTAATCAAGCTTTTTAAGATGTACTGCATATTTTGAAAAAAGATACTAATGAAGGGGACATTTATTACACCAAGATGTTTATAATATAGAGATGATAAATATAGAGAGACTCTCCAGAGGATTTTAAGAGGATCATAATTTAAGAATCCTGCTGATTTTCCTCTGGTGGAGAGGAGCTTTCCATTGACTACCTTGGAATATCATGATTTTAAATGTATAGAATAGGAAATTCAAGTTTTTGAAAACTGCAACATTTTTTTCTATTATGATCCAGAAATCACTATTAATTTTTCCTCTATCTTCCATGCTCCAATTTATATTCTCAAAAGTTTAGGGAAAGACCCATTAAAGTATTTTTTGTGACTTACATATTTGATATGCATCTTAAAATTTAAAAAAAATGTCGAATTTAGAAACTTAATTCACAGGAGTCTGTGTTTTTGAAATATTTGTGCCAGTTGAAAAGTTTTGACTTTGACTTTAATAACAATGCATTTCATGTGTATGTTTAAGAGAAATTGTTAGTATGGAGTTATTTGAAATAAAACAACTTACATTTCCAAAAATATAGGTGCATTTTATAAAGACCTTTTTGCATGATATCTACTATTCCCATAATAGTTTTGATCCCATTAGGAAGATGAGATGGTGGCAATATAACAGAAGATTATTTAGTTTAATATCAATTTGACACAATTCTATAATTATTGTCGCAGAAGTTTAAGGGGGAAGAGAAGGGTCACTAAGGCAGAAGTTACTACTTTAAAGCTGTAGTATGCACTTCTAATACCTGATTATGAATTTTTCAAATATCAAATCTGATCTGAGTTTTTTTGTAAATGTTTTCTGTCAATATTTTAACTTCCTTCAACCCTCAAACTTTTCCTCAGAATTGAACAGTCATCTGATTAACATATAGCACGAGGAGCTAAAATTCAAGCCATCTATTCTTTAAGACTTGTGTTGGAAGCTTGAGGAATGAAATGACAATGAAAAAGAAAATCTAAACTTTTCAATTCTAATTAAGAATAAAATGTGAGATAATGACTCCAATTTAGAGAACAATTTGATATGCATGGAATGATTAGATTTGAGAAAGACTACTACCATGGTGCTATTAAATCTTCCTGTTCACAAACAGATGTAGAATAGTTTGTTAGTAACTCAAATTACATAACAGTTAAATATTTGAGGAAAAAAAAATCATCTACTTAGAATTTTGTACGAGGAAAAGTAATTATAGCCATTCAGATACGTATTACTAGACAAGATATTTCTGTTATTACTTTGAATGACTTGATGACTCAAGAGACAATAGTATTCTTGATTCTCAAACTAGTCACTTCAAGAGTCTCAAATTTTGGTTATATTTGCTTTGTTAAATTTTGGTAAATATTAGTTTAGATTGTTAACATCTGTAAGTCATTTGTTTATTCTTTAAAAGGCCTGTGTGATAATGGTCGCAAAAATTTTTATTTTGTAAGAGAAACTTCTCTGTAACAGTATATTGCAATATAACTTTAGGAAAGTTTCAATATAAAGACATGGGGATTCTTTCTCAAAGAATATTAATGATAAATTTGTCTTATAGTAACTTGGAAAATATTCTCAATATGCAAAGTCTAAAACTCCCTTGTGACATTCCAAGACCATTTCTAATAATTATTTTCTGAACTTAGTTTTGTAATCATGAAAACATTTTCTACATGATATAAAGTAGGAGAAACTTTTCAATATCTATAATTCTGAGTCAGCTGATCTTAATGGCATTATTAGAAATCTCTCCTTATGGTAATTTCCTCATCTTGACATAATTTTTTAGATCAATTACCTGTCATAGCGCTTCTGATAATTTAAGTTACGGGAGCTTTATGTACCAAACTTTTAATTAAAAGTATGTCCTTATTATAAAATAAAGATTCATATTTTTTAAAGAATTGCCTAGTATTCTGTGGTCCTATATATACGATATCTTCTGTATCCAGTTTTTTGTAGATGTACATATAGGATGATTCCACATCTTGGTTATATAATTTGTACTGATATGATCATAAGAATGCATATATCTAGTTCTCTTCTTTCCCTACCCAGTCACTCTTTACTTTTTAAAATATCTATAATCTGAATGGTCTATCTTTCCTACTGGCTATAGCCTTCATGAGGACTGAGAGTATGCAAGCCTATTTAATATGTGGTATACCACAGAAAGTAGATATATTTAATAGATGATTAGAGTGTCATCAACAAATAGTAATTACAAATTATCCCCAGATAAGTTGTCTACTCACACCACATATATCTGAAATTGTATCAAAAATTTAATTATTTGTACTGGAAAGTATTCTGGTCTTTAAGGTGTTATTTTTAATGTGAAACCATTCTAGGGAACTGTTAAGGCTTTTATGTAAAATTGTGACATTGATGATAGGCATTTGAGAACAAATGATGCAGTTTAAGGCAGATGCTCAGTATTGAAAGGAAAGAAGGCTAAGAATGAGTTATCAAGAGAGAAGAAAGGTGACCGGACAAAAATGTAGAGAAATAAGGATAAAACAAAATTTACCTTCTTCTCCTCAGTGGCCTGGTCTGCCATCAGTCTTTCAGAAACTCTGATAAATGATTTTGTTTGCTATGATTCACACAAACCTAAAAATCTGATTCTTCCATCTATCTTTCCTTTGAAGTCACGTATGGTTTTTGTAAAGTCTCACAATCCTGCCACTTCCGAGTTTCCTTTTTATTCCTCCTCCAAAATGCAATGCCTCTTAGCAATATGGTTTTTGAGCAAATTGTTTAACCTTTTTAAACATTAGCTATAAGACGTTTGAGTTAAAAATTATTTTATATGGTCTAAAGGTAAGATTTATATAGTATAAATTACCTGTCAAGAGGGATGGGTAAGTGATCTAGAAGGAGAAGAGAAATATGTAAGGGTGAAAAGGGATACTACAGAGAGAGAATAAATGAAAACGTTAAAGGCATAATTTTCCTATTTTGTAACTGAAACTTGCCTGCTCTTACCAGTCACCAAAGGACTCAGTAACGTTCCATGAGCTGTCACTCTAGCAAGATGTTGAAAGGAATTACTTAATTCAAGGCAAGGAAAATGAAGCCAAATTTCTCTAAACCTTCAGAATTCAATATTCTTTTCTAAACTTTTCGAAAGTTTTTGTTATGAAGTCTGCATTGGCTGTTACATTTTTTAGTTCCTTTCATAAGTGTGCCTGTATGAATTATAGAGACATGGTGAAAATCACAATATTTTGAAAAGGAAATTGAATGAATTAAAAAAAATTTGGTAAGCAAATTATTGGTCATACAGGACAATTATGATTCCATGTATTATCAATTTCAAAATGGTTTCTTGAGGGAAAACATGTTCTTGAGATATAGGAAACTGTGTTTAAAGAACTGTGTTTAAAGAGAAAGAAAAATAAATGAATATCAGGGGAAAAAAATCTTTAACATCAAGTCACATAATGAGAAGAATTGACTGGGAAATATACAACCAATTAAGGAGATACAAGAAATAAAATATTCATTGACATATACTAGAAAACGATCATAAAGTTATCCCATCTCAAATTTAGGGTAGTTTTATGCAAGAATAATTGCTAATCTGTAAGACTTCTGTTGGGATTTATCATCTGTCAGTCAGAATATTGACATGACTTTCTTAAGAAAACTTAATAGAAATTTGAGGAGGGAAAGTAGTATTGAATTTTCTGACAAATAAGTGACGATTTATATTGTTTTAAGATTCTCTGATTCATTATAAAATGACTGCTCAGAGACTATAAGAAGGAAGACAGGAAGAATTTCAAGTATTATCTATACAAAAGTAAATAGAATGTTTTCTGTTTCTATGCTGTCTTTTTTTCAAAATGAAATACTTCCTGTTTCTTTTCTTCACAACTTTGAACATGCTTAACATGGCTTAGATCTTCCATTATCTAACTCTTAAAAGTATACGTATGCTCATTTTTTAAAACCAGTATGAATACCCAGAGGATGCAAAATCTCTAATCAGAAAATTAAAACATCTGCACCCTTACATTCACAGTAGCATAGTCCACAACAGACAAGAAGACATGGAAAGAACCTAAATGCTCATCAATAGATGACAGGATAAAGAAACTCTCAAATATATATTCAACTGAATTCTATACCGCTGTTAAAAAAAAATGAAATTGTGTGCTTTGTAACAATCTGGATAGAACTGCAGGAACTTTAAGCAAAATAAGTCAGAAAGAAACAGAGAAATACAAGATAGTTTCACTGATCTATGGGATAAAATGAAATGAAACAAATGAACATGCAAATCCTGACCCAAAGAGCAGGACACAGAACTGTGGTTTTGTGTGCTTGTGAGAGGGAAAGAAGTAAGAGATGAAAAGGTGGCAATAAAGGACACTGAAACTCGGTTTTGGGTGTGGTATGAATTACAGACTGAGATGTAATCCAATTCTTAAAATGAATACAGCATTGTGGACTAAAGAAATAGTGAATATTGTTTTAAACATCATTTGCAGAAATGACAATGAAAGTTTAGTTAAAATGTACTCCATTTCTTTTGTCCCAGGTCCATGTCTGGTCTCTCACGTTATTTGAATCTCTCATGTTATTTAAATATATATGTGTGTGAGTGTGTGTATTCACAAAATTACATATTAAATCATTCTGACTGAGAATATAAAATAATATTGTAATAACACATTTGCTTTAATAGAATATAATAGACCTTATTTTATTTTTTTACTGCTATCTCACAGTTCACGGTGGCCAAGACATAGAAACAACCTAAATGCCCCAAAACAAATGACTTGGTAAAGAAGCTATGGTATATATATACACATATATATATACATAATTATATTAATATATATATATATTCAATGGAATTCAATGCAACTACGATAAATATTTAATTGTAGCCTTTGCTACAATCTGTATGGAATTGGAGGGGATCATGTTAAGTGAAACAACTCAGAAAGAAACAGTGAAATACAAGATGATTCCACTCATATGTAGAATATAATGAAATAAAATAAAAGGATTAAAACCCAACAAAAATTCTCAGGACTCAAGATGCTGACAGCTGGGGCAGTGGGAGGTAGGAGAGAAGGAAAGAGGGGAAAAGATAGTGGCGAAGGTCACTGTAACTCTGGTGGAGGGTGTGGTGTGAAATAAAGTTGAGGTTCAATGTCAATATTCATCAATGAAAGCAGCATTATGGACAAAAGTTTTAATAAACACCAATATTTAAAATAAATGTAATGCTATCTCAAATAACTTGTCATAAGGTGTATTCCTCTCTATCTTTACACAAAAATTATTATTTAAACATTTTATACTAGAGGAATTCTAGTACTCAGAACCCATTGATTCAACTCTATATTTTATCTAGTCTGCATTAATGTGTAATTTAGTCTACATTAATGTGTAATTTAAAAAATCATATTCAAATATGAAAATTATCTTAATTTGTAAAAAACACTTAAAAAGTCAGCCACTACCTGATGTGATTTAGTTATAAAACTCTGAAGGCATATGATAAATGAGTTGACTTCTAAATGTCCTTTCAAAGAGTTGGTAATACTATCCTCTAACTCAGTTCTTGCAATATAGCAATATTGCTAATTTTTATCAGGTTAGCATTTACTTGACATAAGTTTAAGGAGACTTCAGTGTTCTCCTGGGACAACATCTATTAACGCACTACAAATATCTGCCACCTTGTTCACACTTCCCTTAGTCCTACTCTTCTCCCACGTCAGCTCAGTTTATATATCTCACTTCCAATAGTAAATATGTAATTAGCTCTCATAAATTTTGTTTACCATAAAAAGACAGTCAATCATATCTGCAAAATTTCAGTTACAGAAAATATGCCCTTTGAGATCACTACTGATTAAAAAATGTAGTCATAACAGTTTTATTGGATTTCTGTTTTAGATATAGATCAAATACTATAATTATTTATCACTAAAACTATTTTAATTTGTAGGAATAAGGATAAGAGCCATTGAAAAAGACATAAAGAAATATTAGGCTGATAAAAAAATATGTAAAGATTCCTTGTTTTGCCATTCTAGAGGGAACAAAATAAGTTATGAAAAATAATTATTGTCTATTGGATAAAATAACAAATACATTAGAGAAGTGATTTGACAAAACTGAATATTAACAACATTCATTAACCCATTCAATAAAATAAATCAGTGTATACAAGATGGCAGACAATATTCATTTATATATTTATTTGACTCTAAGCACTAAGTGAATACAATGTGGCAGACAGTACTTGCTGCTGTGGAAACGGAGACCCATGTAAAGATGACAAACGAGCAGAAAGTACAGTGATTACAAAGGTAACTATAGTGAAGTGTAAAGATTGTCATGAAAACAGTCTATCACGGGAGCATGAGGCAGTGAAGTGGGCTTTCTCCAGTGATAAAGTCAGAAAAGGGCTCCATGGCGAGTAGCCTCTGACTCTGGAAGTTGAAGCCTGTTAGAACGAATCCAGGAAAAGTAAAGAGGAATTTGTATTCTAGAGAGAGACAATAATAAGTGCTATAGTGCAGAAGATGAGTTCTTTTTTTATTTTTTCTCTCACTGGTACAATGATAGTTATAATAAACTAGCAAGAAGAGGCTAGGAAAAAATTCAAGACCAGATTCCTAGCAAATCTTAAAGAATATGTTCACATATTAAGACTTCATTTTATGTCATTCTATCTTGTTAACCATGAAATACTATATATTCATGTCCATGTTAGAAACAGGTCTTTGTCTAAAATTTTGAAGAATGAATTCAATTGGAAAAAGAATAAAGGTGAGAAGAAAAAATAGGTTATTTCAGCAATGCCTGAAAGTAATGAGTGAAAACAAAATGAATTGAATGGAGAGGGAGATTTGAGACTTAATGAAATGTAGACATGACAGGATTTGGTTATTGTTTGAATGTCAATGATAAAAGAGAAAGAATTATGGGTTATTCTTAGAATTCTAAGTCTGTAGTGAATTTTCAAAATCGAAACCAGTTTTACTCTATTCAGTAAAGGAAAGAAAGTTGAGAAATGAAAACAATAAGTATAAGTAATGTACCATAGAGTAATTTGACTATAGAAAGTTGGAAAGAGCATCATGGTATCTGTAAGGAAAATGGACAAAAACCAATTCTGTCCAATGTATTTCTTGGAGCCCTAGGTCAAAGGAAAATCATCATGCCAAAAAAAAGACCCCAGCAGCAACAGCCCTAGCCAGCTGGAACCCACATCCTGCCTCCCAATAATACAAGACACCTCCAACTGCCTGGGAAGCTGGAAAACATCCAGCTTCCCCCCAAAATCCAAGCTGCATGAGAAATGGGAAAAAATTCTGCATTCACCCTTACCCAGCCATATAACCCAAAATTCTTGACAAGTTGGGACTGACTCAGCTCTCAGAATCTGGCTCAGAGAGTGGATAAATACATCATTTGCTCAAAAATTGTTTTATCATTTCTCACTAATGGTGAAATCTTTCACACCTGAACTTGAGCCATCCAACTATGGATCTACTATATAATATCTAGAAGCAAGATGCAACATCAAGGCAGGGCTTTGCATCATGGAAGTATACATGAAAGTATGCATATATGCACATGCATGCGTACATGCACTTAGTTTTAATGAAAATGAGAAAAATAAGTGTGCATGAATATGATTGTGAAGAATGAAGTAGACAGTCTTAAAACACAAGTAAGCTGGGAAAATTGATATTATAACTTGTCTCATAAGAAAATGCAATACAGGTTAGTCAGAAGGAGGTAATTAGAAGTAAACTATCATGTGGGGATGCACTAAAGGGATACAGTAGAATAAAGACATACTCAAATATTTCAGATATATTATTCTGGACTCACTTTAATATTAATTGGAGAGGGTACCACCTTGAGGCATGGAAATCAGGTAAGGATTTAGTACAAAATTTCAGTCAGCAAATGATCAAGCATAAATGACATCAGGTCATAATAGAATTAAAAATAAGAGGAATAATACTGAAGTCATTATGGAACTAAGTGAAATCTATGGTACTTAATTTCTAACTACATATTGTGATGGATATAATGATAGAGGTAAGTGATTGGAATAATATAGAAAGTTTTGCAAGTGTCCAAATATAATTTGAAAACAAGCATTAATTTAGTGCTGTGTGCCATCTGATATTCCAGGACGGTTGAGTCAAAACCAGCCAGAGAGATAATGCACAAATACTATAGACTGTTAGTTTTGTGTTTTGAAATTATAAAAAGTGAGTAGGAAAATTGCTAGAAATATTGCTTTAGGCTAGAAATAATAAGCATAAGAAGGAAAATCTTCAGAGAATTAGAAGTAAACTAAGAATATTAACTTTTTGTGGAGGAGCCAGGTTGTCCAGGTCAAACTCACAACAAAAAATCAAGTTTCAACAGGTAGAGAGAAGATATCTTTCAACCTTTTTTTCCTACTTTCTTTGATATTTCTTTAAATTCATTTTATTTTATACTTTTTTTTATGTTTGCTAATAGCTGTTCCATAAGCTGAGATTCACTGAATTCATGAGGCTGTTAACACTCATTGATTTAGTCCATATCTGTCAACATTCTTGGACATATTCAGGATTGAGAAGAGGGCATCTGGAACATGGAAAACAGAAGATTTCTGGCACAAAATATTCAGTATCGGAGGCACTAACTTGAGATAATTATGAGACATCTAAGAGGAACTCTATCAATAGTATGTTGTCATATAGTGAAATCTAAAACTTAGCCCATACATTTGAACTAGAAACAACACCTTGTATATGATGGCTTCTAAGAGAAGACAAAGGTAAAAATTGCCACATTTTATTGAATATTTCATGCTCTACAGGATTTACAAAACTTCAAATCTTTCTATTTTTATATAACTTAGACAGAAAAAAATCTTCATTTTGCATATGAATAGATCTTTTCTTTTAAAAAATTGCTTGCATTTCATGCAAATACAGGGCATACCTAGGTATGCAAAATTCTATGATTCCACTTAATTCATTCAATACCCATGAAACAGTTAACATGCTTTACTCCAGATTAGAAATCCAATCCTACAGAGAGAATCCTACACACAGGATGATATTCTTCTAAATGAGTTAGTTTGAGAGTTTAGCATGTGTGGGAATTTTACAAATATTTCTTGAATGCCTTGGCTGATGCCTCATACCCTACAAGCAAGCAGGAGGTTCAGATACTACCTTATATCCTTTCCCTTAGTATTGTGCTTAATTACCAATTCCATGAGGAAAATTCTTGAAAAATATGATTTTTAAAAGATAGGAGTTAGAGTGCAGTTATATAATGTAAAAAAAGTTTTATCATCTGAGTAGTCAAAGAAAATGACACAGCATATCGAGGGCAAGAAAACTAAGCACTTCTATTGTGGGAGCAGCAATGTCTTTATTCATCTAGCAATTAGTCATTATGGTGGATACAAGGTTCCCAGCTGAATTCTCTGGAAGCAGGTGCAGCTGGCATTATAAAATTTTTTTGCCTTTTTGTCAAGAAATTTTTATCGGGAAATAAATCGGCAAGACTACAAGTTAACCACAAGTTAACTTGGCATTCTCTCTCTCTAATATTTCTTATGACATATGTTTATCTTATCTCTTTGACAACTCACAATTGGAATAATGTGAGAAAATATGAATCCAACTGTCATAGCTAGATTTTTCCTGGTCAAATTTTGTGTCATTTATTATTTTCTGCATGGTGCTACCATCTAGCAAGTTCTGTATTTTCTAACTAAATTTGATAATTTTTTTCATTATCAAATGTCTGGAATATTCTCACACATAAAATGGCAAAAAGAGATTCTATCTTTATGATGACAAATGTTTATGGCCTAGAAAGTATTCTCAAATGTTTCCTTGACCAAAAGACCTAAAATAGTACTTCTTGGCAAGATCAATCTCCCCATATTTTGTCTCTGCTTTTTTATAGTCTTTAGAGAATTTTATCTTATTTACATTTTATATTATTTATTTAATTGTTTACAAGTAGTCTTGCAACTGAAATGCAAAATCCTTTTGAGGAAGGCAATTTACCTCCTTTTCACCAGTTTCTGGTTGCTCATTAAATAATTGCTGAATGAAAACTAGAATTACTTCACTAATTTTTATGAAGCCAGTTGTCATTATTATGTTAATTGTGACCTGAGGTAACATTTTAAAACATTGAGATTGAAGGGTGAATTTGGATTTCCCCAGTTAAAATTTATATCTACTACATGGCAATTCAGCATCAAGATCTTTAGACTAAATGTTACCACTTCCATCATCACTACCCTCCCCTGTCATAAGCAAGATCATTTGAACAATGCAAATGGAATTACAGCATAGATTGGGCATACAATCTCATACAGCACTATTAATGCTCTTTGTGGCTGCAGAAAGCAACTAAGGATCAAGTTTAGATACTATTGATCACTGACAGTTGTAGATTGTGCATTGCTGAACCTATTTTATGTGATTAATACATTTTGCCTGAACAAATGTATCCTGTCTTCTTTGTGACCGCCAAACTATGAAACCATGGTGAACAATAATAAGCTATCACTTGCTGAGTCATTATACACCAGGCAGACAACTGTTTCAACATGAATTAAATGATTTGGTACAATAACCCTACTAACATAAAAATTTCCGTATCTTCAATTTTAAATTAGAAATGTTGTTTTGAGAGGTAAACCAACTCCTTATTTTGTAAAACTATTTGGAAGTATCTAGTAAAATTAAACACGTAGACAGCTCTTGGGACAGAAATTCTATTACTAAACATATACCAAGCAATAATTTGTAAAACTAGAACTAGACCTGAATATCATCAATATCTAGATCTAATTATGTATATGTATATCTATATGCATAATATATATAGCTGTAGAGTCATCATCAATCTTAATTGCAGTCCATAAATAAAAACAAACTAAAAATTCTGCTGTTGGTAAAATATACGAATATCTTGTTTGTTCTATTCATGTGATGGAATACTATTTAGCAATAAGAATAAATTAATTGTCACTGAACATAACAACATGGGTGACTCACAGGAAAGTTGATACTGAGCAAAAGAAGACTGATGCAGATGTTCACACTGTGAGTCTATTGATATAAAGTACACTGTAGATAAACCTAGCCTGTATTGTTAGATCACATGGGACTGCCCATGGGAGGCGGAGTGACTGGACGTGGCCGGGGGTAGGGTAGATGGGGGAGCTTCTGAGAAACTCATTTGCTGAATTTTATTATTTTAATTGAATTATCGATTCAACATCTATCAACTATCTATCCCATTCAGTGTGACTCCCAGTTAAAATGAAAGGAAACAGCAACGGGTACATGAGTAATAGGCATTAGATGTGAAGATAGGGAGATGGACAGACACAGTGTTATCCCTCAGGACCTAGACTGTCTTTGCTCTCATCTCTGCATTGAGCACGTCTTTCTGGCTGCTAACCCTGACTCCTGACCTAGATTGTAGGGCTACTACCAGATACTTGGCTATAGACCACGTGGTGACAGTTGCATCAAAGCAACCACATTTCACAAACACCTTTACAATCTTACTTTTGTGGCAGCAAATATTCAATTTGTGTTTTCTCAAATAAGTCCAAGTAATCTATACTCACAAGTATCTTTGATTAAGAACTTTTTCTATCATCTTCTGACTCTTCAACTCTTTTCCCATTTCTCCCTATCTGCCTTAAAGTATAATTTCATACTGTTTTATTCACTTATTTCTCATGCTGTGTCTATTGCCTTGAGTGAAATTTGACTGATTTATTAACAATTTTTAATTTCTTGACATAAATGTACATTATATCATTATGTCCACTCTGAGAATCATTCATTAAGACCTCTACTGATGAGTTTTGCGTTTTTTCAATTCTTTTTTATACTTTGCATATTTACTTATGAACTGCTTCCAAAAATGAGAAAAAACATAATTTATCAGATAAAATTCAATTTTATTCTCACAATAGACATTTCCAAGCTACGTATTCTTCCCAGGGAACTACTCCAACTTTTTATCAGTGTTATCTAAAGTGACTATCTTAAAATTCATTAAATGCCATCTTCAGTGTTACCTGTTGAAAGTTTCTTTCACTTTGTAAAGGTATATTTAATAATAATAGGTACTCTAAAAATCAGGGTTTCATGGGTTTATGATCTGATGATAAAAATGAGCTGACTGGACATTGGATGTAATTAAGAATCTCAGTCTCTTCACCCAGCAATTTACCTAACAATAATGAAATGTAAGGTTGAATCAAGATGTATTTTATGAATAATTATGGACCCAGGAAAAGATCAAAGTAAACAACTGTTGTATAGATATGTGGTAAATTGAATAATGGCTTGGGAAGAAATTCACTTTCTACATTTGTGGTTCTGTGAATGTTGCTTTGAAAAACAAAATGAAAACGGCAGACATGATTCAGTTAAGGATCCTGAAATGGGTAGGTAGATTACCTAGTATTATCAGTGTGGGTCCTAAAAGCAATAATAAAAGTATCCTTGCAAGAGGGAGGTCCAGAGAGATTTGACAGATTAAGACAAGAGGAAGAGGGTGATGTGATATGGAAGCAGGGGTTAAAATAAGGCAACATCATATGGGACACCATCCAATGAAATAAGATCAATATTTAGAAGCTGGAAAAGGGAAGGAAATGGACTCTCACCTACAGTTTTCCAAGAGACCATAACACTTCATACACCTTCATTTGGGTCAGGTAAAACCATTTCAAATTTCTGAATTCCCATGTAATAAGAGAATAAATTTATGTTGTTTTAAGCCATTGAGTTTGTAGTTGTTAAAGCAATCATGGGAAATAAATGTAATAAAGAAGGAAAGGTTTCAAGGAGCTAAATACACTCATGAGAAATGAATCTACCTTTTAAATAAGGAAAGAAGGAAAAAAGAAACCCAAACAGAAATAATGGTAGAAGAGTTACATTATTCTAACTTAAAGAGTGTGTCATAGTAAAATATGCAAATTTGACAATATCAAATTAAGGGTTTCATTCTTAATCATATCCCCAAACATAAGACTCCAGTTACCCTTGGCAATAGGATACCTCTCTTACCAATGACAACGATAATACAATAAACAAGCAAAATGCAACTTAATAAAAGCTTAGAAGTCACACTTGGCATGATAAGTGCTCTATAGAAAGGTCTACAGTGAAGTTTGCTAACTATTTGAGTCACTGAATAAGAATGAGATAAATTTAATGAATAGTTGAGATGTATATGCCTGTATATTCTTGGTATGATGGCTGGAAATGTTTATCTATGCACATACAGGGAAATAGATTTGAGCCTATGCACTCTTGTTTCTAGATACTCTGCAAAGTCTTCAGCAGTTTGTCCTGCATGTTTCCTGCGTTGTTTGGTAAGTCCTATCAGCCGTTGCACACATTCCTGATGTCATACAACTGTTATCAGTTAGCATTGGTATCTAGAGCCTTCCTAGGCCTTTATTAAGACTTTCTTACAGGATTTTTGCTATACTCCCAATGTTTCCAGCTTCTGACACTTTTTGTAATAGATTTTGGTTCAGTCTAAATATGTGCAATTGTTCAATTCACTGATTTACAAGGGATTATGACAAAGATTACCACTTGGATTAGTTCTTCGAAATATGGCTTCAGGCCACTCTGGTGCAGAAAAGGACTATTGCCCTACCTTGCATGTCATCCATAAAGGTTGGTTTTAATGATCATAACTGAGCTCCA
Organism: Solenodon paradoxus; assembly: GCA_004363575.1. Classification (NCBI taxonomy): domain Eukaryota; kingdom Metazoa; phylum Chordata; class Mammalia; order Eulipotyphla; family Solenodontidae; genus Solenodon; species Solenodon paradoxus. The sequence goes on along the minus strand of RJWH01000275.1, from coordinate 84,988 downwards.
AGAATGTTATCTCATATGGTTACTGAAGTTTCAGCAACTAAAGCCAGTCACACAGGCGCCTTAAGACTTCATGACTGTGAGGGAGCATGAATAAACTCAAGACAACTAGATTCAGCCAAATTTCTCTGATTTTCAGTTTTTGATATTTGCCTGAATAACTAGTGTTATTAAATGTTGCTTTATTGTATTTTAGAGATAATATACTTTTCATAAATTGATAGTGTGTAACAGCTGTGTCTCTAGCAATCTGTTGGCACAATTTTGTCAGCTCTATGGGCTCATTCCATGACTCTGTCACATTTCATTGATATACATATATATATATTAATTGTTTAGATATAATGTTATTGAGACTTAGTAAAAAAAAAGGTATAGCTAACCCAACAGGAAACAAATCAATGTAAACCAATATTTCAATTCTGATTTCCTAAAAACTGATGGAATTTATAGTTACAGAATATCTTGCTTCTGTGATGCATTCCAATGTTTCTTGTGAAATTTCTGTTTTTTTTTTTTTTTGCTGAATCCAAAAACTTTCATGAAGTCAAAACATGACAACTGAGAAGTATTTGACAATAACTTAAAAGCATACACTCCACTATTGTAATGATATCTTGGAATCTTTTTCTTTTTTGGAAACACAAGTGGTACATATGAAAGTGAAAGAATGAATGTACATGAATCTCTTTAAAAAATCGCTAATCTTTTCCACCTTTAAATGAGAGATAAAGCTGTTGGGAATGAGTTAAATGGCACCAGGTTAACATCCTAATTTAAGAAAGGACATACACAATTGTATATTGCAAAGGAAGCTGTGATTATGCTAATGTTCAGCAAAATCGATGAAAAATGATATGTAAATCAGCCCTTTAAAAGCTATTGGGCAAATTATTACCCAGTACATCAGACACAGAATATTTCCTTATTAACGCTTACTCTAAAATTTCATCAGAATACCTACATGACTTCATAATCGTTACTTATTAATATATTTGTAATTATTTTCATCCATTTCATACTACTGCATTTTGTATATGATTGTTTATTCCTTTCTCCAAACTCCATCAAAATATTTTGAAATAAAGTATTTTTCTATGGTACTCTGACATTTCTCATTACTGAGTATCCTCATTCATGAAAACAATGACTGGCATTCTCATAAAATAAGACAGAAGCCCATAAATTGAATTAGATATTTGTAGAACATTATTTCAACTTTGTATTAGAGAACATATGAGTGTATAAAAATCTACTGAGAACAGAGAAAACTGATTCATCTTCAAAAGAAAACAATGCAAACTGAGATTTTAGGAAGTAGTCTTTTTTCACTTTTTTTTCTATTTTTCTATTTACTTTTTATAATGAGACATTATAACAGTGAAAAAAGGTATGAAGACAAATTGTCCAAAACTTGAAAATAGGCCTAAAACCCTGCAATCTTCTCAGCCTCATCTTGGAGCAATAAATCTAAAATAACTTAATATTCTAGGGAGGATATATTTTGGTTTGGATTATTATTTTCTGTTTATGAAAATCCCAAAATTCTGCGATGTTACATATTAACATATTGAGACACACTATTTCTGATTAGTAGCAACGATACCAAACAGATTATGATTTTCTTGTCCTTTAGCAACTTAACTCATTTTATATTTAACTTAATCATCTTATTTTACCAATTATAGCTGTCTACTCATTCTTCAGTTCTATTTATCTTCCTGTTATTTCCTTCATTAATGAGCTTTGAGAGATGTCCACTTGATATTGAGAGTTATTGTCATAACTTCTTTAAAATTATAACTTTACTACTCTTCTTTCTTCTAAAAATTACTTAGAATTTACATTAAAAATATCATTATTCTTTTAAAGTTGTATTTTTACTATGGAAAACAATAATGTTTGGAAAGAAAGGTGGTTCATATCATGAATGAAGAAAAGCAATCAAAACAGAGCAAGAACCATTGATATTAAAGAATCCACTGGGCTTAAGACATACTGCTTCTTTGCATAGTATATTTATAAAGTATCAAACATCTCAACCTCTTCCTAAAAAACTCCATCAACTCTGCAACCATGATCTAAATCCCTATTGGAGAGCTTTTAGATTTTTCTAATATAGTCTGTTCTTCCCTTTATAAGGAAAGCAATTCTTAATAAATTCTTAATAAATCAATATCCTGATCCTTCTTTAAGTGACAAGTAAAGGTCAGTCTTTGGAAGAAGCATAAGGAAGAAAAGAGAAGACAAATCTACCAAGAGTTGAAGTTCTTTCAAGAGCTCCAGCGCCTCTGAGAAATCTCTCACAGAAGCTGGGGGAAAGATTGTATTACTGAAAAACAACTTACAAGGCAGCTGGGTATGCAGATGAAACAAAACCAACTCTCAAAACACTTGCAATAGAACTGAGGTTACCAATAGGGAATGGTAGGAGTTGGGCAGGACAAGTGATGACAGAGTCCACTGGACAATGATGAACACTTGGTGATTCAATGGAGGACAAGGTGTGTTGACATATATCTGAGGAATGGGGAACCTATACATATGTGTATTTTAATGTGCAGAATAGATGTTACTGCAATATAAAAAAGAAAAGACAAAAACAGTAATGCCAATGCACCTCCTTAATATGATGAAGGAAAATAAAAATCACATGATCAGCTCAACTGAGGCAAAATATGCCTTTGACAAAACCCAGCACCTATTAATGATTTGAAAACCAAAAACAGTCCATCAGGAATAGAATAAAATGCCCTCTGGCTTGCCTCCCGTCTTCGATCTTTGGACACTGCTCTGAGCCCTGCAACATCCCTGAGCTCTCAGAAGTCACTTCTGGGATGCCTTACCCAATGTCCCATCAGGGTGGCACCTTTTGCCTGCGCTGCCCAAGTCAATTCCTGGGAACTTTGCAAAACAGTGGTGGACCAGGGGTTCCTTGAGAACAAGGTCTTGGCCTGGTTCACACAGCGATGGGCCTATGGTTCGATTGAAATAGCTTTTTGTTGTGGCTGTGGTGCTGGTTCCTGAATGACTGCTTGAGTTCCCCACTTAGACAGCTGCCAGCCTCCTGTCTCATCTGCCTTGTAGCTCTCTTCCCTCCCCAGCTAGCATAGGTATCTTAGGTAATGACTAACTTGCAACTTCAATATCTTTTGCCCTCATGCCTTCCCCCACCCCCAGCATCCATTGAGCCTCCTAAAAAGAAAAAAAAAATCTATAACTATCTATCATTTGCTCTTTCCCTGACTTTGTTAGGACACCAGATTCAGTTTGAATCACTTCTCAGGAGACACTGAGCTATCTAAGGGAAACAAAAAGAGTCTAGGGAAAAATGTTTTCGGAGATGGCTTTGATTTTTAATTTTACTTTTTTTGGCTTTACTTTTGTATGCTTATATGTTTTGGTTCTGTATTGAAGTTCTTGTTTGTTCTTAGCTTTTTTTAAGTCTGAGAAATAATTTAATTATAGTCAGTAAGTAAACAGTATAATTTTGAACAATAGATTACTGTTTTGTTTTGTTTTGTTTTTTCTGTATCAACAAAGGAGCACTCATAATAGTTTGCAATGAAAGAGGGATTCTTACAAATTCATTCAATTCAGATCTGGAATAGTATTTGCCAGTTAAAGGTAATTTGTCCATTCCATTTTTTGTTTGTTTTTTGCTTGTTTTTTTAAGAGAGGAGCATGGGACAGGAGGAAGAAGTACGTAAGGAAGGAAGGAAAGAGAAAGGAAGAAACATATTTATTTACTGAACTGTTCATATTGGATTTTTTTCACCCTGGTCATAAGTGTTGAACCTGGAATTTACCTGGTTCGTAGACCAGCATCTCAACCACCTGAGCCGTAAGGATACATTGTACCTGATGTCTTTTTTAATGGAAAAAAACCACAGATTCAAAATATGCATTGACTTATGCAGGATGGCACAGTTGGTAAGATCATGGAAACTGGGCAAAATATTACAGAAAAAGGAATACCTTACTGATACGAAAGCAACATGAAAACCAGAGCTCATTTGCCTTTGAAATTATTTTTTCTCAAATCTTGAGATGACATTAAGACAACAATTTCAACTCTATTCATTCTGAAAAATGAAATCTGGTCTCAGATTATCTCTCAGTTTTGGCTACCCAATAGTTTCAAGTTCAGCAATTCTGATTATTGTTGAAAGAACAAAGCACATCCAAGGATCATAATTGTGATTTGTTTTACTTGATGCCTTTGGAATAAAATGTGAATATATATTTATTATATTTATGTGTCCCACAGCTTTTGGTCTCAGGTTCAGTTGAGATGTATATGAGTAACAAAAATTAATTTCCCTGTTCCACTCTGTGACAGCTATTTTGAAGTACTGTAAGTTCTAAAACATGTTCATCAGTTATAAATAATTGCTAATAAGTGACAAGCAACTATTTTAGTTTTGTGTCTTTAATTAGTAATTATAAAGCAATATATTTCTTAGAGTAGAAGATAATAAAAACAAATAGCTCAAAACATTTTGATTGATTTTTATTTCTTTGTTTCCAATGAATATTATGAACAAGAAAATTGAAAAATAATAGTATATAACACCAAGAAAGAGATGTCTTCAAGAATTATGCCATTTTAATTGAGAATAAGAAAACTCAATCTGCATTCAATTTCACCAAGCCACGGGATACTACCACGTCTCTCAAAAGATTCCAGCATTTGTATACTTGAATATTATTTTTCACTTTTTTGTTAAATCCAAGTAATCAGAATCTTGAGTGGAAAACAAACATTTATTAGTTGGTATGTGGCTGTTTATTACTTCTCAGTTGTGTTTTGCAGTAATATGATAGAAATGGCAGTTAGCAGATCATTTCTCTGGTAGTTTGGAAATGAATTATAATACCCTTGAAAGTAGAGTGGCAAAATGAACAATTAATGGTTTCCGAAAGTATGTTAGTAAATCTGTTCTAGAAATAGAGACATGACTGTTACTATATTTGATATATTTGTATTTGTTATCCATGGCTTCTCAAAGGACATCTGCCTACCAAGTAAAAAGGGACTGGAGGTCTGGGAAGGATTTTACATGAGCCAATGTTCTCAATTTCATGCATATGTCACTTTTTGAGTATAATCTGAGAAATCAAGAATGAAAATATTAGCTCTATCATAGAATAATGCTAATGATTGGTAGCAAAACTCAAGATAATAGAAATTGGGCAGTGGAGTGGTGAGGAGCGAGGGAAGAATCACACAGAATGTCAACACTAGTTCAAGACTTTGAATGACTGAACAGGTTGATGTTGATTCTTTATTTTGTCCTTGAAAAAATTATCTTACCTATTTGGTAATCATTTTCTCATTCAGAAACTGGTGAAAATGATGACATTGAAGTGAAATATTTGGGATTAAAAGCCAAGGAAGTTAAATCACCTGATAGTGCACGTCACATATTAGGAAGTAACATACTAGTGAACAGTGCTATGTCACTAGTGATCTTTTAAGTTCTCCCCCTCTGATTATTGCTATCATTTATCCAACTATATGCCATGCACTCATTGAATTTTAGAACTTACTTAATTTGGAGTCCATATTGGTACCGCCTTAAATGTGTTTATAATGCTATAACACTGAGGAGGCTTAGGACACGTTTTATTTGCTTAATATGTGCTCAGTTTTGATGACCAGTATAGCCATAGCATATTGCAGCAGATGCTCTCAGTCTTTTCATGCTTCAATATTTCTTGGACCTTAAAAATAAACTAATTCTTCTCACATTCTTGTCTCAGGATCTACTTTTTGGAAAACCCCAACTAATATGAAAGCTTTTAAGCATACTTACTCAGAAATTTTGATTAGTGTCATAGAAGAAAATACATGAATCTAAAACCTGAAAAAAAAGTTTGACATATAATGGAAAGTCACTGGTGACTGGAAGTGAAATGCATTCACTTATTTATGCTTCTATTAACTCAATGATATTTACTTGTGATACTGAGTATGTGCTATACATTGTGGCTGTTCTTTTTTCTTCCCTGAGCTGCCTTTTTATAATTTTTGCATAAAATGTAGACACAAAATAAAACAGTTTATGAACAAATGTATGAACTGTTAAAGGTGGTCTACATGTAGTTGAGGAACAGTGTAAAGAAGAAAAAGATGATGCTGGAATATTTTGCAATGATGAGACTGCCATGCTGAATTTAAGTGAAGAAATGATAAGGGATAAGGTGCAGAAGGAATCAATAGAATAAAATATTGGATGGATCATCAGATTTGTTGATGAATTCACCAAGAACACTAACGAAAGAATGGGAAGTATCAGTGGAACATTTACCTTACCTTCTGACCATGTGGTAGATGTGGTGTGGAAAAAGAAAATGTTCACCACTTGATAAGCATCAGAATTAAGTTTATAGTGTTCAAAGTAGAGCTCCAAGAGAGGGGTGATCTTTCTGATTGTATACACTCAATTCTAGGAGCTAGTACACGTAGAAAATTGAGTCAAGTTAAGGATATATGTGGATATATATGTATAATGTAATATATCATATATATCATATATATTATATCATATATACACCAAATGTCTTTGATACACACACATATATATATATATGAGTATATATATATATATGCTCATATATAGTTGATGATGATGGGCTATTTATAGAACTTGCACATCTTGAAGTGACTGAGAAAGAAAAAATGTGAGCCATAATTGTCTCCCAGGAGAAGACAGTAGTAAGTTCAAATCCTTATATTTTTCTTAGTTGCTTAAGCTGTTAGTAGTTGCTAAGAAGACAGTGTTGTACAGAAAGGGAAATATAAGAGGACAGGGAGACTTTATAGGAAGTTTTAAGATTTACTTGAATTCCTACTGAGGAGTGTGACAAAATTAGGAAACTGGGCAATATTTTTCAAATGATTAAAATGCTTATTACAATTGATAAGAATTATATTCTGAAATACATTTTTATAAATATGTTGTCATGAACTTTTCTTCTTTCTCTTTTCATAGCTTTGCTATTTCATTTTTGGTAGGAAGATTGACTTTTAGAACGAATGCTCCTTGAGATAGTGATATGACAGTAGTAAATGTTAGCAAAAAGTACCTTCTTTTCTAGCTGATTCACCCTGAGAAACTGAAAAGATATGTGTCTTTTTCATAGGATCTCATGAAACCTCATACTGTTGAGTTCCACAGAGATCTCAGAAAATGTAGCCAGAAATGATAGCGTCTCCGAGATCTCTGCTGCCCAGAGACAGAATATCTACCAGAGAGTTTTTGATCATTTGACAAAGGAACAGAAATGAAGATCATTATGAGCAAAAGACTATGCATTTCATCGCTGTTGAACCATATGGCAAAATATAGAATGGCAGGAGATGGGAAAAGATCAGTATACATAGGCTAGTTAGAAACCTAGACTTTCATCAATCTATATATCAATTATATTTATTGCCGACATCCAATTGTATTGTTTACTGTATAATTGGTTTATTATGATGTACACCTTAATCCTATATAGTGTTATGATACAATGTTCTTTCAATTAAATAAGTACATTCAAAAAGTACCTGAATAAAGTATTACCAAATTATATTCATTTATGCATACAAAAAATACATAATGTCTAAATTCAGATGGTTTCACGTTCAAACAACTAGTTAGTTTAATTCAGTCACATTAACAAAATAAGAGGAAAGAAATTTTTTAAATATTTAAGCACCTAAAATTTATTTTGAATGTGAAAAGTAAATACTAAAGTATTTTAAAGAAGAGAGTGATAATTTTATAACTAAAACTCTAAGAAACTAGTAGAAGCTTATACTGAGGGTAGAAAAACTAAAATATATGAAATAAGATTATGAAACTCTTGCAAAAATTTGGTAAACACTTTTAAGGTCATGAAGTGGTAAAATGATGATTGAGGTATAATATTTGTGTACCAATCTGTTATATATTTAAAAGAAAATATTATCAAGAATTCATTTTATATTAGAACGACATAGTAATTTACAAAGAAATAAAAATATTTTTGAATTTTCTGGAGGAAGCTACTGTCATGAGCTACAACCTGAAACAGAGAAGAGATGAGGCTAATGAATAAGAGACACCAAGTTTAGTTTTGACTGAGAAGGAGCAGTGACCCTCAAGCAAAAATAGACTTGCAAATTCAAAACTTACTGCAAACTCTGGTTATAAGATCTGGGGTGGAAAGTTAAAACAATGAAATTAGATGTTACTAAGTAAAAATGCAAAATGATGGCAGTATTGCGATAAAGAGACCAATGAAACATACCATCCAAGTGTCCTCTTAATTAAAAAATAAACTGAGTAAAAGAAATTTAATATGTAAGAAACTGGTAGAACAATGAAAAACATTACATATACAAATCCCAGTGACTTTTAGTAATACAGGAAAAGAGGGGCATTTATAAGAAAGGAAATCAACCAAAGTATGTTTTACTATGCAATACTGTTAGTAGGTAGACGGTAGTAAAAAATTGGTAGCACCAATTTTGTCTTTATCTAACACTGCTTGGTATGCTTTGAAAATGATTTAAGTCACAACCTAAGACATCATTCTCATAGGTTGTCTGACTAAGCACCTTGAAAAGATTAGATAATGCCTGTTGGAATAGGACTGAAGCATGATTGTGATTTTATGTTGACAAAAAGAAAAGAAAAATGAAATATTTATCACAGATAAACATATATGTAAATAATTAAATGACTGGATATACAAAAGCATTTTGGAAACTAGTTTACTGAATTTATTAGACTATTGAAAGTTTTCTTTTCACAATGCACTCATTTTTGCTTCTCATTTACTTTTGTTCCTATTCCTTGCTTTTTTTCATTCTTCTGTTTCATGTATTTTGTTCATTTTTCCTGATTAATGACTTCATCACCTATTCAACTTAAGATCAGTTACCATTATTCAGTTCACTGTCATTAATTTCCACTTACAATTTAGGAAACTTATTTTACCTCAGAAATACAGGATTCATCCTTCTACCTCTTTTCTACTGGCAATAATTTGAATGTGCCCTTTCTTATCTCCTTCACAAAGTTTCCCTATCTTTTCTTTCCATATTTTTGTATTTCCTGAGCATAGATTGGTACGTTAATGCACTAATGCATTGAAATGACATCATTTTTGCTGTTAAGACACTCACAATATCACTTTGTATCTGTGAGAATAGCCATTATCCAAAATTGGAGACAGCAGATGTTGGTAAAAATATGGTGAAAAGGGAACTCTTGCATATTGTTTGTGGGAGTGTAAAATAGTCCAACAAATATGGAAAACAGTATTGAGACTCCTCAAAAAAATTGAGAATTGAAATCCCTTATGATCCAATGATTCCTCTTCTGAGTATTTACCTTAACAGCACAGCAACACTTATCCTCAGCAATTTATGTACCCCTAAATATTGCATCATTATTTATAATAAGCAAGAGCTGGAAGCAACTTAAATGTTCATCAACAGATGAGTGGATAAATAAGATGTGGTATATCTACAAAATGGATACTATTCCGCTATCAAAAAAGATGAAATTGAGCCATTTAAAACAACACGAATGGAACTGGAGGTAATTATGTTTATTGAGATAAATCAGAAGGAGAAAAATAAACACTGTGTGATTTCACTCATATGTGGTATATAGAGAAACCAAGCGAACAAATAAAGTAAATCAAGTCAAAGTAGACTTAGTCAGCAAAAACAAATTAGCGATTGCAAAATGGATGATGGATAAATTGGATAGAGAGACTCAAGTATATAGTGAAGGGAGAAATGAAATTGTGCTGAAAGTAATTTATTATTTACATATGTGGATTTACGAAACACACCCAAACATATACAATGCAATGTTCCCTCAATAAAATTCATTATAAATAAGGTTTCACAATAAAAAGCTCAGCTTAGTGTGTGAAGCAGATAAGACTCTTCATTAAATAATAATTTTCTTAAGCATTTCAAGTTATCATCTTAGAGATTCCTTTTATATAATTGGATCAATACATTAACCTTCAAAATATAATACTTTTGAGAGTGAGAGATTGCCCTACTAATGAAAACTCAAGAAAGTATATATAAACCAGGGCTAGTCTGAATAACTAGGAGACATTTTTACCCAGTGCCTGTAGTTATCTTCCCCAAATATAATAATTTTATTTCTTCATCTGAATACTGATGACTTCCCCTTCTAAATATTTCAATCTATTTTCACTACCTTGTTTCTGCCCTCAAGTAACACAGAAAGAGCAACAATGAATAAAAGAGACTGTAAATGAAAAAAAGAATAACCCAGTCACAGAAACCATTGCAGAGAATCAGCAGTAGGCACCAGAAGAAAGTCACAGTGGGGAGGGATTATTCTACACAACAGAGCTCCAGCAAGATTCCAAGGAGAGTTGGCTTTTTCTCTTTAGGAAGGAAAGATTTTTGGACCAGAAAATATAATTTGAACACCACTTCCAGATAAGACAGACTCACTAATCAATTTTCCCCCAAGGACAAAAGCAAATGTCTTCTTACTAAAATAGTATCACTCAATTAAATAGGACAGAAGTTTCTAGAATCAAGATAGATACCTAAGTAAGGCCTTCCTCACCCAGGCATTTAAAGAGAGCAAATTTGTCGTGCATCTTTTGGAAATAAAAACAGACTGGATAATTTTTGATATAGCTTGTGCCATTTGCTTAATAACTGAGTAAGTGAAGACATGAGAGAAGACAAGGGACTTTTGCACATTAATATTAGAATATCAGTTTTAGGATTTTTTTTTCCATACCTAAATATAAGACAAGACTTTTCTTCCTGCTTGCCTTATCTTTCCAGAAATTATTTTGCCCACTTTGCGCTCAAAGAAAAACCAATAATGAAAACTGATAATGTATCTCTGAATGCTAATTTAGCATGCTTCTGAAAACAATAAAAACATATCATATTAAATATACATCTGACAGCAAACTTAAGAGCACTTTGTATCCAAGTCAATTTGTTGATATAAGTAAAGCACAACATAAACAAAGAAGCCATTATAAAAAGATCAGATCTATCTGCAGTATTCTAAGAGGAATTAATGTCATCTAGTGAAGAAGACAGATATTTTCTGCTTTGTTGTGTTTGTTTTATATTTCCTTTAATATTGTAAGCAGAGATGATGCCCATTATAAAACACAGCATATTTTCATTTTAATTAATTCATTTAAAGAAAATTAAAAGGAACAATAAATAATCTAATGGTTTTTGATTGCATCATATAATGCTTTAAATCAATATTTTGTTTGATAATGTTCTACTTAATTTTTATTTAGGAAAAATTTTATGAAATAGTTGTTGGTCAAAGAGAGTTGAACCTTTTAAGATTATTAAATAGTCTCTTCTATCTAAAAATTCCTACTTACAGAGAACAGGTGTCATTGGGTATCAAATCTTTATATGATTTTTTTAATTCAAAGTCAGTAAATTAAACCTCAATGTTGTTTAAATTATTACCCATGTTCAATGTCTTTACATATAATAACATGCTATGCTTGTTTTTTAATGACATTTATTCTTCTCTTTAATTGGATCAGACATTAAAACTTTTGAATGGTATTTTAATAAAAAATAGAAAAGAGACTAAGAATGTAGGCACACTATAAGATTAATAAAAACTGATTTAATAATTACTGTTATAATAGAATTATATAAATATATAGAAATCACAAATATGAAAAATTTTAAAGTTAAGTCAGTCTATAAGACTACAAACATGTTCTTTTCTCAATGCATGATATCTCTCCTTTTAGGGAAAAATAATACAGCTATTTTACTTATAATTATTTTCTCAGCACATAATTTTCTTTTCTAATGTGTTCTATAATATATAAAAAAGATTTTCAAATTTTAAAGCATGTTGAAAAATGTTACTTTTCTTTATATCAATACCTATGTATTTTAATATGTATTAATACCCATGTATTCTTCAAATACGGATCTTGTTCACCTATGCCTCACATATTATTGCTTTCCCTATTTCCACTGAATGTTTCCATTTTTTTATTTTTGGCAGTAATTTTGTTAGAAAAAAGTTTAAACTAGTATTTTCTGTTTTTTAACTAGGAAATGAAACTGAATTGAAAGAATCTTATCACAGTTGTAGTGTTTGTGAGTGTGTGTGTGTGTGTGTGTGTGTGTGTGTGTTGCTAGGTGCACATGGTTCATGAGAAAAACATGAGTTTAGGTGATAAAATTAAGTCTGATCCAAAACTGCCCCCTCGCATGTCCACCCCACCATTCCCTAAATCAACAAATCTGCAATGATCTACCTGCCTGATTTCAACAAATGGAAGCAAAGTCCATCAAAATAAAACCCTAATAACTATCACCAGAAATCCAAAAATGAAAGGTGAAAGTCTCAACTACCCTTTTTTCCAAGACTTCTCTGGACTGTTGACTATATTGTTAACATTTCATTTCCAAGTTAAACAAATATCTTGATGACTCTAACTATAAATTCCACAACTTTATATTAAGCAAAAATATATTAAATGAGGATCTTCCTGCTTTTATACACATAATAGTGTTTCAATTTCAATTCAAACATGATGTTTTTCTCTTTTCATACTGATCACTTAAAAACATTCATTCCTGTATTCATGGGGCAGGAGGTGTTTCCTAACCATAAATACATCAATAAATTTTAGACAACAAATACCGCGTCTAAAACCATATTCTCAGCATAATAACTTGACAAGAGCACTAGTATATAATGGCATTCTTCAATGCCTTTTTCACACTGGCAAATAACTGAATCTCAGATAAATGTAAAATCAAAGAGATAAAATAAGTTAAGGATTGAGATAACATGTAAAAAAAAAAAAGATGACAAGCATCTTTGTTTAGCATGTGTTAGTGTTCATTATACATTGCTTGTAAATAAAGAAGTTTGCAGACAATATGTAGAATTAAGGCATTTTTATACTATATTGCACACAGATATATATTATATAATTTTTGTTCGATGCAAATAGACATTTTTGTCTTGTTTCTGTATTAGGTTAATTCAAAGTATTATATTTGCTTTCAGGCTACACTAATTTCCCATTTAACTATAGTAAGCAAGCACTATCTAATATAAAAGAATGGAACTTAGAATACCTCCCTCTAGAGTGACTTGAATAGGCCAGTGTTCTTACATTATGCAATGTAATAAAGTTAGACATAGTCAAGAGGTTAAGGAGCATATTAATAGTGTATAATAGTTAAGGATGAAAAATAAAATTTAATCATATAAAAAATTCTAGATGAAGATGACTTAATAGCATAAATATAGATTAGAGTATCAGGATTATGACTTCGCTTTAAGTAATATCTTCCGATTTTCATGGCCACAGGTCATCAGCAACCTATACAGAGCAATAAAAAAATGCATTTCTAAGGAGTTTCTTGTAGGTATTCCATTTTTCATTCAAATCCTTCTACCTAAAATTAGCCATAGGGGTAAAAATTAGCCTGCAATTAATTGCACTTGTAATGGGTTTCTTGAGTAGTAACTTTGTTACCTGTTTCCTAAAATGAAGAAATTCTCTTCAATTGTATTTGCAATTATCTCATTATAAGGTCTATTATTTCAGTCTTAATTTGGCAATTGCAAAAGATTTTAAGGTCAAAATATGGGCAAATTTTAGGAATGTTCTTCTTTCAGTTATCCATTGCTGCTACACTGCAAACTATATACACTTAGAAACACAAACCACAAATTTTTACTATATATTATGGTGTCTGCTTTAAGAATTTTCCAAAACTTAGTTTTCCAATTCTTCTGCACCCCATGTCACTAACAATAGTGACTTGGTGCCTAGCTTGCCAATAGGCTGACCCTCCTTTTCTTTCTTACCTAACACCTGGGTTGGTTGGTCATCATTGACGAAAAGATCAGCATGGTGAATTTGGGGCAACTGGAATTTTTACTTGCTGGTTCATATAGTCAAGATAATTTTTTTCAGAGAACAAGGCAGAGACTGCTATATAATTTTTGTTTAGCATTAAAGGTCACTTAGCATCACTTTGCAATATTTTAAGTCATTACAAAATTTCCCAGATTTAATTGGAGGGGAGGAATGTCAGAGAATGTGTAGCTCTGTCTTAGCAATAGCATGGTATTTTTTACCAAAGGAATAAAACCAAATATACACATTGATTTGCAAGCACTAAATAAGGATGTGAATTCTACTTTACATAGATTGAATGCCGACTTTGAAAGTAAGAAACTCTTGATTACAAATATATGGATAATGTTATTATAATATAGACAATACAGGTGTAGAATCAGCAGCTGCAGAGAAGGAAAAATTCTTGTTTAAAATATCAAAGATACTTGTCTGAGTTTGCAATTATGTTTTATTTAGCATGAAAGGTACAATTTACCTTTCATGGGCTCTATGCCAGACATTGTAGTTAGTGCTCTGATTTCATTAACATTTAATTCTGGAAACAATGCTATAAAGAAACTTTTTAATCTCTATTTTGTAGTTTAGAAAACTGATGTTAAAAGAGGTTAAGTAACATATTAAAGATTTTATAACTTTCTATAAAACAACCACAGGACAACCTAGTCATATTTCAAAATCTGTTGTTTTAGCCCATACCTTTTATTACCTTTGATTGCTTTGACAAATAACTTTTAAATACTGATACATTAAAAATAGTTTCTTCAATTATATATATATGTGATTATATATATGTGTATATGTAATTACATGTGTCAGAGAGAATCATATTATGTCATGTCCCTGGATATTTGTGGGACAAAACTATTCTGAAACTTAATCCAATGACTAAAATTAAGCATAGAGTTAAATGAAGAAACTTGTATCATTTTCTATATTACTTTCTTCTCATTTTTACCAAGATTGTTTCAAAATAATCTGCCATTTTGGAAATATAAATCATAGAAATTAATATATGGAAGAGAATATGCAAGTAATTTAGTTAGCTAAGCTAATATTATAGTCTGTAATTGCAGAAATACAATAAAGATTTAAAATAGTATTTTCTATGTGGTATTACTGAAGTTTTTTTTTTTTTTTTTGCGTGTGCGTGTGTGTGTGTGTGTTTAAGGGAGGAAGGAACATCTTTATTCATTTATCTCTTCATTAAGTTTTTCACTCTGCCCCCAGATCTTGAACCCAGACGCTTGGTCTGCACCTGGTTAGCACACCAGTGTTTCAACCATCTAAGTCACAAGAGCCCACATCATAACTAGATTACTGAATCATTGATAAGTTGTTATTTTCCCAACTCCATCATCACCTTAGACTTCTTAAAATATTTGTAATTTTATATGTAGCTTTTAGGTTTTGTGCTCAAAAGAAATCAAGTTTATCAAGATTATTTCTAAAGAAGATGATTTTTAAGCATGCTGATGATATATGAATCCAAGTCACTGAAATTAACCTGAAAACTTTTTATTTTTGCTAAATAATCATTTATGAATTGCACACTAAATTATGGGTCATTTTTAGATATACACTAACCTGAACCAGACATGACAAATCTAGTTGGTTTTCCTTTAGAAAAGACAATGAAACCTAACTCGAAAAGGCAAAATTATAGTCTGTCATCTGTAGTTGTTGAAAACCAAAATCATTTAACCAGGACAGAGAGATTTTCCATAATAAACACAGCATGAAAATGCTTTGCTTTTATAGCTCAATAGAAACCCAAATCCATCAGGGAACGAAGCATGACTGAAAACTGCTTTAGATTTTCCATTTTGTAATATTATTTCTATAACTAATTTATAGTTTTAATATTTACATATCTACATATATTTATGTTGTATCCTGATGGAATAAGAAATATAGTCTCTAAATTTCTTTGCACACTCTTCTAGGCTCTTTTTGATTATCATTTATTTTTTCTCTCAAAATAGGCTAGCCTAAACACACAGGACCACAAAGTCCCACCTTTGTTAAATTTATTGATATCATTAAACCTTTACCCAGTCGGAACTATTAGTCTGGTACAATCTTCTAAGTTTAGTTGTGGGAGTCTTGATTCTGTTTAAAGGAGTATCTCCAAAATCTCTTCCTTCTTGAAGCCTTTCTCATACATCCTCATTTATTAGGATTACTTTTTCTTCATATACTAATATTATCATAGAGTAGATCCCTCTACATGTTTTGAGTTCATTTAATGAATACCAGTGTCACCTTCGTTTTGCAGCCAGCTGGATACTTAATAGCATGTATATACTACTCATCATCAATTCTTAATAAATATATATTGAGATAAATAAAATGAAAGAAAGGAGCAGATAATGAGGAGGGTCACAAAATGAAGAATGAAAAGCTGGCCCAAGGACCAGTGTCTAAGAGGGGAGTGAAACAGAAACGATTCTTATTTATGCAGGGCTGGATGCCTCTGAAATTCTCAGACTGAGTTCAACAGGCACCATGTCTGTTCTGTGCTGTGTTTCCCAAGTTCCTGATATAAGATAGGTTATGAAAGTAGAGAAGTCACAAAATCTGTAATTGCCCACTTGGAGACTCTGGAGAACCAATTATTTAGTTTTATGGTCAGCAAACCAGAGACCAAGAAGTCCTAGTGTTTTTGTTTGCGTGGAAGATGAGGAAAACTAGTCTCAACTGCAACAGTCAGGCAAGAAATGTGTCCTCCTTGTTTCAGTAGGATTAGGTTTTCAGTTCTACTCAGGCTTACAACTAATTGGATGAGACCCAATTAGTTGGATAATCTGCTCTACTCAGTCTACTAATTCAAAAATACTTTTTTTTCTAAAACCAAAACCCTCAAAGAAACATTCATAATAATGTTTGATAAATATTTTGGCACCTCATGATCTAAAATTACATGCAATGAAGTTTGCATGTAAAATTAACAATCACAAATTTTTCCTTTATCAACTTGCCACCAATATATATATCCTTAAACCAATCTCCAAATAAAAAATAAATAGATAAATGAAAAAAGGAAAAGAGGTCCGCCTACATTCAACAGGGAAAACAATCTCTTCCTCAGAAGTTAGGTTAAAAAGTCTTTGAATTATGTTTATTTTTCTCTTTTCCGTCCTGTAACCTGAACACTATGTCAATTTATCTTATTTCACATGCTGAGGGAATAACAAAAGAAAAAAGATATTAGTATAGCATAAACACACATACACAAGCATATTAATAACAAAGGAGGAAAACTAATGAAACATATAATCATTCTTTATGTAACTGGTCAATGGGCATTATGGATATTAATAATGACATTCTTTCAGTAAAATTTTAGTATTATCTTTGACATCAGCAAGCATCTTAACTAGTAAATCTAAATTTCTGAAGTGGTGGAATCATTAGTCATTCTTCTGGATTGAATTATTATGGTTTTTCATTGACCTTAGTTATATGCTATGAGAATACTGAGAGAATTTAAGAGATTCTGTATACTGGGAATATCATCCAAAACTCCATTCTGGAGTGCTTGTCTAATTCCCCCTGGAAATCTGGATCAGTATCCCCAGACACAAAATTAACCCCTTTTCTTGGCTGTTGTTTGAGAAGCATGACTAGCACAAAATACCTAAGTGGCAATCTTAAATTACAGTTCAGTGGAATTACTGTTCTCTCCTGGAGGAAACATCATGTGTCAGGAAAACATCTGGATCCAAGCATCTATCCCAACAATAACAAAATGTTGATTCTTCAATGATGGAAGTTGTCTATTATAATAAACCTGCCACCAGATAAGTGGTTGAAGACTCCAGGCAACGAAACCACATTAAGAACTCTGTGTTGGTCTCTGTTACTGGTGAACTGAGTCCTCAAAAGTATATTTAGCCAGGTTGATCTTGACAAAAGTAAGTCTATATTATTGAACTCATGTATAACTTCTCTCCACATCACAATGTCTATTTGGTTTATGAGACTATTTGGGCAATGATCACAGTGACTGGGGAAACAGTGACAAATACCCACAGAATGGGTCATTGATTCACTTGATTATTAGTATCTTCCTCAACTGAGGCAACGCTTCAGTGAGCATTCAAATACCACACAAATATCTTCACATTTTTCCCATTTAGAGAATTATATCCACATACTTCTTACCCAGCTTTCCCTATCACTCATTTTCCAATAGTTTTTCTTCCTAATCCTTAACTATCAGTCAAAGTATAGAGGAACCTACAAATAACTATGATTCCACATTCGACTCTTCCCTTCCAAGCAAAGTGCGCAAAAGAGTATACTTCTCAATATTCTACCCCCTTAGGAGGATTTTCCTTCACCAATGTCCTCAAAGATGTTCTATCCACTTTCAGTTGGGTCCTGCATATGAAGCAGATATCTCTGAAACAGGCCTGCAGCTTCGATTCCTCTATTAAGTGCTTAGAGGTACTCCCAATAGGCCCTATGTCAATGATGGAATACAAGAAAGACAGATAGTAAGAGTGGGAATCATGAATATTTTGGCCACTTTATATAGCTTCTGCCTTCAGTACCTGATAAAGACTGATGATATAAATACAACTTCCTTCGGGTTTTCACTGCTGCTGTACATGCTCAACTTTATGGCTTGGTCAACCAGAAAGCAGGCAGTCAACTTAGATTACATAGTGACTTAATTGCCTATAGCTGAGCGTGCAATCTCTCTACTGAAGCACAGAAGAAGGTCAGAGATGTTTCTCAAAAAAGAATTGATAATCTGCAGAGGAAGGCAGTTTTACCTGTGTTCAGTTCACCTCTATGGTTTTGCAGAAGGCTCCAACATCCCTGTCTGATTTTGCCACTTCAAGCACTGTCGAACCTGCTGGGTCCTCTGACCAATGTGAGAGCAGTTTACATAGTAACCTGTACCTATTGAAGCATCCTGTGTTGTTATGCTTGCAGTTTTTCAGAAATGTATTTGTATTGAAGTAGTATTGATTTAGAGTATTTTCCAGTGCATAGCATTTTAATTTAGCATATGTACACACTGCGATCATAACCCAAAGTCTGGTTTCCATCCCTCACCATACAAAAAGAAGCAACTTTTTAGCTCACTTGGTAAATAGGCCAGAAACTCTACAACCAAGTGTGGAATGTGTTGCTTTTAAAATCCACAACAAGCGGACTAGCAGCTGTGCCTCCTTTTTGGTGGTAGAAAGGGTCAGATATAACAATGTGACCTTCATTTTAGAAGGGCTGTTTGTGACAGTCCACTTCAGAGATAGAAGTGCTCTGAATTTAGTCAGATTTATTCCCTATCCTCTGACACACACATGTCTTATCAACACGTCCAGAATAGCTGATTTTTCTACTCTCTAGGTCCATTCCAAATAATGCTTTCAATGTTATGGACCAGTGTGAGATTTTGTATAAAAGGTGATAAAGATGCCCATGAACAGTGCACCCCGGTGGAGCAGCAGTTACATCAATTGCCTATATGAAGAAGTGCAAGCCACATATCCATGGGTTTAAGTCCCAGGTCACAAGGAAAACAACCAGCGTGAAAAACTATATAAAAATAAAATGCTTTCCCTGTCTGCCTACTTTCCTTCATTCCAGTCTGTGCTTCTTCTTCAAAAAAAAATTTCTATGAACTAAATCATGACATATGTCTAGAGGTTAGTATGAGGAGTGACAATATATTGCTAGCCTTTCCAGATAATAACAAACTGCTTTTGGTGACTTTTATTGACAGTGGTAAAGGAAAAAGAAAAAAATATATTTGTCAGATCAATAGCAGTATATCAGGTAAGAGGGAATTTGTTAGTTTGCTCAGGCAATGGAACCACGTCTGGTACAGTTGTTACAATTGGAGTCTACACCTGATTATGTTTACAATCATCCAGTCTTACTCTCTAAACTGTCTTCTGCACAGGACAACTAGATTAGATGAATGGGAACATGGTGATAATCACAACCCCTGCATCCTCCAAGTTCTTGATGGTGACAATAATCTCTTCTAGTACCCCAGGAATGTGGTGTTGTCTTTGGTTCATGATCTGCCTAGGCAGAATCAGTTATTTGCTTTCATTTGACCTTCCTTATCATGATAGCCTCTCTCCAAAAGTCCTGGAACCCATGTTCCAGCTACTGAGTATGGCTATTCCAATTAAGCATGGTATAAGTGAAGAAATGACTATAAGATGGGTTCTGAGAACCACTGAGCCCACTGAGAGATGACCTGAACAAAAGCTCCACTGTGCACAGCACTGTTATAAATTCCTACCTTGGGTAGTGAACCAGAATGGTATTTCAAACACTTGGAATTAATATTAGTTCAATCTGTACCCAGTAATGCCTTCATCCTCTAAGTCTAAATATGTGTTTTCCCCTAACATAGAGTTACATTAATAAATGGCTGTAGGTCCCTTCGGGGAATGATTAACAACATACACTGTGGACAGTGGACAGGCATTCTTTTTCAAAGGAACCGGGCCTCCACTCTATTCAAGTGATTTGGGTCTTTAAACTGTAACTCTGGAAATTGTTGGAGGTGTCATTCTATTTTTATGAAACAAATTATTCATTTTGATCAGTTGCTTTGTTCATATTTGTTTTTGATCATTTGATCTTGAAATTCTGCTTTTATAGATCAAGTGATAATTTAGTACATTTCCTATCTTATTTCACTTTTAGGAACACAAGGATCCTGAATTAGCCAGTGCCATAGTTCTGTGTAAGTCAGATTACTCGAATCGCTCTTGGACTTGAATACTAGGTTACCCACATCCACACTGAGAGCATCCAATTAGCTTCCTTTGTCTGAAGATCCAATTGCTCTTATTGGCTTTAGTTTTTTTCTTATTTCAGTGCCTACTGCTTCCCCTGTAAGACGATCTTATAACACTAGCTATCACAGAACTCAAGAATTCCAGGGCTTCCCACCAAATTTATTTTTCACAATCATAGAAGGCATGTCTTCTACTCCCAGTATAAATTTCGTGGGTCTTTAATTCTTTTTACCACAACCTTTGATTCTCTTCCATTAAGCCAAGACAGGGCCAATATTTTCAACTCACACAGTATAGGTCAACTTTTGGGTCATGCTTAAGCTGAACAAACATGCTGTTAGAACTTTCCAGCTTCTGGACGTTCAACATTAAGCATTAAAAAGTATCTCTGCTTAGGGAGTCCCTTATAAGTAAACTTGTCTGAATCCAACATCGTTATGATTCCATTTTGCTTATTTAAAAGTAAACTTTGCTCTGCTAATGTTTTTACTCTTCATCTGACCTAACCTTGAGTCTGGGACACCCAAGGTATTTAGTAGATATTTATTGATAATGAGGTTAATGAATGAATTAGTAGAGAATTTTTTAGAATTTTAAGCAGAAGTACGAATTCTAATCAAGAGTTGAATTATTGCTTTGATTACCAGAATCAGAATGTGAACGTGAATTTAAAGAACATTTGGATCTAAGTGTCATTAGTTCAATCAAGGTAGAAGTTTAAAACACAGTTAAGGCAGTTAGCTCAGAGCGGTTGTTAGTTCCCATATTGCCTCTCATAATGGAAGGTGCTTATTAGAACTTGGATTAAGTCACACCCAACTTTCAAAAAGACAAAAATTTAGCAACTGGCTTCCTGATTTCAATTTATGAGTAAAATCAGGCGGTAGACTGACCATATGGTTAATCTCCTTAAGGAAGTCAAGGGCAGATGCAGTAAGGATAAAGCAATAGAAACAGAAGAAATCATTGATGGAGAGAACTAGCCAGTCTGAATAGTAGCATCACATCTTTCTAATTATTCCTCATGATAAAATCTCTTGAAAGATTTCCTGCTTGGACATAGCAAAATTTTTAATAATTTATTAAAACTCTGTTCTTTCAAACCACAATCACCCTTTTTATTATTTTATTGGTATAATGTTGGAGCTCAAAACAAAATGAGTTTTGTTCTTTGGCCTGAACAACATAAAGCCTCATGTGGCATCGTCTTTAATCTCTGGGAGCATTCACTCTCTGAGAGCAGCAGTGAGGATCAACTGGTTTGTAAGAATTGTATTTGCAAGCAGCCAGCAGGTTGGAAGGTCAGAACGGGCAGCACACACTTCATATGGGCTTTCACAGTCAAATCTGGGAAGCATCTAGCATGAGCCATTGCAAAATGAAAGACCAAAGTTAGTTTGGGTGTGGGTCTTTTCCCATTGTCATCAGACCTGCTTATTGCTAGAATAGTTTAAAGTGGAGGGGAAAATGGTATAGATTAAAAGAGAAAGAAGAGGTTAATTTCTAGAACAGACTGCAGATTTTCTGGACAGTCTCAAAAATAGATGCACTTTGACTATCTTTCCTCAGTCTTTATATTTTACCTAGTTCCTCTTTTGCTCTGTGCCTAAGAAATTTGATTGAAAAGAAAGAGCTAGGTGATAGTCTGACACAGATTTCTGTGCAATTTGTTTTATCTCTTCTTTTCAGAATGTGACTGGAGTGAGGAGATTGGGTCTGTGTTGCATTCTTGTCATTGATTTGTTACTAACATAATGAATTCTAGTATTTCAACAATTAAAGATGGTATTAAAATGTATTTATTTTTTTAAAGGAAAGGTGCAGGAAGGAATGAAGGCAAGCAGATGAAGACAGGACAAAGGGGAGGAAGAAACATTTTATCTACCTTTTTTGCTTGTGCATCTTGGATGTTCCCCTGGTCTTGGGACACACATCATGGTCGTTGGGATGTATGTGGCCTCTGCCAGCTGAAAGAGGTGGACCTAACTGGTACCCCACAGGGGCATGCTAAATATTTACCTGCTGATGTTTCCTTGAATTCCAAATACTAAGGAGCCCCTCTATTTTGAATGTGTTCACATGAATAACATAGAGACATGTTCAATTGAATGTTTGTAGGATAAATCATGTTCTGATTAAAATAAGTCATCCAGTGTATGAAGTCAGACTACTTCACCAGAGTAATTTGAAGAGCATTGGGCATGATTTATGGACAAAGCAGTAGTCTTGAGAGAAGATAAAGGGGGGCTATCAGAATCAACAGGTACTTTTATAAAACAAGCAAACACAAAACTATGTTGATACAATAACAAGACACTTCAGGAAAGAAGAACTTCTTTTGTAAGACTGCTGTAATCATTGGTAAAAACATTGACCAGTGATGAAAAATGTTTAGTTCTGAGCATAAAGTGGAACGAAGAAAATTTCAACTGATTTTTTACATGATGCTTCCATCTCTGCTTTTAGTAAAATAAATCTTATTTTAGTGAAAATAGAATGGCATAAATGCAATTTGATTTTCTGACATTTATGTGTTTGTTTTCTTTCCCCATTTCACTTTACAGTAATCATAAAACTGAATTAGTAGGAAACCACTACTGTATTTAAAAATGTTGTTTGTGTAATTGACGTATGTTTCGCAGATATGAGATCACCATTAGTAATAATATTAGTAGATAATATTAGTAGTAATATTAGTAGATTACACCATTAGTAATAATATTAGTAAATGTCATCCTATTGACAGTTTATGATCGATTGTGATAATGGTACTAGAATAAATTTTATAGAGTGTTAATTATTCTTCACAAAACTTACCTAGAGAGTAATTTCTACAGAGAATAATAATTTCTACATCTGATCCTTAGATGGTAAAGTAAACAGTGAGGTCTGCAGTGCTAGTTCTTTTAGAAGGTGAGAAAATTAATATCTGAGACATAGCTATTCCACAGTATGTATATTTTTTAAATACTAAATATGTATGATATGTGATAAATATTATATATCAAAGACCAAAGAAAGAAAGTAATTGTGGACAAGAAATTACTTCCAGAGAAAAACTGCTGTTTGTGTTTCTATTTATAAACAAGTTTCCAGTCTAATTTAATCTAATCTAAGCTATATTCACAAAGCATTTATTGAATATCTACACAACAGTTTTTCCAATTTTGAAATATTAAAATATGCTCACTACACATTTGGCATTGAGAAATGTAGGAAGTCTTTTAACATAGTTAATGTTATTAAAAGATTAGTCAGCTTTGATCTGTACAATGGGTCTAGCAAAGGCTATGCACATATACACATTCATGCACATACACACATACAAACATATGAAAAAACACATATATACACACATATAAACATGTACATATGTCACAAGCACGTACACACACACACACACATACACACACACACACAAAAACATACCCCTGTGTATACACACAGCAAGCAGAGAACAGAAGGGAAATTTTATTTGTTTGCCAGAGATGTTCTGCTGGGTCATATTGGTTGTGTGAGACTGATTCTCTGCAGAACTGAAATGGAATAGCAGACAGAACAAGAACTAAATTGCTTTACAAAATTAAGTGTGAAATAAATATTTTAATGCAGAGAATTGTGAATGAGAAAGGAGGGGTTTCTGAGAATTTGAGAATATGTTAAGAATTATGACAAAAATAGAAACATTAAAATGGGAGATGAATAAAATTTCAGTAGAAATTCTACCATTTTTTCATCCAATGCTGAGTACATTTCACATACTAGGCACAATTCCAGCACTGAAAAAACAGATCTGAACGTACAATATTTCTTCTGCTCTGTTGAGGAGAAATCCCCTGTTTGGGTAGCAATTAAAGAACTCTCATGAAAACAGATGCCTGAAAGATGTCTGATCAGACATCTCTCCCACTTGATATTTTATTTTTCTTTCTTGAAATTTCCTTTCTGCTGTTTTGTACTAGTTTACTATTTCTAAGACCAACTCTTCAGTAAAATTTAACACAACTATTTATATGAGTAACATTTTGAGGGAAAAAAATTCAAGAAAATAAACCAGACTATCCTTTTAGATTTCACAAGAAAGTAAAAAGGAGAAGAGGTCAAAGTAGAATTTTATCAAGAATTCAGTATGAATAGGAAAGGTTATCATAAGAATTCAAGTCCTGAATATTCACAGAAATATTAGAGAATGTAATGAAATTCTGTCAGCAAGTGAAATAGAATAGGAAATTTTTTTTAAGAGCAGGGCAACACTGGATGATATCAAGTTTATATACTGCAGAAAGTTGCAGTTAAGATGAAATATTCAAATGTTTTTAAACAACCCAGCACAATGCCTGTCTTGTAGTTAATCAAAAAACCAACTTCCTCCACTTAAGTTTTAGCTGAAGTGACTGATACTGTAGCATAGTAATAATGCAAACCCAGATATAATAAAACTAAAGTCCAAAAGTGGATGGATTTGTTTGTATACTACCAATTCTTCTATAATTACATAAATATGATATAAATGTTGACAAAAAGGGAATCAAGTAAAGAAAAGATACATGAGATTTTTTTAAGACAGGGCTTTTGTTTTACATATCTATTACATATCTATATTTTCAGTCTATAGTCCCACATTCGTGGGTATATATACACAATTGAAGCTTTCTGAAGTACCGGTAAAGATAGTGGTCATAAACATGCCTGGGTATTCTAAAATAGAGCTTTATATATAATTGTGCAATATGACAGAAATGCATGTAGATTTTAAAAAATAATAATTTTGGAACCAGCAAGTGACAGCTTTTAAAATATTTTCTAAAGTGCTTCATTTGGTATCAGGTTTTGCAGGGCGATTTCAAGGTAATTTAAGGTTTACAGCTAAAAATGTAAAGTTTACATTTTAAAGTTATATAGTATGTAGAATTTGCTGTGTTAATTATGACAGAGAACATGTTCTAAGAAACTTCCCAATGTTAATTTGACAGAGATAGTTTACAAAAATCTGAAAGAATATTATTCATATCTGAAGGCAGAATGTATATTTCAAGTTTTTTGCATGAGTTGATACATGGCCTTTCCTAGAACCTTATTGATTAATATTGATTGCATCATTTAATGTTCAACATATCCAAAAAAATCAGTGTTAGAGAATCAAAATCTAAATAATGATGTTTGAAAATGTGATTTTTTTAAAACTTTGATGAGTATAGATTTGCATTTCTTATATTACATACTTAGATTTAAGCTTTTATGTTACCAAATTTATTTTTTATGCATTTTTATTAAGATACTTTGTTTAAAGCACACTATAAGTATTACTGATAGTGAAAGGAAAAATAACATGCATATTTCTCCTGGTAGATGGTCTTTAGGACTGAAGCTAGTCTACATATCAAGAAATACTAGAACTGGAGTTTCTTTCTAATGACTATCAGAAAGACTTAAATATGCAGGAATTTTAAAATTTATTTAGGCAATTTAAAATTAAAACATATCTTTTAAGCCTGATCATTTCTCTCAAGTACTTTGAGGCATAATGTCAAACACTGTTAAAATGTTAAATTATCTATTATCTTAAATGACAAAACAGATTCAAAGTGGTGTAAGCAAAACTTTTATTTATATATGATATACAGTCAAACCACCGTGTGTCAAACCTGAGAGCAGTGCTCATATCACGTCATCAGTGGGTATTATCCCTTCTAAAGTAAGAGAGTACACACTCTTTTGGACATGTGACATAGGTGCATTCTTAATTCTAAATCAATTAGTTCTTAACTATAAATGTAACTAATAGAAAAACAAAAATTGCAAGCAAATATAGGCAAAAAGATTCAGTTTTTGAAAGAAAGTAAACTAACAGCTCAATGTACAACACCTATTCAATTATCTTAATACCTCATGACTAGCTCATAAATTATCTAGCACATGATAAGCAGTTAAAAATATTCATTAAAAATGGATTCTGATGTTTGGACTCAGATACTGAGGCTAGAAAGCTTATGTAACTTATCCAAGGGATTCAAACTCATTTCCTTCTGACTCCAAATTCAAATCTTGTCACCACAGAATTTTAATCAGCAAGGTTTGTAATGTAAATTCCAAATGACCTATGCCTTGCGATGTTATTTTTTTCTCTAGATTTGAGCATCTCTGATTTAACAGACTGATGATTCTCATGACCTATTCAGATAAGTCTTAGTTGGACCAGTCTTTTGAAAGCCAGAACTTCTGTCGTTCATGATACAGGTGATACAGTTGATAAGTTGCAAACTGTATCTGAATAATATGACTCACTCACTAGATGTCCCTTAAGTTCTACTCTTAGAAACTGATTATTCATTTTTCAGACATTTTGTATATCTTTTTAAGAAATAGAAACGGGTGAACTAAGATTTTAATTCGCTCATACAAAAAGAAGATAAATGTAGGTCTATGTTTTAGCCCTGAAGATTTATGTATCCTTCAAAACTCAGGTTAGTTTGACATTTCTATAAATATATGCCTTAGATATTGTACTTGGTGGACTGCAATACCATGCTCAAGAGCAATGTTTTGCTATAAAGCTAAAGACTCAGAAAAGTTGTTATATACACAGGTAGTTGTTTACAGCAAAAAATGACACAGATTAAACACCACCAAAATACAAGGTACATAGGGAGACTGTAGAAGAGACAAGGCATAAGCTTTCAATTGTCCTCTCTATTGGAGTCATACGGACAGTTTCCAATTCTCCCAGTAATGATGTGTGACAACACAACATGGAATATTGACAATTGGAAGCTACCTTAGTCTTTGTGTTCATGTTCTTCACTGGAGTTGATCACATTTGCATGACTGACTATGCATCTGACTAGTCTTAAAAACTTAATCTCCAGTCCTCCAAAGGTCACACTGATATCACATAGCTGAAGTCCCCCATCATAAATCATACTGCCATTATCAACAATGTGTCATGTCCCAAGTTTTCAAGTAAACAAAGACACTCTTATGAAGCAAGAAATTATATGGACTTAAAGAGTATCTCTGGAGTCATGAAGTGCCAGACTTTTTAATGGAGTGTGCAAGGGTTGGACACAATCTGCTAAATGAATTATTTGCTACACTTCAACAGAGAAACAGGCAAAGCAAAATTAACTAGTGTTCATTTTATAGATAACATTTGCAATGATGTAATAATTAAACACATGTTGATTTCTACAAGGACATTATCCTGTCTTTAACTTCTCAATCTGCTATTCCCCTGTCCACTTCCATTTCACTGAAGCTTGAAAATTTTTCCATGTATGGTTAAGAGACCTACGAGGTATCTCTCAGTAAAGGAAGAAAGGTTAGATAAAAAAGGTTTGAGGAAAGATGATGAGTTGGAAGTGACGACAAAATACAATGGCAGAAATATATAAAGGAGCAATATATAGTTCATGACTGAAACACAGACTTTTGTTGGAACTACAAAAATGTGACAATGAATCTTAAAGTTGTAGATAGAAGTGGCTTGCCTAAGAAGAATAGTGGTTGCAGATTCTTTCTATTGTTTTTCTTTTGTGTTTTTATTTATGCAAATTGACTTCAAGATTGTTATCTCTCCAACTGCTGTTTTAATAAATGCTGGGTTTCTAGAGAGATCTTCTGAATAAAGTGTAATTTGTTGCCCCATGATCGGCAATTGAGTGGCTGTTTTGGTTATTTTTAGTGAAGCTCTGCTCCTACAGCTCTGAAAATATCTATCTTGATTACATGTGTAAATGTTGTGCTGAGATAGATATGTATTACATCTGCATATACACATGTGCAAATATATCTCAGGCAATATCTCATTATCTTAGATCATGATGACATTTTAATGTCTCTGTTATATTAGTGGTATAATATCCTACTCTGTTTCCCAAATGTTAGCTTCCCAACTTTGTAAAACATAATTTTATCAATGATAATAATAACTACAATTATGGAGTTTAGCCTGTTTTCTCACATAGTATTAAGAAGAATGTTATGAAATTGGTAATTTTTGAGGTTCTT
Source organism: Solenodon paradoxus (assembly GCA_004363575.1). Classification (NCBI taxonomy): domain Eukaryota; kingdom Metazoa; phylum Chordata; class Mammalia; order Eulipotyphla; family Solenodontidae; genus Solenodon; species Solenodon paradoxus. Next base: position 56,279 of record RJWH01000275.1, on the reverse strand, counting down.
TTTTCATATGAAGAACCTAATCTTTAGATAAAGCAAACTAATAACTGAAATTCCAATCTAGTCAGAGGATGAAATAGGGTTCAAAAACTGGTTTTCTGATTCTAAATTCCTTCATGTTGATACTGATGCTGTATTTAAGTTTGTTTCTCAGGGCACAGTCTACAGCAAAGAATTCCACTGCTTTTCTACAGGCTGATGCAGAAGCAAATGTCTTTACTCTCTAGAAGAATGGGTCAGAAAACAGGTGCTGGTGAACATGTAAACTTTTCTTGCTTAATAACTATTCAAAAGTCTCCCAGATAGTGCGATCCTGATAATTATTCTTTATCTATAGGTTTACTCTAAAAATGTCAACAAGATTTTGCATGCATGCCTGTGTTTATCTTAATACTGCATGGTTATGTTTGTGCTTTTCCCTCATGAAATGCTTTATTATGGTTCCATCTCACAAGGAAGATGAACAGAGGGCATAGGCATGCCAACTTCAAGTCCCTGCCTCAGGCACAAGTCAACCAGTGAAACATGGTTGCATGTACCTTAGCAACATGAAAAAAAAATCAGGGAAAAGGAAACAAGGTTGGGGAATGGAGCCCCAGAGAGGAGCCTGATGGCACCACTCCTCTTGGGTGGCAGGGAAAATACGATTTGTACTCATACAAAATGCCCATTTGTTGGATATTTCCCCTTTATCTCATAAAAATAGACATGAAAGAACATCTAAAAAAAAGAATAAAACTCTAAGAAGTAGAGAGACAGAAACTGAGAATCCAGAGGAAGGTTTACTACAATAGGCTTTCTACCTTATTCCTCAGCCTTCTTCAGCTTTTTCTGGGATTTCTGAGGCTCTGTTAAAGAATGTTCCAGGTTTGGTATTGTTGATGAGGATGTGGAGAGAGGTAGGAGCAGAGAGGAAGTAGATAAGGAAAAGACACAACTGACCCACTGGGTTCACTGCAGATTTGGACCAAGCGAATGGGGTTCCAGGACTACAGTCTATCCAGGTGGAATCACCACGTTACAATTATGCAAATACCAGTGATCACACATACACACTAAATTTTGATGTTTGGGAGTTGTTCAATGTGCTGCAAGAAGGAGGGACAATGGGTGGTGATAGCAATTCAGAGCTTAGCAGTTCTTCACACCTGGTAGACGTCAGGCAGGCTGCAGTTGAGGAGGTCCAATGTTGTATCCCTCTGCCATCAACAGCATCTTTCAGAAGAATTCCTGGATAAGGCAGTAACCTGAAGGAGTGATTTTCTAGAGAAATATTCTTAATCTCCACATGTAAGACTTGGCAGAGAATTTCTTCTCTTGTAGGGTCTCACTGTCTCACATTTTATTTACATATTGCCTATCCGTGAAAAAGGAGGCCTCCTTAAGTGAGACCAAAGTCCCTGACATTGGTCATGCTATATTGGACACCAGCATGCTTTCACTCTTATGACAGCCAGGTCCAGGGGCACAGAGATGCTGCCCTCCACATCCTCAAAGTGAGAACTTTGGAGACAGTCTCTGCTCATCATCTACTGACATGCTCCCAAAGACAATCCACCAGTTTCCCTTGGACATGTCCTCAGTGGCAGAGTAGAACCAACTTTTGTTCTTCATGTCCATACCCCAAAGCTGTACCTGGAAGTTATGTCCTGACCCAGGTCTGAGCAGTGGTATCATTCTTAGTGCACTTGACTGCAATGTGTTTCCTATAATCATCAAATTCCTCTATACCAATGGTCTGCAACAACTTCAAGTCCTTTTGTCCAGTGCCCAGTCACTACCCAAGAACTCACCCTGGGCCACTCCTGTGTCCTTCATGAGAGGAGTCAAGTCCGTCTATAGGACAGAGAGTGCTACACCAGTGATGTGAGGTTCTCCACATACACCTCGATTTTGAGCTTGCTTACATAATATGTGAATCAATAGTGCTACAAAATACCACCGCAGCTCAAGCTCAGGGCATTTGGCACTTTCTTGCATGAGAAACATGTCTGATACTAGATATTAAGTTTACAAGCAGGGGCCCTAGATGGTGCTGTCCATGGTGCTGTTGCTACTACTGGTGGTGACACTATAGCTCAACTAGGGGATCTACCTCCTCTATTGACACAAGATGCACCAGCCTCAAGGAGAAGTTGGTCCCTCCCCTTGACCATCACCTTGACCATCACCTGTTACTTTCCTATCCTTTTAAATAATGCTCCCTTTTTTTTCATATTTAAATTTTGAGTGCTGAGATGGTAGAGTTTTCACATCGGCTCTCTCTCTCTCTGTCTCTCTGTCTCTTTGTCTCTCTGTCTCTCTTTGTCTGTGTGTGTGTGTGTGTGTGTGTGTGTGTGTGTGTGTGTATGTATACTGAATTCATTATACATCTGTAGTCCTTACTTATTCACTGGCTGACCCTGCTCTTTTCCTATCCCTAGCACACTATGTTGGGACATATTCCTTAGAAGGAGGTTCCTTTCATGTGTTGTTCAGAGGTGGTGGGTGGGAGACGAGTGGTCACACTCTCATGTCTGTGCTGCTACAGTGAAGAGGGAGTATGATGGGATAGATTTTTTGAGTATTGAGGAAAGCCCATTACAATGTTAACTTGTAAAATAATAAATATTGTAATGCATTTACATATTTTTTCTTTTAGTCTAGCTTCTAATATGGGAATATGTATTTGATGTTATATCTTCTATATAATAAGAAATATAACTGATAAATAACAAAAGAAAAAATACGGGTATGAAGGTGAATTCAATTTCCTTAAATATTTTGAAGTAAATTTTAAGGAAACCTTAGTTATCAAAAATTTTAGGAAAAATTAGTGAATTCTGCACTTGATCTTTAGATGTCTTGAAAATATAATTTATGTATCATTATGTGCTAATGTCATCTAATTAACTTATATATAGGGCATTTGTGAGTCAACCTAATTATTATCATAGAATTATTAAACCACTTTTTGTTGAAATAGTCATTGTTAAGGAGAATCAAACTTACATAAAAATATGCTTCAGTTTTAGATGTGATGCTTTGAAATGTATTAATTGAGTAATAGGGATTCTTTAATTTATTAAGTAAACTGACCATTCACTATAGGCTAAGCCTAATGCCTGACTAGAAGAATAAAATATATGCTAGAGATCATTATCTGATTTTAGCAAGTCAATATCTAAGTTAAGAAGGTATAGAGATTCTCAAAAAAAATTTGATTGACTCTGATGAATATTGTTAATATAAATGAGGTGTTAAAATATAAAAAAATGGCAAGTTTTTTTTCCAGATTTATTGTGATATTAACAAATAAAAATTGCATGTATCTAAAGTATGCAATGTGATGATTTATGTGTGTATTGTGAAATGATTACTACAATCAAGCTACTAAACACATTCATAATATCACTGGTTACCTTGTCTATGTGCAAAAGACAAGGTATACCTTCTTTGTAAATACGTCATATACAATATAGTATTAATTATAGTCAACATGTTGTACATAGGTCCTCAGAATGTTTTTATCTTAATACTGAAAGTTTTAGCCCTTTGCCAAGTGACTAATATAATGTTACATGATCTTTTGTATGAATATTTAGAAAATGCATTATAGATAATTTGTATCTGTTTATAGTCACAATTATTTCAATAGTATTCCTCTTCAGAATTACATCAAAAAGAGAAAAGAGAAGCTAGTATTTTTAATGAATCAAGCCTGTTGTATTAAGCTAGATCTCCTTCTCTCGTAACTTTCCAGAAGCCAAAGAAAGTAAACAGTGGTGAGCTGGAATAAAACTTACAGGTATGTATATTGTCAAAATAATTTTTCATTCATTTCTATAGCTGCAAATACTCATTATTTTTTACCAAGTCTTTTTTATCTGCCGTTTAGCAAGAATCCAATTACTGAGTTGGAGCTTACAGCCTCATAAATAACATCCTCTTAGCTTTCCAATCACACCATTCCAATTCTGTATTTTGTCAGCAAAAGTCCTGTTTTTAAAAATAATACTTTAGCCATCTGCTTACCCATATGTGCTACACATCACTGGATGTTGGATTCTCTGGAAATTTTATAGATGGAACCACAAAACCTGACTGTGTTTTTTTCCCATAATTAGCATTTTACGACCACATTAAATTGATCACAGGTAAACTATTTCATTTTGGTGTTATTTTGATTGTAATCAGACTATTTGCTGGAAAGTGATTTTGTAGCCAATATATTTTAGTTTTAAAGAGTTTTCTCCCTCTTTTATAGCAAATACATTATTTTAAAGGTCACACTTGTCAGACCTATAAACTAAATCCCAGACTTGCAATGTCAGGCACCCCTCAAAGGATCCATCAGTGCTTACACTGAAGTGGGGAATGTTATCTGAGCAGCTCTATCAATTTCAATGAATGATGATGTCATTGACAATCTCTACAATTGGCTTCTCCCAAAACAAAGGGTAAACTGCTTCATCAAGTATTTGGTTTTGATTTTCTTGTTTTCCTAAGTCATATATGTATGTTTTTAGGATCATGACCTTGTCCTACCAAATAAGAGAAACGGTAAACAAATGTTTATTGGTATTTGAACTTGTCATTGACCTCCAATGAAAAAGTGTCCTATTTATGAATAAATTAGGCAACTGTTAAATCCCTTGGAAGCCAGCCAGACTTAGACTATAGGGCTTTTTGTGCATGAAGAATAAAACCTTTAATTTCTTCTTGATTTTTAATATTTCATATTATCATGGTTAAAATATAATTGGAGAGATGCACAAGAATTATTATACAGTTCTTCATTTTCTAGTATATTGGTTCATAAAACCTGAAAATCTGCTAAAGAACACATCAATTTCTAAAAAATTTAAAAGTTTATTTCACTTGCAAAAGTTTATGTGACATCAGGTGTTTTTAATGAAAATCCAGCAATAACAAAGTAGGCTATGCCACAATTGCAGAATATGCAAAATATTCCAATGTCATAAAAATTAGTCATGCAAATATTTCCATACATAAATAATACAAACCAATGGAAGGATATGTGCAAAATTAATTTGAATATAGGTACAATAGATGTTTGGAAAATAAGAGACTGTAAAGGAGAAGAACCAAATGGGGTAGAGGAAGGAGTAGAAGTAGGTGAAAACTTGACTGAGAAATTTCATGCATGTGAAGATTATGCTGTAGATATGAACAGATAAAAGACTTCATTCCCCGATAATGGAAGCATCTGTAGTTAGCATATGTATTACCTAACTGGGGAAGTGTGTGTTTTCACATATTCATGTGTGCATGTGTGTGGATGTGTGTCTTGATACCTAGGAAATCTATAAAAAGAAGGAAATCAGACATGTTAGTTCAGCGCTGAGTCATTTTTTCTCCCTATGGCACCTGTAATTTTAGAAGTTTGCTACTTGAGTAGTACCTTTTGACAGACTTGGATGACAAAAGAAGTATACATAGGCGCTCAGTAGTAACCCATTTGGGTGAGGAATATCTAGATTCTGTATAAAGAGACAAAGAGGTAGACATTGGAGAAGAAAAACTCAGTCCTCTCTTATGTAGTAACCCCATAAGTAACTCAAGGAATTGTTAATTTTTCATGGATAGCACTCAAATGAGCATACACACATACAGCGCAAAGATACTTCCCATACATGTACAATAAACAGGCATATGAGGAGGCACACTATATGGATAAAAACCTAACGAAAATTCAGCAAAGAATCCATTTTCAGGTCTACAGATATTGGTGGGGTTAGGCACAAACTTTAAAAGGAAACTTGCTTTCTAATTTCAATGTTAGTTTTGGTGCACAACTTTAAAAAGAGCAGAGGTTGAGACCCCGGCCGCTAGCCAGGTTCACTTCACATACATTCCAAGGATCTTGGTTAATGTCCTGGATCCAGGGGAAAGAACCAACATGAATAACTAAAATAAAAATTAATAGAATGCTTCTTCCTCTTCTCTCTTCCTGCCTGCCTGTCTACTTGACTTCATTCCTGCCTGTACCTTTCCTTTAAAAAACAAAACATGACAAAAACAAAAAAAACAAACAAAAATACCGCATTTTAGTCATTAGCTTTTAAAAGAAAATAATCCAAAATTCTAAGAAGGAAATCACAATCGAAAATAAAGGACTATACAGAATTCCTCAGCAGCTAAATAGGCATTAATTAGACATTAACTGAATTCCTCTTAAAAAGAGAGGACTACATAGAAGTGGTGGTTACACAGCTTTGTGAATGTACTAAATGCTTCAGGATTGTTCACTTTAAAATGGTTTAGTTTATATTATGTGACTTCCACCTAATACAAAGTATTAGTTATTAATAAGGAGAAAGGAGAATGGCAAAAGTAGTCCCTCTAGATGCAATGTAAAGAATTTTCCCCATTTTACAAAACACACAAAATTGTCAAATCAAAAAGTGTTATAAGCTCAAAAACAGACCAACGGAAAGAAAAACTCATTTCAATAACATGTTTATACTGCTTTTAAAAACAGGAAAAAAAAAATCAATCTTAATAAAAAGACATATTACCTTCACTGACAAAAAAAGGCTTACAACTGATTGTTCAACAGAAATTATAAACCCTCCAACCAATGGTACAACATCTTTAAAACAACTGCTATGTAGAATCCTGCAAGTAATGGTTTAGATATCTTTTATCAGACAACGATTTTCCCCACCACAGCCCTGCACCCACCCCTCAAAAAAAAAACCTCATTGACTTAAAATAACAAGTTTGTATTATTTCATAGTTGCTGTGAGTCAGGAATCTGGAAGAAATTGAACTAACTCAGACTCGGGTTTTCATCAGGATGCTGCAGCCATCTCAAGGTCAAGCTGGGGGAAGATAGTCTTCAAAATCCAGTCACACTGCACTTGTCGGGTCCTTGAAGAACCTCATCTAACCTCATTTGTGGTTTCTAGTGACCTTACTTTCATGTCTCGCGGGCTACCTGAGTGTCCTAATGTGGCAGCTAGTTTTATTGATCCCAAGGTTGTCTCAGGACATGAGAGCTGGCTTCTACTAAAGTACATGATTTCAGAGAAAGAGCGTGTTCCTAAGACAGATGTTGTAAACTTTTTATGACATATTTTCGGAAATATCCCATCATTCCCTTCTTTTTTGTCATATTCTATTACCTAGATTTAAGTCACTAAACCCAGCCCACACTCAGTAGAGGACGGTGTACTTTAGCTCCAACTATTTAGGGGGTAGTAATAAAAAAATGCAGACAATTATATAAAAAGTGCCACAATCAATGAATATATATTTCAAAACTAAGGGAGAGATTTTCTGTAAGAAATAAATAATTCCAGTGGAAGCATGGATAACTAAAAAAATGATTATCAATGGAAAGGATAACTATATGGGAGTGAGTTGATTGAATTAAATCAATGTAATTGAATATTGAATAAAGGGCAGGACAATAAAATACATTTTGTCATGTTTGTGTGTACACTCTGGAGAATATGAGAGAGAGAAAGAGAGAGATACAGAGGCAGAGAGAGACAGACTGAAAATAATAAAGACACGAGGATCTAAATTGAGTTCATATTCTAACTTACTTGGAATAAATAAGAGATATAACATTATTAACTTCTCACACATTTTATTCATCAATATCATACATCTATCTCCAGGACAACCAATGATAAGACAACAAGAACCTACATAGATAAAAAAGCAAGGAAAGTAAATGGAGTAATGAAATACATATTGTTAAGTGACAGAAGGATGTTGAACTGATGAGTCTAACAATGACATATTTATCAATAATAATATTGAAAGAAGCAGATAAAAACTTCAATTAACAAACAATTAAGCATGCCATGGTGGCTCAGGCACTAAGCCAGTTGCTGGGCCACAGATATATAAAGTCCAAGGAGCCAGATTTGTGACCCAGGAACAAGAAAACAATAAAAAAAAAAAAAAAAAAAT